>JALMGF010000080.1:2642500-3842500 GCA_023333645.1 Sceloporus occidentalis | reverse complement strand
ATGCTGTGTTACAAATAACAGTAAAAATAGACTGATGTTGTTATGGTGCGTATTTACTTAACTGTTACCATAGAGTTGCTAGAGTAAAATAGAATAATATATGAATAAAACACCAATTGAGAGTTGTAAAAAAACAATTTTTCATAATGTTTAGAGGTGATGAAAGGACATACTAATGGAAAGAATACAAACCTGAAAATATCTCCAATTTGATATCCTGTAGAGATTTATCCACTAACCAAATGAATATTCTGTAGAATACCAGAGGTCTCAGAGAGGTTTGTTAGTAGTTGGCTTAACATCACAATGGCCATTCATTTGCTTGGGTAGGTAAAGCAGTGAGTGAAAACAGACCCAATGACAGTGGCTTGCATGGTCTGGTCTGCTTGTCATCTCCCCTATATAATCTGGTTTATTTCTAAAATATCAAACGCAAAGCACAAATTAATTTGCAAATAAATTAAAAACTCAACTGGTGGTGCTTCGCCTTCCCTCCATCATCTATCATAAGATTATAGTGCCAGTGTTGTACAATTTCATGAGTAGGCTGTTTTTTCCCCTCCGGGAGAAGCTTTCACACTATAAAAAATTTTGACCAAGCTATCATAAAACAGGTTAATTACTCCCTCCGTTACTAGGGAGGTAACTTCTTTTAGAAAAACATGATACAAATAGGAACGATAACTCAATGATCACATCTGAAGTATTGGCTACTCGTTTAATTCATATACTGTACTTGCATTTAGCCATTAAAGTTGCTGTTCCGCCAACTCTGCTTCATGTAACGTTGCATTACAAATATCATTTCTAGTACTGTTGAATACCCAAACGCTTGCAAGAAACAATTGTTTAATCAAGTAAAATCTTGGCGCATTTAAACTTTTTGCCATTTACACCTAATTATAATGTGGCACATAAGTGGGCACTAAAAGGTTGTTCCCATATACTGTAAACCGAACAGCTTACTTTAACATTTCAATCTAAAGATTTTTGGCTTTATGTGCAAGAGAATAAAAGTAATGTTTTGCAAACATTTATAAAGCATTGTGTGTATTGAATAAAAAAATGCTGTTTCCTTTTGTTTCGTTTGGGTTTTTTCCCCAAGCTTTACTGTGCATTTATTCGTAAACTCATTTATAATTACCTTTATAACGACCTATAATTAATTATAAGAACCATTAAAAGACCCAGTGCCGAAAAAAAAGTGTTTGAAGTTCAAATGAAAGACAATATCTGAATAACATCTACCCCCCTAGAGAACTTCTGGCACCCGGTAGTCGCTGCAAAGGTTTTAAAAATGTTTTACTTCAGTAAAGACTGCAAACACCATAAGGCCTTATGTAAATATGCCTACTAGGCTTTTGTTTGAATAGAAATATTGAACTTCTACAATAACTATTATATACACAAGAAGATTATTTTAGATTTCCGTATTTGATCATTGTTTTTTTTTGTGTGTCAAGGGATTTGTGCTTCAGCAAATTATAGTAAGATTTTAATGGATTAATATTCCCATGAATCTTAATCTGGGCAAGGTCAAATATAAAAACCAGCACATGATCTACTGTATTTAACTAAATACCATGTAGTTACTTAGTCACTTTCACCTGAGTTTTCCAGTGCATTAGCCAAGCTTCAGATGTACTGCCACTGAACACACATGTGTTCATTTCAAAGGAGGGTTTTATCTATGGCTGCAAGACATTGTTAAATTAGTTAAAAAAAAATAACAATTGGCATTCACCAAATGACACTGTTATTCATATTTTAAAGCTTTGACTAACTTTTTAACTGCCCTGAACAAATAACAATGATATCTTATTGTTTCTTTGAAATACATTCAAAGGTAGACAGTAACGTGAGCAAATGTTTAAAGCGGAATTCCTCATCACCTCTTATTCCCAAATTTTCATAAATGGGAGACAGTGTATGTCAACAGCAAACTTTTTGCTCCCTTGTGTGACTCAAGGGATATCTGGTTGAATCAACAACAGGAAAAAATGGGCTATTACTCTTGTAGTTTGGGTACTTAAACATCCAACAGATACAAATGAAGCCACCACTGGTGCTTACACAATCTGGACAAGACCATCAAAGGCCTAGCATGCAGATCAAGATTTCTACCAGTCAAACTGGGCATGAGCTCAGAACGCTATCTTTTGGGGTGTCAGTGAGACAAAAAGAAGGCTTAATGGCAGCCTTATTGAACTGTGTACATATAAAAACAATGTGTGAGTAATATATATATATATATATATATATTATAGCATTGTAATCTTAAACAGATTGAAAAGGGCCCGTTGTTACTAGGTCACCTCATCTCAATCCTGTCCTGCATTCACATAGTGATGGCACAAAACTTTTCCATGAATTACTGCAACTCAGGCCTGATGACAACAATCCTCGTGTTAGGCAGCACTCAAATTCATGGTGCCCGAGCAGGAGCCCACCAGATACAAAACAACTAAATTAAAAACAAAACAATACAACTCAGCACTCAAAGATGTCACCTATGCCACCTCTATTTTTAATTATTGTCAATAATCCATTAGGCTCATACTGGTGTTATGTGGGCTCTTCATATAGGGTAATGTGCCTATCCTATTGCTAGTGATAAGCAGCTAAGAATGGTGTTAAATATTTAAAAAAATAAACTCTTTATCTTTGTAAAGTAGTCATACAGTCATTTCTGTAAAAGCATGAAAGACACTTAAAGCTTTGCCAACTTCTCCATTGATTTCTGTGTTATTCCTCATTTAGATTGCTAGCCTGTTCATCATTGTGTAACATGTTGTATTTATGCCAGTAACCATCAATATTGCCAGCTTATAGTTATGTATTTTAAAACAAACACAGCTACATTTTTAATGCCATTTTATCAACGTATTGACATATTGAAGGACAGATTACAGTGTACTTGAAAAAAGCAAGCATTTCAACAACACAGCACAAAAGCAGCACTAAAAGTCTATTTTTCAAGCTTCCGTCGGTGTTTCATATTTTATCTACATGCTTTTACCCAATGAGTTAAAATCATCAAACATGTTGGGTTACTGGCATGCTGTTAATTAACAGGTAAAAGTATTACAATTTACAAAGTAGTACAATTATAATCAGATATCATACACGGCGATGCTCTGATTTGCACTTAAAGAATAATTTAAGTGGAATTTTATGTCTGGACTAAGATTTTATGATCTACTGTTGCCAGTGGCTTTTCTTGCTATGTGCCACCGATGTCACTCATGGAGGTAGAATACCCCTAAGAATACCCCAAGTATTATTGCTGATTACCACACCAATCCAAGTATACTCTTGACGCCATCTCTATGCAGAAAAAAGAAGGTTTCAGTGGCAGCAGATTGGAGACGTTGACAGGTATGCAAATGGACAGCAATCGGCAGAACCAGTGGTCACAATATTTATTCGCTTAATCCTCAAAGAACCCTTAAATACACTTCATTATCTATCACCTTCTAACCTGCTTAACCAAATGTATTTCTTGTGCTCCCACTGGAAAACCAGCTTTGGTGATTGTAGTCTTACTTGGTGTCCTTAGCACATTGGTGAATTCATATTATTAATATAATATTCATGGGGTATGGTGCGAAAATATACACATAAACTAACACTCAAGATTAAATATGAAACTTACGTGTCTCCTAGGAACATCCCGTTGTTGCAGTCTCAGGGTAGATCTGAAATAAAATATAGAAATTATCTTTAGTGTACTAGACACATATGATTGTATGCTAACAAATGATACTTAACACAAGCAAAACCAGACACTTTTTATTTCCATTGTATCACTATCTGACTATATGTAATTTGTTTTTATTATTGTTTTTTTTTATATGAACACATTTACCACCCAATTAGAAATAAAAAAGTTTCAAACTGAAACATTGATTGCATTCTGTTTCATTAACACAACATTTGTCTAGCAACTCAAAGTGCTGAAACATGAGACAAAGAAGTTAAAAGATTTCCAGTAGATTTTTGTTACAAAGCGTCCCCTGAAAAATGTTTTCAATAAAAAAAACAGTAAATAAACTGTTCAAGAAAGTTTGTCACCACCAGGAGAAATGCCGCAGCTGTAAAAAGCTAGAGGATAAATGCAAAATCTTGATGTTGTGAATCCAACACAGCAAAAGAGACAGAAGGAAGTGACAAAGTTATTGTACAATCCAATGTGTTAGCAGCTGTGTTTGAATGCGAGTCACACTCAAGGATCCATTACTGCTTGCACTTGTAGTGTACTGAAACACATCCGTATATCATGATAAAAGAAAAAAAAAAGATTGACAGCACTTTTTTATTCTTAAGGATGAAAGCCAAGATTGAAATAAAATTATATACAGTATAATAAAGAAAAAGTAGCTATGGCAAACTTAACTAACCTGTACAAGTTCGATAATGAACACTAAAGAGAATCCCTAATCTAAAAAGTGCCAACACACACACACACACACACATATATATCCCTTTACACTAGACACTGCCCCATTACACTTACTGCTTATATTTTCCATTCTTCCCAATTTGCTAAATATACATTATCTTTGAGATTACATATTATTGAGATTGCAGCAGGACACCCCTTGTCAGTCTCCGCATGTATTCTTTTTTTTATGAAGCGATTGTGCTTTTTTATAGCCTTTTACAGAATTCATTCAGTGCTTCATGGGTTTCATGTGATCTTTCAGGCTGTCTTAACACTATCTCACCAGGTTTAAACCTGCCTGGAGCTGTGTATCTTTGATGCACATTTTCTTGTAATTTTCCTATGACACAGGGCAAACATATACCTACTGAAGCAGTTGCATTATTCTATTGTGTATTTTTATTGTAATTATGTGGTGAAATTAAAAATATGATATGAAAGCAAGAATCTAATCCACAACCTATTGTAAATCTGAGTGCTGATATATTTATTACATCTAAAGTCCGCCATATTTCAGTCATATTTCCCCATGTCCTACGTTTTGACTTTTGAAACACCAAATCAACTGATGCGGTGATGTTCATATATTAAAATAAACAATGCACCCTAAGGGTATACAATGTTTTCATTAAATGCCTGTTAAGTTACTGATCACTGTTGATTGGTTCAGGCAGCCTTTGTAATGAGGATGAAGAGAAGGGAGAGAACTTCAGGACACAAAATCAATATTGAAGATTGGAGGATCGGACATAACCTGGCATGAATTTCCATGCTGCGATGTCCCGAGAAAATGAGATCATATACCAGTGCTCCATGTCTTAAAGGCTTGCAGAGCCTTCTAACGTAGTGTATGGGGGCTGTGCTATAAATGGGCCAGTTGGGGAGATCAACGATCTCCTCTGTAACCAACCCATTGAGCAGTAGAACACCAGGGGACCCTGATCGCCCAATATGACCAGGATACATCACTGACTAAAATTGTAAATTCCATGTAGTTTTTGCCCTGGAAAATACTTGTATGTGAAACAATCTCCAAAGCCACAATATGGTTACATTTCTATATACGGTTCTATACACCGTTACATTTCCGTATACAAATGTAGCAAAGCTCAGTTAGAGGTTGTTTGTTCAATGGCCTAGGGCTAAGGTTGGACATGCCTATGCATGTTAAAGCAAAGTTAGAGGACACAATTAAACATTTCATCACAGTGCTGAGCCCATGGCAGCTGTCACTTCAACCTTCTTAACAACAACCTTAGTCTGGAAGTGGAAGCCTGTGCAACTGTGGACACAGACCTCCAGTCATCTTTTCTCATGCCAAGTGCATCACCTGTGAGTGTAGAATGATGGGATATGATGTCATATCCTAGCACCCAGCAACAGGTGGCATGCAGACCCTGAAGATGAAAGGGTTAGTAGCGAGGTCTCTGCCAGTGTATGTACAGACCTTGCACTCAGGAACGAACCCATGAGGTGAGTTTACCCTGTATTAAATGCAAGTAAGCTATAATCCATAATTAAACTGGCCACATTTATTTGAAACATATTCACAAAGCTGGCACTTTATACAGCATAGTGCGGTGAAATAATACTATGTAAATACCTTATGGCACATTTAGACTCTCTGCTGGGTAAATAACCATTATTGTTTTAATAGCTACATTCTGATTACACTATTCCAGTATTTATAGCAACAAGTTTGTCATAATTTCATCATCTGTTAAAACTTTTATAAAAGAAAATATATCTGCCTGTAGAAAATGAAAAAAAAAAGTCTGTATATCCAAGTCACCCAGTCCATGCTGATTGACGAACAAATTAAAATGTAATAAGAAGCTTTGACACTGAGAATATAAAAGGCCTTCCCTTTTTGATGTGCTGTGGAATTTGTAATTAGACCAAGATTTGCCCTTTAATTATAATGCTATTGCACTGATAATGTTATATGAAAATAGTGTTTTAAGCTTTTCAGAGGAATAACATTAGAAAGTCAAGACTGGTATCAAGCATATTTTCTTCCCAGAAAAGGCATATTTCAATTCACCGCACACAGAGTTGAAAGCAGTAAGCATAGTTAGCCAACCTCATCTTTAGGTAAGGTAATTATTAGCATGTTATTTCTTTCTTTCATTTTTTTTTCAACTGTGCTTGCTGAAGAAGAAAATGAATTATACTTTGTTACCCAACCCGTGCACACAGAAATATTAATGAAGGTAACCAATAAATATCAATCAAGGAAGGTTACATCAGACATTTTGTGACAATATATTTCAATATATTGTTTTATTTTGAGAAAAATGCTAATTTGGTTTGTTGCTGTAAAATATGTGAACATTTGAGCATTCTCAATACAAAAATTGCACTTCCATTAACAAAAGACTGTTGTAACAACCTGGTGTGCAATGCATTTGCACCAATAACTTATCCTATTAATGGTGTTGTTTCGCTTACTCCGTCGAATTTAAATTTTCTGAAACTAAATGAATCTTTAAAAAGGGTATTCCTAGTAATGTTAAAAGTACTGAAATGTGTTTTTAATCATATAAAATGCTATGGCTACACAGCAACATAGGTTCAAACCAGTGCATACAGTTTTATCAACCAAATAGCATGCCCTCCAAAAAACTGTGCATTTCCTAATTTTTCAGTGCCTTGTTTATGTCATTGAGATTCCCCTTCGTGCATCTCTTCTTTAACAATCATTCGTCTTTATGATTAGGCATGAATTGCTCCGCCACAGGTACAATGGACATTGGCTCATGGGTTGATTTATGCCCCCTTTTGTGCCTAGATCTGCTGATGTGCGTGTAAGCATCAAAGTTTTGATTCTTTCATAAACTTAATGAGTATGGATATTGAAATATTCAACTTTATGAGTTTCAAGTTTACAGGCATGCAACTTCCTTGAACAAATGAAACAATATCTACTATGTCTAAAGAAAATATAAATTGTTTTAACAAATTCTCAGTATATTGGTGTTAAATATTATATTGTTTATAATAAATACAATAGTATTAAAACAAAAAAAAAATATTTTCTTTAGTCACCAAAAGGAAAGAAAATACATATTAACACAGTTCTGCTTCCATTGTCTTTATGTCCCAGAGTGCATCATTAGCTTATCTCTGAGATTCTCAAGAAACCACACACTTAAGTGTTTGCGTTTAATTTGCTCTTGGGAAATAGTATGCTAAATAACCATCAGATTACGCCTTCTCAGGCAAAATTGTGCTTGCTGGCTATAACATCACAAATTAAAATGCAATGTGATTATCTCAGATAATGTGTTTCAGCCATTCACTGCTTCCAAGCATAATAGAGTCCTAAAGTTTTACTAAGTCTGCAGAAAAACAAGGGAGGGAAGAACTTATCAGGATCTTATTGGTTGTTAAATATTTAACTTTCATTTTAAGTAGTAACATAAACAGGGATCAAAGATTTGTAAGTATGTTGTAGTTTGCTAGAGGCAATTACTATAAAGTGGAGTCATTGGTTCTCATTATTAATATCAGTGATTATTTGTATACAAAAACAAATGCATTGCACAGACAAAAGTTCATATTATTTCAGCAATAAAGAGCTTTACCTTTATGTTAATTAAATAATAATACCTGGCTCAGTTTGCAGTAGCTGGGAGAAATTGTTATTGTAACAAACCGATAAAACCGCTTTAATACTGAACAAGTGTATTAAAATTTGAGCTGACTAAAAACCTTATCATTCTTTTTTATTAGATACAGATCAGCATCCATGGGTTTTTACTTCTTGCTGCATACTGTTCTGATTTCTTCCTAAAATGTGATTACAAACTGTAAATATTAAAACACCCACCATCAGAACAAAATCTAGGAAACTCACATGTGTGGTGAGGTCATATCCACTCCAAACAAAAAGAAGGCGAATGGGCATTCTACCTTGTGGTGCCTTGACCTACTGCCGCAGTAGTTACGGCTCTGGCTTCCTCTCCATTATGGACCGAACAGTCTGGGAGGCAAAGTCTGGTGAAATTACTCCCCAAGACAGACGACGGTAAAAGCCCATGAGAGTAAACAGCGTGGCAAGATTTTTCCCCAAAGGCCTGGGATGGAGACATATTGAGATTTCCTACCCAAAATGGGCTTAATAAAGCCTTGGAGGATAGATATCCTGAAATTCCACATGGTTTATTTAAAGTCTGAATCAGGTAATATGCCAACATAAAAAAAACCTGGTGCTGAGGTCAGGGTCAATTAGCTCTTAGTGACAGGACCCTAAACCCCCCCCAAAAAACTTATGTTATATAGTTAGAAAAATCATATCAAATTAACCCTTTCTCTGAAATGTAAACCTTTTAAATGTATTCATCTTCTTAAGCATAAATTGGAACAATCTTCAGAAGCAGTTCGGTATCACACATGGAAGTTATGTCAGTGTGTTAAACATGCGTATCACTAAGGGATTTATTTATTTATTCACTAACCACATAGTTTATCAGAATTGTGACAGCTTGCAAGTGTTACAGGATGTTGAGATTAGAAAATTCAACATTTTCCAAACCACTTCCATGAGTTGTCCCAATATGTTTCCCATTAATCTTGGTGGGAAACCAACTCAGGATCTTCCTGGGTTTTTACAAGTTTACCAAAAGTGGAACAGCTCATGAAAGTTTTGTATTTAATATAAATGTTGTCCTATTCAATAACAATTGGGTGCATTTTCTAAGAAGTTGAGTGGGCAGTTAACTTCTTGAAATGGACAAATTCAAGTCAGTGGACCCCAGTTTAGACAATGGGCCCAATTCAAGTCATAAAATGCAACCACCTGGGTCTACTGGTGCATATATGTATATTTCCACTCTCACAAGGTTAACTAATTTCCCTCCAACTCATCATACACTAAGCTTCAACTCCTGTTGGCAACTTGCAATGTAACATATTTTAGAGTTGTTTGCTTTTTCCAACTTGCATCACCTAGAATCTTCTGCAGTCTAGTCCATGCAAATACAAATACACATTGGCATTAATCAGTTTGTGAGTTGGGCTTTAGTCAAAGTTGTCGTATACAATCATGTTTTGTGAACAGACCTGCCTGACTGTACCATGATACAAGAATAAAAGACAAGCTGTGCCACTCATCAATGTATTCAGTGCTCTCCATATTTATTTAGAGATATTGTTGTATTAAAACAAGCTAAATAAATTAGACATGCCAATATGAGCAGGTCTGGATGCTTAATTTAATTCCTTACCCATGGTTTTACGGACTACCTCACTTGTATTTTCCTGTTGTTTTAGGCAATGCTTAGACCATAAAAACTGCATAAGGCTGAGCATTCAATGGTAACAATATTACATTTACAAAAGAGAGAGAAAATTCAATAGTTTGGACATTAACAATTTTATACAATTTTTCTTTTACTATTGTTCATGATTGTACGATATACAAATCATTTAGAATTATTACATTTGACTAATTAATAAATCAGAGTTAAACCTTTACTAACATAATCCAAGAAAACAACATGGGACACGTCAAGTCAGGTCAGCCAGCTTAATTTATACAGAAAAGAACGATTGTGAAAGGAACTTATTGCTAATATAATCTGCCTTTACAGAGAATGGCTAGTTTGATTCACTTAGGACATTTACAATCACAAGATATAGCATGTTGGGCAAATGTCCAGTGGGCCACAAGGTATGGACCTATTTTTCATTTGTAACCAGCATTTAATCATTGCAACTGCCCCTTGTGGCCATGAGATGAAAGTACACTTAAAAATAGTAATTGAAATGGCTAAAAACATAGTCCCAAGGAAGGGCAGGTATTTCTGCTGCCATTATTAAGCAAAGCATGCAGTGGTACATCAGCATTGCAAGAAGGCACCCTTTTTGCAATACTTAAATTTACAAAATAAAAATAAAAACACAAAACAAAACACAATAAAATAACTGTATATCATTTCTAATTACGAAAGTGTCAGGACAATTCCAAAATGATCCATAATAGTAAAAAATTTGCACATATAACTGTTTCTCTGAATTTAGTTAAACTTGTGCAGGTTAATGTTAAAATCAACTTTTTTCTTAAATGCTTATATATGCATTTAAATTGAAAACATTCACCGTATTCATAAAATAATGAACATGTGATGAAAAGTAAATAAAAGAGCTAAAGAATAGACATACAAGGCTTTTGTACAAGTACAAAGTGTGGATAAATCACAATGGACACCAATACAACCTTCCAGGTGATTCATGGGTTTCACGTTCAGATCTAACCCCATGATGTGGTAACTACACATAGTCTAATTTGCCCACTTTCAGACAGGCCATGATCACACACACAAGACAAATGCTCAGTTGTCATCAGCTATTTACATTTCAAACTATATTTACTAATATGAACCAATAGGCCACTTACTGCTCTACATCAGGCCATACGTTTGATAGTGTTTAGCAAAACGTAGCTGGGAGCAGTCATAATTATACAGTGCATGATTTTATATTTGTTACAGCCAAAAAGAATTGCTATCTGGCACTGGTCATTTCACCATTAATCACAATTCTAGCAAAATGATGTACATTACAAAAGTATTCTTATTGTACGCTTAAACAGTATTCTTCTGTTAAAAGTACTGATAAAACGGATAATGATTGTGATTACATGATTACATGTACAAGAGACAGTATTATGTGATTGCTATTTAGCATTTTGTTTAGAAGTAATTTCAAGGTAATTTGTAGGATTATTTTTTATTATTTCATTTATGTTTTAATTAAAGCTTTATTTAATAAAACCTAGATACTACTTCAATAATACACAATGCAGAGATTACTGGAGCCATAGGTTGCTAAACACTGCCACCTCATGGTAATGTTTGCGTCTTGCAATGATTTATCACATAATTCTTCTAAAAGATTACATCTGTCCCTTTGGATGTTGAAATATTAGCATACACACTTAAAACATAATAATACTACTAATAATAATAATAATGAGAAGAATAATAATAAGAAGAATCAATACCATTACTTAGGAAACTTAATTTAACATGACAAAACATTTGCATATTTTTGTGAAGCCATGTAAGTTTATCACAATACTGAGCTAATTTTGGCTCTTCATCATTCAATTTAATTATCCAGATATTTTTTTTAGGTAAGGCTATTTAAACTTTGTATTTATGTTATTGTTATGTCTAAGGATGTCATTGTAACAGAATATTGTGCAATCACAACACATTATTTTGCACATATTTCGAAGAAAATGTTTCTAGGGCAGAAAAATATAATTTGGCATGTCAAGTTTGCACATTTTCTGTGTTAAAAACTCAAAATGCTATTTGGTACCAGGTACTAAATTCAGCAAATTGTAAAAGAAAAGAATTGTCATTTTTTTCAAGATGATTAGACATCTTAATATTTATATTTAAGCAGAGAACTGAAAACAAGATTTATGATTGTCTACATTATTTTTACATCTGCTCTATAGTATGTATCAAATATTTATGTCTATGTATTGAGCTTGGTAGAATTTACTGGAAAACTGTTTTTTTTTCTTAACAAAAGGTACTTTTACCTGTTTAAAGCCAACATACTCCTTGTTCTAAGGCTATCTCATACCCAAGAGATTTGTTGAATCTAATGTATTAATTTTTGCAGTTCCCCTTATTCCCTTACCGGTTATAAGCTCTTATGTAATCATCCTATGTAATCATCCTACAAATCTTATGCATATGCAACACTTGCTTTAGTCTGTATATATTATTAATAATGTGTGATTTCCAAATGTGATAAAAACATAAATACTGTATGTATATGTACTGTATGTATAAGTTTATGTATACATATGTATCATTTGTACATTCCTTCTTGCCTAAGCATCTCCCCTGTGCGTTACTGTATGCATTTTCGCACTATACAAGTACTGTGAGCTGGTCACTAAGGGTCCTTTTAAACATACATATGTGAACTTAATGTCATCAGGCTTCTAAAAAAGCATGTGCAATGTTTTGTCATCTGGAACACATTAGGTCATTACACACACACACACACACACATATTACATTTTAACATTACGTTTGACCTAAAGCATTTCATTGTGAAACATGAGTTATAGCTGCAACATAGAGCAACCTGTCTGTATTGCGAGGGAATAATAAGACATGCACACTACCACCACCTGCTATACATGGGTATTTAATTCTTCTGCGACACCCAATACAATCACATCACAGAAATACTGCTCTGTGGATGCTATGAAAGGAAGAGGCTTACTGGTGTGCAATTTCTTGTTTGGCAGCAGAAAGGTCAAGTAATAATAGGACACCTGATGTGTATTATGTCCTTTACAGTAGACACATATCACGTTGTAGGAATACGCTTTGTGTCAAATGTCTACCCAATAGAGAAAATGCTTCTCACTGGGGCATGTAATAATGTTACGTATGTGAATGCGTTTGTATGCCTACCAGGTTATTGGACAAAACTACTAATCACTTGTGTACTTTCAGCACATAACATAATCATCTGACTCCTTGGGGTGGGCATGTTTGTGATCTTTTTGTGCAGATTAGCACCAGGATATGAATCCTACCTATGCCATAATTCACTTTTATCTGACAGTGCACACACAGGCTTCTTGTTACTGTAGATAATATGATTTCACCAACTATGTCTAGGCCTGTATTGTTTTGGCTAACAAAGTACACAAACTAGGAGGCTGAAATGAATTAAATGTGATGTCTGTTGGCATTATCATATAAAGCTCCAGTTACACAGCTCCTTGTTTTAGGCCTAGACCGTCACAGGAAATTATTTAATGAATCTGCATAAATGGATTGTGGATAGACCACTACCACAACAGAGTCACACAGTGCGATGTTACCAGACGCCAAATGTTTTTTGTTGTGGAGACATAAAATAAATTGTGTTGCTTTTCAGTAATAAATTACCTGACAAGTTATCTAGGATTAACATGTACATACCCAATTTGTCTATGACAAAATATGACTTTTACCAGGGACATGTTATATATTTAGCATGTAAAAAGCTAATGTTGTGTTTATTAGTAACATGTTAAGTATTACAAAGTTTTGTAGACATTAAAGGAAATGAGGCGGAAGGGAAAACTAGAAAGGTAAGGTTACAAAAAAGCTAAAATAAATAATGTAGGGAGTATAGTTAAACCAAAGCCCTTGTGAAACATGTAATAGGAAAAAAATTGATTAGTAACCCTTAAACTTGAGGCATTGATTTAGATGAACTACAGCTCAGTAGTGTAAAATCTTTGCTAGTAAATATTTAAGGATTCCACAGCACCATCTGGTGGCTAAAGACTGTAGTACTTTTCTCACAGAAGCACAGTAGATCTGATTTGTGCCATGTGGCAAATGCCACACTGCGGGTGCAGAGACATATACAAAATTAGAAAAATGTCAGTGAGATAACAGTGTGATCTATTAATACATGTAATCTGATGAGAAATTATGTGAGACAGTTTCTAAATAAAACATGAATGCATTAAATAACAACACTACTATTGTAGAACAGGCTAGACTGTTCGGTCTTACACATAAAGTGATTTGGAGCCCATGTCTGTCCGATAACATTTATTTTCCAATGGCATAACTTTATTGTTATTAGAATCCCTGCATTTCACAGATGCTGCTCATTCACTTGAATGTCAACCAGACAGCACTGCTGGCATCTATGCCACTCTCCCTTTTCCATGCACTAGCACTATACCATTTGTTTGTGGCATCACATGGTGCCTCTGGGTTCAACCTGTACCCCCTGCAGCTGGGGAACAGGTACTGGGAGTGCACGTGTGTTATTAAAATATTTATTACATTTTACTTATAGTGCGCCAACAGATTCCATAGCATTATCACAACAGAATAGAAGACAAAAATAACAATTATGTTAAAAATGACAAACTCAACAACACCATGAACGTGAGAGACATTCTTCTATTATATTATATGTATATTAAGGTATATTATTAATTATATAAATAAGATTAAATCCTGGAGATGCAATTAGATAGCGACTAAGCAAAGATGCAAGTCACATGAAGAGTGAATCGGCGGGTAGAGAAGAGCAGAAATATAGGGGCATAGAGTTGTTAAGGCCTCTGTAGGTAAGGGTCATGAATTAAATTTTTTTCTGGTGGATATGGAAAACTAGTGGAGGAGTCAGCCAGCAGATGAAGCGAGATGAGCTAAGAAGATTACTTAACAGAAGTGAGTTAGTAATTGCAATAATTAGTGGGATACGATCCAAGAAGATCTTACTTTTTTACACTATATGCGGTTTTTTGTTCTTTGTTTTTTAACTTTTACATGCTGTTTATGTTTATGTGCTGTTCTCTGTAAGTGCACCATTTATTATCACTTGGACTAAATTTTCACTAATTTGAGTGTTATTTTGCGCAGAGTTTTTTAAATGTTATATCTGCCACAGACTCTCAGCAGTACAAAAGCACCTCATGGCTGAGATGGAAGACGTGGGTCATGGTGTACAACAGCAGGATCACCCTTAACTAGGACTGGGGTTAGTATAAGGCTATGGTGTGCAACAACATCAAAGCAGGAGGGTACAGGTGTTGGGAATGAGAGGTAAGGATGAATAAATTGCAGTGGTTCTGTAGGTTTATGGAGGTCTTTTAGGTGGAGGAGAGGTGAGAAGTGAGAAATGGGTGGGTGAGAATTGGTAGACAGTACAGTGGTGGGAGATGATTATGTTTATTTTGTAGCACTTGACTCGGTAGCAATTACAATATGTAGGGGAGGTAGTCTACTGTGGGAGGTAGCAACGGCAGATGAATCATCAATAGGTATTGTGACAGAATGCTCTGTCATACAGGGCCCCAAGGTAGTCAGAGATGGCTCCAGCCTGGCTGCCAAACAGAGATTGCACAGGCAGGAACTCCATTGTTTAATTAATCCCATCAATAGGATTGCTGCCTGGGGATTAAAGGTTGGGTTGTATGCATGGATCTATTAATTTATGTTAATGCGGTTCTGTGGCTATATGAGTCTATGTTTTACATCAATAAACGGTTCATTCCTGCTGTACCCAATTCAAGGTAGTTGTGTCTACTTATTGGGTACACATAGCAGGGTTCCAACGTGTGCATGCTGGCTGGTGCTGGAAGTTATTCCGGGGACAACAGGAGGATACATGTGGGTGATCTCTGGGAGTTACTACTAAAGTGAAGGGGAATTTCAGTGAGAGATGACATGCAAGGCTGTCTTACTGGAAACCTTGTTTTGCCTATAGTTTTCTTTACTATGTAGCTTGTTTGCAAGCACACCTTTAAACAAGGCATATATCTTCATTATATGCTAAAACTTTATGATACACACAGTGCTTTGAATATGAATTTCTGTGACCCTGATGCCCTTTGCTGGCACCACATTTTACAATTCATGTTAGGAGATTGTTACAACAAATTGTTTTGTGAATTCCCTTGTTCACAGTAATTTACAACAACCTTTATTAATTTGACAGGTTTATGATAAAATGTATAGCTTAAGTTATTAGTAGATTTATATATTTTTTTTTCTTTTTTTATGACAAATTACATTTTTAGCAAAGTGAGAATGAAAAAAAGGATTTTGGGCTGCATTTCAAAAGCCATAACATTCTTACGAAAATGCTGATGCAGGGAACTAAAGTAAAACAAAATTTATTATTTGTGTCAGTAGATGGCAAACATATGGTAGGAAGAAGTTACGAGCACTAAAAATCTCAATTACAGAGCAGGCTTATTAGAAACACATACTGCATAGCCAACACAATTGTCCTTGTTTTGTTTTGTTTCTTATATTATCACCAAATTGTTATGTTGATGGCCAGCACTTCCTAGCTTAATGCTTATGGGAACAAAAGAAATCAAGAATTGTGGTTGCCAGTGTCTAATACTCAAGTGACTGTGGGAACCTGGGATTCTTCTGTGGTGACATCTCAAATTGAATGGCACAAAAGCTGGATTTTAGGAGTGGCTTAGTGGCAAAGAAAAGTATTTTGATTTTTCCTCCCATTGCCACTGCAATCCTTATGCTCAGGTGTAATAAGCAACCCACTGGTCAGCCTTTCCAGATACACTTTTAACATTCCTTATGCTCTCTTATGCTTTTAATTTTTATATTAGCTGTATTGTATCTATCTATCTCAAGTGATGAGTACAGTTACCAGACACCCCTCTAACTTATGTACACTAACTGATCTTTGAAGTGCAGTAGAGCATGACAATTGTTAAAGCAACACCACATTGGGATGCTTAGGAAATTAGTTCATGCCTTGGGGAACACAAGCCAACATATGAGTGAGTTGAAATACATGGCAGGTTACTTAACATGCATTTTATTTAATGTAATTTACTCAGTTTGTTAGAATGGGCACTTAACTGATGAGCATTGAACATACATGAGGAACTCAACCTTTAAAAATAATAGCATTGAAAATCACACTTTGTTGAGCCTTACTGAGTCTTTGTTTTGATGTTTTCCTGAGAAAAGAAGAGAATGGCAAATTTTGTCCTTACCATCAAGATTAAAGTCAAACTTTTATAGCAGGTTGTGGGTCATGCCAAAAGCCTCAAGAAATATAATAAAACATGGATTGTCAGTTGGACAATGAGTCAGTTTACGTTAACCACATATGTGTGTGTGTACCCTTTTTTAATTATATAGCTTGGCATATCAAGGGCATAATGACAATCATTTGTTCTTAGCAGGTCTAGAAATGATTTAAATACAACCTCAGGTAAACAACAACACATGACAATTTACACCTCATCATGACTTATTCCATAAAAAGGGAGCAGGGGAGTTCCATTGCAGCAGGCAATGCCATGGCCTGAAAAAAATATTGTCTGCATACTCTTCTTGCCTTGGACAATGGTTGGACTACTGTCTAGGTTCAGTAACCCACTTATGATCTTGTGTGATGATATAAGTAGAAAAGCGGGTTATGATGCTACACTCTGTGTGTCACTGAAAACATGCAGGTATCTGAAAAAGATAGGAAATTCTAAACAGAAACCCAATAAGCAGGGAAGGAATCTTATGTACACTATGTAAAAAACACCCTTGGGACGCTTACTTAATTCTGCCAATTGGTGCTGGAGGAAGCACTCCATGCATCTCCCATTCACTAAAATCAATGAGTCCTTTAAAAATCGAGTCATTATAAAAACAGCCTTTCGTTCAACACTGAACCTTTATAGCTGAACTGAGTGTACTTTCTGCCTGAAAGTCATACTACAAAAAATAGGAATAAGAGAGCAGTCTGGAATTTTGCCTTATGGGCTATCCTATATACAGATACTGTGAGAGGCACACACTGGGAGTTGGCATAACAACTTTCATTTAAAATTCAAATAGCACTGATCCAGCTATCAGTTCGATGCACACAGTTTAATATTATGCAGGAAGCACTGCAGAAAACACAAAATCAAATGCAGACTGTAACATTCCATTAAAAGAACATTGATCCAATCCTTATTTTCTATTTCCTTTGCTTTATTTTTCCTCTTTAATTGCAAAACACTTGACCTGCAAAAATACACATTTTATTGAGAATCTCTATGGAATTGCAAGCTACAACACCGAAGAAAATTTAATAAGTAAAATATTATGCCCTTTTGATTCCACAGGCAGCAAAAATTCCTAAGACAGACATTGTTCTGCATTAGAAGAGTTAGCTGTCACATATCTCCCATTTATCAAGCATACTTAGGTACCTCATTGCTATAAATAGATGTACCTTTTCCCCAATGTAGGCTATTAATTTAATTGAGTGTCAACTATGATTGCCTGGCTAGTAAGAAAGCACTCTGGAACACCACATCATTAGTACACATACAAGGGAACTGGGAATTCAAGTGCCACAACACCTGGTTTTGTAAGTTCAACAACAAGTACATGGTAACAGCAGGTGTTCAGTATTGTTACCTTTTAGATCTTTTATAGTACATTTATCATGGATAAAACCAACTTAATGAAAAATATACACAATGATGTCTAGGTTTTGCCAGCCAAAAACTATATATACAGTCTCGGGAGGGGTTTCTATTTAAACAGAAACAAATCTGATTTTCAGAAAATCTAATTGTTCCCATGCAAGAAAATATTAAAATCAGTAACGTCTGAAGGAAATTAACTGTATGTTAAGACTTGAAGAAACATGGTTGCTTGTTATTAACATTTTAAATTTTATATACACCATTTACTTATTTCTTGATACATATGAAAATCTATTCACGGAATATGGGCAAGTTTAATATCAATAAATTGTACTTGCAGGCTCTCTATAACCACGCATCAAGCATAATTATGCTCTAAACACAAAAGATTAATAATATGCACTGAAAATTTCATAAGTGGTTTGTTAAAGTTTATTTGTATACTACAGAGTGACTTATTCAGCTTTACAGCAGCTCCACATTTGAATGTCTAACTTAAAAATGAGTTTATCATTAAAAACTATATTAATATAAGTTACCTTTTGCAATCAAAAGTAAACTTTGGTGCTGACCAGCCTATTTTAACTGTCACAGTTTAACTTTTAATTCACACACACACACATATATATAGTGATATGAGTCGACATGAGCTTTCCCTGCTTTGCTATTTTAACCCAATGCTAAATGTATGCTCTTTTCTTGTCTTTGATTAAATTAACTTCATTGGTTCCTGAAAAGTGTTGGTGTTATGGTATTTCGAGATCTGCACTAGTTTGCCAATGTAAGGTATTTTCCGTCATCTTACAATATGCATCAAATCACAAAGGGAATAATTCGGTGAAACATCCCCTATACTGCAGTGTAGCACTTTACATGTGATACATTATATGCTATGACTTATTCAATTATTGTACGTTACATCTGATACATTATATGCAATAAAGTATTCAATTACTCTACAAAAGGTACAGTATTCACAAACGCCTATTATTTTGTGTAGCTGGCTTGAAAAAGGTACTATGTCAGATGTAAAAAGAGCTCAGAGCCAAGATAATTGACCACTCAGACCAAAGTAGGACAACCAAATATCTGAATCACTAGAATCTTAAATGAATCCACCCTACGAAAACAGATGTAGGGTTGAACAATTATTTCCTTTGTGTTTCCAAAAGAACCAAACAAGAACTGTACAAATTCTGATCTATTTCAGAAATCCATAGCACTGGACCACACATATCTGCATCAACAAGCTTAATAACATTACAGAAATACAAAAAAAATGATTGTGCTTACTTTGCTTCGGACATACTTATGCAATTAATTTCCTCTACTCTGATGCGGGGGTTAGAAGTATTTCTTTGGCTGACTTAACAATTGGCAATAGTAATTGTCTTGGCATCAGAATTACTGTGAGATTTTCTTGGCCACATTCGTGAAGTACTCTATATAAATTGCTGTAACTATTACTAGTAATAACATTATTCTACAAATTGTTTGTTGGATATATTAATAAAGCAGATCTAATTTCCTGTGGTCCCAAGTCCAAAATACTTTATACATTATAGCTTTCTTTTGTGGCCTTCAGGTGAACTTTATTTTAAAATTGCAGAATATATACCATAAGAGTTCATGGCAGCCATTCTGCAAATGATTATTTGTGTAAGACAGAGTGACATATTCATTAACGTAAGCTGAATAATTTAAACTCACCAACTTCACTATGTATTATGACAGGCGAATCCAGGTAAATTTCTCATGCAAAACATAGACACATACAATTTGACAGCAGATCTGGCCCATCTTGTCTGCCCGGTATAAATGATGTAAAGGCTCAAACCTTAATGAGTCTGTGGCCTCGTCTTAGGTTCAGGATTCCTGTATGCCTATCCCATGGATTTTCAATGCCATTTTCAATGCCCTGGCTGAGAGAAGGAGGTTCTCACCCAAGATTTCACAGTACATGGCCCCATCCATTGTCCCTTTGATGTAGTGAAGTTGTCCTGTCCCCTTAGCGGAAAAACACCCCTAAAGCATAATATTTCCCCTTTATGTTTGACGGTGGGGATGGTGTTCTTAGCAGCATTCTTTGTTGAGATGATGCCAAATAGCTTGAATTTGGTCTCATCTGACCACAACAGTTTCACCCAGTTCTCCTCTGAATCATTCAGATGTTCATTGGCAAACTTCAGACGGGCCTGTACATGTGCTTTCTTGAGCAGGGGGGCCTTGCGAGCGCTGCAGGATTTCAGTTCCTCATGGTGTAGTGTGTTACCAATTGTTTTCTTGGTGACTATGGTCCCAGGTGCCCTGAGATCATTGACAAGATCCTCCCATGTAGTTCTGGGCTGATTCATCACCGTTCTCATGATCATTGAAACTCCACAAGGTGAGATCTTGCATGGAGCCCCAGACCGAGGGAGATTGTTGTCACCTTCTCACCAAGCTGCTTGGCAATGGTCTTGTTGCCCATTCCAGCCTTGTGTAGGTCTACAATCTTGTCCATGGCATCCTTGGACAGCTCTTTGGTCTTGGCCATAGTGGAGAGTTTGGAATCTGATTGATTGATTGCTTCTGTGGACAGGTGTCTTTTATACAGGTAACAAGCTGAGATTAGGAGCACTCCCTTTAAGAGAGTGCTCCTAATCTCAGCTCGTTACCTGTATAAAAGACACCGGGGAGCCAGATATCTTGCTGATTGATAGGGGATCAAATACTTATTTCACTGAGTAAAATGCAAATCATTTTATAAATTATGTGTCCAAATTAGACCGATTATGTCTTTGTCAGTGGGCAAACATACAAAATCAGCAGGGGATCAAATAATTTTTTCCTTCACTGTATTAGTGAGTGTGTGTTACTGTATAGCATTAAAGTGTGTTTGTGATCGTATAATATTAAAGCATATGGTGTTGGCTTGTGCGTATCTGTTACTGTATGGTGTTATTGTGCATCTGTCTGTATGGAGTTAAAGCGCGTGTTAATTTATGGGGTTATTTTTTTGTATTAGTGTATGGTTTTAGTTTGAGTGTGTCACCAAATAGTGTTATATTTTGTGTTTATACTAGTGTATGGTGTTAGAGTGTGGGTGTTTGTCAGTGCAAGGTGTTAGAGTATCAAGGGTGAGCCTGGGGTTAGTGATGCCTGGGAGAGGGGAGGAGAGGGAGAGGAGGAGCAAATGTGTAAGTATATTGTGTTAGAGTGAGTAGGTGAGCAAGTTTGGATGCTAGTGTGTATGTGTGTGCATTAGTTATGAGGGGGCACCAAAGAAATACTACCACTAGGTGCCACTGGGCTCAACCCTGAATTTAGAGAATAAACTCCAGAGCTAAAATATTCCTAACTCAGAGTAGCTTCCAAACGCTGGTCCATATTTTCATTCTGAAGTGAGGTGTTCTAAGATACAGAACTTTTTTACCTGTTGGTACAAATAACCCATGGGCGGATTATTTAGGGAGCATCTGTGTATTTAGTGCTTGGTGATGCAAGAAGGTCTATTTTTACAGCTATTTAACTTCTCTACAATGAATCACTTCATGTAGGCATCATGTTTGCCAGAAAACATTTTGAATGCGTTCTTGCATGACTTTAAATCTCCAGAGCCGGTTTACTATGCTGTATCTGAGTACCCACTGACGTAACAGGGACGTGTGATGCAAAATCTGGACAAGCGAAGAATTCAGAGGTGTCGCAGTTTTATATGGAACAGATCTGACAGGTTACAAACGCATGTGTCAGATTCATTCTCTGGGTGACATATCTGCTAATATTTAGCAAGTTTCTATTCTTGCTGTATAAATATAGCTTTGTTAAAGGTTGAAATAGTTTTTTATTATAAGTGCCATTTCAAAGTTAAATCGACTACGTAAATAGAGAAAGGCAAGACCGTAGATTGCATTTTACTGTTTTGTCGTTCAGCACATAGCGGGCACTAATTTGAACAAATAAGTTCAATGGAAATAACAAATAAAAATATAAAAATCACAGTTACAGCAAAAATTTACCTATTTGTTAATATTGTGTACATGATTAATAAGAAAAAAACATGTATACATATCATATAATTCTAAAGTGTTTATATTATAAAAAGAACATAGAAGAACATTAAAATGGTGCTCAATAACCCTGCTTCCAAATAGGTATACGACAAAATAGGAAATCTATACAATTTGGGAATAAAAGTGGGACATTAATATTCTTTAATATATGATCTAATCCTTTAAGATGAAAGCAATTAAGAATTCCTAATATATTCCATTTTCCACACTAAGGCACTTCATATACATTTTTTATGTCTTTCATAAGTTGGTACCGTATGTATAAAAGTATTCTTTCAAGATTATTTTAATTTGCTACAGGCATTTCTCCATACTCATAAAAGATAATTCTTACTGTAGATTAAAATATGGATCATGCCTCAAGTCTATCACTATGCATTATATGAATTATAACTGTGAACACGCCACAATTCTGTATTATTAAAACTAAACTTTAGTATATGATTTAAAAAAAAAAACCTCATAAGAAAACAAAAAAGTAATACATTTTTAATAAAACTATTTTATAGAGTATTTTAGTGTAAATAAACCCATATAGCGCTGTATGCGATACACTGAGAAACTACAATGCTGTTTGGGTACCTGCAGAATGTTTCATTGTTTAAAATGTATTACCAGCTATACTAATGGGAGTTTGAGGGTGGACATCAAAATAATAAAGTTTGAAGAACCATTAGTCAAACCTAATAAATAACTATGCTCACATATTTGCATATTAATGACTGTGAAGTCTGTTGACTGTTGCTACATGTTTCAGTGGGCCAACAGTCATATCTTCTATGACCTCAAATGGTCTCATCTTTAGATGCAAATAATGTGTGTAATTCTACATACTAACCCTAGTGTTGTTGAAAAGTACAGTTTGCTTCACTAATCTAAGAACAAAAAGACTACGAACACTAAATGTGCTGCTTCTTTTATGTGATATAGTCTTAGCTTAGAAGCACTTACCTTAAAAAGTAATGTTGTTTTAGAGAAGAAAACATTTGTTGTCCATGCAACCTTAATTTATCAAAAATATATTATGCTTTTTATAGGGGTTATCGTTGATGCAACATTGCTTAGGGCCAGTTCCAAAATACTATAACATCTGGGGTCATAGTTTATATGAAACTTATGAAAAACTCTCTCTTTGGGTTTGCTCAAGAGGGAGGGTTCTGTTATTTCTGTTATTCATGGTTTAATATGAGATGCAGAAGGAGAAACTGTGACACATTTCGAATAGTTTAAAGACACTTTTGTGAATCTAAATACATTTTCAGGTGTTGGAAGCTCATCAAAAGCAATGCTCAGGAGAGTTGTATCTGGAGCAAGTCCCACGTGTGTTATTGTTTAAAAAATGTCAGGCATTTCATTAGTGAGTTTGAAATACTTTTTATGTTACAGTATTTTACCGTGATTTGGTTGGAAGCATTTCAGAAAAATAATTTAAAAATATGCAAATAACAAAACTTGGTAAACTGTGTAAAACAGAACAAAATACTTTTGGTATTTTGAATGCTCTTGAGGTGTTTGTCATACCTCGTGCTGTACTATTTTGCTCCAGTTGCCTGTTCTGTGTATTTTTTTGACTGATGGATGACTTATTCTACCCCCATAAAAAATAACCACATAAAATATCTCCTTGGAAATGTCTGTGTAATCATTTATGAGATTTAATGTTTCTATAGAAAGGTTGGCCTTTAAGGGGCCACATATTACATATACTTTTGTTTGGAAAATCTGGATCAGTGACCACATACAATGCAGGGTTACACACCAGTGTTACAATGTATCTTTTAGTTATTAGAGAATACAAGAAATAGGCGACATTAGTGCACCACCAATGGGGCAAGGTGATTAAGGCAGTGTGAGGTCAAGTATTATTACACGATGATGCCTGAAAGACATAAATCATACTGTATTGGACGGTCCACCAGTGTTCAAAGCATGTGACAAATGCACCATAGTAAAAAAACCAAACTGTATTACGGAAAGAGCAATAAACAGTGTTTGCTTTCCAATCAGTTCATGCCGTGACTCATCAATACATAAAGGATGAAATTCATTTGCTAAATTCAAATATCCGTAATGGGTTTTTTTTCCAACAAGCTGCTACTGTTACATAATGTCCCCATATATCACGCCTAAGGACTTAGTGAGATGAATTATGGAAATTACAGTATGAAATTTCATATTTTATAAGTCATTTATTATTGGCCATTTTGGAAATAAAATTATTAAAGCTGAAAGCCTGGCAAGTATTGTTATGGACGTTTTTTTTCTACATTAATTCTGAATTCAAAAGCAGTTGGCATTGCTTCTTTTCCACTTAAACTACTTATCTTAGTAAAAGATTTAACACTGAAACTATGATTTAGAGGAACTTACACATTAGAATGACAATTAACCTCTGATGTGTACTATTTCACATTGGTTATTGTGCTTTCATGCTTTTATACAAGTGGAAATGTATAACTGAACTGTGACTTATTGTGTTTGTCACATGCTACATCATTTAGTTTTATTCAACTAGGCACTGATCCTGTAATGGATGTGCTGCTGTATAAATTAATTGTACTGTAAATATCACGATGAGTTAAATAGTGAATTTAGTGCACTGTTAATTTACACCTTGTGCAGGCAGGCAGGTAATAAAGAAGGAATAATAGGAGCAAATTCTGATACTTGGTTTAGTATACATTCTAGGTTGCATTTAAAAATAGTGAATAATGCATGTCTGATACAAGATAAAGGTGCATATGCATAATACTGTGCAAAATGACATTTGATCATGTGAAATCAATACACATTAAAATGCCTTAGACACATAAGTCATGACTATGCACAGATAATCTTCATTTTTTAATGTTTTGCTGAGATCAACATTTTTCCATTTTGTTGAATTAACCTTGTTTATCCTTACCCCAGTAAGCATATGTACTATGAAAGGAATGGGTGATTTACGCATATCTTATGCAGCTTTCTGACTCTGGCCCATGGCCATGCATTAAATGTGCGAAATTTATCATAAAGTTAATTTACTTAATGTCTATATAAAGCTGGTGGTAATGGTATGCCTACCTATCTCTACATGCCTCCTAATGCATGTTTTATTCAAAAGTTATTATATTAAATCCTTATTATCATGGGGGGGGGAGTTCATATTCAATAACAGCTGTGGCAGTAAGCATTGATACAAAATATTGCTTTACTGAGTATAGAAAAGGCATTAACATACAGAATATAGGTTGGGGATCTTTAATTTGTTGGCTAAAGTCTTAAGTGGCATGTGAGAGGGAGAAGTGAGGTCATGCTAGGCTATAAAAGGAAGCACTAGAAAGGTACCAGCCCACTTTGGATAATTTGCCAAAATAAATTACCGTATTTGCTCGATTATAAGACATAAGAATATGTGTAAATAATTTGTGTGAAAGAATAAATGATTGTGTGAATGAATTGTGTGAATGAAAGTGAATTAGTGAGTGACTGTAAAAGTGTTTGTGTTAATCATAGGCGTATAGTTGATTTGTCAAAAAGGCAAAGATGGTATAAGCAGGGTGTTTATGGGACAAAAATGGCACAGGCAGGGTGTTTATGGGACAAAGATGGCACAGGTAGCGTGTTTGGGAACAATGCTGACTCATGCTGGGCTGTTTGGGGGCAAAGATGGCACGTCCTATGTGTGTGTAATTTGGGTGCTGGTCAGGTTCTATGTGGGCAATGTGGACGCTGTTTTTTTTGGAGGGTTATTAAAGAAAGCACTATTATATGTTCAGTAAATGTTATTTATATGTGTTTATTTTACTTATAAGTTATTAATTTATTTTTTCAGATTTCTTGTTGTTTACAGTTGACATACAGTTTACAAATTGGTGCAATAAATATTCTTAACATAATGTCTTTACATTTGGTGGGGGGGGGTGCCACTTACAGGATCCGCCCCGGGTGCCAAATACTCTAGGTACGCCCCTGATTTGCATTTATGTATTTAACTCTTCTTCAAACTCTGCTAACACTCATGTAGTATGTACAACACAAAGTGATGAAGGACAGTATGAAAAGGGTGTATATGGAGAAAAACCAGTGACCAGTATACTTCCCTTTGTTTTTGCTTGTCACTTGTCCCGGATACCTAGCTGCAGCCCGTACAAAACACTCTCCGGGTGTTTTTTTAAACAGAAAACAGGACGCTAGGGGGCGCTCGTGTATACCGGTTGGGGAATAAAAGATAAAAATAAAGCAGAAGACAAATGATTGTGTAGTATTTTGTGCAAATCGAAAACGCTATATGTATATATAATGCACTCACAATCTGTCTAGGCTTTCAAGCATCATAAAGCATCCAGTCCTCCAGGTAGGTATATTATAGGAATATGTAACGAAACAGAAGACAAGTAGAAACCACAATGGTGTTGTATCTAACCACAATGTAACCCGCAAATGTAGAGAGACACTTACACTTACTACGAGGGTATGACACACATCAGATGTATATTCCTTGCCTTCTTCCTTCGTGCTGGATGTTTCTCAGTATTCCATGGAAATGAACTGGTGCTTTAAGTCGGAATAGAGGTAGGTCCACACTGTATTCCAGTATAAAATTATTTATTGGGCTATGTGCCAGAAAAATAAAAAAAAGTTTAACAAATATCCGCTCAGGGATGTTAAAATCTATAAATTAAAGTCCAAGTAAAAAGAGCTCTGTAAAAATCCTCAACGCGTTTCGCCTGGTAGGCTTCCTCAGGAGTATCTTCTTCGTTTGATGTATGTTCCCTTTTAAAAGTGCAGGGCGCCATCGTGATCTGCCGGCGTCTGACGTCATTCCGTACATCGTCGACGATCCATCTGTCATCTGACCCTCCGTGCGTGCCGTGTAGATGCCGTGGTAAGTAGAAAAAACTTTGTTAATTCATTTTCACCGGACGTGTCTCCGCCTCTTATTATGCTGTCCAGCAGCATTTGAATGAAAATAGTATTGTGCTAGGGGTGGGACGTATCGGGACCATCAGACGTAACGGGGGAAGATACTTATATAATTGGTATATGCCGTTTCTCGGATGCGGGGGGTTAATATAATAAAAAGTGAATATCGGAAACTTCAAACGGAAGGAATAGAAGAGGTGAGGGTGACGAGTTCTACTCGTACAATGCATATTATAGCATAACATATAGGTGTATAGGGGCTGTTGGACATGGCTAGTAATGTGATACTTAGCCTTTTGGGGTGTATGATGTATTTAAAAAATGGGTTCCTAAGGGTCGAAGGAGGAACAAAAAAAAAAAGGGGAAAAAAAAAAAAAAAAAAAAAGGCACCCATAGAAGGAGGGTCATATCGGGAGGGACACCAATAAAGAAAGGATCATAACGTGCAATGTGTAATGTATAGATGTATAAATTATGTGTTTGGCTGTATCTATTATAATTCAATGTTTTAATGCAGTGTATCTTTTCTTATTTCTCCATGTAGGTGCCTCATTGGATTTAGACCCCTGATGCTGTGTAATTAGAGACCTAAATGACATGTGTATGTATTTATATAGTGCCAAGTGTGAATAAATGGAGTAAAAAATGATTAACAAAAAATTGAAAAATAAAAACTGAATGAGAGAAGGATATGTATATTAGGAAAAAATGTATATATATGAAGGAATAAAAAATAATAATAATAAAATAGGAACAAAAAAATGATTCGTGTAGTTATTATTTCCTCTATTTTGGTTATATTGGGAGTGGCCTGATTTGGGAATTCTACATGTATGTACGTATATCTAACTCCATATTCAGACCTCCTTTCTTAAAAGTTTTTAATTTAAAAATCCATTCCGTCTCTCGTCTTGATAAATTGTCCACGGTGCTACCCCCTCTCCAATTGGGGGGGACCCAATCTATCCCTATAATCTTTAGGGTTTCTATTGAGAATTTTGGGCACATATTACAGTGTCGAGGGACATGTGTTTAGTGTTCTTATTTCTTATGTTCCCGAGGTGCTCTAGTACCCGTTCTTTCATGGGTCTTATTGTTCGCCCTACATATTGGAGCCCGCACCCACATTCCAATAAATATACTATGTTTTTAGTCAGGCAATTTATGAAGTGTTTAATGGTGTATACTTGACCTGTTGATGTGCCGATAAATTGATTCGTTTTTTAGGGAGTGGTGCGCACATTTTACAATGGCCACATTTGTGGAACCCTTTTGGTTTCTTACCTACAAACACATTGGGGTTCTGTACTATTACTTGTTTTGGTAGGACGCTTGGGGCCAGTAATGTTTTTAATGATCCTGTCTTCTTAAAGATTATTTGTGGTTTTTCTGGCAAAGTTGTGCCCAGAATTTCGTCGTTTTTTAGTATATGCCAGTGTTTGTTAATGATTTGCTTAATTTTGTTGGCTTGAGTGTTATATTGGGTAAAAAATGAGAAACTGAAATCCCTCCCCTTTGATGTATCTAGTGACCTATTTTTGTTCCCCAGTAGTTTTTGTCTGTCTATTTCCTCTACCTCACGGAGGCTACTGTCTAGTTTTTCCTCCGGATAGTTCTTCTCTAGAAATTTTTGTTTAATTTCCTCTGCTTTAAGTTTGAAGTCCTCTATTTTCGTACAGTTTCTTTTTACCCTCATGAGTTGGCCTTTTGGAATATTATTGAGCCATTGGGGGTGATGGCAACTATTATAATTTATATACCCGTTTCTGTCTGTGGGTTTACTATAATTTCTTGAACATATCTGATTACCTTCTGAAAATAATTCTACGTCCAAAAATTCAATTAGTTGATTCTGTATATTTGAGGTGAACTTTAAATTAAAATTATTATTATTTGTGTATTTGATAAATTCATTTAGGTTTTCTTCTGACCCCTTCCAGATGATAAGAATGTCATCTATATACCTCTTCCAAAGCACCAGGTTTGCACTGAACGGATTATTATTCCATATGAATTGATGTTCCCACTCTGCTACAAACAGATTGGCGTAGCTCGGTGCAAACCTGGTGCCCATCGCGGTCCCGCGTAGCTGGAGAAAAAATTCATCCTCAAACCAAAAATAATTGTGTTTCAATATGTAGTTGATACATTTTAGAATAAATGATTTCTGTAACGGGTTCATGTCTGTATCTCTCGATAAAGTACTATTTATTGCTTCCAAGCCTTGTTCATGATCTATAATCGTATACAGCGAGGAAACATCCATTGTAGCCCAAAGCCACCCTGGGGACCAAATTATATCTTTCAATGTGTTGAGAAGGTGAGTGGTATCTTTGAGATATGCCGGGATTTTAGGGACATATTTCTGGAGAAAATGGTCTACATACTCAGATGTGTTACATGAGACTGAATCGATCCCACTGATAATGGGTCTGCCGGGCGGTTCACTTAAATGTTTGTGGATTTTGGGAAGAAAATAAAAAACCGGTAGCCTGGGGTGTTCTTTTTTTAGGTAGTTGAACTCCTTTTTGTTTAGGATGCCTTGCTTAAGGCCCTCCTCCAAAATATCATATAGGATAGTGCTAAAGTCCTTTGTGGGATCCTTCCCTAGTCTTTTATAGGTGATGGTATCATCTAGGATTCTCCTTGATTCCTTTATATAGTAACCGCGATCCATTACCACCGTTGCTCCCACAGTAATAGTACAGAACCCCAATGTGTTTGTAGGTAAGAAACCAAAAGGGTTCCACAAATGTGGCCATTGTAAAATGTGCGCACCACTCCCTAAAAAAACGAAAAACAGGTCAAGTATACACCATTAAACACTTCATAAATTGCCTGACTAAAAACATAGTATATTTATTGGAATGTGGGTGCGGGCTCCAATATGTAGGGCGAACAATAAGACCCATGAAAGAACGGGTACTAGAGCACCTCGGGAACATAAGAAATAAGAACACTAAACACATGTCCCTCGACACTGTAATATGTGCCCAAAATTCTCAATAGAAACCCTAAAGATTATAGGGATAGATTGGGTCCCCCCCAATTGGAGAGGGGGTAGCACCGTGGACAATTTATCAAGACGAGAGACGGAATGGATTTTTAAATTAAAAACTTTTAAGAAAGGAGGTCTGAATATGGAGTTAGATATACGTACATACATGTAGAATTCCCAAATCAGGCCACTCCCAATATAACCAAAATAGAGGAAATAATAACTACACGAATCATTTTTTTGTTCCTATTTTATTATTATTATTTTTTATTCCTTCATATATATACATTTTTTCCTAATATACATATCCTTCTCTCATTCAGTTTTTATTTTTCAATTTTTTGTTAATCATTTTTTACTCCATTTATTCACACTTGGCACTATATAAATACATACACATGTCATTTAGGTCTCTAATTACACAGCATCAGGGGTCTAAATCCAATGAGGCACCTACATGGAGAAATAAGAAAAGATACACTGCATTAAAACATTGAATTATAATAGATACAGCCAAACACATAATTTATACATCTATACATTACACATTGCACGTTATGATCCTTTCTTTATTGGTGTCCCTCCCGATATGACCCTCCTTCTATGGGTGCCTTTTTTTTTTTTTTTTTTTTTCCCTTTTTTTTTTTGTTCCTCCTTCGACCCTTTGGAACCCATTTTTTAAATACATCATACACCCCAAAAGGCTAAGTATCACATTACTAGCCATGTCCAACAGCCCCTATACACCTATATGTTATGCTATAATATGCATTGTACGAGTAGAACTCGTCACCCTCACCTCTTCTATTCCTTCCGTTTGAAGTTTCCGATATTCACTTTTTATTATATTAACCCCCCGCATCCGAGAAACGGCATATACCAATTATATAAGTATCTTCCCCCGTTACGTCTGATGGTCCCGATACGTCCCACCCCTAGCACAATACTATTTTCATTCAAATGCTGCTGGACAGCATAATAAGAGGCGGAGACACGTCCGGTGAAAATGAATTAACAAAGTTTTTTCTACTTACCACGGCATCTACACGGCACGCACGGAGGGTCAGATGACAGATGGATCGTCGACGATGTACGGAATGACGTCAGACGCCGGCAGATCACGATGGCGCCCTGCACTTTTAAAAGGGAACATACATCAAACGAAGAAGATACTCCTGAGGAAGCCTACCAGGCGAAACGCGTTGAGGATTTTTACAGAGCTCTTTTTACTTGGACTTTAATTTATAGATTTTAACATCCCTGAGCGGATATTTGTTAAACTTTTTTTTATTTTTCTGGCACATAGCCCAATAAATAATTTTATACTGGAATACAGTGTGGACCTACCTCTATTCCGACTTAAAGCACCAGTTCATTTCCATGGAATACTGAGAAACATCCAGCACGAAGGAAGAAGGCAAGGAATATACATCTGATGTGTGTCATACCCTCGTAGTAAGTGTAAGTGTCTCTCTACATTTGCGGGTTACATTGTGGTTAGATACAACACCATTGTGGTTTCTACTTGTCTTCTGTTTCGTTACATATTCCTATAATATACCTACCTGGAGGACTGGATGCTTTATGATGCTTGAAAGCCTAGACAGATTGTGAGTGCATTATATATACATATAGCGTTTTCGATTTGCACAAAATACTACACAATCATTTGTCTTCTGCTTTATTTTTATCTTTTATTCCCCAACCGGTATACACGAGCGCCCCCTAGCGTCCTGTTTTCTGTTTAAAAAAACACTCATGTAGTAGAAAGAAATATACAGGCAGATTTGCATTTATATTTCTTCACAATCTTCCTATTTTTAAATCAGCAGTAACCATACATAGGGGACAGTGCTAACATATAGACAACTGAATATAAATCATTAAGCTGGTATAGGCTACTGTCATGAGTTTTTCCTATATTAGAAAGACTTTGTATGAGGGAAGCACTGGAAACATCATTCCCCCAAGGGGTTAAAATCCCTAGGGCCAGCACTGCTCATACTATAGCTTATGGGTGGTTGACAGGGCTGCTGCAAGGTGGGTGTGTGTGTGGTGCACCCAGGCTACAGGGAGTGGAGGAGAGAGAGAGGGGCTCAGAGAGGTCACTTAAAGCTTTCTCACGAATGAGCGGCTCATTCATGAAAAAGTTTTCAGCAACCGGTCAGGACCCTCTGTCTCCTCCGCTCCCTGTTGCCACCCTCCTCGGCACTCGTCTCGGTCACGGTGCCTGCAGTTCATGCTGATCACCGGAATATGATGTCATATCCCTGCGCACAGCAGTGAGGCTGCGCATCGCAACAGGACTTCAGTAAGGTAAGTGAATTAGAAAAGTGGGAGGGGGTGGCGTAGATGGTTGGAAAAAGAGGAGAAGTAGAATTTGTTGATGAGTCAATGTTCTTAATTGTGCATTCTGATGGGTCAACCTTTCATGGTTTCTTCTAGCTGTTCCTTTTATTTATTTAAACTGACCCTTTATAATGTATCGTTATTGGACACGTTTTACCTACAGGTACTTGTTGTAAAAACTAGGAAAGCTAGGAAAGCTTGCACCAATGGCCAAGCACATATAATTAAAAAGTGATATTAATATACTGATGTGATATTGGGAGGTATGCTGTATCACTACCAGTGTCTGACTCAGTATATAGTGATGGAAGTTAGGGTGCATCACCGTCAATGTCTGACACAGTATATAGTGACGGGAGACATCACTAACATATAACTGACATATACTTAATCAGCCCCTGGTCATTTCTTGGATCCAGGACAGCTGTATGCCAACTGCATGTATGTTTAAATGCCCTCACTCTCTAGTTATAGATAGTTATATATCTATACGGTTGCATGGATAGTTCAGGCACCTTTACAGATCCACATGTTCTAGTACCAGAATCGCCTCATATTTGGATGTAATACCAGTTTTAACACTATAGATATCTTAATGGCACAAAATATTTATATGGCACCCAATATTTATATTTAGTACATTTGGAACCAAAATAAAACACATACTGGAAAAAATTCTCCAACCACCTATTTGTGGATGATAGGTCCATTTTAAGTACATATAAGGATGACATACTGTACATATATTCCAACAGACTTAGTAAATATTAATGCATGGTCAACATTTTGCCTTAACATGAACATAGATAAATGTGCAACCAATACTTCTAGAGGGTCGAGTGTAATGTTGCTGTGTGGCACTTTCCACGTGTGGAAATAAATTAGTATTTTGGCAGATAACACACCTTGCGTTTAAAAAAAAATCAACAATTAATTGGTGAGTCCTGTGTTATATAGAAATACTATTCATTTATTGCCCTAAAATATTTAGTACAAAGGTTGCTTTAATACTATGTGAAAAGGTATACACTAATTTAGTAGACGGAATGTGCATACTAACATGAAATAATTCATGCATGATTTTTCAAACATTATTTCTTAGCAAATAGCAGTATATATCATGTTACTTTTTTGTACAGAGAAGGGAAAAATTAGTTGATCCCCTGCTGATTTTGTACGTTTGCCCATTGACAAAGACATGATCAGTCTATAATTTTAATGGTAGGTTTATTTGAACAGTGAGAGAAATAATAACAAAAAAAAATCCAGAATAACACATTTCAAATAAGATATACATTGATTTGCATTTTACTCAGTGAAATAAGTATTTTATCCTATTTGCAAAACATGACTTAGTACTTGGAGGCAAAACCCTTGTTGGCAATCACAGAGGTCAGATGTTTCTTGTAGTTGGCCACCAGGTTTGCATACATCTCATGAGGGATTTTGTCCCACTCCTCTTTGCAGATCCTCATTAAGGTTTTGAGGCTGACATTTGGCAACTCGAACCTTCAGCTCCCTCCACAGATTTTCTAAGGGATTAAGGTCTGGAGAGTGGCTAGGCCACTCCAGGACCTTAATGTGCCTCTTCTTGAGCCACTCCTTTGTTGCCTTGGCCATGTGTTTTGGTCATTGTCATGCTGGAATACCCATCCATGACCCATTTTCAATGCCCTGGCTTAAGGAAGGAGGTTCTCACCCAAGATTTGACGGTACATGGCCCCATCCATCTTCACTTTGATGCAGTGAAGTTGTCCTGCCCCCTTAGCAGAAAACACCCCCAAAGCATAATGTTTCCACCTACATGTTTGGGGTCATAGGCAGCATTCCTCCTCCTCCAAACACAGCGAGTTGATGCCAAATAGCTTGATTTTTGTCTCATTTGACCATAACCCTTTCAACCAGTTCTTCTCTGAATCATTCAGATGTTTATTGGCAAACTTTAGACCGTGTGGGTGCTGCAGGATTAAGTCCTTCACGGCATAGTGTGTTACCAGCTGTTTTCCTGGTGACTATGGTGCCAGCTGCCCTGAGATCATTGACAAGATCCTCCCGTGTAGTTCTGGGCTGATTCCTCACCATTCTCATGATCATTGAAAGTCCACAAGGTGAGATCTTGCATGGAGCCCCAGACCGAGGGAGATTGACAGTTATTTTGTGTTTCTTCCATTTGTGAATAATTGCACCAACTGTTGTCACCTTCTCATCAAGCTGCTTGGCGATGGTCTTGTAGTCCATTCCAGCCTTGTGTAGGTGTGCAACCTTGTCCCTGACATCCTTGGACAGCTCATTGGTCTTGGGCATGATGGAGAGTTTGGAATCCGATTGATTTCTTCTGGAGACAAGTGTCTTTTATACAGGTAACAAGCTTAGATTAGGAGCACTCCCTTTAAGAGAGTGTGCCTAATCTCAGCTCGTTACCTGTATAAAAGACTCCTGGGAGCCAGACATCTTGCTGATTGATAGGGGATCAAATATTTATTTCACTGAGTAAACTGCAAATCAATTTATAACTTATGTGTTCAAATAAACCTACCATTAAAATTAGACTGATCATGTCTTTGTCAGTGGGCAAACATACAAAATTAGCATCAAATATTTTTTTCCTTCACTGTATGGACTCCAGAGGATCTTATTGCAGGCATTATTTAGTCATTGGAGTTAGAAAATGAGACTGAGGCTGGTTTGGATATTAAAAAAAAATATGTTTTCAATAGTTTAGCTCTACCAAGAAATTCATTATTGCCACTTAGATACTTAATAACTTAACCAAGTCTGGCAAATGTTGGGCTCATGCCTAATAGCATTATACCTAGCAATGATACTTTTGAGGCCACTCTGGAGGCTGATATAATAATGCAGTATGCTGGTGGATACACACAGTATCTTCTACACCCAGTAAAGGCAGCTGATGTTAAAGTGTAACGCGTAGCTGTGTGTATTGAGCAGCCTGCCTTTGATTTATAAGATGCTGTCCTTTAAGTGCTTGGACCTATTTTTAGTCTCAGTTTGGTCCTTAACTTAACAATGAACTACTTTATACAGTCAGATAACCAAGTGCAGTAACTAGAGGACATAAATTGATTGGATATGCTACTTTGACGCCGATTTCAGCTTCCTAGTACAAGTGGTTTTTAAAAGGAATTTATAAGAAAATATATGAAAGTTACCGTTCCCATTTGAGCCTCTACCTTATTGTAAAAATAAGGCATTCTATTCATATTTTGTCTATTATAAAATAGAAAAATGTATTGGGTTCTTTTTCAAAGACTAAACAAGAATATCCCTTTTAGCATACACTGCCCATAAGTTGGCATTTGCACATAGCAGAGATGAATCTTAAAGGGCATGCAAAAAAGGCTTTCATTGACCAGCTTTATTTTTGACTGCTTTTAATTAACTTTGATTGCCTGCCTCTACACTAGTTAAGTTACTTGAGTAACAAAGCACTTTCCTGTTATAGTAATGGCTCCCTAGATGGCTATTCATTATTAACTGCATCTAAAATGGTTGTTCTCAACTCTCTATAAATATTTAAATAACTGCGTTTCTTTAACATAAAATTCTAAGTGGTGTAGATAGTCATTTGGTTGCCAATGTAATTCCTTTTACGAGGTTATGGAAATTTATGGTTTCTTGTTGCCTTATCAAAATAATAAATTCATTGAGAAAGTGTTCTGCTTAAATATTTCAAACCATGACTGCCAATACAAATAGTAGCGATATTTCACCATAGCGGTAATCAATGAATTTGCAAGGAAGTTCTGACTTACTGCTTTTATGAGCACATTTTCTTCAGAACTAATTAATCATAGCAATAACAAACAACTAGAAAAAAATCAAATAATTGAATTTGGCCATAAAATTTGGAACAGAAACATTACTCATCTGACTTTCAGCGTACAGGACAATTAGATTATGCTAGAAAAAAAGCAACTTGATTTTATAAGCATTATATAGTATAGAAGAACTGAAGGAATAAAAATTACACCTTTCGTGAAGGTAGATTAGTGTATCCAAACATAGATGTGTTCCATATTGTAGTTCTGTAAAAGTGTTGGATTTCAGGACCTGGATCTTAGCTCCACAGGTCCCAGGCAGCCATCTTGAATCAGAGGGGCTTTGGGCCTAGAGTTGCCACCCAAAATACAATGGCAATTCCTGAACCTAACTGGTGAGGTGTAATGTGACTCTACTAGCAACTATGTGTGAGAGGGAATTTTCAATTAGGCAGGTGCCTGAAAGAGGTAAACTCATTTTTATGTATATGGCAGTATAGTGTTTATTTTTGACAAAACAATAATTCAGCACATACCCAGCAAATACCATTCAAAAACATAGGCATAAATATTGAGATTCTGAAACACGATGGCCTTATTTTGCTTTGCCCACCACCACGTCAAAGTACCCCAACAAATCCAATTTGTCATGGCTTCTTTGCTAATGAAGGAGCTGAATCAGCGGAACTGCGCTGCATTTTAACCCAAAGAGACTCTGGAGCAATTTAAAGCCTTCTGTGGACACAATTAACTCATTTTAGAAAAAGAACCTGTATTTATATATAACTGGGGGTTTAACGTTAGCTTTGTAATGAAATGTTTGCATTTTCTCACAGCCACGTACCTCAGATCTCTTGAGAGGATGAAAGGATAAAGTCATACTAGCAAGCAAGGACAGGTTGTATCCCACAGAGCACATCTTTCAGAAAAGGAAAAATCTATTCAACTACTTCAGAAGCACATTAGCTGCACATGTATTTAGCAACAACACCAAAATAGACACATCAAATACTCATGATTTGATTGTTAAAGAAGGTCTACCAGAAAAGATGGGAGATATATTATTTGTATATTTAATTGTCATTTTGTCATGCACTCACTTTCTAAGTGTATAGCTGTTCATGTTTTATTCCCCTGAATTAGAACCAACAACATTATGAACATGCAATTCTACACTAAAACAATACTAGGAAAAAATACCAGATACATAGGAGTGATTAACCCTTTATTGAAGCCTACACACCAAAATAATTTTCACAAACAAAATGTTACAGGGAATATGATGTTCAACAACCACATTGGTATCAGTGATATATGAGTGAGAGATTCAGTATTATGTAGCCTGTTGACTGCCTGAAACAGAAATACAAACAAGATTGCTTATCAAGATTATAAGAGTCGTTATTAACTTGTTGCCATTCAGAAAAAGTAGCATCCCATTTTGTCAGCTTACTATATTTTAAGCATAAAAAGCTGATACGTCACAGCAAACACAACAAATACAAGATATACAAAATAATCTATACAATATTCTATAGAATCTATTCACCAAGAGTAGAGTTGAACTAAAAATTAAAAACTTGAGGCTGATTTTGGCCTCAGAAAGTCCTACAGAAACACAAATGGCATATTCTCAATTCAGGAGAAAAACTGAGCCTATACAAATCCCATCCTGAATGTCCTCTTGTGTTGAAATCACCAAGAATTTAAAGTGGATCTGTCACATTCCCAAGGCGGTCTGCTGTTCAGTACACTAAATAAATATATATAAAACCATTTATAGATTATATTTATATTTTGCCATGATTTGTGTGTTTATTCTTCCTCATTAAATTATCTCTCCCCATTTTTAAGTTTCCGACACTGGTGGCAGCTCGTTCTGGCTGCGCTTGTGGGTCTAGAGGAGGACTCATGGACAGAAAATCAAATGCTAAGCAAGCAGTGCTACCGTTTGCCACAGATCTAACCCCTTCACAATCCTATCGATGTACGATTACGTCAAGATGACCCTTTTGACATAATAATATGTCCTGCCTTATTTGCAGTCCTGGGTTCACATGAGATATCAGTACTAGCACTACTGGAAGGACTAAGAAGAGAGGCAGAGGAGGCACAGTGCAATCAGAAAAGCAGGAGTATGAAGCTATCCTTCCTGGTCACTGTTTAGTATTTACATACTGTAGGGAGATCAGAGGAAGAACCAAAGTTTTGCCCTCTTCCAAAAAAATTAAAATGTAAATTATAGTTATAAAATGTTCAATATTTAACTTTTTAATAAAAAGTGTACATGGGGTATATTTGTAAAAAATCTGTGAATGAAATAAAGAATGAGAGCACTGCTTGTTCACCATGACATCACTGGGGTTCACAAAATACAAGGTAGATCCTTATAAGTCTAATCATGTTGCACCGGAAGCAATCCAAATAATAATTAAAATGATAATAATGATTAATAAAATCAATAAAAGCCCCCAACCCAGAATTTAGAAAATAAAGGTAGTATCTAAGGGAGCGATAAACAAGTATAAGTTGAGGATCATTGTAATCAGTGTGTTTGCTAATGATACTTTGCAGTGGTTTTTATTCTGTAAATTCTAAGTCAAATTGGAAAAAAAATCTTTTTTTTACATATTAGTGCTTATATTTGTTATGTGTATTAATATGGTCTTACTTACATTTATTTTAATGTAGGTACAGTAAACATGTAAAGAGGCAGAATTATTTAACACATGGGAAAAATAGTAAAAACCTTCATGGATATGGGTTTAATGATGCCAAAAGATCAGGTATGACGGAACCCTTTTATCACACAATATTTTGTCAAAAACAAAGTTGCTTGGATAAAATTGAATTATAACCAACCACACAAAAAAATGCTGTCAATAGCCCATAGTCTATTGAATGAGCTGTAGACCATGAGATACAATTTTGTTTCTTGCTTTCTTAGATAAATGAACACTAAAGGTAAAAAACAAAAAAGACAAAACTAATGCTTTCTGGAAAGAGACCCTCAGTCAGTCCTAAACTTAATTTTTAACACTTACCAGGAGCCAAGGCTGTTAAAGGCAGTTTGTGCAGGTGCCCACATTCTGTCAATTTGATGGTTGCAAAATGAATTGTCAGACTTCAATACAAATGATGTGCTATAGATCTTTGTTTTTATATTCACCTAGGATAAAATATAAATCACATGTTATTAAAAGCAAGCAAAATAATGAACTGCAACAGGCAATCAATGGGCAAAATAAAGCAAGGATTGTATATATTTTTTAATATAAAAATTAAAATCGACCGCCGACACATAACCAACATTATTTAAAGGAATAATGCATTATTTCTTTTTTTAAATGGCTTGGTGGTTTTTGAAACAATTGTAATATATTCTTATTTAAACCCAATTGCTAAGCAAAGACATCCTATAATGCAAACTGAGAAGCCAGTCAGGAATGCAAGGTCAGGTTCATTTAAGGAATTATTATATTACCCTCTAAGCACATTAATAGGAATGTACGTGCAATATGTTTAAAATATTTTGAAGATGTGCTTACATATGTTAAAAATATACAGTGTGTGTATATGTGTGTGTAGATGTGTATGGCGTGAGAGAAAGAGAGAGGGGCAAGAGAGGGTGAGAGAGAGGAGAGGTGGGAGAGAGGAGGGGGGAGAGAGATTTAGATATTTTACCTATTGATTTTTCTGATTTTTGTTGATGTTCAAACAATAAATTCAATTTAATGAAATGTATGTATCAGTAGAATTTGTTTACAACTACTAAGCAGATTTACAATGGAGAATAGCATAAAAAAGGGGGTGAATTAAGTTTATTTTTTATAAAATAGGAGTCCCATTGTAGTTAGCAATGATCTGTTTTCACATGTTTCTTGAGAACACAAAAACAATTAGAATGCCAGTTAGCCTGGAGTACAGGACTGTGCATAATACAACATATCAACATATGATAATATCATATCAACGTACTGACTGCATTAATGATGTGATATTAAAATGAGAACAAAAATCTAAATATTTGGCTAAAATGAATTTAACCAGAAAGTGTTAAGAATATATGCTAACTTGTTATCATTGCTATAATTTATATAATTGTTATAATTTATAATTATCAATCACAGAAAGAACATTGATTAGATGCATTAAAATACAGTCTTTCTAGAAAATGCATGGGATCAAATATATTTTCAATCTTTTGGCAATCGATGTGAAAAGGAAATTATGAATATCAAACTTCTGAAATGTTTAAATAGCTTATACGTGTCACGTACAAGTAAATGGGAGATACCGTAGTCAGGTAGGACTCCAAGACAGAACAAGTTCAGACAAGCCGAGGTCAGGATTCCGGAGAGCAGGATAGCCGATAAACGTAGCCGAAGTCAGGATTCAGGAGATCAGGATAAACGATGAACAAGCCGAGGTCAGGATACAGGAAAACAACATAGTCAGGCGAGCCGAGATCAAACACAGGAATCAGGCAGGTAAACGCTATCTGGGTGCTAGCACAAGGCATAGACAACCATCAGAAGGCAAGGTGAAACTGGTCTGAGGGGTTTAAATGGAGAACCGCGGAGGAAGTCTGAATCTCCCATCAGCCCCTCATGACATCACTTCCGGTGTCTGTGACTCGCGGCCATCTTGTGGATGGCGTAATCTCCCTTCATAAATTCCTCCAGTATGTGAGTTCGCCACTAGAGGTCGCGCATGCGCAGCAGCAGGTCGCCGTGTACCAGGAGGTCTGCCTCTCCTGCGTGGCACTTCAGAGGAAGGCAGCGGAAGCGGCCTTGCGGTGGAGGGGGGTCTCCCTCTCCCTCGTGGTGGCTGCTGCGGAGGTGGCCGTGCGGTGGGGGGTCTCCCTCTCCTCCGTGGGGGCTGCTGCGGAGGTGGCCGTGCATTGGAGGGGGGTCTCCCTCTCCTCCGTGGTGGCTGCTGCGGAGGTGGCCGTGCGTTGGAGGGGGGTCTCCCTCTCCTCCGTGGTGGCTGCTGTGGAGGTAATCGTGCGTTGGAGGGGGGTCTCCCTCTCCTCCGCGGCGGCTGTTGCGGCAACGTGGGAACCGAGGACAGGTGAGTAACAATACGTTACTAAAAAAAAGTCATTTTAATAATATTTTTGTGGTTCCTTTTACATTTTATGTGCTGACTTTCAAATATTATTAATTAATTATTATAAGGCAACAGTGTAGATCTCTCTGTTACTTTAGATCATGCCGGCCAGGTCCTTGTGTGTTGGAAATGTTCAGCTTGCGTGTATCACAGGAAACAATTCCAGGACTATCAGTTGACCTTAGTCCAATGGCCAATCTTAAGAGGTCCAAGGAATATGACATGGCAAATATCCCACGTTTCCCAGATAAAATAAACATGACATTTATTTCCAGATGAGAATCATAGAGACTTTCTAACCGTTTATTTTTTTCTACCTGCTTTGAAAATCTTAAATCTAACGGGTCTATTCACCAAAATGTTTGAGATGTCAGTTGAGTTAAGTGCTTACATGCCCTATAATGCTACTTTCCAAGACCTCATCTTAGAGTACAATCACTCTCTCTTCCCCTACCCTATAGGCATTGGACCTTCTATTATGCTTCTTATTGCTGGGAGGTCATTCCATCTGTGATTGGTATGTCAAATGATATATCTAATTTAAAGGCCTAAACAGTAAAGCAAATATCATTTCAGAAAAGTCCACCGAGATATACATATTTTGTATGGCCATAGTTATTAAATTATTTGAATCACATTTTTAAAATATTTATTTTGCATAAAAACTACAGATTGGGGAAAAGGCAGATGTAGCAATAATGGCTCAGTACACAGATTCTGTTATCCCATCCATGTTTGCATACAATTACATGTTTTTAATTATATGAAATTGTGTGCTTAGCCTACAGGCATTTTGTTGGCTGCTTAATTACTTTGGCGTTAAGGTCGAGTATGAAATTTGGCACTGATTGTTGCTATAGATTAGTAATTCAACAGAGCTACTTAGCTTGAGCAGGGTTTTGCATGAAGCGAAAACAGAGGATTAAAGTTAGGTTCAATTTGTCAATCACTACAAATTGAATAAACTACTCTATTGCCAAAGGCACTTCTGGTGCTGGTAGAACAAGACTCCAGTAGCTTAACATTTAATCAGCACAGTTTCTAATATATGTAAAAACTAGATCCGATGTTAGAGGTGAGGTTTGTAAAGAAATTCTAGTACTATAACTGCATAAAATGTGAGTTACTATGTGAAAAAAAAGATTGGTTACAAAAATAAATGAACCAATGGCTATATTTATTAATGTGAAATGAGCTTTTCTGTAATAACTTCTTATCTTAAAAATCAGATAAAATTGATAATTAAGCCATGAACAAGACATTAGCAGAGAAAAAGTAAATAACTGCAATCAATGCACATGATTGCATATAACTACATTCATAAAGATATGGTATAGCCAACCTCAAATTCCCTCTTCTGCAGCTTGGTGCCCCAGGTAGCTACCTGATTTAGTTTTTTGGAAGGGAGAGCCACGTTCTAACCTTTCAGGCAAGCTCAATGTTTTCTGCATTGGCGTATTTAGATTTATTCTTAGCAAAAATAAGGTTGATCTATAGAATGTTCCTCACATAACAGCTTCTCTTCACATTTGCTGAGTGAAAAACTATGAGCCTTATAGAAAGTAATTAATTATTGTCAAAAAATACGATTTAGAATTAGAAAAAAACTATACCAAGAAACTATAGTTACACATGCAAATAAAATAAAGCAATTATAGAGTGTACAAACTTAACATTCAGATATGATATGTGATTCATTTTATAGAAGAATCTAGACTTTTTTAATTGTTTTTTTTTCATCCATTTTTAGTCATTTAAATCATTTGTATAAAGTCCTAAAAATCCAAGTCCTAATCATATATTTTATTTATGTAAATTTTTACATTTTAAAAATAGAAGCAAAACGGAACGTAGGTCATTGGTAATTGACGCTTTACTTTGTAAGTAGATATTTAGAACAAAAGCTATACTTATACTCACATAAATATATATCATGCATTTCATGTGCTCAATAAACACATTTTAAATGTGAATTCTTAATTACAGAATATGATTTAATGAAAATCTGGGTTTTGTAATTTACCGGATTCTATCTTTTGACAAAGCAAACTTTTCACATTTTAATTCAATTCTAATTTAGAGATTGTAATTACTTTATAAGAGCTGTTGACAGTATTATTATACCAATGTACTAAGTATACAGGATGTTCAGAAATCTAATGAAGATGAAAATGAATAGATCTTATCAGTTACAAACCTATTGGAATATCAAACAAAGAACAAAACTGGCAAGCTCTGGTATCTTTTTATCTTTTCCTACTATTACACTCTCTGGTTGGTGGGCATGAGGGTTCATATAAGTACTATGTTTGAATGTTTTTTTTTTATTTAAAATATATGAAAACTGAGATGTTAATGAATCGTTACCAAAAAACTCCATCCATCAGGTTTAGTAATTGAAAAGGAAAAGAGCCCCTGTGGACCAATTCGGAAAAGGATACTCCTGCTAATACGTTCCAGCCATGTAAGCCAAATTAACCTATTTTCTGATTGTCCTGAATGCTTATGCATATTGTAATTAAGTATATGGTTAACTGCATGCAAGGAACAAACTCCTTTACCCATGGATTAATAGAGCCATTTGCATTTAGATACCTCACCTCCTTGAAGGTTGTTTCTTGAATGCTCATTTACAATCAAACATTGTCTCCTAAACTGGGGACTGAGTATCTGCCAACACATTCAAGGTTTGGTTGTTATTCATAGCTGTTTGTGATAAATGTCAAAATATTGTGGTATCTAGCACCCTTATACTGGGTATATGTGCCCCTGTGTTCTTACATTGATTGACTCTCCAGTTTTTTGCCTCATCCTATCTAATTACATTTTGTGCTTTTCATTCTCTATTCCTAAACTACTGGTATCCTGGCCTTGGCTTTTTTTGATCAGACTCTTGCTGTAAACTACCTGTTCTGCAATCGGAAGCCTCGGAAACATCCCTATGGAGCTCCTTATGGAAGGTTCATGACAGTTTTCTTCCTATATATATCTAGTCCAGATCCAAAATCTAGCTATTTTGCTGTTATTGACAAGATTAAAAAGACACAAGACACAAGAGATAAATGTTACCTGGATGGTTATCTGCTAGAAATATTTGCATTTAGTTAATCATACATTTTTACTTCTTTATCATTTATTCCAGACGAAAATGGAATAACATTTCATGTAACTGCTTAATGGATGTTACTCAGCGTCAAACTACACAACTCTACAGCTCGCATATCCAAGCTCCAATGCACATTAACAATCCTAAATTGACAGAATGATTTAGTGTCAAAAAGTTTTGTCGCATCACTGTAATAGAAAGTCTCAGTGCAGACATGTTTTAGATAAAAAGGTCCAGTCTCTTTTCTGAAAATTACAAAAAAGGTATTAACCTGTGTCCCAAAGGCACAAATTAATTAAAACATTCAAGAGAAATAAGGACCCCTTCCATTTACATTAATAAAACATCTAGCCCCATGTTAGAAGTCAGCAGTCACAAGTCATTATTTGCCTTCTCTTTATAATTGAACTATGCATTTGAATTTCACTTATCTCATATATTATCGACTACATCAAGAAGAGCAATTAAGACGGGTACAAAATGTCAAAGCCCCAAAGTCTTAGACAGAATCGAAATCCTATAATAGCCTAAAAAACTGTGTATATTTTATACAACTGGAATATTTCTAGGGTCTTTAATAAACCGTAATACCAGAGTAAAAATACTGGTCAATACAGGTTATGCATGCATTTTTTTAAAATGATTTAAATATGCATTATTTGCATCTCATTAAGCTGTTAATTGAAATATATATGTATTGTATCTGTGTTCCAGTTAGACAAAAAGTGAGGAATTGGAGCCAGAGCTGACCTAGCTAAATCGTCCATATACATGTTGATACTATCATATAGTACTCATTTATGAAGGCATATGATAGAAGAGTTTTTAAAGCCAATATGAGTGATATAAAGGCATGTCACACAGTTACAGCTGCTACAAGCAATTAAATATTGTTTAATCTGGCAGAAAGGCAGGATTGCCCTACCAATACCAGGACATTAAGTATTGTCAAAACTCTTTTAGTGTAAATGAATACCACCATTGTGTTGAACTAAAGAAATCGATTCTGCTTCTTCCATTTAATAAGTGAACCGGGAATGTTGTGTTCCAATGGGTGTTATTATTGTAAAAACACTTACTGGTATGTGTACTGATATTTGAATATAGATGTTTGTTAACTGGTTCTTGCATTCTACTTAATAACAACTGAAATGAGAACCAATAAGACTGGAGTTTCCGTTCTTCGGCTCAGAAATGTATATCTAGTACGTGTATACATAACGCAAAATGTGACTAACATATAATAACTTAGAAATCACTAGCAAGGGAGGAAGAGTCTTGGGAAGTCAATGATAACAGCCATCAAGCTCTTGACATAAAATAAAGTTTAGCTATCAGCTGGGAATGAGATACAGCATGACCTTTTTATTATCTTTCTGCAGACTTCAGAGAAGATAATTTATAATTTAAAACTTGTTCTGTTTGTGTCTCAATGGTCAAACAGACACAGTTTAGGCCTTAGAGCTATTTGATGGTATTACTGCTTTTCACTCTAACACTGGGGTGAAAAATTGACTAAGATAAAACTTGACACCTTTTTATGTAAGATGCCTGACTTGTGCAGTAAATGTTTTTTTTTGCATTTTGTTTTGGGCTACAGATGTTTATAAATACCATATTATTTTTTTTACTTTTGTATTACATATATTTTTGGGGCTTTTTAGCTTTATTGGAAGATTGTCTAAGTGAATAAAAAGTCATTATGGTTGTCAAATCACCATAGCAACCTACAAGTCAATGGTAATGGGCCAGTCTGCTAGTTGCCACTAAAAAGACCCTCTTTGAACTCTTTGAACTCTTTGAACTTTGCACCATAATCATTTTTTACACATAAGCAACATAGTAAGACAAATAAGTAATGTGATTGTGAAGTACAGGAATAAATATTATACATTTCTCAGCCATGAGGATTTGTTTAACCAGTGGCTTCACAACCCGGGTGTAGGGGGTGCAGACCGCACCCGGGTGACACCTTACAGGGGGTGACACCACACCAGGCAGGGAACTCTTCCTCCGGGTCACGGGAGTGGGGTCTTGACATGCCCCGCTCCCCGCCCATTTTTTCCTTCAAATGGGGTTGTTTCCCGCTGGCGTCACCGGGAACTCCCCCGACGTCAGCGGGACAGCCCACCAACGGCAGTGACACCATGTGTCATAGCACCTGGTGACACCAACCCCAGTGACGCCACTGCGTTTAGCACACTACAAAATTGTGCACAATTCCTACACAAATTATTTATGAATTTAGTGAGGGAACTGAAGAATTTGGAGAGAAAAAGTTTAGTTGGAAACTGGGAATTACTCTCAATATACTTGCCTCCCCAACACTGGTGATTGGAAAGAGAGCTGGGCTATGGGATTTGCCTTCTGAAAATGAATATTATAACACTATGAATACACTCCCCACTGCACGTGTGAATGGGTTGAGTTAAAGGCCCATTGCTACATCATCTTCTAACTTATTTTTCACCTTAAAATAGGGACAAGTTGACACACGCAGGCAGATGAAACAATATGATAATTTAATTAAGCCCTATAAAATACAGTATATGTATATATATATATATATATATATATATATATATATATATATAAAAATCCTAGCTACAAAAATACAACACAGTAAAACAAAATAAGTAAAATTATTAATTATTAATTAAATAATTAAATTATATTTATACAAAATACATTTTTATACAGTAACACATTTTACTCCTCCAGTTTAATTCCACAGATATTTAAACATTTGTTTCCAAGCAAAAACGTTCCCATCATTAAGTAATTTCAGGCATAAATTATAATAGATTATGTTTGAAAAATCTTTTTATGGTGTAATTTTGATTTCTCCTGGGAAAACGCAGATCATTTCCTATGAGTCTTTGGAAACCCTTGTTCTTCCAAATAAGAATATATTTGAAGCCTACATTTGCACTTAAAAAGAAACGGAACTTGGATTTTCTGAAGCACTGCAAAGAAATAGATTTACAAAAAATGTATATGAAGAGCCTGCAAATATTTTATGTTTTAATATATATATATATATATATAAATCTATGTGTAATATTAAACCTTTGGGACCTCAGAGGTCTCCTCTTCAGATCAAAAGTAGCTACATACAGCTCTTGGGTTAATACGGCTATATCTATTTTTTTTGTCCTTGTTTATATTCTTTGTTAAGATTAAGCAAATTTCTCACAACAGAAGAAATGAAAGTTTCTGATAAAATATCACATATGAACAATTTCCTAACAAATGTGTACAGTGGATCATTAAGTAAATGCCACAGATGACTTAGATGTGCTGGGATAAAAGCAGTCTATTAACCAAAACTGTATTTTTTAATGCATGTTTGTATGCATTTTACATACACTCTAGTGTATTTTTTGGTTTGTAAATCATAAGTACATGGAGGATTAGGGGAGAGGTTGTCCCCGTGGTGGCTGGGAGGCTCTGCCCTGTTGCGGAAGTACTCCTAATATCCAGAATAATGCAGACAGATTCACGGAGAAAGAGGATTGCAAAAACACTCCTCTTTCTCCACATATAAATCTGTATTATCCTGCAAAACCAAGATTATCCTGCCAAGAAACAAAAGAATGGATATTTCACACTTAAATACTTTATTAATGGTGATAGTAAACTATTTTCTTATATCCATTCGTCTTCCAAAGGTAATAGATGTTAAACCGTTTGAGATAATATTTGATGTTTTTCAGTAAGCCAAGGTAAGCAATTTCCTTTTGCACTGCCTTATCTTGTTCTGAGCAACAAGACACAGTAGGAAGAGAAAAGTTCAAAGCATAATGGCTTCCTGTGTAGCCTACCGAAAAAAGCACATTCTCAAATATTTCGGTTCAGTGAACAGAAATGTTTAAAACATATTTTTAAATGTTATAAATACAAGAGAAAATTACATTGTAGCTATCAATTCCATATAAATGTGGCATCTTCACCCATGGGTCCTTTATGCTGAGAATAAAAAACATTGTTTACATTTTCTGAATCTGGGGTAAAGGAACACGATTTATGATAGATACAAGACCTGGACTGGGAAAATACCCTGTGGGCTGGTGGCCAATAGAGCTAGGTTCTGCATTGGATATGTACAGCCACTGTCAGAGAATAGAAACATAATGTGCAGCTGCACATACGTCACTGTGCTAGGGAAACTTAGTCATCACCATCCCAGCACGAAGGCCAGCACTACATATAGGCAATGTAAGCACTGGCCCAGGGAACAGATAGCTTGAGGGCATCTCTGAGGCAGGCTTATCCGCCCGCTGCTGGAGGAACAGGTCTTGTTGGGAAGATCATTGATTTCGCTTTAACCGGCAATGTGCCCAGCCTCACTCCTGAGCGCCCAAATATGTCATGACCCGGTGCTCAGCATTACTTGCTGGCAGCATCCTGAGGCCTGACCTTGTGTTTCATTGCTGCCGGTGAGTAATCATGGTGCGACTGACCTCACCGTCAGGATATATATACCAGCAACTAGCAGTGAGGTTGGGGTCACCATGATAACTAGCTATGAGCATCGAGAGAGAGCAATGAAATGCAAGGAGAGATAAGGAAAAAAGGGAGAGATATGGAGAAAAGGGAGAGATAAGATCAAATGAACAGAGAGTGATAATGAGCAATGGAAAGAAAGATAGATAAAAGGAAAGAGGAGAGATGATGTGAAATAGTAGGAGAAATCAGATATAAAAAAGAGGAGAGATAATGAGAAAGGCAGTTCAAAGAAAACGGGGAGAGATAAAAGAGAAAGAGGAGAGGTAGCTAGAGAGAGAAAGGAAGCAAAGTAAAGGTACGATAAAGAATACAAAGAAAGATAAAAAGAAAGAGGAGCAATAGAAAGAAGAGGAAAGAAAATGGAAAAAAGAGGGAAAGAGAAAAGGGGAAATAAAGAGAAAGAAAAGGGATAGGAAAGATTAGAGATAAAGAGAAAGGGATTGTAATGAGAAAGGACGAGTAATAAGAAAGGGGAGAGATCGGCAGAAACAAGATAGGTAAGGGAACAGGGGGGAATTGTGAGAAAGGAGAGAGAAAGAGAGAGTGTGTGTTTGTATGTTAGGGCAAGTATGTCTAAAGGCAAAGCACGTATGTAGCTGCAAGGGTAAGTGTCAGGATGTTTATGTGTAGGGGCAAGAGGGAATCTGCATGTGTTTATAAGCAGGTATTTGTGTATATGTGTGTAATCTGACAGCCAATGCATTACTGTTCCTGTTTTGGGCCTAAAGGGTATAGAATGGATAAAGAGTACACAAATCCTGTGGATGTAATCTGGGAAAGTTTCATGTCTGTATGTAATCTTGTTGGTGGGGCAAGTCCCTATGTGTGCAATCTGTGTGCTGGGGCAAGTACTGTTTGTGCAAATTGGGTGCTGCAGTAAGTCCTATTTGTGCAATGGGGGTGCTGCGAGAAGTCATATTTAAGCAATATGGGTGCTGTGACAAGTCCTATGTGAATTATCCGTGTTTCAGGCACACCCTATGAGTGCAATCTGGGTGCCAGGACTGGCATCTGGGGTGTGCGACCTGTGGTCTATGACTGCAGTTTATGGATTATTGGATCTAATTCTATGCTTAAAGTAGCACTGGACAAAGCTGGGAAAGTCCAACAAAGAGCCAGTGGACAAATCTGCAACAAGGTACCATACAAATGTTAATCTTGCATGCAGGCTAGAAAAAGCTATGGGGCAGACTGGGCAAAGTAGACGTGTACAGTAGACATCTTTAGTAAAGCTAAATACTAACAGGTATTATTACACATATACAGTATGTATAGAAACAATTACACACCTGATATAAAATGGACTGGGATATTACTATGAACTATTATTATGCTTTGAACTTGTACGTGCAATCACCATTTAAAATACACTATTGAAAGAAATGAATCTTAATGAACATATGAGCTCATAAAATGTTTTTGTTAAATATATTTTAGATCCCACATTTTAGGAACATTCTAGAAAGTTTGCAAAAGTACAAATGGTATGTCAACAAAGCTTTCTTTTAGCAGACAAATGACTGATCAGGTGCAGTGTTTCAAGCTGTTAGCTTTGATTTCACATCCTGAATGTAGCAGTACAAATCACCACAGTGGCATATAATTGCAAGGAATTGCTTGGTTGAATTGAGAACAGTTTAGCTATTTCCAATTTTCATGTCCTTGATACGTGCAGTATGTAGGGAAAATATAGGGGACATAATGTTCCACTTAATGTACATTTAGAACTGAGGCTTAAAATAATAATGAATAACTAGCATTAATAAGAAAATGCAACTTTAAGATGTAACATTATTTATGCATTCAGTTGATTTTTTTCATTATGTTGTTAAGATTCAGATTTTGCCATTAACATTTTCCTTACGATGGATAATTCTTTCATCTCCAAGTTTAAGTAACATTCAGAGACTGAAACCGAATCATATTGCAATGTCTGGGTACTACACTTCCCTGCTATTATTCACAAAATAGTTTTGACGCCTCTATCACTTCACAAACACAATGGTATAGATTAAGGAGTGGAATGACTTTGTATTATATCTGGAGCTATGAACTTGGCCAGATGATGCTACGTCCATTCAGATCAGAAATAAAGCAAGTTCTGACTTGTTACACTTTATGTATTGTTTTGGAAAAATAATCTCCAATTTGTCAAAAAAACATATAAAAATTCTCATAGCTATAGCTAAACACAGACACATACATATAGACAGTATACATATATATATATATATATATATATATATATATATATTTATGTATAAAATATATATATGTGTGTGTGTGTGTATACATGTGCGTATATACAGATATACAGTATAAATATATATATATATATATAATTTAATTAAATTAATTTCTATTGGAGAACTAATTCACATTTAATTTGTCTAAGTATTCACAATGCCTTAAATATTATAAAATCAGGTTACATTGTTGATTGTTTTTAGACATGCTAATATTAGCATAATTTACAGTATTGTACTTAAATAAATAATTAAACATTGTGTTTAAATACATTTTGTAAAACTAATAAGTCTAACACACAGCAAATTCTGCTTCAAGCACATTAATAGACTACATTTTTGAATTAATGTACAATTTCTTATCTAGTTGTAGCCCTATTCTATCCAAAACCCTATCACTGAGAATAGCTATGGGATTAATGCTACAATTGCGGAGCAGGTGCTACGGAAACCATGGATACGATTAGGAGACAAATCTGATCAACTGATAACCTCCATTGCAATATTTAGCGAGAAATTACTGAGTTAGACATTAATTAAGCCATATGGTAAACATAAACTAAAATGTAAATCACACGATGAGGGACACAATGCATCAATAACAAAGGTAATAACTAGTGTTATTAATGGCCCCCAAAATGACCCAAAGCAAGAACCATCAAGAGTACAAAACGTAAAACAAACATGAGCAAAGTGATTGCAATAACAATCTTGTGGCTAAACTAACCTCATCACACTGGACTCTTAGGTAATTGTACAATGTATTTGTGTATTCTAAATATGTTCTCTTTTTTTTATTCTAAGGCACCTTTAAGAGCAAGGTATCTGAAAACTGACTGGTCTGGATTTATATAGCTACTTCTAGTTCGCTAGAATATTCAAAACTTTTCCGAGTCATCTAGTTCCTTCCTAGTAGCATGGAATATTAGCTTAGCATGACGACAACGAGTGACTTGACAGCTCAATCAAACGCGTAAGGTGAATACAAATAGCAACCAATTCTCCTTTTCTCTGCATGGCGAACCATAAACTAGATTTATCTCAAGTGGAACAATATGAAATGATTGCATTACAGATTTCTGTAAGTATATATACCACATGATCTGCTTTCCTAACATTGTGAACCACTGTTCCATCAATATGCCTGCTATTCCAACAAGGTTCAAATTATCCCATAATGTGGCATATCAGTGTCACATAGACTCGCACTAAAGGGGAGCACGTGTAATTAAAATTCAGAAATAAGAGAAAGAAAAATATTTTAGAGATTTTTTATTTTTATAATGATCACTTGAGATGATACCAATCACAACACTCAGCATTGTTATGTTAAAATATAATACAAAAGAGAGAATAAGCATTTCAGTATAAACTGAACAGCTATATCTTAATTTTTAGTTATAAACTGAAGAAGAATATGTCTTTCATGCTATTGTAATTATAAGTTATAGTTCTTTTGCGCAGTAGAAAATTATTATCATTACTATACATGTCTGATGTAAATCAGTATTAAACAATCTGCTTTAATAAGCAGCCAATAGGGTTAATGTAATATAATCTATTAGAGGCTAGTAATCAAGGAATGCTTTGGTTACCATTTGGGACTCAAAGTGTTAAGAGCTACATGTTTATACTATGTACAAGCTATGGGACAATTCATAGTTTTAAACTGTCTATATACACACATTAGAAATCCATTAAAAATAAACAAATAAACAATTACATAAATATACCATAACACTCTTGTGATTCAGAAAATGTTACTTTCTATAAAAGTATGTATCCATAACCTCAATATTTCAGATGGCCAAGTTGGGACCAAGTGGTGGAGTGGGGTATCTCATGGTGGTCACATGGGAGCTGCAGCACATGTCTCCATTGATTGTACAGCTCCATGAGGTGGCCAGGGAAGGTCAGAGGATCTCCCCAACCGGTCCTTGACACCCTCTGCTTGCAAAAGCAGTACTGTTACCTGGGACAATGCAATGGTACATGAAAAACCTGACTCTTGGGAGGTATGTGTATGTAATGCTTAACGGGTGCATTGCAAAGGATAATATGTTAGTAGTGAATTGTTAGATGTTTGGAACACAGCAAGAGTAAATGGTTCAATGGAATTTCTCTTCATAATGATTTAATATAGGGACAGTGTTTGAAAAATGTTTTTAAGCCTCAATCAATTATTTGATGTTGGACATGCTTTGATTTACAGAGTTGTGAACGTTGCAATTGTGTATATGGGACACAGTCATTTAGTCACCACGCTGTTTGTTCTGGAAACTCAATATTTATATGTAATTTTGCTGTCTGTTTAGTGTTAACATACTTTGTTTAACTACAAATTAAATTGCAAGTGATTGCCTGTTTCTATCCAGCTAATCAAATCTGCGGAAATTGGTAACTATTAAATTTCAACGGTCATTTAGTGTAACAATAATATGAAATTGAAGTTGGAACTTTATTAGGGGAAATCTGATACTCTGAGAGCAAAAAGAAGATAAATATTATCTTCGTTATTAGTTTACATAGCTTAGAAAACAAAAAGTAAATTTAATCAGCAATAATTACTTTCAGAATGGTACAAATTATATCATACAAAAGCAGTTCCAGAGAACCCTATTTATTGGTTCATTCATGATATCGCTAAGAATATTTCTATAAAATGTTTCAATTCCAGGTGTCAGTCCAAAGTTTATCAGCAACTGCCACTGCTTCCCGGCAGACAGCATCACCATTTTTTACCATGCATGTGCTCTCCTTGTGCTTTGTTTCTTACTAGCAGGGGCAGGTTCAAGACCGTATAGCAACCCAGCATGATGGCACATTAACATGCCATCAGGCCAATGACTGTGGAGTGTTGTTTCACATCAAAGCATGCATTGCAATAGTATAATAAGCAAATAAACCATAGTAGATCTTTCATTTTATTCTTTCCAATTAATATTAGAGGCGTTAGTAAGCAGAACAGCATCTTTACATAAAGGAATGTTAAAGAACTATATTTTCTGTGCCAGATTTAGAGTTAAAATACAACTGGGTGTTCTGCTTGTTAAATATCCAATGAGCATATGTGGTGCAAACAATAGCAAGTGCTCTCCCTTGTATATAAAGACCAAGGCAACTACTGTCATTTAAGAAGTTCTGCAGAAACGTCCAAAATTAAAGATAATGATAATAACAATAGTTGTCTTTATCATTTACTTAACTGTGGGACTCCTGTTTTGGGGACTATTTTACTTTGACCTCCAGCAACTGTGTAGATTAGCCTGTGAAGTTCCCATGTATGCAAATATGCCTACCAATTTCTACTATGTTTTACAATTGGAATTTGTTATTTCTGTGAAAAAGTGTTGCCTCTCTTGTTTTTTGTCTATATTAATATTCTGCAGGGCAAAAACACTTCTTCAGTAATACTGCACTGTATTTGACTCTATATCATGCTACGTATATGCAACGATTATCTGCTTAGATCATGTGCGTAGTACATCCAGTATATCGTCGATCTATTAATAGAAAGGTAAAAGTCAAAACTAGAAATGGTCACATGCCCTACCTATGGTTCATTGACAACATTATAATGAATCAGTCTTTACATACACACCTGACTACATGAAATAACCCTTCCTTTCCTCGTTATAGAAAATGTTACCTCAAATACAATTCCATTTTCAAGTGTTATTATGATGTCAATATTATCTGATTTCATATTCTCTCTAAATCACCATATCATCTTTAATAAATCAAATTTAATAAGAAATTGCCAACAAATATATGTAGGGACACAAAATATTTCTAATTCTAATACTATATTTCAGAAGCCTTTTCACAAACGGCTTCCAATTACCTTCAATTAGACAAATCTCATAAATGATACATTATCTGAGATGAATCCATAATGTGTAACATTATATACATGGTTCTTTTAAGAAGTTCATGTCTGCATACAATTTGATACCATATCAAAATGATGAACTGCAAAGTCAAGAATATTCTTTATGGTGCACTCACATACTATTAAAAACCCTTTGATGTTCTATGTAGGTCAAGTAAGAGAAGTTGACTAATGACCGGTTTTATAGGGTAAAGAATGAACCTGTCTGCTATTCCTATCGTTAAACACAATCTCTAATACAAATGATTAGCAAAACAATCAAAATTACTAATTTAGTATTCACTTAATGACTTTGATCATGCCTCTAACTATATTCTGAAAAGATAAGAAGCAAATTTTCTTTGTAGCATATGCAAATTAGAATCCAAGGAACAAGCGTATTTTTAATATTTCCAACAAAAAAAAATCACGAGTTATTTGCCGTAAGCTCTATTATTTAGGGCACCAGGACCTGTTATTAATAAGTTGATTGTGCTGAATTGTTAAACAGTGATTAGCATATGAACCGTATATGTTCATAAGTTCATGTGTGTAGGTTATTATAACCAAGATTAATTTAATCAAAACAACATAATTATAATAAATCAGAAATCAACTACAACCTTTTTAAGTACAATAAAGGTGAAGTACATGCAAAATTTCATAGCTTAAGAAAATATTATACTACATCAGCAACAAGGTTCTCCAAAAGTAGTGATTTTTAGAGTAATCTCACAAATGACCAGGTGGCTCCGCTGAATCAGCTGTGGGGTCTGTTAGATAGGCCCAATAAAAGATAGAACAGCATTGATATTATAAACTAAAATCTGTAAGGCTTCAAGGACAGACGTTGATTACTATTCTATTGCATTATCACAACCTGTAGAAAAGACTCCAAGGTCCCAAAAACTTTTGTGAACCATCATCTTCTAACTTACTATGTAAGCCCAATAAAAGGTATCACCTTACATGAAAGACGGCAATGACAAACACTTCATACCCTCTCATCTTGTAACCAAGTGTCAGGGTTCAGCCCCAGCCTTGGAAACTGCCAGGCGTGGTCGCCCCTTTAAGAGGTCTGCCTGGAGTTGAACTCCTCTCCACAGCTTGCTGTCTTGTTTTTTTCTGTCTGTATTTTATGTACCTTTGCCCTCTTTCCCTTATACATCTCAGCTCCTCACTCTATCCCCGTGTTCCTTGCCTTGTTGCCTGTCATTTGTGGCACCCTGTACCATGTATACATGTCTTGCTATGTATATAATTAATGTGCTGTGTATTTCTGTTCAGCTGTTTGGTTTTGCTATTACCCTGCCTCCCTCACCTGAAGCCTAGACGACTCACACCTGACCTAATTAACATGCTTTATATCCCTGCCTCCCTGTAACAGAGTTGTGAGTTCATTAAGTTCTTTGGAGCCATAGTTCATGCCAGATTCTGGACCTGCCTGCTGGACCTGCCTGCTGGACCTGCCTGCTGGACCTGCCTGCTGGACCTGCCTGCTGGACCTGCCTGCTGGACCTGCCTGCTGGACCTGCCTGCTGGACCTGCCTGCTGGACCTGCCTGCCTACCCCCTTTTTTGCTTGTTACCTGTCCCAGACCCTTTTGAATACTTGCCTGGACTTCTCTACCCTCTCTTCTCTACCCATGATATGCCTCCTACTCTGCTGCTTCTGGTGAGATGCCTTGCTTTACTTTTGTAATATAACCTATAACCAAACATTCTGCTTGTGTCCTTTGTGAAGTTTGTTTACATCACTGCGTTCTTACACTCCTGCGCTCTGGACTCCAACATCCAGTTAAGTCAGGCATGTCCAAAGTCCGGCCTGAGGGCCAATTGCGGCCTGCGTTCCGGACTGATAAGGCCCCACAGATAAGTTGCCCAAATATAGATCTGGTTTTTTTTATATTAAAGGCAGAGTGATTTAACACCTGTTTAGATTTGTCATCTAAGTCACAAAATGAAAAGTATGCTGTTTTCAATAAACTTTGCATAAAATAGTTAATTTGCATTTAATTTTAATGGTTCAAAGAATGTCAGGCAAAATGGTTGGCCCTCGCACATGTTCACTTCATTAAATCTGGCACTCTTCGAAAAAAGTTTGGACATGCCTGAGTTAAGTGCTGCAATAGACTGAGCCTGATACCAAGCAACTGTATTGGATTGGCAATGCCAACGTGTGCCCACTTGTAGAGCAATAAAATGTTATGGGATGACTTTTGATACTTTCAAAAAAGTAGATGATGAGATTTCCACATATCATAAAATGAACATATAACTAAGTAAAATTTAAACTGTAGGACAACTTAAAAGTTGCATTTAAAGGAGGCATAGATTACCCAACACACTGTGGTTGGCCCTTTTTATTCTTGGGATAAAGGTCTTCCTATAAAATACTGGTGTTTTGTCCCGTTTGTTTCCATAGTGATATAATGTTATTACCCTCTCCTTTCTGTCTTTATACTTTTCTCTCACTGTGTCTTCTATTGAATTTTCTTTATTAGAAACTACATTGCTGAATCAAACATTTTTTTATTGAGAATTGTTTGAAGACTTTACTCTTTTTATTTGCAGGTGTAAGCACAGCTTAAAATATAAACTGTCTCTGTTTCACCAAACAAAAAACACTGTACTATTCTGATATGAGTTATATTTTCTTTTTTACTTATAAAGATAACCAGTGAACTTTTGTCATTCTTATGAAGTAAAACGTGGTCATGATCATAAACAAAAACTAAATACATAAAATAGATAAATAAAAGCACACTAGCCTAATTTAAATAAATGTTCCTATTGATTGACAGCTACCATATTTACTACCATAATATCAGAATATATTTTACACGTGTCCAGAACAACATTTAAATAGCAATTTGAAAACAAATTCACATTTTAGAAAATTTTCGCATATTTTTTTAAATGCCTAAACAATTCAGTAAGATAATTTTCCCTGGAGATATGAAAAAAGGTGTGAAATATTTTCATTGTGTTATATTGGTCTCCAAATGCTTTGTTACTTAAACAAAGGCTGACTACCTTCAGCGGGAAGATATTTTTTATTTTTTGGTGGAAGAGGGTATGGAAAGGAAATGGTAACTAAACTAGAAAACTTTGGGTTTGATTGAGCGCTGCTGACTACATTTAGTTGAATGTACTGAGCAATTTAATGCTCCTGACTATATGCACAACAAATTTACATAAGCCAGAAGTGACCGTATCACTACAACATGGGCCGTAAGAATTGCAAAACCACTTCACCACCAAAGAAAAGGTATAAAACAATGTTATTTAACAATGTTATTAACTCTATTAGTCCAATAGTAACGTATAAGTGGCCAATTAAAGAGCTGGCAGAGTTCCCAGAAAAAGTTGGGGAAGTTAGCCAACAGTTGTAAACAATGTAATTTGCATCTTTCCTTTTCAATGGTGGTTAAGTGGTTTTACCATTCTCACAACGTATGTTGTGGTTAATGTCTATGCTATGGTTTCTTGTACAGCATTTGCATTGAAAAAGTGAAAATGTATATGCTACCGTGTAACCATTTTAGTTCTCGTAAAAACTGCATACCTCATTGAATAGCTTTCAGGATAGGGTTTACAATTGTACAGTCCTGCTTGTGGTTTAGTCAGATCATTTCATTGCTTACTGTAGAGTTTCTATGACTGTTGTTTGCAAATTTCACTTTAGTCATCTGATAGGAATAGACCTGATTGCTGCTTTGTTTTACTGCTATGAAAAATCTTCCAAAAAGCACACAAGACTGCAAAGCTTTTTTGAAAAAAAAAAGAAAATCTGTATTCATTAAGTATTGAGGGGTTTTGGGTCCAATTTATTTCACTGTAAAACAGTATGTAGTCCTCTTGACCAATAAGCTCAATAAATCGCATCTCATAGGGGATTGTTTTGTTTTTTAAAATAAATGTCAAACATAATGTTAAACTCACCAAGAATTGAGGCCACTGTCTGGGAGGTTAATTGCGTATGACTTCTCTGTAGATTTCCCTGCAAAAATACAAACATACGAACAAATGTTCATTATGATATATATACTTGTAATAGTCTGTACTGTGAGGTGCAATATTATGTTGATTTTGCAATGACTTCATAGTTAGTTGACTGTATCGTATACACTTGAATGACATCAGCACAGACAGGGGACTGTGTACATCATGAACATCTCAAAATCACAAAGTGAAGTCTTAACTACCACTAACGATTTAAAAAAACAAAACATTTTTTTACAGCAAAATAGAGTAAAAAAAAATATGATTTTATACTAATAGACAGCATCACACAGCTTTCGGCATTCCTCTTGGGTGTAAATGAGGCACTGACTTAATTTATTTATCTTGCCACTGCTTCCTTGAAATTAATTAAAATCATGTGTTATATTTGGTGTTCAGAAGCTACTTCTTCACTCCTTTACAGGACTGTGAAAACATAACTGTGTGACTGTGAAAGAAAAGAAGTCATTGCCCAACATAATATTATGGTTTGAGCTGTAGATCCTTAACTCGTTATTTATTAAATAGATGTTTGTGTATGTATGAAGCAGTGCTATATTTTTTTTTCTACAAGCAACATTATAAATAGGGATAAATACGCCAAAATGGGGATTAAGATCAGGCCTGGCCAGTGGCCAATAAATTATGTACGTGTGACTGCCTGCTGGATAGACACAGTCACATGCTACTCTCTTACACTTTTGCAGCATGCGGCCATGTTTATCCAGGTCTTACATGGCCTGTAAGGCAGGACCGGCTTCAAGAGCAGCAATAAAAGCCTGTGGGAGGTGCCATTGGCTGATAACCAGTTCTGACCTGAATTAGGTATGTAACAGTATGATTGCATTTGACGTTCTCTCAGTTAGGTGCATCACTCTTACTCTGTCTCTTCGAAGGTCACAGGAGTTGTAGTTTTTAATGAAGACAGACTAGCCCCTTTTTCCCCTAAAGAAAATCCTAATTTTCTCTCTATGCATTAGTAATTTCACATTACAATAAATAAATAAATAAACCAAACAGGAAATGTTCTGCTCTAGCACTGGTTTACTCCAGAGTATTGTTATGTATACACCACATCATGTTGCTTGAATGAGAATAGCTATATGGAGACATTATACAGTCATTTAAAGTCCTTTCATGCACTACTAGTATTATAGCTAGCAATATTACCTGTCCCATATCTCTCATTTGTATAGAATGTTATGGATAAGATGTCCCTGAGCTCCTATTTCCAGCTGGTAAACATGCCTTTGAGTGTAGCATATTGTTGTATCATGAAAGTAAAACAAGAATCCTAAAGCTGTTAGGCCCATGCTGGTGCCTAGATGGCGCCCTGACTCTTCCATTTATTCTGTTCAGTGGCATGAATATCTGTAAAAATACAACACGCTTCTAGCTCTTTTGGCACCAGGTCGGGGAGAATTGCACCGTGTACAATGTGTTTTCCTCTCACGGATTATTTATAAAGCAGATATGCAATATTAAAGTAAAAAACAGTGAAAACATTTTAAAAGGGTCAGTTAAGATACAGGTACATGAATGCAATATATGTATCAGTTGTTGAGGAGTAAATGTACTAAGATTTTTCATGACATTAGGTCAGATGCAACTAGGTATTGCTTTCCGGGATCTCTGCTAAACTTTCATAAAAATTTGAAATACAGAAGACTGGAGAATGGAACTTTTCCAGTGGATCTGCAAACATTAAAGTTGGTTTCTACATATAGCATAGTGCAGCAATTCCAGGGTGGGGCAGGAGCTCTCTGGGGACTACAGCCCCTCTGCCACAGCGAAATGTGCCAGTTACAATAGATAACTCTTACAGTCATGTGAAAAAGTAAGTACACCCTCTTTGATTTTTATGGTTTTACATATTAGGACATAATAATTATTTGTTCCTTAGCAGGTCAAAAAGTACACCATATGATTCAATAACTTGTAGAACCACCTTTAGCAGCATAAAGAGTTCATGGTCTACTCAATGGCTGCAAGGTTCCCAGGTGGTGTGGCGGCGAAACAAGCCCAAATCATCACCCCCTCAACCACTGTGCTGACAGTTTGTATGATGTGTTTGTGTTGCTATGCTGTGTTTGTTTTTTGCCAAAAATGGCATGTGCATTATGGCCAAACATCTCTACTTTGGTCTTGTCTGTCCAAAGGACATTGTTCAGATGGTTTGATCAGATGCAACTTTGCAAACCTAAGCCATGCTGCCATGTTCTTTTTAGAGAGAGAAGAGGCTTTCTCCTGGCAACCCTTTTAAACCAACCATAGTTGTTCAGTCTTTTTCTAATTGTATTGTGGTGAACTTTAACATTTAATATGCCAACTGAAGCCTGTAGAGTCTGAGATGTATCCTATTTCTCTGAGCATTGTACGATCTGACCTTGGGATGGATTTGCTGGGATGTCCACTTCTGGGAAAATGTTTTCCACTTTTGAATAATCTTTCTTGCTGTAGAACGATGGATTTTAAATTGTTTGGAAATGGTCTTATAACCCTTCCCAGATTGACGGGCAGCAATAATTGCTTCTCTAAGATGATTGCTGATGTATTTTCTCATACCTGAATGCTCCAGACTAGCATTTGATTAGCAGCACCTGTCTGATCCTTAGCATCTTAATTCCTATGGGAGCAGTAAGGGTATACTTTGGCTCACATAGCTTCTTTTTTGCTTTACTTTTGTAGAATAAAGTATGACATAGAGTAATATGTCCTGACATGTTGTTCATGTGAGGTTGTATTTGCCTAATTTTTAGGATTGCTATAGAAAAGATGATTATTATTGTGTCCTGATATCTAAAACCATAGAATTCAAAGAGGGTGTACTGCCTTTTTCTCACTACTGTATCTTCCCTACCACTCCATTAATGCTGGGCCTTGGGCTTGACCCAGGGAAATTTCCTCAACCACCTGCAGGACCTACCTTCACAGTGACCAGAGAGACATGAGCCACATAGTACAATATTGTTATATTCCATTGACTGTCTATCTAGCTACCATATATATATGTGTGTACATCAATTTGTGTATATCTATGAATATATTTATTTAGTGTCATATGTTATTTATTAGGGATTAATAGAAACAAAATATTATATTGTTATTATGTATTATTATTATTTCTGTGCAAAGTTATTCATGTCGATAAGATTTGTATGTTAATAACACATGAGCTATTCTAAGTTCCTATGATTTTTTTTTCCTGATGAGATGTGAGAAAGCCAAGTGGCGCTACATTTCCAGACCTAAGCCAGTTTAACTATCATCTGCCTAGTGTAATTTGCTGATGTTTGCGACAGATAACATGAAAAAAAACAACCCATCTCCTTGTTAGATACTCTGGATTTAATAAACATGAAACCAACAGCTAAAAAAACATAATGTAACACGGAAAGTGATCTAACATTTAGATGAAAGCAATTACTATGTACTTTAACAAATCAAGCCATTCACAATAAATCTTCTATATTTTTAAATTGTATATGAAAATGATCAAGCCCATATCACCTCCTGCACTTTATCCAACAGGGCTCTAATACCTACTCCATCCTAGGCTAGAATAAAGGAAGGGAGCGAGGTGCTGAATGGTATCCATAGAGCTTCTAATATATATTTTTTTAACTCTTACCACCTCAGGAGCTACAGGTGGAGGTAGGGGGACGAAGATGCCCCTTTTAATTTATTTGAAAGAGATTGACTTTATACATTTTAACTTCCATCCTCCTATACTAGGGATGGGGGTGAGAGGGGAACTATACCGCATGGGGCAGAGCAGGGATGATTTGTTAATTTAAATGTTATTATTTATTTACATGTGATGTAATTTAATGTGTGATGTTTTGCTTAAATTTGGAAGTTTAAGGCAAGGACCTGCAAGGTGTAATTCAGTTTGCATGTAATTGCATAGCCTCACCTGAAACGCACAAGTTTAAAGTCACAGACACTCACATGATCTCACAAACAACATGCATTTTAGTGAAGTGTTAGCATGTTAGGATATGTCACTTTTGTTAACCCTTAACTCAACTAACCACTCACAGAATATGTAAAAAAAAAAACTGGATGGGAGCTTACTTGATCTTAATAAAAACATTTTATTGTATGTAGTTATTGAGACTGATCGTAGCGTTCACAGAAGGGCTATTTATAGCTTTGGGATCGAAGAAAAAGAGAGGGGATATGATAAAAATAAATACTTCAAGTCAATTAAAAAATGTAAGAGAGAAGTTTATTTCAAAGGAGCAGAAATGTTATAATGAGATAATCTAAAATTAGAGGGTCAGAGGCTTAGATGCAATTTATGGGATGGTTGATAAGTAAAATAGCTTTCCAGCAGAGGTGGTAGAAATAGGCAAATGATTATCCTGAATATAAGACGATACCAAGGCCTGATTAAGGTTTGACTCTTTATGCCAGGAAAAAAAACTGGCAGACTAGATGGGCTTAATGGTTTTTATTTGCTATGATATTATGTAAACCCATCAAGGGACAAATTGGCCCTGCATTAGGCATAACGCTGTTAGCTGAAACTGCTCATCTCAATGATAAATATCCTGAACTCACTGTTTGCATACATTGAGTATATGCACAAGTAAAATCGAGGATTTTTGTTTCGGTGAGAGAAAGCCCTTCTCATTATGTAAATTCTCTGTCAATGGCATAAGAAATGCTGTTTTTTCAGTGGATGGTTCTCCAGGGCATCACATTAGTACAGCTTAACTTCTATGTCACAACAAACATTGAAACTTTGTAGGGATAAGAGTTATCGCATGATTTTTCTGAAGAACGCTGTTTGAGCACATTTTCTTTGCATGTCATGCATTCTTGTTTTCGGTAAGGTAGCTAAAATCTGTTGGTTCTTTCACCCTTAATTTAATGGATACTATACATATTGGACCAAAGCATAGGTGTCAGCGGTATAACAGTTGTATAGAACTATATCAAGAACTCTGGTTTAAACTTTTCAGTGTTTTATAGGGGTATTCCCACCATCACAGCTTTTAGCATAAATTTAATTCTTTATTTAAACTAATTATACCTTTAGGTCTTGTCGGGGTAGTTGTTCTTGATATATTTGGTGTAAATCTGCAGAAGAACTGGGTCTGGGAATTAAAATCAACACGGGCACCTTAGAGTCAGAAACCGATAAATTATGTACGTGTGGATGCCTGCTGCATTTGCAGTTTAAAAGGCCGGATCTGTTGTGCGAGTGGCAGTAAAAGGTAAATGACCTGTGCCATCTGGCTCCAGCCTACTGGGTATTTGCCAATTTTGTCAGATAGTAAACCTCAGCCTAAGTTAGCGTAAGAAATGGAGAGAAATTGGGCAAGTTAATATTAAATTACATCAAAATCTTGTAAATTGTATTTGTTCCTATTGCAAACATAAGGTGCAATTCTAATTTATATATTGCTTATCTAAACCATAAATATAATAACATAGGATCACATAGTGTGCTAAACTGGAAGCTTTGGTTAAAATCATAGTCCCATATGTTATGTAATTGGACATGGGTAGTTTAACTTAAAATATTTAATTAGCAAAATGCAGAATAACTATTATTTATTCAGAAAAGTAGCTTAAGACACATTTAGAAAATGAAAAGCTAATTTGGTGCTGTTTCTCCACGGACTGGTAGGTAAACAGCAAAGTACCCACTCCTGGGTTCATAGAATGGAAATATTCAGTGAGCTCATAGTGTGGTTTAACTATATATATATAGATATATATATATATATATATATATATATATATATATATATCTATCTATCTTCCCTATAATATTTGTGTCTACAACCACAGATGTTGTGGTTTCATTTAGCATTATTTTCTTTGTGCTTTAATAAACATGAACATATAAGTTATGGAATCTGAAAATGCCTTTGAAAGTTGTAAAACCATGTAATATATTTCTCTGGGGTTTTGCGTGCAACTCAGAAATGGAGTCCATTTATAAATTATTTAGTTGGATACATTTTAAGTGCAGGCTTGACTCACAAAGTTACAAGATAAAATGCATCCAGAATATATTGTATTGCCACTAGTCTGTGCTCTTGACTAGTTTTGGATTAATATATAAAACTAACACCTTTAGGTGTAAATATACACACATACAGTATCGCAGATAAAAAGATACATTTAATACAGATAAATGTCACTATCTAGATCAATTGAGCTTTCACTCTTTAGATCGATCGATCTATCTATCTACATTCAAATAAGTGGTATGCCGTGATATACACAGCAAGTTATAGAACAGAAAATATTTATTTTAATTGCATATAATAGGCAATTATCAAACTTTACATAATATGATGAAAGCACATAAATAATACATTTTCTATTTAATGCTAAATATTCATATTTTTATTATTTTTATTATGTTTTTAAAGATAATTCTTTTGTAAAATAATTCTGTAGGATTTTTTGTCAAATAAAATCAGAAATAGTATTTTATTGTTATGCATGTAAAGTAGAGATGTTCAGAAAAACTGTTATTTAAATCTAAATCGGTAAAAAGCTTCAGGCTTGCACCAGATTCTAGGTAAGAACAGAACCTTCTGTACAGATCCGAAAATGTAAATGTAATAAGGAAAAAGAAAAGAGATTTCTTTCTGTACTGATAACAGTGGTTTTGTCTTGCCTAGAGAGGTTAGCGGTGCTATAACTGAAATAAATAGTTGGTCCCAAAAGGATTACATTATATTCTGTGTGGGGTAGTAAAATGCAAGCCTCCGGGTGCAAACTCTTAAGAATCCTGCCACAAGTACAGAAATCAGTTGATTAAAATGTTGTCAATTAACTGCTGGAAGTCTAACTACCTTCGATCTATGCAATTGCACCTAGATATAATTGCCAAGTGGCTCATTGTAGTTATGACAGTCTCACAAATGACTCTTATGTCCTATTAAATTATGTTTTGCTTTAGCTTACATGGATTGCATCAACTGTGCCCAAATGATACTGCTCAGTAACAAAACCGGCACAAACAATTTGGATATGATAAGGGTGGTCCTCGACATACTTAGAAAGTCAGAAAATTTGTCCTGTGCACCAAAAGCACAAATTACAAAGGGGTCACTTGTTCAGTCTCTTAATCTAAAATGGAAAATGGCAAGAGATGGGGCTAGAGGTGCAACTGCACAGATCTCCATTCATTTTACAGCTCCCTGGGCCAGATAAGGGGAGACTGGAGGATCTCTCAAACTAGCCCTGGATCCCCATTGTTTGGCATCTGCAGGATAGTGCACAAAATTGGGACTGTCTTGTGAAAATGGGACACTTGGGAGAGGTGGTACAGGAAAGGGAAGTATTCTTGGGGAGCTAGAGAAAATCCAGCTGGTGTGAGATATGAGTTCTAGACTCATTGCCAGGTGTCTTTCTTGTGTTTCTTCTGTGGATCTATTACTAGGAAAAATAACTTACAATAAAAGTACTCCAATATGTAACTAGGTGTAAATAATAGTTAAGGTTTATTGTCTATTCTAGATAGAATATTTACAACAAAGGTGCCAAACAATCGCGTTTTGGTCCAATATATTTTAATACTGTGCTATGAACATTTTTTTTCAGATCATTAAACTAATTTTAATATAAGAGAAAGACAATGTGAGTAAACACAAAATGCAGCTTTTAAATAATCATTTCATTTATTGAAGATAAAGAGTTAATCAAAACCTATATCACCCAAGTGAAAAGGTAATTGCCCCCTAAACCTGATAACTGGTTGTGCTACCCTTGGCAACAACAACTGCAATAAAAAATTTGCCATAACTGGCAATGAGTCTTTTATCTCATTGTATTGGAATGTTGGCCCACATGAGGGTTTTTCAAGGTCATACCACAGCATCTCAATCGAATTCAAGTCAGTGGCATCTCCTATTATTTTCTCTATATTCAGGTATCCGGCCCTCCGGCTAGTGCTTTACTACTTATACTCAGTTCCATAGTATTTGCCTCTACCTGATCCTCCACACTATTGGGATCATCAAAGTCCCTGGTTTCCTGCCTTAGAGCTTAACTCTTCGGTAGGTTATTCAGAGTGAATAACTCCTGTAGTGTATGCTACCGGTACCGACATTGTGACAAAAATATTTTCTTATATAATTTGTTCTAAAAACAAAACAACAAAAATATTGAATACATTTTTCAGAAATTCTGTATTTTATTGAAAGAAAATATCCCAGAATGCAATCAATGCAAAGTTCTGAAAACAATAGTTAAAAAAAACGCCAATTAAAAGAGAAATCATTTGTATTTATTTGTTATGGTTTGTTCGAATTATTCAAATTTGAATGATCTGGGTTATTTTGTTTTAGAAAATCAACCGTGCATTGATTTTGTTAATATAATTCTACTACAAAAGTAGAGCAAAAGACTTCTAAATAAACAAGCGTATTTTAGCAGTATTGCTTTGGTAATATCCATTTAACTAAAATCAGATTAGATAGGAGAAATGACCCCATTGGATATGGGGGTCATCCCCTCAGTTTGAGATATTGATATTTTGCTTATGTTTTTAAAAATCATTTTGTTTATTGATCATTAATCTTAACAAATCAGATCGACAAATATCACCGAGCTATATGTAGGTGTGGTGCTTTCACAATGGATGATCACTTATGACTTGTAACCTTATAAACAGGTACTTTAAATGGATATAACATTTAAAAAAAAATCAACTTGGCATTTAGATTCTTTGTAACCTATAAGAATTTCTACCATCATTAACTTAAGAATCCGAATACTAAAGGTATGTGGTTTAACTCTTTCATATACTCTCAATGTCTCCTTAAATCTATTTTATATTTAAATAAATAGAAGTAATTAATAAAAAAATATTAATATTAATTGCGCAATTATTCAGGTGACGTGTATACTAGACCGCCATCCTTCACAATAGTCATGTCACTTGCCAGTAAAAGCCACTATTACTTTTAGGGGTTTTGTTATATTTTATACATTACTATTTTCCGTGCATGGTGCAGATAGATCATCGGTATATATACAGTGATATCTGCATCAGTATTTATATGAATCAATCCAATAATCTTCATAAAATCACAATCCTTCATTCAGCTATTAGCTAGAGTTCACCCCATTGTGTTAAGTGATATAAATCACATGAATTATGGATGGTTTCTGATCAACTTTGGACAAATTACCATTTACAAGCCCTCCTGAGATATTTTAACATTATTCTGTAATTACTTACTTGCTCAATATTTTACAATGAATCAAATTTACATGGCATAGGACAATTAAAAAAAGATGACATAGCAAATACATTAGAGATGTCCAAACCCTTAGTGTCTTATGAATTTCATTTTAAAAAATGACCATGTCTTTCCTCCTACAGCAGTATAATGGAAAGGCACAATATCTTCTGAGCTCTCTGATTAAACAACCCATAAATAAGGGTAAAATAGAAGCCATTTATTGGGCCCAAAGCCCATTCTTAATTCGGAAGTACATTTTATTCATGGACTGCAGCTTTCAAAGAAAACCATTATATTATATTTTGTGCCAGGATTAAAACTAATCGATTCACTCATCTTTGACTGGGGTCAATGAGTTGAGCACTACTTGTACCTTTGGTACTGCATACAGCAGCCCAGGATTCACCATGGATGGTGAAAAATCTTCAAGGTCTATATCGACACATTTGGAGCAGAGCTGCCAGGGTTAGAAATGACACAATGTGTTGGAGTATGCATTTTTAAAAATAATGTACATCCTGTAAATATTGGCCTGACAAAAATATTTGTCTGCCATTAAAAAGCCTTATTTCCCATAAAAAAGAAAGAGAGCTACATCAAACACTTTAGTCAAAATATACTTTTCATATAAGAGAACTTTTAGATGACATTAAAAAGGCAGGTGTGACTAACATTTTTTCAGTGACTTTCACTCATTCTTCTTGTTGCTTTCTCATGACATCAATCTATGCATATGTGCATGAACTCCCAAAACATTCTTTCCATGCAGAAGAGTTCAATGATGAACTCAATGGTGAGTATTCTGCTTGTGCATAGAATCTGAGCCACTTGGACAAAAGACATTTTTTAGAAACATTTTGCTTCACTATTGGGAAAATATAATGGTGCTTATTATTTTGTTTACAACAACAAACATAGGTATGACTGTTGCTTGAACAATGCTTCCATTGAGATATCAATAGCCACTTTAAAGCAATTAGACTGGGTGTTTATAATAGAGTAAATCTGTATCTCTAAAACTGGTATCTCTAAAACTAAAGCTTTATTTATCAATTGATTTATAAAGAACCATCATATTCTGCAGCACTGTATAGTTAATAATAGAAAGGGAAATAAATGTATTTTTATCCTAATTACACATTTTAAATATAAAGGCTTTCTTGCCAATAATATCATATGGATAAATACATACATGTATTAGCTACACTTATATTGCTATATTAATGTAAAAATTAGTTTTCACCCAAAAGATCCTTTGAACGGTTCGTCTCTACAGTACTATGTATGGGACTCAATCTTAGAGCACTACCTACCAAATATGATATGAAAGAGATTATGAATGGTTGTGTGCATACATTTTATCATGACCTTCTAATTATACTTTATTCTGAATCCTCAAGTGCCTACAATGAAGAACAGTCATGTTTGCATTCTTTCCTGTGCCTTAGAATACAGTAATCTGTCTTTTTTAGGTGTTCTTTAATCTTTCTTGTGCTGTTTTAGACATATAGTAATACTTCTTCTCCTACATAAATGACACAATAATTTTTCTTCTATATCAAGGGGAAATGTTGTTCTGCTCACATCAGAAACTCCAGATTTTCAGATCTTAGTACTAAGTACATCTGCTTTATTGGCCCTCACACGTTATGTTCCCCAGCTAAATATGTATTAAGCTCTCCGGATCAGTCGTGCATGATGACACTCCAATGCCACCAGAAGGCTATTGTGCATTTACATTTGCATATTAATAGGCATTTGGTTTGTATTATTAATGACACATGTTACACCTGAGAATAATTAAATATGGATAGCAGTACATAATTTTGCATCTGGCATCTTACTTATATCTCGATTTATTAAATGTTGAGGAAGGTGAATGTGTCCGTAACATCAATGATTAAAATGAAGATTTGTGATTAAAAGACTTGTGATAGACTGGTTTGTAACAATGTACTTGCTTTAATGAGTTCTAGGCAACACATGACTTGGAAGACACTCTATTTTTAATTCTATGATCACTAAACTGATATGCAATGGTACTTTACTTGTGACAAGCACAAATATGTGTGATTTAGAATGTTTTTGTAATAATATTGGCTATGGGTTCATCTGTCTTTCTTCACAATCCATATTTTGACTTGCATTGGATTATCATCAGTGATCATAGGAAGCTTCTGCTACTTCAACAACATATTATGGCATAGTATCAGATGACATGCTACAATCTATCACCTTCAGAGCTCATACAAGTAATTCTTCATCTCCTTCAATTGAGAAAAATCTAGGTTAAAATACAAACATGATTAAGTGGCTTACTGTTATTTTATAGTTCTATTGTTAAGGGAAAGATGTCAACTCTGATAGAGGAAAGGGTTCTCAAATTATCTTACAAAACAACATATTATTTCACTCTGCTAAGAAGACTGCAACCCACATAACTAAATATTTAATAGACTTGTGCAAATGCACCAAAGGCGTTTTGTACCAAGAACATGAAGACGCAAGAGAAAAAGTGGAGCTGCGTGGCAAGGAGTCAGGGACAAAGAAGCGGTCAGCGGAGAAGGTAGGGAGCCATTCAGAGAGAGTGCCAGAAAGGGTGAATGAGAGTATGAGAGAACCTGAATAAGAGTATGAGAGAGCAGGTAAGAGAAAGCCTGACTGAAAGTGAAAGAGCCAATGAAATTCAAATTAAAGTTCGGTGCTCTTTACTTTAAATTTGTTTTGTTGCAGGTCAATCCTCATTTTCAGAGATTCATACGAGTTGACAAAATTAGCAAATTTTGTTAAAACTGAAAAGTCTAATATTGAAACCTCTTTGTTAACCAAAACCAGATTTGGTTTGGACCCACTACGTGCAGTAAAACCAACTATGAAACACCTGGGGGTCGGAGCTAGAGGTGAGGCCAGGGCAGGGCAATCTACCCACTTCTTGCCATGATATGTGTCATATCCTGGCTCATCAGCTTCGTTGTGTCAAAGTGCCTATAAGGGAGCTATGATTGAGGTCTGTGGTTGAGGTTGGTGTCTATTTCTCAACTTGGTTGGCCAATTATAGGAGATTAAATGATCCTCCCAACAGCCTATGATCCACATTGCCTATCAAATCTACACTGAGCTACTGATGTAACTTTAATAGTTTGTATATAAACAATCAATTTCAGGGAACCTAACTGGAGTGAACTCATATTGTAGAAAAAATGTAGCCTTCTCACACTGCCTAAAATCATATATTTATGGTCCAAAAAAGTTCCAAAGTATATCAAGTTGGGGGCAAAAAAATCACTAAGTTATGTAAATACAATGACTTGACGCAAACAAAATGTGCAATAAATGGTTGCAATGTACTAAAATACACAAGAAACCCAAACACCAACCAGAAAATTCCTTTTAAATATATACAATATCCCTTCTGTACTCACTCGTGTAATGTGCACGTTATCTCTTGACAGACTGCAGACAACCCAGGCTTATAATCAATGAATTTTCAATTTTTTAAGCTAAGTGAATATTAATTTTCATATAGTACTAATCTGGAATGCACATTAATACTAAATGAAAATATCCACTAGCTTAAAGCATAGGGAAATTCACGGATTCTTACAATGACTTTTTGTTGAACTCATTGACAGTTAACTCTTTCATTTTAGAATTCCTAGAATTTTTTTTTTTTTTTTAAAGCTATTTATCTTTTAATCACAAATGGATAGCTGAAACAAATAACAATTCGCCACTCCTGCCATATGCCACAGTGCCCAATTAAACACATGCTTTACAATTAAAGCCCTCATTTCCAATAAAGTCATACAGGGACACAGAATGGTTTCCAGCCACCAAAGCCAAAAACTGAGGAGCGTCTCTGCCCAAAACATTACTTAGGGCACAGATACATTCATGATCGCAGGATTTTTTCTTTTCTTTTTTATAGGTGAGCATTTATGGGTATTTGTGTATGTAAATGATGGACTTTGTCTCTGATCTTTTGCTTTGAAGATGCAGTAATCCAAAACGAACATGGCATTTAGAATTGTGCTTTGTGAGTTAACTGGCTTTCAGAACAGCATATGCTGCATTAGACATCTCAACAACACTGAAAAGGACACCTATGTGTTGGCTAAAAACACTGAAAAGTACCATTTCACCTACCGCCATACTAATTACAACCATCAAAAAAAAAACAAAAAAACACCACAATAACAAACCTATTTAATTTCTGCCCTAGTAACTAATGCTAAACCCAAGTCGTTTTTCTATTTTATTGAACAACAACACCGAGAACATTAAGCAAGGATTACTTAAGAAACCACAAAAAAAAAAAAAAAAAAGTGTCTTGTTGGTTTTATTTATTCTTAAAATAACATCCAGAGAGGCATCTTAAGGCTTTGTTAGATTGTTACGCCTTTCTGTCTATTCATATACCGGTCTCTTGGAGTCACTGCAAGCATGAGGCTTTCTTAAAACGGGAAAGGAGGCAGCTATTTTTAGCCAGCATAGTTATTGCAATGCAGGTGCAGATAGTCCTAATAAAGTGACAGCACTGCAGAAATGAGCTCACATCAGCTTGCTGTTGAAACTGGCTAATGACTTGGGAATGGACCGTGTGCTATAGTTTTTAAACAACCTACTTATTTATCTAGTTCCAATGAAAGGAGCAATTCATCTAGAACACATCTCTGTAAATACTAAACTTCCTTTTAAGCTGACTAGTTATAGCACTTGAACATTCGTGTCTTCGTGTATTCATGGTCACTAATAAATTGCATTCTTAGCGCCTGCCAGTTAGTGACAGCGATGACATTGGGGAAAGGCTTATTAACCGAGCATATACATCCTCAGCAGGCATTACAAATACATAAGGCTGATGGTTTCCAAAAAGCTAATGCAGCTGGTGGTGATTTTATCCATTATTATAGAAAAAAATATAGAATAAATATAGCTACATCGAGCAACACATATATATTTTTACAATATTACACGCAGTGTTATATATATATATATATATATATATATATATATATATACATATACACAGATACAGTATAACTATAAATGTGCGCACATGACACATTGAGAGTGTTAGCTTTTCCAGCCTGTTGTCTTTGCTAAATTCAATCTCTACAGATATATATATATATATATATATATATTTATTATATATATACTATATATTTATTATATATATATATATATATATATATATATATATATATAATGTTAAATGCCTGTTTTCATAAAAGCAAAAAAAGTAGATCTACTGTACAGACTGCTGTGAGTACTCTGTGATGTGATGTACAGTTCTACAATAATGATTTCCATTTAGAGATTATCACTCACCATATGTGGGCCTAACCCAACAATTCATTATGAATAATTTGAGAGCCATAGGTCCACAAACTCCCTCTCATTCACTTAAATTAAAACCACAGCTGGTGAGCATAAAGCATTTGTTTAGTTCTTTGGCCCATTACACTCCTGGTCACAGACCTGCATGTCTAATAAGAAACAAGTTGATGGAAGTATGAAAAAAGACAGGGAGGGAAGACAGCTCATTATCAAGGTCTGTGGTTTGACCTTCTTCCTCTCAACGCATAAAAAATATTGAAATGCACTTCTGTGTTGTAATCAGCTAGAAATGAACTGCTGGGATATGGAGCACTGCACAGTTCAAATTAAAATCAAATCTATCAAGAAAAGGCGAAGTAACAGGGCAGAGATTAGTCAACAGACCCTTCTATATATATATATAATTTATGCAGGAAAAGCCATGTAGATGCAATCAGTCATTCAGCCCTTCGGCAAAAATGTTTTTCTGTATCAGCCAATTGGCTTTGCAACATACAAATAAAAGTACCTATATTCAATCATTTGGAAAGGTGGTCCAATTCATCTATTCCCCCACAAGATTATTTTTAATGTCTGCCTTAGGACCTCAGATGCATACTACAGGAAACATATTTTCCATTTTTTTTCATTGTCTATACATTTGCACTGCTTCTCATGTGATGGGGTGCAGAGGCCTGGAAACTAACTTTTACTCAAATGCCATGAAAGAACCCTGAATTGATATTGGTGTTATGTCATTGTTGATGTTCCTTGGAGCTTGTAGCACATATTAAAGACTAAAAACCCTTTCGGAGATCTGTGTGGACCAACATGATGACCCTGAAGGCAGACATTATATATAATATTTTCCATGGGTTCGGTTGCACAGTAACTTACTTTTGTATATAATCTCAGCAATGATGAAAACAGTCATAATCACACAGAGCTGGAGAAGAGTTATAAAGGTGCCATGATGGGTATTCAACATTTACCATGCGTTGATATGACTCCTACACTAATGATTATTCTTCAAACAGGTAGTGAAACAGAAAACCCAGAAAGAGTAGATGTCTAAACCCAAAGCAGGTTCTATCATTACCCATGTCTAAAAATGACATGCTTCCTGTAAGCCAAAACATTTGTTGCCTTTCTCTAAATTAAGGAATTGTAATTCCAAATGTACCTGTAGAACTATGTCTTTTTCTATCTGTCAAATAAAGTCATAAAAACAGTCGGCAGTAGACACACCACCATATTGATGCAAATCAGTGATACACAAAAAACATGCCATGCTCTAATACTGAAGCCATGAAGATGTTGAAATGCAAGCTAGATTAGTGCAAGGTTTCCTCATTAAGCTTTTATTTCTCATTGTCCCACCAACGTTCAGATAATTAAACTTTGATATGGTATGTCATATAGTCAAAGCAATGTAACATAACAGATGGGTTTGCTGTTGAACTGTGAGACAAGCTGTTGGGTTGTTGAATAATGGCCTGAACCCCGGTGAGTTGTGGCAATTATATATACCTTAGCTTAGCTTTCTAGCATTTGTCTATATGACACAAGTATCTAGTCAAGTGGATGATAGATTATAGATATATTATAGTGCCGTTAATAAGACTAACCGTTATATATAGTGTTATCGATCACAATAAAGTTACAGAATTAGAAAATGTTTTATATGGTCTACCATGAATAATAGGGAGGTATCAGTACCACAGTTAGTAACAGTTCATATCAACATTCCCAGCATCACTGGCAACAATATTCTTTACCCTAAAGTGTGACTGGCGATTTGTTATTTTCACAAATTACATTTTAAATGCACAAAGTACAAAGTAATAAAATTATTATTCAAGAGCCCAAAAGACCATTAGCTTTCACTTAATACTTGCAGCTCAATGTAATATTTCTAATTTTCTCACTAGTTTTACCTGTACAACTGATAAATGTGGAATGTATAAAAGACATCAAAATGTTGTTTAAGAAAGCCACATCAAAAACTAAAGCTTACATTAATTAAAAAATAAGTAATTGTAAAACATTTTATAAATAACCTAATAAGTCAAGCATCGATTTTTGAGACAGAACATTAGAAATATTTTACAAAGAGGTACATCTGACTTTTTACATAAAAAGACCTCATCCTAAAGGACCATGGATCCTTCGAGCAGATATGTATGTAAGTTTACTGTATTCGTCCTTTCTAGCCATTTTAATTAGGATGATGGTTATCAGGAGACATTTATTCAATGATAATCATCCATTCTGACCTGGATATGAGTCAATACATTAATTAGTCTTGAATGCCTTGAATTACATATCAAATTACATTACCTATTTTGTGATGTATTTATAGATCTATTATTGACATTTAATTGAAGCTCAATATCAATAAAGGGAGAAAGATATAAGCCTAATATCTCCCTCCAGCTGGTAAAATATATTTTTCATAGTAAGAACAACCAAGATATGATATTTAAACTGATGAGAAGTGCTAATTAACAAAAGAAGATTATATGGCTTACAATATCATTGGAATGTCTTTAACGAGCATATTACTGATTTGCATAACTGCATGTAAAACAGTTCATAAGAGAATTCCTTAGGATAATTCAATCAGGTAACAAAGGCTGGTTGCCATTTAGCTCATGTCAGTACATCAATAAAGGTAAAAAGGGCAAAGTAAGACATGTTTCTTAGTAATCTCTATATGTTCTAGCTTTTTGACTAGCAAAAATGTATTGGTCAATTGAGAAAATGTGGACGAGATGATAATTCTCTTCAAAAATCTCTTTGTTAACAACATTTGTGGTATAAAACTGTTTGTAGAATACCAAAGAATCCTGAGAGAGAGTATGAAGAATTTTCACCTTGACTGTCTTTTCAGCTGTAGCGCTAAAGAACAGATATACAATTGTCCCGGACTAAATACGGGTTGGGACAAATATACTCCAACTTTACTTAAAGTCTTTTGTTTATGCTCATTGCAAATATCTGAGGGTGTCACATAAACACGGTCTCCATGTTACTGTAAACAACAGTGTCGATGGCCACAGGTTCTGTATCATTTAGATTACCTGACATTTGCAACAATGCACAGTATGTACCGTATTTATCGGTGTATAACCCCAGGACCGGAAGAGAGGGAGACTGAGCAGAGCAGCTCTAGGATATATCGGCATATAACATGCAGGTAGGGTTTCAGCTTCGTATTTTAGTTATAAAAGTGTGTGTTATACGCCGATAAATACGTTACATACAAGTCATTTTTTAGCCTAAAGAGAAATTTGCTGTATAATGACAGTAAAATTGCTGCTAAAGTGAGACATGGTTATCAATCAATTATACTTAACAGTGTATTTTACTTTGAAGGTAAGTGGCTGTTTTGCCATTAATTTAGTTTTTAAATAAAAGTTAAATGAGTTACAAAGCGCTTCTATTTCAAAACAACGCATCAACACTGCATTACTCTTACTTAGCCTTACTTAGTCTGTCCTATTATAGAGATTATTACGTATTTATTAATGGCCAAACATATTCTTTAGCCCTGTCCATGAGCTTCCAGTCTAGCATTTTGGTACTTAACTTCTTGGCAAGAATGGTGGCCCTATAATCGCTCTGCTTGTGAGCTTACATGAATGATATGGGTAATTGAGACAAAAGAAGGGGTACAAATACTAAATTATAGACTGGTACGTGGTCCTCTATATTTAAAAAAAAATAAATAAATAATAGACGAAGCAGCAGCATAATGGATGAAAGAAAAAAAAATGGAGAAATCAAAAATGAGAATGTATGGGACATTTAAGGACAGCTAAATGTATCACTGTACTAAATTTTAACCAGCTGTGAAATTAAGACAAATGTTAAGTGCAACCCTGCAATCACAGCGAATATTTTCACCCATTTTAACAGCAAGCAATCTCGCCACTTCAACAGCACTGCTGAAAAAAGGAGTAGAGACACTTATATTAACAAAGTGCATCTTGCATTTAGGTTACTTTTAAAAAGGTTTATTCATTGACTGTTTCAAAGCCCTTCATTTATTTTCTCCATAAGCCCCTAGAATGTATTGATTAAAATATACATTTCACATACCATGTCTGTTGCTAACTGAATATTGCACACTTTTTGTTCTTACTGCCTAATGTGTGTATAACATTACATCATTACAAGAAGCCTTTTGTGGGGTTTTCATTACCTTCTCGGTAAAAGATACGCGCTCTGTCAGTTGCTTGACTGTTTTGTGGTCGGTAGAAAACAACCCCGTCTCCTCTTTTTGACATATCCTTAAACCTCAGTTATCCGTGTTTAATTGCTAAAAGCACGTTTCAATAGTGTGTTTGCTTGCCTTATTTACACGCTTCTCGTCCTCATTAGCGCTTCAACAAAGTGGTCCGTGTTTAATTATGTTTATTTAACTCTTCCTACAACAAACACGTCATTTACTGCTATAAATCTTTAGTAAAGCTTAAGAAAACAAAAAAAAAATGAAAAATAATACAATTTAATGCATCCACTTACTAAGTAGAGACAAGGGCATAAACTAGAACAGGACAAAACCCCAACAATTTCACTAAAGGCCTTGCTCTGAATGATATCCGAAATGTTGGCATCTTATATGCTTTGTATGCTATGTATGACTTGTATGCTATTGCATATTTATTGGCTAATATTGGCTATATTATGTAGTATTTAATTGAATATAATATTTGATATAATAAAGTATTTTTGTATATATATATATATATATATATATATATATATATATATATATATATATATGTAATATTTGGTTGTCCTGCTTATTTTGTATAAATGTATATTTATTTGGCAGTATATGGGGACCTGCTGGAGACTTGGCACCCTTTCTATCGTTGTGCTTTTCACATATTAGAGTAGCTTGTCTGCTTTTGACAATTTCTTAATTTAACCTGTTATTATATTAGTTGGAGCTTGTCAGTTATATTTTGTCTAATTTAAAAAGTCACAGTGCAGCAAAGAATCACATCTAAAATATCTGGAAGGGCAGTACCTAAATTTCACCATACTGTATATATTTAGAAAATGGTTGGGATACCTCACAGCAAGTGGTAAAGGTTGTATGATACTGATGATATTCTAGTTAAAAAAATATAGCATCAAAAATGCTACTGAGTTATTTTTTGTGATGTATACGTTTGATGAGATCAATCAACTGTAAAATAAAGTTGAATGCAAGAGAAAATATGCAAAATAATAATGACATAACCAAGATTCTGAACTAATGCTAATAAGATAACTTAACAAATGCTGTTAGACTATGCTCCTTTAGTATTATTTTTATAGTTTGTGAAGGTGACACAATGTACAGAACTAACCATTTTCTAGCCACATACGAACTGTACGTGCTTGTGCTAGGACAGCCATTGGCAAGTGCTGCACAGCAATATGTTTAATTCACACAAAGGCAGAATTAAACTCATTTATGGTATTATTCCATACAGTCCTAGAGCACGTAGAATTCATAGGTATTTTCTTTCAAACATTGCATTTAGTTAGAAAACGCAGCCTTTATATTAGTGTAAGGTTTTGTGAAATATAGGTATGTTGGAAAAAAACAACATAATCGGGGACATATATTGACTTAACTCCACAGCTGGTGTCCTGCATGCTGAGCACCAGGATATGATGTTACATCCCGGCGCACTGCGTTTTAAAGACAAGTGGCACAGAGTAAGATAGCTATGGAGCCTATGTTGGCTAGGCATAGAGCTCCATATTGGAAATGGGCCTGTTATAAAGGAGATCTCCCCAACAGGATCCGGGGCAATGATGCTCCAGGGAGTATGATCATCCAACAAGGTGATCTCCACCCCAGGAACTGCAGCCCTAGACCTAAATATCCCACTGAATGGAACAGTTGAATGCAACAGTATTCACTGGTAACAGGTTGTCCAGTTCACACCCATGCTATATTTTCACAGTTTTAAATACATCACTCTCACTATAATTGTGTTTTAAAAAGATTGCATGTGAAATACACAGCGCTGGATCAAAAATATGTATCATATTATATAATACTAAATCAATATACACATCAAGCATAGATCCATTTCAATGAAAGCATCTTATAATACATGAATATCTAATAGGTTATTATATGCCATCACATAGTTACAGGCTATTTAAGAGACAGGCAAACGAATACTTTGTTATTGTGAAATTTGACCACTGCAAAAATACACTAGTATTTTTTTTCTTTCCTTAATGAATTTTTCCTTGCTAAAAAAAAAGCTGATATTATACTTACCATGGCTGTGGTAGTGGATATTTAATTTTGCTGACTTGATACAAGTAGATAATTGTTTGCTTCATTTTAGTACGAGTGAGGTAGATGTATTAGCAAACCAAACTGAGGTTATTTCAGTATATTGTTCTGCTGTCATTTGATATTAATCAATAACCTTTTTAGTGAGATTGGAGTCTTGGCATTTTTACACTTGCTGAGTCAGTGTAAGACTAATATTTAAATGTTTCTTATACTGAATTATCTTAATAGAGAGGTGAAATCAATAACTGGTTGCTTGGCATGAACAACAAGTTTTAAATAAATATATGGAAACAAAGTGTGCGTCAGCAATTTTTCATTGACCTTAAAGTAATGTAAATAAAAGCAAAATGACAACAGTCTTTTAAAATTGTATATGAAACCTTTTTAGCAAACCGTTTGTATGGTCTACACATGTCTGGCCCTCAAGAGTTAAAGAATGTGCATATCAATAGACAGAATTGATCATTCATAAGAGTGCTATTTATGTGCAGAAATCTTGCGCGGCCATTGGCAATTAAATTGTTAAAAAACATTAACCTTCCTGCTGGCTGGTCAGATAATAGTGCATAATTCATTGGTTTAATGAAACATACATTTTTTCTCATGCTGTCCTATAGCATTGCTCACGTGCTCGTCTGAGCCTCCTTAACTCGGATGTGTCTAACCTGATACCCGTATAGTGTGTTAGAATATTGATCTATTTTTATGCATTTCCTTGACCCATGTCACCACTATACCACTTCTAAGAACAGTATCCATAGGCTTTTCCCTTGTTAATTGATTTTACTTTTAAGTTGATCTTTCTATATAAGGATTCCAGGGTCAGGTTGTAGCATTTTATCTTTTTAGCTTCACTTAATATGGCAAGTTCCATTTAGTATTTTCAGATTTTAGCTTAGATATCCATTTTTGGACATTTTTAAATAGCCTTTTTTATAACAACTCAGCTGTCAAATATCTTTAAATTAAATTCTGAGAAGTACCTCCTAGTCCCATTTCAACTCCCAAGAAGTGTACACATGCCATATGCAGGAAAGCACATTTGTCTAATACTGTGTTTTATATAAAGTGATAAAACCATGTGTTTACCAAATATGTTTCGTTTTCCTTGTAGCAGAAAGGTATTTCTCATATATAATATTGAAATCTCCAAACAGGCAATATACAGAAACTACGATTTTTTTTTTGTTGGTAAAAGTACAAATAGTGATTTCTTGCCTTTAAACTTTTACCATTTCCGAGGTCCAAATTTGGGGTTTGAGTCACGTTTCCTCAGTTTGTATATTTTAAATTACGCATGTCTGATGGAGTACATGGCAGCCAACCATTGTCTAAGTGCTTGTCGGAGCAATCAGAAGCTCAATAAGCAATCTTTCATCAAAAGAGATGTTGGCTCTCTAGATAACCATCAGGCAAAGTGGCATAACTATAGTGTAGTTACTGTATACATTTATACACATAACATCGTTTAAATTGCATTACATTATAAATCTCCATCACTTTTATACAATATGATCTTTTGTTCTGATCCACTGACCCTTCCGATGAAAAACTTGGGGCTTATTTAAAAATCACTGTGTTTATCTTTTATGAACACTGCGTCAAGAACTATATAATCTGAATTTGCCAATAAATAAATGACCTGAGGCAATCAATAATAGATGCACTCATAACTACACTTTTTCATAATATGCATTGTACAGCTGAGCATCATTCAATCATTTGTCTTGTGCATTATAGCTGACTACACTACTTGGAAGAGCTCATCTCAGCTTAACATACATTAGTCCTTTTCACACTGATGTGCTTGCATTTTTTATATTCTCCCCTTCATCTTCTGTGAACAAAGGCTATATTTTTATTTTTACCTTTTACCAAAAAACTTTTAAATGTTTCCTCCCTGTCTATAACACTAACATGTTTCCTCTATTCAGGTCTTGTGTCATTGTTATACACTAGGACCTTATGAATGACATTTTGATCTGCATTAGTTGGTAGTTATTAGAAATGCGCAAATGGGCCAAAAACAATTTGGACACATTTTTGGTTAGTTTTTGGCACTTTTTTTTTCTCCAGGAAACAAATTACGTTCCCTAGGGCAAAATGGGGCCGCTTTTGCTGTCACCCTCTCACACAATTGGAGGATTGGACAACACCTAGGGTGAACTTTCCCCAAAATGGCTGCACCCTAAGGTAAACTTTCGCAAAAATTTCAGCGCTTTCAGTGATGTCCTCTGCCTTGGTTGGAGAATCAGGGGAGAGGACATCAGCGGAAGCGTCGTCATTTTCAGTGGAAGTTAGCACATGGTTATGTCCGGTCCTCGAATGGGATGAGAGGACATCAACAAAAGCGCCACCATTTTTCCCCAAGGTGAACTTCCGCCAAAATTACAATACCGGATTGTAGGGCAAGAAGAAGTCACCGGAAGCGCTATATATATACCCCCTTACACATATATATATACATATGTATATATAGAGGACAACTGTATTCTATTTATATTTTCATCTTATTTATCTCAATGCATGGGATTTTGCATGGCTAACTTTCAATGATCCCACCTATGTAGGAATGTGGCAGACTAGAAATGCTTAATTTAGTTACAAGTATCAGCAGAGTAGATTTAACATTTTAACAGTCTGTATTGACTATAGCAGCAGCTATGACACATGAACAGAGAAGTGCTTGACGCGGGTATTATTAATCAAAAGGAATTTTTATTTTATAAACAGTTTACACGTTTTATATCCTCGTTTAAACCAAGCGTCCCAGTTAAGTACATATGCTATTAACATAGCATGTGACACAATGGATATATTCATATATCTTATATTTGAGTTTTGATTGGGCATTGGGTATTTTACATTTTGGGCACATAGGGTTTAATCTGAGCATAAGCTTCTTTACAATATACATGAGAAATGCATCAGATTAACCCCTTCATTCCCCTATAGATGTACCGGGACGTCCAAAAAACGCCCACAAAGAAACCCCTATGCACGTCCCGGTACGTCCAGCCCTTCGTGCAGCGTCAGGGACACATCCCTGCCGCTGCACTGGAGACCAGGCTGTCGTTTGACAGCCTGGACTCCCCCCTGGCAGCAGAAGCCGGCATCGCCGGCTTTCTGCTGCCCGATCTCCCGTAACAGCTTCTGGCATAAAAGCCGGTAAGCTGTTACAGTTGAAACTGCCCGATCGCGCGATCGCGCAGTTGCAAACGCGCGATCGGGCATTCCCTTCCGGGTTACGTCACTGCTGACGTAACCCGCAAGGTCATCAGAGGCACAGAGACGCTGCGATCTCTATGCAGGTCTGTGAGGACCTGCATAGAGATCACAGTGTGATCGGTGCAGGGGGATCGCGGGGAGGGGAGTGAGAAACCATCTCTCTCACTCCCCCTCCCGTTCTGAAAGAGAAAAAAAAGTTAATCCATTTAAAAAATAATAATATTAAATAAATCATTAAAATAATAATATATATAATACAAAAAAAAATTATAATGTGAGCTGTGATGTCATTGTGACATCACTGGCATGTTCAGGAGGTCCCTAGGATAATATATAAAAAATAAAAAAAACATCACTAAAACATAAACATTATTACCTTTGTATTTACAATTTTGCATTCATTGGCAATAGCAAAATATATATAGGATTATGAAAAAATATGAATACATCTGTGGTCTTCCTATGTATTTTGTTCAGAAACACCTTTATTACTGCTCATATTTTATTCACACACCTGATTTGATGAATGCCAATCTGTGCTTTGAAATATATATAAATCTTTTATAGCAAATGACAGAAAGGATACTAGATATGTATACCCTGGGGGAATAGGCACAGAGAAGGACATTGATACCACTGTTTCGTTGTAGAAGACAAGTCAAAATTGAAAGGATGTTTAGATTACTGCAATCAAAAATAGCATGGAAATTACAGGGATTGCACCGAGTACATTTTACAAAAGGACATTCAGAAAAGCAGCAAGGAATAAATGAATACAATATATTGCAGGGAAAAGGCATGTTAATGTTGAAAAGCATTTAAAATGTGTCAATAACTGTAAATAAAAAGCAACATGATTGCTAAATCAGTGTGAGATAGTTTTGAGTGCTCTGTGATTGTGGCATTTGCTCTCAGCGTGTTTCTGAGTCACCTAATAGACCCCTACCAGCTCAGTGCCATACCTGGGAACGTCAAAGGGCAGGCTACCTGGAGGTCTCCCTCTTCTGGGCAAGTGACTTTGTAAGGAGCCAGGCTAGCCATGAGTAAGGGTGGGGCTAGTTTTATACAGTCTTTATTGTGTTCGGAGTGGGCTTGGAGCAGAAGTGGCAAAACACCATAGCCAGAGAAAGAAGAAACCTGGAGAATCCCTAGGTATGCTCAGAACAATAGGTAGCCACCTAGGCTACCTTTATGATATAGTCAGCCTTGAATGCAGGTAAGTCCTGGAAGGATATTACTACTTTCCACTTGGGCTACCAATATGATTCAAATGCAATTTGAAAATATTGGAATATTTACATGAAACACATTGGGTGTGCATTGATGTCACAGCTGGTAAATCTAAAACTGAAAAATGTATCCACATCACATAAAATTAGTAACGCAAGTACTGGATTACAGACAGACAGTCGTGAATTCTTCTCAGACATGACAGTTCATCTTAAAGTTTTCATATCCGAAAAGGGTTTTAAAAAGCATACTATGACTGATAACATAGCCGGGTAAGTCAATTTCAGTCTACTAGAGATGCACAATGACTCCTACATAACACAAAGAACATAGTATTTCTTGAAAAAATATTGAAATACTGTAGTTCAGAAATCTTAGGATATATTTTATAAAATCACAACTGGGATATATAAATAATTTAACAGAATGTTAGCTGTGAACATTGGTGAATAACAACTTAAGATATCATCACAGGAGCATCTACTGAACAACAAAACTGAGCTTCCATAAGCGCTGCATTTATTGAAATGAAATGATGAGTAAATGCAGTCAAAATAATATACAGTATGGGAACAAAGCATTAATGTGCTTTTCAGAAAGAAAAACACTTGACAGAGAGAAGACAAACATTATGCATAAAAAAGTACTGCAGTATAAATCAGTTAAAATGCATATATTAAAGAGTAGGATTACGTAATAAAGGGATAACGTTTTGCCATATTAATTCTCCATTTTGTAATATTTCATTTTAAAAGATTATATTGCATATTAAATACTCGAAGGAGTCCTTAAAAATCCTGTTTTACATTTTGTACAGCTATATGTCAACTTTTAGTCAAGTTTTATAGCATTTAAATAATACTGTTCTGTTTCTTCTTCTAGGATTGTTGCGTATTTTGACAGTTTTATTTTGATATCCTGTGCTTTCCATATTGATAGCTACCTCCCACAGGAATACTTAAACATACCTGTAAGCATGTGGTGACCGAATACATTTTATCAGTTCCAAATAAATTAATACAATCTAAATTTAACATCTTGAGATTATTTAGGTTTTACTGTACACTGGTTGCAAGTATGACTTATGAACTTTGTCCCAGGACTCTTGCAGACTCCTTTGTCTTAGTATTCCAGGAGAGGTGGCAGAGAAGAAGTCTGTGCATTTTTCCCGATGTAAAGAGTCAAACCTTAGGCTTATCATTTTTTGGTCATGTTTTATTCAGCATAGCCATCTGCCTATCCCATGCATGTTTAACCCCTTGGTGACAATTGCCGGTCCAGGCACGTCACGGAAAAACATGTCGTTTACGACAATTGACGTGCCAGGACCGGCACGCCTTTAAACGGGTGCAGAAAGCGATCTACTTTCGCTTTCTGCACCCAAACGGCGTTGCTGTAATGCCTCGACCTCGAGACATTCAGCAACGCCACGATCGGCACTAAGGGGCCATCTCTGGCCCCTTCCCCTTTTCAACGATCGCCTCCTAAACTTAAATGGTGTCGCTGGAATGCCTCGATCAGGAGGCATCCAGCGACACCAAACACTTACCTCGGGATGGACTGTGACCGCTCCGGAGAGCCGGTGATCTTCACCATCAGCAAGATGGCGGCGGCCCGGGAAAAAAAACAATAAAGATGAAAAAGTTCGCTAGATGGTCGCCAGACCCTCTAGAGAACTCTGGCTCCACTTGCAGGTTGAATACAGGTACTGCATTCAACCATGCAAGTCAATGGAGGCCAGCTTTCTAATCACAGTGTGATTAGTAAAAATAAATTAAAAAATAAAATGAAATTAATAATAATTAGAAAAAAAACAGTAAAATGTAAAAATAATTTCCCACTGATGTCACTATCAGGGGAACCTTCAAGTTGAAAAAAAATGTTATGTTTTTAAAAAAAAAAGGCAAAAATAAATAAAATATATATATAAAAAATATATTTTTGTGAGCAAGTCCTAAAATTAGCATATTAGCGTAAAACAATTCTCGCATGGAAAGAGTTAAAATACTGGCATATTAAATGCCCATGGGGTGTCTACTTTAAAAAAATGTATGATTTGATGGGGTAAATTGAATTGGCCGGGTTCAACAATCTCCCAATTAACACGGGGGGAAGGATGGCCACACATCCAATTTCCAATTAGAAAAATGCACACGTACCAAATGTAGCCTTTTAGTTCCCCAAAAAAATGACAAACCCATGCATGTGGGGTATCACTGTACTCAGGAGATGTTGCTGAACACATATTGGGGTGTCATGTGACAGCGGCATATACCAGGAGCTGTAAATTCATACATAACATAGGTGTGTGGGGGAAAAAAATTCTAGTGGTAAAATGTGTGCAAAGAGTTAAAATACCAGCATTTAAAATACCGTGGGGTGTCTAGTTTTCAAAAATATATGGTTTTGTTGGGCACACTGAAATGGCCCGGCTCAAAGATGTACCAAATAGGGCATGGGCAGTGGATCCCCAAATGCCAAAGGTCAACATTGAAAAATGCGCATGCCCCAAATGTGGCCCCTTTGCCCCCAAACAGCCAGGCAAAATCATTCATGTGAGGTATCGCTGTACTCAGGAGATGTTGCTAAACACATATTGGGGTGTTTTATGATAGTGACATATACCAGAACCTTTTTATTCATACCTGAAGTAAAATGTGTGTGAAAAAACAAATGCAAAAAAAATGACTACCATAAAGTTTGCTAAAGGCTGATGGTAGAATTAGTGCTTATACTTGCATTTGGAATACCCTGGGCTGTCTAGTTTTCAAAAATATATGACTTGATGGGGTAAATTGCATTGGCCGGGTTCAAATATACCCGAAATGGCACATGTGGGGAAGAATTACCAGATTTGGAAAAAATGGCTTTGAAATAGCAAAACGCTACCTGTACATATTGCCCCATAATGTGTAGAAAAAAGCAAAGAAACATAAAAACATTGGGTATTTCTAAACTCAGGACAAATAGTAGAATCTATTTAGCAGGTTTTTTCATTACCTTTTATAGATCAGTAAAAGATTTTTCAACTAAAAGTTAGAAACAGTCATTTTTTTCTAAATTTTTCACCATATTTTATACTTTTTTTAATAGTAAATAATATGATACAATCAAAACAATGTCATCTAAAGAAAGCCCTTCTTGTCCTGAAAAAAACAATATCTAATGTGTGTGGGTTCAGTAAACGGGAAAGAAGAAAATTACAGCTAAACACTAGTAGCGCAGAAATGTTAAAACGGCCTTTGTCACGAAGGGTACAAAAAGTAAAATCAGCCTTTGTCACGAAGGGGTTAAATATCCTTACTGTGGACCATTAGAGGTGATGTACAAACCTTGTTACATCAGGTTGTTTCTATGAAAATCCATTTAGAAGTTCACATAAGATAATTTATTACAGCCAAACATCACTTCCAGAATGCTTTAAATTGTTTTGTTAAGCAAATTAAACTCTTACATTATTAACAAAAAGGTTATGTTTCGGTCAGCAGTGTGTGATTAAAGGTGTAAATCTTCCCAGAGCAGAAGAACATATTTTTCAAGACAGAAAATGCTACAACAAAGTAGAAATTAATTTTAAAGTTTCACCTTTTGCCACTAGGATAAAGGATGTGTCTGATATTTGTACTTTATTTATATAAACTTTACTATGTGTTTCACTTTATACCACCAATTAAACCAATGTAAGTAAATCTTAAAGCAACACTACATATGGTAGACTTAGAGTGGAAATCTTATATTTATCTATGGTTGGCGCTTGCTACATATACTTTATGAGTCATTATCATAGGATTGTTACCTTAGCCAGACATGTACTGAAGAATTCAATAAATAACCTTTTTAAATCTGAAAAAAACAAATAAAAGCTTCCATCCTGTGAAATTACCATGAAAATAAATCTTGTTTCCACGGCTGAGTTTCTATAGTTGTTTGTGTCATGAGAGTTATGGCTTTTACATTATGTGACCGCCGCTGAAACATTGAATGTGTCATGATGTCAGTTGGTGGACACAGGGCATTTCCACTCACTTTTACACCCATGATTGCTCATGTAGGAGCTATCATGGAAACAGCAAAAAAAATCTGAGGATGCAACATTTTTGAACGTTTTGCCCATTAGTCAACAAACAATTAGCTATGAAGCAGAAAGTTGTTTACAGATAATACATTAAGCATCGGAAAATGCAAGCAGGGGGCTATAGCTAGGGACATTAGTAACAAGAAGAGGAAAGTGGTTCTGCCACATTACAGATCTCTGGTCAGACCTCACCAAGAGTATTTTGGTATTGTATACAGTTGTGGAGACAACGTCTTCAGAAAGAAATCAACATTTTAGAGAGGGTTCAGAGAAGGACTACAAACAACAGTTTGCATGACAATCGTATCAGGAAAGACTAAAATATCTTAATATGTATAGCTTGGAGGAAAGAGGAGAGAGAAGAGACATGATATAAATATTTAAATACTTAGGAGGAGGAAATCACATGAGGGGAACTTTATTTCAAAGGAGGAGAATGTTACAACAAGAGGTTATAGTCTTAAACTAGAGGGTCAGACACTTAGATGTAATGCAAGATAGTTTTACTTTACTGAGATGGTTGTAGATAAGTGAGACAGCCTCCTAGTGAGGTAAAGTCTAAAACAATGAAGGAATTTTAACATGCATGGAATAGGGATAAAGATATCTTGAGTCTAAGACAAAACCAAGGACTGATTAAGGTTTAAGTCTTTACATCAGGTAAATGGGCAGACAAGATGGGACAAATGGTTCTTGTCTACCTTATCATTCTATGTTTCCAGTCCTGCCTCATTCCTGCAGCAGCAGCTTGGTTGCAAGGCCTATGCTTTAATTCAGGACTTATAAGTGTAAGATCATCCTTTTTGGCATAAAAATATAATTGTAGTAGGGTATAAGAACCTTATTGTTCCATGAGTTTGAGATTACAAAAAACATTTTCACTAGTAAAATCCTATATAAAAGAGCAAGGAGTAAGAATGGTTCCCCAGATACTCGAAAAATAATATAATTTTAGCCATATTTCTATAACGGTAAGAAAGCTAGCATATACATTTATACAGGCTATATCTTATAACAGCAGCCAACATTGTTGCTACATCTTCTCATTTATACAAAACTAATAAAGCAAAAAAAAAGCAAAAGAATGCAAGTAGTTAAAAAGTAATTGAGGAGTTAACGTTTCTTTAAAAACTTATATTTATATTATATGAAATATTCAAGTAAATGTCTTAATTAGCAGGTCACAGATTATGGCACAAAATTAATGTTTTTTTTAATGTTCTTGCCAAGTTAAAAAAACATCTATTTTTGCAATCCCAAGGAACACATGGAATAAGAAAATACATGTCAGTTTTCTTGTGCTCCTGCTGGTGTTTGTTTCAGGAGATTGGTATTTTTAGACTAGTAACTCATCCACATCTTCAAGAAATGACTTATATGTGTACACTTCAGAACAGTTTCAAAATTGGATAATGAATTCCCGTGTCTTTAGAGCACAGAATAAAGCCTCTGCTCTGCATTAACATACCATATGTTGATCAAATAAAATTAAGAACAGAAGTATGGAGATGGCTAAAAGGTGTATCAACACAAGTATGCACTCTCTCATAGTGGGAATTTATTTATTACATCTTTATGCTTTAAGTACTTTAAAAGTATATATATAGATTATTTGTACTTAGATTCAATTGTATTAGAACTGAATGTAAAAAAAATATACTATTGACATGATGGAGTGCCCACAAGTGGAGGCAAAACTTGCCTCTTCTCCGCATGTGGACCTTTGCTCAATGAACTCACAGGACAGTGGAAAAATACAGGTAGGTACTCAGGGGTAATTGTATGAAAGGGGACAGGTGGCAATGTTTGTTTTAATGCCCTTTAACAATACATCACTTTGATCCATTTGAAGTACATTTTTGACAAAGTGTTATTCTTAGAATGTTGGATTCCCTATTCCTTTCTTTTTTTTTACATCTACAGTACATTTCCACATCAAATATCAACCAATTATAAACGAAACCCAAATAGTTGAACTGTGCACCTAATGCAGTGATAATATATCACAGCATGGCAAGTCTCTCAACATGCCTGTTCTGGTCATTAAATTAGAACATCGAGACTCCAGCGTTTATACTACACTTTGAGTGGTTATTACCAATCTAAACAGAAGGTCTGAGCACTGTTGTATTTATACACTCTCAAATACCCCCCTTGCTATATAATTTACTTCAGAGGCACACCATATCTCCAAATGTCTCTTCCCTGTCAACATCAAAGAAAAACCCAGGACAAATAAATGAAAATAAAGATTAAACAAACAGGTAAAACATACCTTACAGTGTACCTTACTTTTATGGTAGCACATTCATATTCTTACAGTGGGAATAAAGTGGAACTATGCTTACAGTGGAAAAATTACAGAGGGCATATATTCAGGTGATTGTGACAAAAACAGCTCTTTTTCAGGGCATAACATTGTAAAAATTCAACCCACAAATTTCACAATGCATTGAGTATGGCTGACTCTGGCAAAAGGGCTACGCTGGTCCAGTTCAGTAATATGCAATTCAGTTAGGCGAGTTCAAGAACTATTCCCGATTTAATTATGCATGGACAGAGCACAATCTCACTGCGGTTGACCATTCATAATGCATAGGGAAGTCAGTGAATTGTAACTACACGGCTCCTCCAAACGCAATTTTTAGTAATTAAATCTCTGCGTACCTGAATAGCAATAGGCAGCCAAAGACAGCAATATTCATTGGGGAGGAAGTTTTGATAAATGTCCCATAAACCTCAATAAGTCTTGCCACGGGCACCATTGTGTGGTTACAGAACTGGCAATAAGCTTGTTGTGCATCTGGCTCTTGGGGCAAACAGATTTATACCCTTGCACTTTAAAATATATTATGGTATATATAACTTAAATGTTATTGCCTGGTTAGCCAAACATACACCTCCTGCTGCTGTGGGACTACAATTCCCCTTTAATTAATGCAGCATAACAAAATGCTTGCTGCACATCACAAGATATATAGGCACAAAACTCTTGGTTAGCTGATGGCTACATTTGCCTACAAGGGCAGGGGCTATTTTGATGTATGTTCATGCATCATCTATCCCTCTCTACTTTCTGCTTTTTTCCCAGGTGTTTCAGCTGCATCTGTTGGTGGTATGTCACAGCTGGGTGTATATCATTTTTCTTTCCATACAAACTTGTATACAATGCACATGCCCACAAATCAAATGTCAGACATTTTTGAATATAGCAGTTTTAAATTGAATGCATTGCTGCATTATTAAATAATTACATTCTGGTCAAAGATCCGACCAAATTAAAATGGTTTTGTATGGCTGTGTCCTATCCTAGGTTAAAGTGTGTGTCTTTTTCATTTATATTTAATGATCCTGTTTCTCCTTCTCTGTTGTATTTTGAAACGAATGGTTGTATTAAAAAGTGTGCCTGTGCCTCCTATATTTAACCAAATAGCTGCCCTGTTCACACTGAAAATGTAAGTGTTAAGTGTGACACTCCCGATTTCCAGGCACTGTCCCGTCAAAGCTGCCCCATTGAGTGATCAAAGGCATGACCACATACTGACCTGTAAAACCCATATCCCCAGTGAAGGTATCCTACTTTGGGCATCAAAATGTGGCATTGGTCAGTTTAATATCAGTTTGAAACAGGTATGTTTGCGGTCTGTCCTTCTGTTTATTTGTCTAGTTATTTTTCTGTATTTTAACAGAATTAGTGATAGCATATGCATATAATGAGGTGTCTTAATGTGGTAGCAAGCTAAATGTCTCATGGCATGTTACCTAACTCTCACCTTTTACCAAGTTTTTTTACCAAGACTTTTACTAGTCCTTGTTATTTGTCTTGCACATCTATGTTGCCATTTTCCTTTCTGTTCTGCATTTGCTTGTACCCTTTGTTGCAGCTGGTGTCTTTCCTTGTGATTCCATGCCTGCTTAACCACCTGAAACTAATGACAACTCCTGGCAGATAGGATCTGCCTTTGGATTCTGCAGACACGTCCTCCCTCAGTGCTCTTCCATCACTTGTTGTCTGGCACTATCACTAGTGCCTGGCATGTTTACGCAGATCTGGTGGTTGGCCTTTGGGGCTTGCACTTGCCATGCGTCAACCCTATGAGCTAATTTTTGCTACTGGACTTTAATCTACATGGTATAGCACATTTGAAATTGTGTTACTAAAATCATTTCTAAAATATATTTTGTTTATGTGTGGTTTTTTGCCAATATTATCTTTTTTCGCTCAGTAAGTCTACCTAACATTTAACACCATTGACAAAAATATAAAATATTATATATTACAAAGTAAAATTACATATTTTTGTGATGGAAATGTAAACTTAAGAAATGAAATCTTAAGCAATAGCAATAAAGCCCATGGAGCAGCGCAGCTTAGGAGGAGTGGGCCTTGACAGAGCTAGTTGGTGTGCATGAAGGAGTGATTTAATTAATTTGGTGCAATTTTGTTATGGGTGTATAGTGGGAGACATTTTGTAAAGGCTCACTTAACTGTTTTTCCAAATACCACCCTCCCTCCCTGCAGGGGTGTCTCGGTATGCCCCTGCATTGGTTATTTGGTTAATTTGGTGGTGTAGGGGTATCTTGGTATGCCCCTACTTGGTTATTTGGTGGTGTAGGGGTGTCTTGGTATGCATGGTTTATTATTTGGTTAAACGGTCTGGTAGGGGTTTCTTGGTATCCCCCTACCGTGGTCAATGTGTTAATGTGGAGGCACCTGGTATGTGATGGTGCCAATGTTATACGGTTAATATGTTTATTATGGGGGGTCATTGTCATTGTTAATGAAGGGGAAATATGTTATCTATGTTTTAACTGTGATGGTCTGTTTTGACAATGGCCTTTAATATTGTAAATGTTAATAAAGCTGTGGAAATTATATTTGCACTTAATAAAGGTGTGCGTGTCTTCATTGGGTTTTGGGTACGGTCATCCTGGGGCACAATTCCTCATGTATTTCTACTTACAGAAAATCATGCTAGAGCACAGAAATTAACATAAATGGAGTGTCTGAATTTCTTCCTGTATGCTAGGCTAAATGTCCAGAGAGATGCTACATTTAATTTCCCATTTCAGACATTAGTCACTACTGTCACATTACAGGACATACCTTATCTATAATCATGTTTGGTTTATGTAAAACAAGAGGTTGCTTAGCTTGATTTCTCAATAGGAATTGCGGTAAGAAATTAAAATAATAGCTCTTAAGGCAGTAGACTGCTGTGATGACAGTAAGCTAATTTTCAGGGCCTGTGAGTAAAAAAAATGTTTTGACAGCTAGCAGTAAAAAGCTTTCAGTCTCATTTTCTTTCACAAAAGTGCCTCTTTTATTTAATGCATTCTTATAATGGACCATTTTAAACCAAGGGGGATTAAAATTACTAATTCTGTCACAACTGGAATTTTAGATATATCAACATTACACCCTGTTGTTAACATGACTTTACTAAAATTAGCTGTCTAAATAAATGCAAATATAGAATCTGTATTCATGTATGTGTTGTATTGTAAAATCCTAACAAATGCACACACATTTTGAGTGCCAGGAGTTGGGACAACCTTACATCTTCATTACAGGGGCCAACGGTGTGATCACAATGTAAACAGGGATCAGACATTTGTTCCTACATGCTGGCAAGCTGATACAACATGATCATGCAGGGATAGTTATTTTTTCTTTATACTATACTTGTGCATTCGTCTTCAGGCGAACATGAAAACGAGCACGAAGAGTGCGTTTTCGTGTTCGTTCCGAAGACACGCCGAAGAGAAGACAGCGGCGGTAAAACGTAGGCGAAGACACACACCACGAAGATCTTCTTTGTCTACCAGTCTCCCCCCCTTCTAAGTTACCTTGTCTTCGTGGCATCGCGGCAGTTCACGAAAGTGGAAATCTGCAGGTTCGCCGTCACGGGTTACAGGGCAGTGCGAATGAGCCTATTGGTCGCCTACAGGGACCTCCTCTGGCATCAACCAATTGGTTGATGCCAGAGGAAGACCCTGCAGGTGACCAATAGGCTCACTCGCACGGCCTTTATAAGTTGTAACCCCTGACAGTGAACCTATGGATTTCCACTCCCGTTAACCCCTTCGATGCTGCGTTAGATAACGGGAGCGGAAATCCATATGTTAAAAGGACATGCAAGCGACCAATAGGCTCACTCGCACGGCCCCTTAACCCTTTAAAAAAAAGTTAACCCCTAATAAAAGTTAAAAAGTTAACCCCAATGCTGCAACTTACCCTGCAGATGCCACTGGTCTCCCTCCCTGTTCAATTAGTTAAATGTCCGTACGAGCGACTTTATTGGTCGCTCGTACGGACATTTAACTGATAGAACAGGGAGGCCAGTGGGATCTGCAGGGTAAGTTACGGTACCAGGAGTTAACAGTCTGTACGAGCGACCCTATTGGTCGCCAGCAGGGGGCTCGTCTGTCATCAACCAATGGCAGACGAGCCCCCTGCTGACGACCAATAGAGTTGCTCATATGTACATTTAAACTCCTGGCGCCAAAGCTGCGTTAACCCCGTATTAACCCCTTAACCGGAAAAAACGAAGAAAAACCGAACACGAAGAATGTCCACGAATATTCGCCCGTTCCTGTCTCTTCGGGCGGAATACGAAGATTTTTTTTCCCCCGAAGACGAGCACGAAGACGAACATGAAGATCCCCCTGGTGCCCAAGTCTACTTTATACTAAGCTGCTGGTTTAATTTGCCATCCCTGTCTCTAGGATACTGTAAGAGAAGTAGCAGGAAGCGCAAAGGAGTAGTGCAGACACAGAGATGGTAGAAATACATTGACAGAGAGCATGAGAGACCAAGTTAGAGAGAATGAGAGCAAGTGAGTGAGAGACGGCATGTAAGAAAGCATGTGAGAGATTGAGTGAGCGTAAAAAAACAACGAAATGCAAGCAGAAGTTCTGAGCTCTCTGCTTTTGTTTTGTTGGGGACCCTTCTTGTTTTCGGACATTTATACAATTTGATGAATTTAACAAATACGTGCATTTATTGACTATCCCAATCTTTCTAAGGTGTCCCTAATTCTCAAAGCATATGCCAAAAAAATCCTTCATCACACTTTAGGCAGTCAGAATAAACCCAGGATCAACAACTTTTAAATGAACCTTTCTCGCTAAAAGCAATACATTTTATTCTACAGTCTAAGTCTACACAGTACCTATGGTTACCAGCTTCATAGGTAGCACATTCCTTAGAATGATCTTTATTTAAGATGGAACCATAGCTCCCATCATTGTAATATTTGTTTTCAGCTCTGTCTGTGCAGTGAAAATTCCTCCTCCAAGGACCTCATAAAGACTTTGAATGTATTTGCATGTTGCAATGAGGTCAAAATGTGCCTTTTTGGTAAATTAAATAAATCCAATTTAGCTTAATACCCAAAATTTGTAAAATCGCTGAATCCCTTTATTAATTTTGTAGTTCTTCTTAATACTGTTTCCAATATGCTTTACAGTTTAGTCACATCTTTCTTGTGAATGAGTACTAAAAATTTCACAGCATATTATCAATGTGACCTAACTAATGTTTTTTATAGAAGCATAATCACGATCTCTGAACTGGAATTGATACTCCAGTACATATGCAAGTAATATGTTTGCCTTAGCAGCTTTACTTAAAAGAAAAAGGATTCTATGGGAAGTGTAAAAGTTACACAAAGAAATAGTATATTGTATAAAATCATACAAAACAAAATGATAATACTTCCAACAACCTCAACAAATAGGAGACTTGATTATAGTTTTTTTTAAAGAATGTGGTGATGTCATGTTCAGCTATGAAAAAAGCATGAAGGATTTTTTATCTATTCCAGACAGACTTTCAAGGAAAGTATTAAAAAGAGCTTGAATATAGATAACTCCCCTTGTTAACCCTAAAATGCTTAAATTCCCCATCTGTATATTTTACCAAGATCTTACACTGGATTTGTTTCAAGTAAACACTGCTATTAGTGGCGACCTATTGTAACTACATCTTGCAAATACTCTTCCCATAGTTCTCTGCTGCCTGTTATAGTAAGTAGTATAATGATTCTTGGAATATATTTGAAGCCAAAAATATTTTTGTAACTGTTATTCCAGTTCTGAATGCAAATTTAACCGGGAAAATGCTGACAGGGGTATTTTATATTTCTAATGCTAACTCTGAATTTATTTCTAGATGAAATTTGAAGATGTAAATGGTTGTCAATTATATAATATGAATATATCTGTAAGCAGCCATTTCTACAAAAACATATGGATGCATATGAAAACAGTTTTCTAAGTGAAAGTAATAGTCTTTCTAGAGTTTTAATCCACCAGGTAATATATAATTGAATTTTAATACCTCTAGACAGAAGGACCGCATGGTTCCTTTTCCTTCAATATATCAAACAAATGAATTATGTTCACCACTTTTCCATAAACCAAGAAACCCATCATGTGCATGGATTAGTCAAAGAGTAAGTCCTTTCATATCAGCGGATAACATGTTAGCACTCTGTGACCTCCATGGTAGGTCTCCACATTGCTTAGAATCATTTAATGAAAAAACCTTATGATGCTAGATTTTAGTTTTTGAAGATAAATCGTTCACAGCAAGGAGTTCCACACACCAGGCACTGAAAAATGTATATAATATTATGATTATTATTAGTATTAATACTTATAGGTATTCCAATTTTTTGCCTTTACCTTTGCTTCCCATCAGTATCATTCCTTTTGTTATCCTTTTATTTGTCCGTATTGAATGATTAGTGTCCATCTACCCCTTTCCCCCACGTGTCTGTGATGTTATCGTAGGATAATTAAATAATAAGCAGCCATACCTTATATCTGAACTGACTTTGGAGTCACTAGATTTTGTGTCTTTGCCCATGAACTTCACCTCCCTTTCTTCTCCACTACCTTTTCACTACCATCACCAGAATTCTTCAACCACCATGTTCATAATCATCTTGTTGCTATTCTCAATCTCCTCTATTATTAATATAACATTTCTCCATCCACCAGCACCACACTATATTTTTATTGCTCTCTCGTTACTTTCTTCTCCCCTTCTTTCATCACAGGCACTTTTCACTGTCACAAGCTACCCCCCTGCACTCAGGAATCTTTCTGCCCCTACAACTCCCATTCTCTTCTTTGCTCACTCTCTCTTCTTTTACTTTTAACAGCTGGGGATATCTTCACAAATCCTTGGCCTCCTTTATTGTTCCCTTATGTTTCCTAAGCCACTCAAGTTTCTAGAAACCTCAATAATCTTATCCACATACACTCCATCTCCTCCCGCCTTCTTTTTCACTTTGCTCTCTGGAATGCTCATTTTGTGTATAACAAACTAACAGACATACATGACCATTAAACCTCTAGGTTCCTAATTTTGCGCTAATTGAAACACTGGCTAACTTCATGTAACACTGCTTCTCCCACTTTTCTCTCTGCTCAATCACTACTTCATGATGCTAATATTTCATGCATATCTGCTCAGTCCCCTGCTGCCCTTGAGGCTACACCCTCCCATACACTGAACTCTCCATCCTCTTCTACATTAAATCAATGATAGCTTGTTACTGAAGATGAGGTTTGTGCTTTTTTTTTCTCTTGTCTAATTACATGACCCCTTGATCCTATCCCTTCTCATGTTTCCTAGGCTCTCTCATATACTTTTGTTCCTACACTAACTCATATGTTCATTCTCTCCCTCTCAACCATATCTATCCCATCCTCCTTCATGCTACCATAACTCCAATCTTAAAAAAGCCTTCCCTGGACCCAACTGATCTTTCCAATTCCTCTCCCAAGCTTCTTGCACAAATTCTATACAACTAGGTTTCTTAACTCTTTACTTGACCCCCTTAATCTGGATTCCGCTTTCTTCATTATATATATATATATATATATATATATATATATAGACACATACACACACATGCACCATGCAACCCCTGGCTGCTGGTCAACAGCGCCACACACTCACCCGATCTGCCGCGCCAGAGCATAAAAACTAAGCATAATATGTATTGCTACATAGAAATACAGAATTTGACAGCAGTTAAGAACAACTTGGGCCATCTAGGTTGCCTATTTTTCCTGATATAAGACTTAGATTTTAATCAGTCCTAGATCTTGTCTTAGATTCAGGATAGCTTTATGATGTGAAAAATAAACTCTGTATGTGAAAACTTGAGAATTGTGTGAAGTACTTGCATATGTAAGGAAAACTGAGAAGGAAAAAACCTTCCATTATTTTCTTTATAGGTATTATTCTCTCTGTAGGTATTATAGGTAATAACTGTTCCAAAGTGTATTGATCTATACAACAGTTATAATCCCACCAGGGTAAACACACGGTTTAATGCACTATGCATGCCACATAAAAATGCTAAACAACTATTCATTGTTCTATGTTTTTGTCAATGAGTTATCTACTGTAAGTTCCTTTTTCATTCTTTTTCTCCTAGCAGCTTATAAGGCACAAAAGATATAAAGACTGAGAGATAATATTATGTGAAATGATGTAATATATCTAATGTGGTAGATGTTTGATATGGTCCATGACCATATTGTCTAGAGATACCAGATATATAGGAACATGTTCAATTTTCATTGCTTTAAACTTGGCAGTGTCTTCATTTCAGAATTATCTAAAGTCAAAGAACATTTCTTGGCGCAATAATCAAATTTTCTGAGATCATTCTTCTGGAAGTTGCAAGGTTAACATCAATAATAGTGAAGTGGTAAGACTGTCCATAATTAACTTTTAGTTCTTCCAGTAAATGACCATAATAAGACAGATCTTCTTTTTAAGGGCAGCTGTGGAGGTGGTCCTTACACCAACCCCTTTCTGTAATACTTCCATTGTATGCAGTTTACTGAGACAATAAAGAGCTCAATAAACTGGAGGGTTGTCAGTATAGAAGGGCTGAAAATATTTGTGAACATGCAGCAAATATCCTATAAGTCTCTCCATGGACTAGCATTGTTTGCTCACCGCTATGGAAATTAAATTCATAAATAAACCATTAACAGATTTAAAAAAAAACATGTTTCTGACAGCTATTTACTACTAGAAATTGTTTTTTAGATCCTTAAGCAACGGTCTCTAAGTCTTAGCGTGTTTCCAGCATTAACCCTTGTCATGTCTGCTACTTTTAACAAACAAACATAATTGAGCATAATTTCAGAACAGGAAATTCACTTTTTTTTACAAGATGGTGAAGGCTTTTTTCTCATACATAATCTTAAAGAAAATTGGTTAATTTATCGCTATTTCTGCCTGCGAGCACAAGAATACAAAGCACAGAATAATCAAATAAAAAGCTTTCACCTAAACCCAAAATCCTTATGTTTAAAAGGTTTCCGTAACAGATCTAACCTTTAGCAGCGCTTGTGATCTTTCACTTAGGTACTAAATTTAACGCTGCACCTTCAAAAATGTTTATCACTTCTATGAGTTGAATAGCTCAATTTATAAGTTTATCATTTCATCCTTTATATGCAGAACACCTTGTAAGTGAAAAGGTCAGTGGATGGAAATGGTTTCTTTTCAAGTAAAATAAATAAAATAAACATCTTCCTCCTCCTCCACTTTTTTTGAATTTCTTCTTTAAATTATTACTTTTAATAACATATAGACTAATGAACACCCTTTGTGAAAAATGGTTCTAGTACAATATTCCATAAATTACCATAGCAACCATCTTGAATGGTGCGATCGACAGGGACAGTTGCTTGGTTGTTACAACCATAAGACCAAATTTAAAACGAACACCATAATTTCTCATTATTAGTAACCCCATTGAGTGTAAGTACAGAAATGCATACAATAAGGGTAGATTATAATATAAAGTACTGGATAACAACAAACCATTTGTTGTATACAATCTTATTATTGGAATTTGATCAAAAGTAACTGCCTGCACATAATAACAGTCTTCGTCAGAGAGATGTAAGTCTGCATCTCTAGTATTTCCTATTTACAGGTAACATTCTTTTTGTTAAAAAGGTAAGACATTTTTTTTAATGTTTTTATATTTCTACTATTTTATAGCAGCAGCCTAAACATTGCAGTTAAAAATACAATTTGGCCATTATTCATGATATGAGCATTTTTTACTTTTGCATTTGAAGCACCCAGCTTTTACTAGGGCCTTGTTAAGCTTTTTAACTAGATCTGAATCTCAGATGTTCAAAACATATGTAGATCGATAACTTATGAATCAACAACAACCAAACACTGCCGTCAGGGCTGATCTTAGATGAAATCACAGCACACGGGTGCTGTGGGGGTGAGTTGATTTTGAGTTAAAATGCTGTGCGCTCCAAAGTGTGCACAAAAAAAGGAAAGGCCTGGGAATAGGTAAGTCTGGGTCTAAATTTGGGGCTGTCCCTGGTAAACCAAAATTTGCTATTGCTTTTAATGTAATGCATAATTATAAATCATATATCACCTTATTCAACATGACAAGTTGATAAATTACAGTTAGTGGAACCGTATCATTTACATCTAAGCCAATCGACTTTTCACTTTTTCATGAATTACCATATCCCAATATTTTAAAGGTGATATGTATATGACTGGACAAGTAAAGCATGGGAATACTAGACCCTGCAGTCCTGTGCACAGGAAATAATACTGTAAATTATAGAGAAAATGTAGTATGACACTTAAAATTAACAAAGATACTCTGTGATTTTAAAATATCTAAAACTAAAAAATGTACAGTTAAATCAAATTGAACCTTTTCACTGAACAGAGTGTATGGTGAATACAAAGGGTGTTTAAAGGGGAACAAGCCAAATCAGCTTCTCCTTTAAGAATTGATTAGATGCTGTTGTAATACATAATACATAATTCATAATTAATGTGGACATATGATATAACTTTTATATTACTTTGTCTCCTTTCATTATGGATTATACGGGTAAATCCTTCTTGAAAGAGACACTCAATGAGGTTGGTCCACCATAATGCATAAGGTACTTTGGGAACCTTTCCTGCAACCTCCAAAATAATTCATCTCTAATTGCATACTAACATTTAGAGTACACTCACATGTTTATGTTACAGTGTGCATAACAGTTTCATAGTGGTAACTTGAAGAGGTTAGCTTCATACTGAGATTGTTTTTGTTCTGTTTAATTTAAATGTATCAATGGGCTTTCATCCTTTAATTAATTTATTAGCTTTGCTAGGAACCTAGTATAATTCATCAATTACATGCTTCATTCTATTTTATTTATATATTTATTGCAAAATGCATCTTCCTTAGAACTCAAATTATGAAGAAAAAGTGGCTGACTAATCTGAATTTCTCAATTTATTCATGTTCAATAAAATGCTATTCATCAGCTTAAACTCTGCTGTGAGTTCAAATCAAATTTAAGCCACCTGGGAGTAAACAAAATTGCTCTTCTTCCCTTACATGACTGCAGTGGATAAAAATAAGAAACACATTTCAAAAGGAATCCAAATCCTGAGTTCTAACATTTTCACTGGAGAAATGATTTAAGGATGGCGTAATGGTCCATGCAAGGCCTTTAGCGCTTCACTTTGACCACAAATTAGTTAACACCGAGATGAAGAATGAGGAGTGCAGCCATATAAATCTTGTAAAAATGTGTACCTCAGCTCACATTTTGTTCAATTGTAGCCCACAGATCAAATAACTACTGTAAGTAGTCAAGGCAAGTTAATCCTCTGGACTTGTCTAGGAATACTGTCACACAAATTGTCTAAAATAAAACAGGTCATCATTCTTTGTGAACCCACACGCACATACTAAATATTCTTACAATATTTAATAAATGGATAGCCTCTTTAATTCCCTTCTAACTGTATCTTTGATCTTTGCACCCATATAAAATGGACTTATACAAACAGCCCTCCTATGGACCCAAATTTCTCTTTCCATAAGTTTTCCTCTGATGTTCATCCTCTACTAAGAGCTCAGAAAGCTTAGTGGGTATGAATTACTGTGTTTTATGGCCACAAACTTTACAAAAATACATATGCAAACATTAGAATTGTTTTTTAAATGTTACAAGGAAACACAATAGGTATCTAAAATCTTTACCTATATGCATATATAACCATCAACAGGTCCCAAAAGAATGTTAGGAATATATGTATACATAGATAGATAGATAGATAGATAGATAGATAGATAGATAGATAGATAGATAGACACATGCATATACTTATATATGTGTATGTATGTGTGTGTGTGCGTTATTGAGTGGGAAAGAGAATGAATGATATTTATAACAGATAAACATAAATGAAGATGATGTTCTGAGTTAAATTCAGATTCTGAAAAACATCTTTTGTGGTGACTCAGAAGCACATTCACCAACAATGCACCTAAGGATCTTTTTATAGCTATGTGCTTTCATATACATTTTTATGTGTCAAACAGCTTTTAAGCAAAAGTGTAAATTAGATGTACTTCATTAAAAAGTGCTGCTGTTAGGGAGTGAGCTTGGGTGTGAAGAATGAGAGATGGGGAAATTCATAATTAGAGATAATAGGATTACATTCCTGATGGGAAAATATCCACTAAAATGTAAGTGCATGTGAGTTTTCAAAACAAGACTGCAAAGTCCAGCTTGCCCATTCACTAGTGCCAGTAAATTGACATTTGACGTATGTAGATTAGGCAGAAGGTTAGTCAAATTGATGTGAGTTCGACAAACAAGCGTTTTTTATTAACCTCAACCATTTTCTGTGAGAAAGTTGTTCCTCGTATCTTCCACTTTACCACAATGTAAAGAAAACATTTCTAAACTTAGTTTTCAATTGTCTAGAGTAGAGAGTATGTGTCCATTGAAGATGCTCTAATACTCTGTCCACCCAATTGTTTGCTATAGATTTCTGTGTACATGTTTGTAGCAGTCACTGTCCAGGTTCCACAACTGCTAACTTTTTTAGACCTGTAGATGAAATGCAAAATATGCATTTCAATGGCTAACACCAATTTACATGGCCCATTCAATTAGGTTTATTGGTTTTAAAACATTATTAGATCTTTTAAATGTGGACAATTAATTCATGCATTTGAGAACTAGTATGAATCCAGCCAATATGAAACAATGATATGTAGATTAAATCTTAGGGTTTTCAACTTTTAATATACCCCACTGTGTTCCAAAATGTATATATTTTATTCATATTTAATGTCCTTTATGCATATCCTGTCATGTGTTTGGGAAACAATGAGCAGTCTGGACACTTGATGTGATTTTGCAGTGATTATTGCTACTATTTTTTCTGCAACATTTCTGCCGTAAGACATCTCAAAAAGCAAAGGTTAGTTAAGGTTAGGTAGATCCATACCTTTCATACCTTTTCCCGAATCCTGCATTGTACAGTTAACAGATTTAAAATAAACAGTGTATAATTATATATATATATATATATATATATATATACACACACTATAAAACCAAAAGAATGTGAACACCTGACCATAACATATATATGAGCTTGTTGGGCATCCCATATCAAAACCATGAGCATTGAACATTAATATGGAGCTGCCCCCTCCCCTTTGTGGCTCTTATAGTCTCCACTCTTCCGGCAATGTTTTCCACAAGATTTTGAAGCATGCTTCTGGGAATTTGTGCCAAATTTTCTTCAGCCGAAAGATCATTTGGGGGGTCAAGCACTGAGTTTGGATGAGAAGGCCTGGCTCGCAATCAGCATTCCAATTCATCCCAAAAGGTGTTCACTGGGGTTGAAGTCAGGGCTCTGTGCAGGCCCCTCAAGTTTCATCACACCAAAGTCTTCAAGCCAGATTTTTATGGACCTTGCTTTGTGCACAGGGGCACAGTCATGCTTGACTAGGAAAGGGCCTTCCCCAAACTGTTCCCACAAAGTCTGAAGCACTCTATTATCCAAAATGTCTTTGTATGCTGTAGTATTACCGTTCCTATTAACCTAGCCGAAACCCTGAAAACAACTCCAGACCATTATCCCTACGCCACCAAACTTTACAGTAGGCACTATTCATTCAGGTAGGTAGCGTTCTCCTGGCATAAGCGAAACCTATAATTGACCATCATACTTCCAGATAATGGAGTATTATCACTTCTTGTCTTGATAATTCCTTGTCTTGACCCATGAAAAATACAACTTAAATGCCAAGGTTTTAATTAACACAATTATAAAATCTGGCAAGACAAATTTCGGTAAATTGGTGTTGTCATATTTTATAGATCTTTATCCCTACTATTTATAACTAAGGGTGCTAACTGCCAAAGGTATGGCATTTATCAAGGATGTATAGATAACATCAATGAACTTCAAGTGCTACTACAATCACCCTCAAATCTATAATCCATTAAGTTATTTAACTAGTTTAATATCCTTTTTACAGGTTGGAAGGGAGTCATTGAATACTGCAACTAAATCACATTTTAATTAAAAAAAAATCTTTTAGACTGGTTCTTCATCCTAAAAAAAAATAGAAGGTCATTAATTTGTTACTGTGTTTTAATTATTGATGGCACAATCTTTTCTGATTAATAAGATCAGGTGCGAGAGTCTTTAATGTATTTGATATGCTCTTATAAAGATCATTATTAAGTAATTTATTGACAAGAAACTTGAGGTTAGAGCCTGTCCTTGGTGTTGACTTACTACTGCAGAGCTGTGCACTTTTGAAGAAGGTGTTGAAGGAGATGATATATGGAATGATATAAATCATTGAGTTGTAATCAGTGTCGGGATACCCAAGAGTATCAAAGAGTTTACTCAAGTGTATTGTAATTATTGAATGAAAAATATATTATAGTTCAACAATCTTTTAAATGGAAAAGGCTACCTTAAAATAAAATATCTTACATAAAAATATATTTAATGAACAGGAAGTCAAAACACTATGTATTTATCTATAACGATAATAAATGTTCACATGTAAGGCACGCCATGCACTGGCACTAAATTCATAATAAAACATTTGTGGTTAAGTTCATCCGGATTCATGACCACAATTGGAGATTCTGGTGTAAAATGAAGTAGCCAATGCTCGACTTTCATTTATTATTATTACTAAAATCATTGTTACGATATAAATCATTAAAGATCAAATGTTTAAAATTGTTAAATGTTAAATTATTGGGATCCTTAAGTGAGGTTGGCCAAAATTACTTGTAGTCACGTTAAGTTCAAAGTTAATTCCAAAAAAAGTTGTCTGAACTCTTATGGCCCATATACCTTTTTTAGAAGTATTTTTGTACATTCCACAACTATGGGAAAAAAAATTTGAGTACTTTGCTCGTACATGTGTTTGATACTGGATGGATGAAGTGCCAGTAATGTTTTATAAATCAGTATTAGCTTAAAAATAAGTTTTCAAAAATATTTGTTTATTTTTAAAAACAATTCTAGTTTTTGAATAATTTAATGTTTTCAGGTTACATATTATCCATTTGTATGTGTTCTAGATTTGTTGTCTTAGCTAGAAAAATTTTTCATACTACCTCTGTTAAACAATAAAATGGCTCACCCAGCCAGACCAATGAAAGTCAACGAAAGACCAATGAGAGATCAATTAAAAACCAATGAGAGATCAATTAAAAACCAATGAGAGATCAATCACAGTGTTTGAGCAGGGAAAGTATCATGCTTAACAAACTTGGAAGGCTAATGGTCTGCAGATAACAAAAATGTTTATAGGAAAAACTAGGTTTTGTTATGTTAGCATACATCACTGTATACTACACTGGATTTTATGCTCAAACTCCAAAAGTATTTTTCCCTTTTAAGATATGTCAATGAACGATATATAAAATGAAAAACTGGCTACTCATTGGACCACTTCTAATTTAATAATTGGGCCCCTTCCTCAACTTGTTAAAAAGGTGGCAAAACAGTTTAAGCAAAGACGTTCTCTTAAAAATAGATATAAAATAACTTAATGACAATAGGAGTTCACACATTTCATTGTGAAATACAGCACTGAGAGAGCGCTGGAGAGTATATGCAACTGTCAAAGTAATGGTTTCCAAGATGTTTGTTGGAAAAGCTATTTAACACTGTTCTGGCAAAATGCCTAGATGCATTTGGCAAGTTATTTAATGTAAAGAAGGTAAAAGAGGGTGGGGGTGGCATTGGAAGTATTGTCAAGCAAGCCAATGAAGAGGATTAATGACAATTGTACCATTCTTCTTATCAGGCCAAAAAATGATGTCAGTGCAGCTGCTTAGAGCTAAGCAATTTTAGCCAGATCAGCAAAACTCCAAAAGTAACAGACATAGGAAGATAGGAAACTGTGAGACACAGATACCATTTCACCTTTTTTTGCCTGTCCAATAAACTTCAACTAAAGAAGCTATCCATTTAAATAACCCGTAACCAGCCATTATAATTCATGGATAATAGATTTAAGGGAGATTCAGCATCAATCATAATACCGCTAGTTTGTACAATATATTACAATTAGAACTTAAGGCCTTAATATTATTTTATGTATATATGGCCAGGATAATTGCAAAGAAAATGACTTTTTCTTGCCAAATACAAGAAGAACAGAACATTAGATGAAGTAAAATCAAAATGGGTGATTGATAGTCTCTAATGTGAACAAAGTATAGGACTTAGAATGCAGTGGAACAACATTCACAGGGCAAACCAATTTATTATTATTTATCTACTATTACTGTAAAAATATTTGGATGGGGCAAAAATAAATGTTACTGGGAGTATCATAGAGATTTGCCATTTCCCTCACTCAAAAGGAAGCTAAAAAAACCCTTCAAAGTTTAAAAGCCACAAATAATTCTCATTTCCTTCAAGCGCCTTTCTCCAGTGATAAGACAGATTTAACGTTTTTCAGTTTAATTCACTTAAAAGCTGCATATCAACGAAAACAACTTTAATTCTTATTAGCAAAGGAACACTTGACATGCTGTGCTGAAAATGTGCAAATTGGACTGTAATTGAAAAAATATATCTTATTTTCATGGCTCCCAGTACACTGTGAAGGCATAGCACAGAGTTTTTGAAAAGTAAAATTTTGGTAGCTCTTGGCTATATTCCTCTTTTTTTTTTTTTTAAATTTAAGTTGCATTTTCAGAAAATGCTTAAATTGCATCTTTCAGGCTAAAACTACATACTTCACTTTAAAGAGTGAGCTATTTGACACATGGAAAGTGCTAGGGAAATTGATTACAGATTTCAGAGGTAGAAAAATGGCAGTGATAATGCTGTTAGCAAATGCATGGACCAAATGATATTTTTATCTTAGTATAACTGTCTATGCATTATATCTGTTGCCATCATAACGGCGATGTTACTCAGGCAAACGCACAGGGCGCCATGGTAGCAGGGGCGCCTGCCCGGGACTTAAATTAAAACATTGTTTTTTTGTTTTTTTAAACTTTATTTAACATTATTCATGTTAAATAAAGTTAAAAAAACACAAAAAACCACATGCTTTAATCTAAGTCCCGGGCAGGGGCACCGAGCGGTTGCTTGTGAAGTTCTCAGCAACCACTCAACGCCCCTCACTCTCCGTGACTCTGTCGTGGTGCCGGCATCTCATGAAATGCCGGCACCGCGGCAGATCGAGAAGACGGATGCCTCCCGCTCTCACCGCAGGACTCCGGCAACAAGGTAAGTGAGGGGGGGTGTAGTTTGAAGGGGCAGAGGGGGGGTGTAGTTTGAAGGGGCAGAGGGGGGGGTGTAGTTTGAAGGGGCAGAGGGGGGGTGTAGTTTAAAGGGGCAGAGGGGGGGTGTAGTTTAAAGGGGCAGAGGGGGGGTGTAGTTTAAAGGGGCAGAGGGGGGGTGTAGTTTAAAGGAGCAGAGGGGGGGTAGTTTGAAGGAGCAGAGGGGAGGGGTAGTTTGAGGGGGGTAGTTTGAAGGGGCAGAGGGGGGTAGTTTGAAGAGGCAGAGGGGGGGTAGTGAGGGGGGCACCAGAGGAGTAGTCCGCACAGGGCGCCACAATGCCTAAGGCCGGCTCTGATTTTACTTTTACTATTCTTTTAAAGAACAACTAATATATCAATAGCTATATAGTATGGAAGTTCCATTTTAGTGTGCTTAATCTATGTGGGTGTTAGGCCTCGCCAATTACTGGACTAGGTCCTATCCGTACCCAGTCCCTTTTAATTTTTGTGTGGGCCAGCTATGGTTGACAAAAACGGAGCCTTTAACATGGATATACCCCTTCTATATGGAAGAGCTCCAGTATGCACATTGGAGTCTCCATATAATGAAATTTTGTGACTGGTCAGTCCTGATGAAGACCCCTAAAATATAAGTGTATTTTTTACTATTCTTCAGACTTTTACTATCAGAAAATATAGACAGTAAACTTGTCTAACATATTTTTATACATATATATATATATACACATATACAGTAGAAAAATCTAGAATAAGTAAAACATTGCTTTACCAGTTGTACTGTCCTAATTAAACATAGAAACTGTATAATAGAAATATGATTCAATAACAAGCTGCACTGTACGTCTTCGCATATTAAAAAAAACTTTATATGCTTCAGTTAATTAATATACCGTACATATACTCTATTTTTATAGTATGTTAACAATACAGCTTCTGAAGTAATTAAATACAAAGAGATTAATGAGATGCAAATATACTTATATTCACAGAATTTAGAATAACACCATTTAAAAGAAACTTGATTAAAACTTTTATTTTTTTTACTTAGCATATATATTGCAGGAATAAAAAATAATAAAAAAATAAATAAACATAAAATGTACATTATTTTAAGCATAATAACACAGAACGGGGAAGCAGATTACCGCAGTATATTCAATTAGTTTGTCTATATTTGCACTTTGAACTTCTAATGCTAATTAGGTTCTTGACCTTGTCTTAAATGCAGGATAGACCTATAGTACTTCTCCAGGAAGGCTATTCGTTTTTTACGGCACCCTCTGAGTTGAAAAGTACATTTAACCTCTTCATGGCAAGGTGATTTCCTATTTAAGGCATTTTAATATGATTTTTATATGTAGTTAGGCGATATTGCTGAAAAAAATAATGTTGAGCAACATGCTGAATACTCCACATAAATAACTTTTTATGTTTTGCAGGACCAAAATTCTCTCTTACATGCTTTTTTTTTTTAAATTATTTTTAAAGATTTTGGGTTAAGGTAGTGAGCATTTTACACATTTGACATTGCTGAAAACAATTGTTTTTATTATAGTTGGTCAACACTGTTCCTGCTATGGTTGTTTGGCGGTATGGGTAGCTTTTTGTAGCTGTTATTGATTTTTTTCATCACATTTTTTCAATAAACTTAAAGGCACAAATGAAATTCTGGATAAATATATATGAATGCCTTTGATCTTTTCAGTAAACAGAAACTAAATATATGTAAGGTCACATATGAGTGGCTAGCACAGATTTATGTTTGCTTAAATGACTACCAAGGTTACATATTTTTTTTTATTTTTAGAATGAGAAAAATATGGCTTTCCAAGCTGATTCATAGTTATCAAAAGTAAGCCTTTAGAGACAAGTTTTTTGTATGAAAGTAGACAGCCTAAAGATTTCTAAACTGATTAAATGTGATTTTATACAAGATTATGCAGCTGAGATTTAGTGCTGAAATTGCACCTTTCCAAGTCTTCAATAAAGACATACAATTCAAGATTTCAAATTCAGAATCCCATATATACTCAGTGGCAAATTCACCTTAATCACAACTGAATGCTCTTAAATCATCCTAACTTACTTACTGTATACTGGATAGATTGAAATATGTGCATGAACAACATATGATGGTGTCACACATGTTTTGTTTTTACTAAATCTGAAAAGACAGTTTAAAATACCATACAGTAAATATTTTATACTTTTAATATTATATAAGTCTTAAACATTAACAATGTTAAAATTTGCCAAACCAGAGATACAAACATACAAACCCATGTTCTAAAACATTAGAAATATGTATTAATGTGAAGTAAAGCTCTAAAACTGTTTTTTCAGTTTTTTCTGCTAGGGATAGCTGAATCTAAGACAAGAACAAGGACTGATTAAGGTCTTAGTATCTTCAACAGGAAAATGAGCAGACTAGATAAGCCAAATGGTTCTTATCTGCCATCAAATTTCATATTTCTATGTTAAGACAGAGGCAGACTGACAAACCTGAATGAATAGAAACATTCTTCCAAAAGTGTCAATGAACCGATCAATTCACTTAACCCCTTAATGACAAAGCCCGTGCATGTACAGGCTCAAAATGCATTGTTTTCAATGGGTTTAGGAACCGCCCATTGTCCTTAAGGGGTTAAACTAGCAGACATATATGTTAGCCTCATCTGTTACTTTAGTTGTACATATTATCTTACAACTCAAATATAGACCTATAGGTTAGTGAATTGTTAGAAACAAACATACAATTTTCTCTTACCAGAGGTCAGTGTCCTAACTGAAAAGGTTTTTTAAATTACTGTGCATTTTACAGCATAAATACAAACCTTGTAATCATCTTTGCAAAATGTAAACATATCACACAATACTATCCTATTATATATATATATATATATATATATATATATATATATATATATATATAGAGTATATGTATTGTGACAAACCCTATAGCAGGAGGGCCATACATGTCACTTTTAGGGGTCCTAAGCACAGTCCTCTAGGGCAATCAGAGTCAGGAACAGCAGCTTTGAACAAAACAGCGCTTTATTTTAACCGCTTAAACCCCAAAAACCAAATCATAAAAAGAAAACCTAGCTCCCAATTGGAGCCCTCTCTAACTGAACTATGCTGGTCCAGACTGACCAGCCTAATCACCCAATGACTCAACCTCCCAGCCAGACCCAGCAACGCCAGGCTCTGGAAAACCTCCCCCAGACAGCACACAAAATGTCCAGGCAGGTATTGCCTCACTTGGCTCAGGGATTGTCTTCTTCAGGGCCTCTCCTTACCCTGGGAGCACAGGGAACTTCCTCTTCCCCCAACAGTCTCCCTGAGTATCAAGCTCCAGGGGTTTTTAATGCCCAGCACCTGTGCCTGACGCCGGCCCCATAGGAATCCCGGACCGGATCCTGCAGATTTCTTGCCTCCTGGAAAACCCGGCATGGAATTTCCACAAAATGGGGAAACGGAGCATTGGCCCACCCTGCTCTCCAATTGCTCCACCCCAGGGACCCATATGTATAATCTGCATAGCAGCTGTACTCAGATGCCATGCTAATCATCTCCCTGGGGTTCACAATCTCACAGTATATATACTGAGACACAGCATATTCCTCAGTACGATAGTTATATATTTCTCTACATTATGATATATTTATATATATATATAACCTTTCATGAGATTGGGGTAAAGGGCTCTGTAGGTCTTAACCCTAACTCTTATACCTTAACTGTGTAACTGCAGGTAGGGAAATGAGTGGAGTGCTTCAGCCTCCTCCAGTTGGTGTAAGGTAGATATTCTGCTGGCTTCTTTTATGCAAAATACTATCCTATGAAGACCCTCATTAATGCTTGAATTTATTCAAATGTATTTTAAGCAACAAGCTTGCTTTTGTTCAGCTCACTGTGCAGTGATCTTGGTATGTCATTCCCCCAACATACTTAAAAGAATTCAAAGACAAGAATCATTCAGCTCATCTTGTCGGCCAGTTTTTTTCCTGATGTTGTTTTCATTATAAACTTGACAGCACACACACTTGGTGTTATGAGAATAGGTCTACTCTATGATATATTTGTGATAATTGCTCAATGTACTTTATTGTACCCAGTTTCCATCTTGTGCACGTTAAACTGTTTGTCTTCCGCGATGTCCTATATAAGCCCCTAAGCTATATTGTCAGTGATTAAATACATTAATAATACATAGATGGTGTCTTCTGATTATTTTGCCCACATATTATATTTTCCAGCCTTCCACTTTAGGAAAAGAGGCATCTGTTTACTTTAAATGAACCACTTTAGTTAGAATACCTCTTAGGTGTGATACCACATTGTCATTTTCACTTGTGCATTGAGTTGCCCCCTTAATCACGACCCAGCACTAAGCACAAGAAACAACAGGGTAATGGCAGCACACCTTATCATAGGTTTAAATAAAGAAAACAAGCATACATTTGCTAGTTTATGTAAATACACGGATGAAACAGATGCTTATTAATTAAGTGTAGGCAGGTGATGACAAGGCACAATGGCACATTGCACCAGCTGTGAAGAAAGCAGACAGCCTTTTCTAACTAGTACAATCACATATTAATATACATTGTGAGTGGCAAAAAAAGGTGTCAGAAACAAATTGCTAGTGTGAACAAAGACTTCTTTTACTTAGAAAAACCTCTTAAAATCTGTAAATTTTACTTTTTCCACTTTGTAAAGTAAAGCCAAACTTTTTAGAGCTGAGAGAGTTAAACACCTACTGATATCTGTTTACTTCCCAGCCAAAGATTTGTGACAACGAATGCCTAAAATGTGATTTATAAGCTGCAGTTGGAAACAGTATGCCATCTTTGATAGACAGCACTTAGAGGACATATGCACAGCCATTTTCATGTCTACAAAGAGACAGAAAAAGACTTATACCTTACTTTATGTAGAGGTAGTTTTAAATAGTTGCAATGTGACATTCAAGGTTAAACCCTTTATGTTTAAATATTGGAAATTAATCCTGCTTAACAAAAAGCCATCGGGCATACAATATACGTATGACATTTAAAATAAAGTCACTGTTGTTTTCACATATTAAAGTGTCCATGAATGATACTGGGTATAACAGTAAGAGTCATTCATTTAGTGGTAAGTTACCAACCATAAACTGTCCATTCCAGTTCTTAGTAACTATTGAGTAATATAATTCAAGTAGAATGCATAATGCTTTCTTTGTATCATGGCCGATCTACCAATGGTATTATCTGCAATCAAGATAGGATAAGCATACACTTGACTTGTATAGGTCCTGATTCTTGCAACTAGTCAACTGCAGTCTATATTAGACACATAGTGGAACATAATTAATTAATTCTGATTCTTCAACTACAACAGATTCCATTATCATGCACTTTGTGACAGGTACAATTACTAAACTTGCTGATTCAGACTTTCTTGTTAAATTCTACTTATGTATAAAAGAATCTGTCTTTACATGAAGATGTCTATGGCATATATATATTATTAGTAACTATACAACCCTGTACATGCTTTTTGACGTTCTGTGCCACACAGTATTAATTTGCTTCTCAATCTTATTTAAATGTTACAGTTCTGCTTTTGAGATTGAAAAGTGTTGTAGAATGAATAGTGTTTACCACTTTAGCGAGTCACTGATTTACATTATGGTCAATGCTTTCACAGCAGAAGAACAAGGAGACATTAAATGTAATTATTATTACTGCTCTGTATGCATGTTAGATTAACTAATTATAGGAAACATGGGGGTATCTTAAAGACACCACCTTGTAAGCTTTTTTGAACATGGCCTGCCTCATTTTTTATTTTAGTAAATTCAAATAAAATTTTGGTGCTATTTAAAAGAAAAATGTATTTTTAAAGAAAAAATACACATTAGTGGAATGGTAAAACAGTATTTTATCTAATGAACAGGAATACATGTATTTTAACATTTTGGTATCTATTATGCAGTTAGTCAGCATAGGTTTCATACAAACAGAAATTTGGAAAACCAATAGCCATTTTAAGGTCCTCCCTTAATTCGTAATGCATCTTACTTATAGATATTCCCCTCTGCCCCCAGATATGTGACTCTGCCCCCCAGATATGACACGCTGCCTCCCCTGATATGCCACTCTGCCCCCCTGATATGCCACTCTGCCCCCCTGATATGCCACCCCCCGACATACCAATGCACCCCCCCGACTTACCACTGCACCCCCAGACTCCCTGGTGTCTAGCAGAAGCGGCTGGTGGATCTACAGCTGCTGGAGAGGAGGATCCAGGTCCCCTGCAGCGCTGCAGGGCTAAATGAAAAAGAAAAAAAACCACCCACTTGGCGCTGGGAACTGCGTGTCCCGGCCGGCGAGCGATACGAATTGTGCATGCCTGCGCTAAACTCCGATTATAGGCCGCACCCCCACTTTAAAGACTTTAAAGATGGGGGGGGTGCAGCCTATATACGATATATAACATAACACACATTGACTACTCTGTCCCATGACAGATTTTGTAAAATTAAATCTTACATACACAGATGATAATAGTGTACATATTACTTAAAATTGAGATTTAGATGGTATGATAATAATAATAAGAAGAAGAAGAAGCGAAAGAAGAAGAATGTTTCTTGGTTGGCTTTCTATAACTTTTCTTAAAAAACAGGCACATTTGATTTGACAACTAAAAAGGAGAAAGGAAATCAACACATTGAAAGTCTGTATAATAATAATGGTAATGATCAATCATAGTAATCATCCAGTAATCAACTGGTTCAACCAGTATCCACTATCACCTGCACTCTAAGCTGAGGCATGCACCATTTTGATTTACTTTCATTCACTATAGTTCACAGGAAAGGTGAAAAACGAGATGGGAGCAAATTGAATGGGAACCTAAAGCCTTCTTTTATACTCAGAGTTACAGCCGAACTGGTGGAAATGCATATTTATCTGTGTAGATCTTAACTTGTATCTCCCAGGAATTCTTGAAAGCACCACAAAAGAGGCTTGAAAAGGACACATCATAATCCTTCAAAATGTAATTTGATAACACGAGAGCATTACATCTGTGAAATTTTGCAACATAAATCCGTTTACTCTACTCAGACATTGTAAAATATGTTTTCCATTCCCTTCACTCCTCAATTCCTCATGACATAAAAAAACAGAGTCAGAGTGGTTTGGTCTGCTCTCTTCCTCTCTTTTTCCAGCTGGTCTACCTACCTGGTCTGACTACCCTCTTTTTTTGTAATATCTCAGAATGCTGCATTACACAAAATTAACTTTTCTTGACTGTAAGCACCATGATGTTGAGCCAGCAATGTAGTTGGACTTTGGAGGGTTGGCAACAAGAAGTGTTCAGTACAAAAACAATTTTTTGTAGACTGCATCTATAATAATATTGCTGGCTGAGATTCATGGGAATTGTAGTTATAGGCTGGCGTTATGGTGGCCTACACTTTAACTGTAGATCCTATGATATAGATTCAGGCATTACTGATTGAACACTGTTACATTACATTTATTTATATAGCTCCAGCAGATTCTGTAGCGCTGTTACAACAGAGTCAGTAAATAATTTAATTTCACACACAAACTGGTACAAGAGGGCCCTTCTCTTGCGAGCTTTCAGTCTGGGTTAGTTGTGGCTAATCTTTACCACCCCAGCTATTGAATACTAAAGTCCTCATGTTGTGTAGGTATATGCTGGCCTGATAACTACTACTACCACGGTCATATAATGTTTCCTTTTAATGCGTAACTAACATTTGCATCCGACCAGGAAACCCTTCTCCTAAACCAACAAAGGTGGGGAAGGAGGTAAGGAGGTTCCCATGCACTAAGGATTTCTGCGGGAAACAGGAGATATTTTTTTTTACACACCAACCATAACAACTGAGTATCAAAACTGAAATTCAACTTTTTTTCTCCTCTATAGGACTTTTATGAAGATATATATATATATTTCCTGTTCAGCCACTGTACAGCGGACATGTGTGTGCATATATATATATATATATATATATATATTTGGCAGTGCCAATGTAATTTTTTATTTTCATGATCATTAACCCTAATGGAAATTAAGGTGGGCACAGTAATGCCTATGAGGAAAGTTTTGCATGTATCTGTTATATACGTTCACCTAATACAACAATAAAATAATGTAACAGTTTTCTCCAGCAATATGTAGCCATTATAAAGTAGAGGGGTGTTCTTACTGAGTACCCCTAATGGTAACTCACGTACCCAGCATCCTGCCATTAAAAAACAAAATCTGGGCTATATATTTTTGATCAAACATCTGCTTTAGAACAATTTCAGGGCACATTAGCTGTATCTGGCAAAATGTCCTAGCTAGCATTTTCCCAACTGCTGAGACACAAGTTGAAGGCATTTGCTATCTAGGTTAAAATAATTCATAAAAACTTTTACTAGTAACTCCGTTTCCTCATGCCGTGCATGCCCTTAATTGCTCTAGCGCAGCAGTAGTGCTTCCCTAGAGGGATATGTCTATATACATAGGGGCAGGAAATTGTATCATTCAATCAATGTCCATTTCACTTTGCAGTCCTTCCTAGTTCTCCATTTCATCACAAAGATGTGACCACACCATTTTCATTTGGAGCTATCCAGAGGACTGAAATGAAATCACACAATGGGAAATATTCTTGGTAATAACGTTATTACATATTCCGATACAAGAAGCATTGTCCCCTTTTCAGTAAATAATTTAAAAAAAGCCAGAAGTTACAATCACAACGTTTTCAAGTCATTCTTCTAAGTACATTTATTTTCTGTCCAAGCAGACCAATTGACCTTTGACATCACCCCTATTGCCTTTCAACATGCACCAATGTGCAGATACCCAGCTATTAGTAAATCAACAAGGAGTGAATGCAGCCACACAGGGACAGTGATAAACTGATTCGTGAGATAATATGTTTTGGGAAGAGGCAGGGCAACCTTGCAGCAGTCAGCACGAGGTGGCCAACTGGAAATTGCAATTAAAGTCTTAGATACATATTTCTCATAGTTATAGTTTTTTCAATATAAACAATTGTAATGTGTTTATGTTTTTTTTCACTTGGATTACAAAGGAGGACATTTTAAATGTTGTTTTGCTTAAGATCCCTAAATACTAAGAGCTGTCCCAGATATTTATATGAAAACAATATGAAAAATAATACTGACCCTTGTTGATTGGCACCAGATGCATGCTGATTATAAGTCGGAGCTTACTTGTTTTATTTCAGGTGCCCCTTTGTTTTTCACAGTTTTTATGTACAGATTGACGATCTATTACATTGGATTACTTTGCCCTCCCCTTATTCCTAATGTGGAGTCACATTAAATCATAAAAGTAGGCAAAAATCTAGATCGTTGTAGTGTTATCATAACTGTATACCGTATAGTGTGCAGTTTTCTATTTGTGCTAATATAAACAGTATGTGTATACCTGAGAACTCTCTGGATTTGACCCAACGCCTCTGGGTGAAGAGCTGCTTCCCCGAGTCTCTAAGTCGCCCTCCTCTTTATCCTGGCAGGGGACTGTAATTTAGCTATTTATAACTAGCCTCACCACCTGTTTGTGGCTAGCCCAGCCCCTCACATGTCTAAATATGCCCTCATGTACTAGCCCCCCAAAGCCACAGGGAGAGCCTCAGATACCCTACAATGGGATGTTCCCAGGTAAGAGTATGTGTTTGGGAATGTTTTCTGGTTTCTGTGTGTTACAAACATGAAAGCCAGTTTGATATTTTACCATATAATATATAATTTGTGACAGCAGCATAGGACAAAAAAAATACTAATATTTCTACACATGGAAGGTTTATCTTGTTATTTCCCTTTTAAAGAGTTAATAACGCACAAACTGCACTGAGAAATATATTGTGTTATGCAGCTGGCCTAGATTTTAAGATCTGTGTTATGTTTCATGAATCACATAAAAATCAACAAAGCATCCCAAAATCTCTTATTTATGTTCAATTCTATATGTCTAAATATTATACTAATAAAGTAAAATTGGATAGCCGTGCCATTATATATTATAGGATGTTTTTTAGCCATCCGCGGCAAAACCCCATTATTGCACAAACCCAATAAGTCTTTCAGCACTTACAGCCATTAGACTTTACAATTTCTGGTTTGCTATAAAATACAGTGCATCCTGCCACAGAAACCACATTAGCTCAGATATTTTATAGTGAACAAGCTCCAGAGCTGCATAAATGTAATCAAAAGGGCAGAAAATCTAAAACAGTTCAATTCCTGGCTTGATATGCAAGGGTTTAGAAATGTTCTTTTGGTGGAAAAGAATGATGTAAAATGGTATAGTCGCTTAAGAGAAAAACTGAGCCAAACTCCAGAACTAAAATGTCTATATCATTCTATAAAGTTGAACATTTTAAAATAATGTAATGGAAAAGCTGTTTTTTTATATTATAACAAATAACAGCAAGCTAAAGAAAACTGCTTCCCCAACATCTCAAAAAAGGTATTTTTTTTATCAAGCTGTGAAAGCTTTTATGTAATTTTAGTCCGTTATGTAGACATAAACTAATGGCCAAGGGATTACTTTCATTGGTTTATTATTGGCCACCAGCCACCAGCCAACTCTACTCATCCATATATAAATCCACATTCATATCTATATCTTTACATACACATCCTAAAGGTCCTGTTTTTTTAGTGGGACAGTCACAGTTTTTGGCACCGTGCTAGGTTGCTCAAGCCCCACTGTCCTGCTTTTACAGCAGTGTGCATGATGGGAGATCCTCTCGTTTCTGGGGGCCGACTCAGGGAATGGATCTGTAAAATCAATAGAGGTCTGTGCTGTTGCGTCTAGGCCTTCAGTCAAACCCCAACACACCCAAACACCACAACACAACCAAAACCAGTATGTTTTAATATGTCTTTTCATGCCATCTAGCTTCAACACAATTTTGCAACTAAAATTTCACTGGGTACGATATGCCCTCAAATTCTATGTTGATATATGTGTTAAAATGTCCGGTTAACATGGCCTCACATTTTATAAGAAAATGGTGAAATTAGACTTTCAACAGAATTCTAAAGAGAACGTCATTTAGACAAAGGAGCTTTAGATATAATTCCAAGTGAAATGCCTTTGTATACCACAGTGAATATAAGGTAAATGAACAATTTCATTGACAATCAATCCGCTAAGCTAGAGAGCTTCAAAAAGATTGGTATCAACAATGATTAGCATGTAAACACAGCGTGCCTCAAATTCAGTTATGTGGTAATTTGCCCTGAAGGCCTTATGGAGGTGAAATTATAAATATTTATTGCACATACTATTTTTTGCAGTCACTGAGTTTGTACATTATCATGAAAAAAATCAAAAAAATCAGTGGAGATGGATAAATGTGGATTGTAAACAAGGACAATATGTAAAAGGCTTTCTGTAGTACATTTTTTTTCCTATTTCAGCAAAATGGTAGCGAGGGTTGTATTAGACATTTTCTGTATTTGAAAAAATATAGCATTCCTTTCTTTATATAATGTTTTCAGTAAGCTTGGGATTTAAATATATATATATTATACAAAATTGTGATTTATACCCATGAGTATCATGGTACAAAAAACATTATTTCTCATCAAAAATCTTACAATCTGCCCGTTAATTTTTACTAATTTAATGTGTGTCATGTTAATTCTTTAAGCATGATAACAGCAGATCAAAGTCAACCTTAACACATTTGAAGCAGAGATCTTTTTAAGACATTCAAAAATAAAAAATATTTACAGATGGTCAGATTTATCAACATCTAAAGAAAATAAATTAAAAATCTTTAATATTTTATTTGCCCCTCAAAGCCACATCACGAAACTCCCTAAAAATGTTGCTTCTGCAATGTTTTATTGGTTATCCTAACTTTTTGTCTGAATGTACCATTTAAAAAAAAAAATATTTTTCAAGGTCCCCATTTGGCCAACACATCTTCCTGATATTGTTGTAATTTCTCTCTCTGTGCTGGTCTTATTATAAAAGTACAAGCAGAACAACTGGTGACACTAAAGCACACAAATAATTGAAAGTAATAAAATAATAATATAAAATATATTAAAAAGGCAGTAATAGTTAGTATTAAGCATTTGAAAGCCAAGAGGTAGAGTCGGGGAGAAATACTTTAGAAAATGTAAATAAAAAATAAATCTTGAATGTTAATTATCTTGTCAGTTACAACGGTAATATAAGATGCAATTATAGATTAAAAAGTATCATTGTGATATTATTTTCAGGCTAAACATTTTGTAAGGAAGCCTGGCAATCTTTACATAATGAGTACTTTTTTAGAGTATAAAGTTGGGACTGCAATCAAAAAGCGATAACAAATAATAGCTCAAATGCACAAAAATATAATAACTATATTGCATAAGAATTGTAACATTATATTGTACATTTCTACAAACAAAGCAGAATGTAACTTTTTTGCAATTACAAATAATCACTATGGTTACCAAAAAAAATCACCGTTTTCAAGACTTGCTACAGAGCTCACAAAGTAACGAACTGACAATTTACATAAGGAGTGTTAGAACATACTTTACCTCCACTAAAACTCCCTCTCAATTTTTTGCATGGTATTAATAAGAGATTACATTTAAAAAATTCAAAATACATTTGTTTTGTATAAAACCTGTGGAAAGGTCCAATATTGTGTTTTTTTTATGAAATAGATACTGCAAAAGATTAGGGGGAAAAGATCTCTTGTGTGGAATGTGTTCTGTGACCCAGTTTAATTCTTTTCTTGTGTTGCATACACTGAGCGAATCAATGCTCTCTGAATTAGTACAGACTTGTGCTCTCATCTAGCCTTCATGTCTCCAACCATTCTTCCCTGGAGAGCTAAAAAGAAAGACTAAGCTGGTCGGTACATACCGGCTGCTGGTGCAGTGCAGTTGCTTTTCTTCATTCCCTACAGCCGCTGTCATCTTGTCTCTTAACCTCTGCTAGGACAGCAGGAAATTAACGTTCTCTTAAGAATTCTACAGCGTTGTCTTTTAGATTTATAGATGCATACTGGATGCATACTGGATGCAAAGAACATACATAATATGGCTAGGAGCAACAATGCATCTTGGTCTTTTGTAAGGCTGGAAAACAGTTATGTTTAAAATGACTTATTTTTAGTTTAAATCACCAAAATAGCTAATTGAATCCGCCATGTTTTGTGTCATGTACCGAGGTGCTACTTTTAGCACCTGTGGGTATTTTGGTTTCAAATAATGTTAACTAGATTCATTTCGTGTTTTCTTTCTTGTCACCACCAATGAATCATTCATACAGTATATATAAAATGGATGCAGTAAATGGAAAATAGTTTCATGCTTTTAGAGAGATAGTGAGGGAGGAATTTCCAAAAACTACATATGTCCCCCAGTAAATGAGTATATAGTCATTCTATGGATAATTATTTGTGAATATTCCAGCTCTTTTGTCAAGATTATAGTATCTCTATCATAACCTTTTCTTTCTACTAGGTGAACACAAAGGTTCTGTTCTCCCCAAAAAAGTTCCTAAATGATAACTTTTGTAACTTTGTTAGGCTATTTAAAGATTCCTAACAGGCAATATAGGAAATCTATAAGGCACCTATGGGCCTAATATAAAAAAAAAATCAGATTGATACATTTCCACATATTCCAACAATTATTGACTATCAAAATCAATAGGTGGAAGCCCGCGATTTAGAATACTTAGATGGTAGGCTCTTCGGGACAGGGAAGTACTTAGAGAGTCCAGAATAACGCAAATGGATTTGCTGAGAAAAAGAGGTGCAGAAACACTTATTTTTCTCTGCAGATCCATCTGCATTATTCTGGCCTCTTGGGGTTCTTCTGCAAAAGGGAGGAGGAATGGTGTGCACCACAGGGATGGCTTAATCAGGGAGATAGGGTGTGCACATAGGCCTTCCACTCTTCCAACAGTGCTCTGGGAGGCCTTGTTAAAGGAGCTGATACCAGGGAGAAGCTGAAGAAGAAAATAGACAGAAGAATACAGAAGAACAAGAAGAGGCACACAGAAGCGTTTGGAAAAGAAGGTAGGGAGACATTGAGAGAAAGCATGAATGAGAGTGTGAGAGAGAGTGAATGACAGTGTGAAAATGCCCGAATTTTGTCTCAACTAAAACAGCAAGAAACAAAATATATTGTCTAAAAGTTAATGAACCAAATATTAAACAAAAAATTGTCAGAATCATTTTTTGGCCCATTTAGACAAGTCTACTGCCATCTGCTTATCTGCCATCAATGTTTCTCTTTGTCCATGCATACTATGCTTCGAGACACTAAAGATTTTTTACATATAACAACATAGGTATTACTCAGGTGTGTCTAATGTGTTGCATATTGAAAAAATAAAAACACCTTAGACTCACCTGAGTAATACTTAAATCCTGGACTGCTATAAAGTACTGTGCATGGATTTTAGGTAGGTGTGAAAAAGTGATGTAAAGTAACAATGCTTTCAAAAAAAGACATGAACAGAAGACAAATCTAAACCAAGGCAGTATTTGGTGTGTCCACCCTTTGTCTTCAAAACTGCATCAATTCTTCTAGGTACAGGTGGATAGTTTTTTAACGAACCTGGTAGATAGGGTCTTCCAAACATTTTGGAGAACTAACCACAGTACTTTTCAGGATTCAATTTACCATGCTTCAGTGTTACCTGCAAACACTCATTCCTGTGCCACTTTCCAGTGCTTCAGCAAACAAACTGCCTTCTACTACAGCCAAATATTTAAAATTTTGACACATCAGTCCACAGCACCTGCTGCCCTTTTTCTGCACCAATGTTTCTGTGTTTTCATGAATAGTTGAATCGATTGGCCTTGTTTCCATGTCGAAGGTATGGCTTTTTATGCGCAAGTTTTCCATGAAGAGCACTTCTGACTAGACCTCCTGAGTCCCACTGTTTTCTGCCAATGCTGGACATCTTTTGATTGCAGAAATTGTTGCCTGGGAGAGACCTTGCTGATGCAGTGTCTTGTTGTTGTGCTCAGTCTTATGATGCTGTATGGCTTTTGACATTAAATTGTCTTCAGCAACCTCACCTTGTTAGTGAGCTTGGCTGCTCCTCACCCAGTTGTATTCCTCGTACACAACTGTTTCTGTTTCAGTTAATGATTGTGTTTAAACCTACATTTAAATTGATGATCATTAGCATCTCTTTGGTATAATTGTTTAATCATACACCTAAATATATGCCTGCAAAATCCCTGACTTTGTGCAATTGTACCTAGAAGAACTGATGCTGCTTTGGAGGAAAATGGGTGATCATGACCACCTCTGTTTACTTACTTTGCATTTTGTTAACCCCTTGACTGCTAACGATGGCATGGTGCCGTCGCTAGCACTACCCTACCTTGATGGAGGTCTGTGGACCTCCATCACCACCTACTCCGGCGATCTGCCCCTCATATTGAAGGGCATCACTGGGACCACCCGATCCGGCCGGTGACGTCGCGCGTAATGATGCGATGACGTCACCGCGCAACTTTATTAATAACTGACAATTGTCAGTTAAAGCGGTATGGGGGCATGCTGCTTAGATGCCTGTATCTCAGGCATCTAAGAAGCTACAGACCCCCAATGCTTGTGAAAAAAGAATAAAAAATATTAAGTAAAAAAAATAAAAATGTACAAAAAAAGTAAAAAAAATTAAATTATCTAAGGATAAACTAGTTTAACTTTAAAAAAAAATAATAAAAGTTTAAGTATTATAGCTAAATGATCACTGTGGTAGCCAATGTTACCACAGTGATCATATAGCTATGAAAAAGTCTCATTCCCTTTTTAAAAATGGCCGATACTAAATTTTAACCCCATGATCCCTTTGATCATGGGGTTAAATTTAGCCAATGGTAGAGGAAGGCAATTTTTGAAATCCTGATGAACTGCAAATATTATTAAAATCAGCCATTTAGCCTGTGCGGTACGTGAGTAACCATCTCATCGCTGGAGCGCCTTGCATTTTTACTGCAAAACTTATTTTTGCTGTAAAAGTGATTTTTTTTTCTCCCTTTACCATCATTTCTTTGGGATTGTAAGGGGAAAGAATGGTGTGTGCTTCTGTGAGTGAATGTATGGAAAGTATGGTGTGTGCTTCTGCGAGTGAATGGAGATATGAAAGGCGTGTGAATGGTCAGTAATTAGGGTTGAAGCCTTGACGTGGCATTACTGCTCACGTAAGAAGTTAAATTATGGCACAAAAAGTACACATTTGCAAAAACTACACCCCTTGGCGCATCAAATGAGGGGCTGCATGTGTTTCTAGTACAAACCTGGAGTGCGCAAGACACAAATGAACATGTCGCTATGGTTAGAAAAAACATATTTTCAAGCCAAAGTGACATATTCCATCATTATTTCTGCACTCATCTTTTGCCCTAGAAATACATGTAACCCCTCATTTGAAGCTCCAAGGGGTGCAGTTTCTTGAAATGTGTAGTTTATGTACCCTAATTTAACTTCCCAGATGTCTAGACCACTTTAACTTCAGATATGGCAGATTGGAGAATCTTGTTAAAAAATTGTCTTAAAACATTTAGGGGTGATGCCTGCATTTAGACAGCTCTAGACAGCTGGAAAGTTAAATTATGGTACATAATGGTATACATTTTCAGAAACTACACCCCTTGGCGCATCAAATGACGGCCTGCATGTATTCGTAGCACAAGACTGGAGTGCGCAAGACATAAATGAACTTTTCGCTTTTAATTTAAAAAAATATATATTTTTAGAAGTGTGATATTCACTTATTTGTTGTGAACGTCAGATTTTTGATACAAATACAACTAAGACCTCATTTGCTGAAGCTGGGGTGTAGTTTCTAAAAATATATAGTTTTTTTGGCATATTTTAACATCCCGGGCAGCTAGAGCTGTTTAATTGACGCCAGCCATGCATTAAATGTAAAGATGTCTTTTGTGATAGTCTAATAAATTTAACTTTTAACTATAAAATATTAGAAAAACACAGTCTACTGTTCTCAATTTCTGTTTATTTTAGACCGGTTACCTACTACAAATATTTAGCAACACAGCTTTTGATATTAGAGTTTAGAAAAATAAAATTACAAACTAGTTTTTATTGAGTCGGAAGTGAAAAATTACACTTTTTTCCCATTTTTGGCTTTTTTTTGCAAACCTAATGAGACATATACATATAAAAATGGTATATTTGGAATCTGCTGGGTGTGCTGAAAAAAACAATATATGGTTTGTATAGTTTATACCCAAGAAATGTACTTCTAAACGCGTGTAAACGTGAGATGCACCAAAATGCTGAAAACCAGCTTAGCACCAGGGTGGGAAATGGCTTAGCAGCCAAGGGGTTAAATGATAAAAACAACCTATTAACATAGTTTTGAAAGTGTTTTACAGCATTTTTATTGTCATAGTAACAAGACCAGAAATGCTGTATAAGCATATGCAAAAAATAAACATTTAATGATACATGCATTTTTTATTTTCTCAGATATTTAGTTTGATGCATGAATAACTCATTTACTTGTCATTACTTATTGTTGCATTATTTTATGCCAAATAATAGAACAATAGATGCAACTACACAAAAAAATTAATTATCTCAGGCGCAAAGTAATATATTATGTGACTTATTGTTATAGTCAACATATATTTGTGTAAAATAAAGATGTTAGTCTGTATGCAACATGTCACAATTATTATTGGATGGACCAATAAAGAATGAAGCGATAATTGTCTCGGCATTCTGGTGAGGAGCTCAAGCCACAACCGAACTACCTGAGCAAACAGTCTTTATGGTGACCTCTCAGAGAGTTGCATCTGCTCAGGGCGAGTGCCTTCAGCCGAGCCAGGTTTTAGTTTATGCTGCCATTTTGCAAACTTTCTTACCTTTAATCCATAATACACATAATTTAATTTTTTGAAACATTTGCTATAGATATAAACTTACTGGAAACACCATTGTGAGTAAAAGTGTAGCAACCACAATGGAAGTTGTTGTTACCATGTTACCTAACAAGTTGTTCGGTTATTACCTAATTTTATCTTAATTAATCACTAAAATATGTGCATTAATGTTACTTTAATTAACCAGTAAAATATGTATAATTTAATATCTAAGAAAATGTACTTACACCTTCCAATTTCTATTAATAACAATGGACTATTAATCCATTAGCATATAAGCTTATTCCAACTACATCTAGCACTAATAATTATTAATGTGAATGTTAATTGTCAAAGCTATTTCTCTATATAGCCTATGATGAACATACATACCCATACTGATTTTGGTTTCAGTAAAAGCCAGGAAATACATTATTGTATTTGATCTGTTAGTACTTTTTGATAATTCAGATATTGGTTTTCAAATATTGTTCATATAATGCATTCCTTAAAATGCCCTTACTCTGTCCCACTGCAGAAATAATGTTTAAATAATGTATTACATTCAAAGCATTTAGTAAAATAATGTTAGAAACAATATTGCCTTTATCTGTAAAGGTGGCATGAATCACGTTTTCCCATTATAGTAGTAAACCAACAATATTAAAAGAAATATATCATAAAACTTGTCATCATTTTTATCTTTAGTTACAGCCTTACATATTGTAGTTCTATGTACTTATTATTAGTTGCAGTATATAAATATGTATGTTTTTCTTCAGAGGTTTAAAAAAATGCATTACAAACTGAGTCTTAAAATTTCTCTTGTTAACTTTTTTGTAATCATTGGCTGTCTAATATTAATATATTGCTGAGAATCTCTGATTTAACTACTTAAAAGTAACTGCCAATGTTACAGCTTTCAGCTTTTAAATTATTATATTATTGATATCTATGGCATGTGATTTGTGTTTGCCAATAATGATAATTGTTTTGGAGCAATTTCATTTAACCACTTAAGGATCAGGCAGTTTTTTTTTGTTTCAATATTTTTGCGGTGCTCATGTTTAGATATAATTTTCTTCTCTCCCTCATTTAGTGTACCCACACAGCTAATATATTGGGTTTTTCCGGACAAGAATGGCTTTCTTTAAATACCATTATTTTGATCATATCATCTAATTTACTATAAAAATTATTACGATATGGTGAAAAATTAAAAAAACAATTTTTACTACTTTTATTTGAAACATATTTTACTCATCGACAAAGGCCAACTAGATTCTAATATTTGTCCTGAGTTTAGAAATACCCTGTGTTTTTATGTTTTTTTTTCTGATTTTGTTGCAAATTAAATCTACCACCAGCTTTTGCCAAACTTTGCGGTAGTCATTTTTTGTGTGTAAGGGTATGAATTTATAGCTCCTGGTATACAACACCCCAATATATGTTCGGCAACATCCTGATACCATCCATGCATAGATTTGCCTGGTTTGACATTTGGTCACCCTGTGCTCATGCCCTATTTGGGACATGTTTAAACCCGGCCAATTTAATTTATCTCCATAAAATAATATATTTTTAAAAACCAGATATCTCAGAGTATTTCAGGTGCTAGGATTTTTTTAAAACTGCAAGCAGTTTGCAAATTACTTTTGCAAGTTGCTTTTGAGTTGAATCTAAGTTCAAACTTGCAAGATTCTTCTCATGCAAGTCCTGCACCTTTCCCTGCATAAACATTCAATAAGTAAATACATAAATGATAACATGGTGGGTTAGGGAGTACTTAAACCAACATGGGAGACTATAGTTCCCAAGTATACAATTTATAAAATTACCATATGGGAGGCACAGACCCAAGCAATGCAGTGACGTATAGCCTGTCTTCCAAATTTTTTTAGAAATTGTATTTTGTTTATGAAAACTACCCTGAAATAATTAAATATTATTATAGGGCTCCTATATCTATTCTTTGAGTAAACGTGATACTGATTTAAATATATCTTTAAAACCATTAAAATTGAAGTTACCAGATAAAATATAAAGTCACACTGTTCTTCAATAAATTAGACTGTACCTGCAGACTGAAGGAGAAATGTAGAAAAAAAGCATCCGATCAACTTTCAGGTTAGTGAAGTGTAAATTACTCATCCTCACATTTCAGGCAATTGGGAATTTAGGCTTTTGTTTGATTTATATCTGTAGACTATCCTGTAATAAAATACTTTAAGAGTGTGAAAAATCATTCATGAGAACAATTCACTTTTATAAAAGAATAACAAGCAGATGTTTCTTTTAACCCTTTTGTTAGTGAAATGTCTACACTTTAAGTTCATAGGGAAACTGTAACCTGCTCTTATTTTAAAACGTAAACACATTTTATAATAAACACATTATATACATTTTAATATATATTGTATATATAGATTGTAAAACAGGTTTCTAATGATTAAAATATAGATTGTAAAACAGGTTTCTAATGATTAATTAGCCTTTTAAACATAAACTTGGATTACCTAACACAATGTGCCATTGGAACACAGGCCTATGAAGATATTCCATTAAAAATCAGCTATATATATAAATGTATTTGTGCAATTTTAAGCAAATTCATACTTGAAAAGATGAAAAAAAGATTAAGTTTGAAACAGGCCCCTATTTTACCGGGAAGGGGATGGTGAGTAAGAAGGAGGCATAGCTGGGGGGTCCATGGCTCTCACAGGATAATTGTTAGTCTATTTAATTGCTCCCTGGGACCTGAGAAGGGGATAAGGGAGAAGGAATTAATACCCTCAGGTTTCTTTTATTACACTCCACCATATGTATGGGAGATATGTATGGGAGAAGGGGGACAATAGGGGTTTCTCTAGATCCCTGTTTAGTTTTTAATTATTTCTTCAAAATGTATTTTTGTGGGAGATACACGATATTTATCAGTTTTAGGTGAGGAGATGTGAGTTCCTAAGTCACTAAGTTTCACTGTTTTGCAAGTTGTGCGAGTGTTAGCATGCAACATCATGTGACTGGAGTCATGTCTGGTAAATTGACTCAACCCTTAACTTTACTGACTGAATAGAGGCAAAAGTTTAAGTAAACATCTTTATCTCACTGTGCTTTCAAAATACATCAGTACTACTTTTTAAAAAATACAAATTGGGACTAAGTATAGACTTTGAAAGGATTGGCAAAAAATCTAAGAGACTAGAGAGCGGATGATTTTATTAAAAACGTTCAGAGGAAACGTTCGTTTCTCTAGTCACTTTACAGTGCGGCAAAAAAGTATTTAGTCAGCCACCAATTGTGCAAGTTCTCCCATCTACAAAGATGAGAGAGGCCTGTAATTTTCACCATAGGTACACTTCAACTATGAGAGACAGAATGAGACAACAAAGTTGTCTCACAAATTATCTGATTTTTAAGGAATTTATTTGCAAATTATGGTGGAAAATAAGTATTTGGTCAATAACAAAAGTTCATATCAATACTTTGTTATATACCCTTTGTCGGCAATGACAGAGGTCAAACATTTTCTGTACGCCTTCATAAGGTTTTCACACACTGTTGCTGGTATTTTGGACCATTCCTCCATGCAGCTCTCCTCTAGAGCAGTGATGTTTTGGGACTGTCGCTAGGCAACAAGGACTTTCAACTCCCTCCAAAGGTTTTCTATGGGGTTGAGATCTGGAGACTGGCTCGGCCACTCCAGGACCTTGAAATGCTTCTTACGAATCCACTCCTTCATTGCCCGGGCGGTGTGTTTGGGATCATTGTCATGCTGAAAGACCCAGCCACGTTTCATCTTCAATGCCCTTGCTGATGGAAGGAGATTTTCACTCAAAATCTCACGATACATGGCCCCATTCATTCTTTCCTTTACACGGATCAGTCGTCCTGGTCCCTTTGCAGAAAAACAGCCCCAAAGCATGATGTTTCTACCCCCATGCTTCACCGTAGGTATGGTGTTCTTTGGATGCAACTCAGCATTCTTTCTCTTCCAAACACGACGAGTTGAGTTTCTACCAAAAAGTTCTACCTTGGTTTCATCTGACCATATGACATTTGCCCAGTCCTCTTCTGGATCATCCAAATGCTCTCTAGCAAACTTCAGATGGGCCCGGACATGTACTGGCTTAAGCAGGGGGACACGTCTGGCACTGCATGATTTGAGTCCCTGGTGGTGTAGTGTGTTACTGATGGTAGCCTTTGTTACTTTGGTCCCAGCTCTCTGTAGGTCATTCACTAGGTCCCCCCGTGTGGTTCTGGGATTTTTGCTCACCGTTCTTGTGATCATTTTGACACCACGGGGTGAGATCTTGCGTGGAGCCCCAGATCAAGGGAGATTATCAGTGGTCCTGTATGTCTTTCATTTTCGAATAATTGCTCCCACAGTTGATTTCTTCACACCAAGCTGCTTGCCTATTGCAGATTCAGTCTTCCCAGCCTGGTGCAGGTCTACAATTTTGTTTCTGCTATCCTTCGACAGCTCTTTGGTCTTGACCATAGTGGGGTTTGGAGTGTGACTTTTTGAAGTTGTGGACAGGTGTCTTTTATACTGATAACAAGTTCAAACAGGTGCCATTAATACAGGTAAGGATTGGAGGACAGAGGAGACTCTTAAAGAAGATGTTACAGGTCTGTGAGAGCCAGATATCTTGCTTGTTTGTAGGTGACCAAATACTTATTTTACCGAGGAATTTACCAATGAATTCATTAGAAATCCTACAATGTGATTTCCTGTATTCTTTCCCCCGATTCTGTCTCTCATAGTTGAAGTGTACCTATGGTGAAAATTACAGGCCTCTCTCATCGTTGGGAGAACTTGCACAATTGGTGGCTGACTAAATACTTTTTTGCCCCACTGTATCTCCACATAATTTGAGCATGGAATACAAACTACATAATTTCCTTTTTAAGATGTGTTTTTTTTAAAAGTTTGCATTGGTATCCTTACATGTATTGGATTGTTTATCCATGTCACTGTTTAATGAAGACCTTTTTATTGCTTTGGACCTTGCATGTCATGCACCTTGATTAAGCTAAAACTGGTGAAGTAGTGCTCACAAAGTGCTACTACATCGAGGATGAGCCTGTTGGGAGCACTCCAACCAGTAGTAGAAGAAAACAGGGCCAGAGTAGCACTTAATTGTTCTTGTGCTCACATAGTGAGCAGCTGGGCATACAGAGCACTACAGCTGGAGCAGTCTGGGCCTGGAAGCAAATGCTACCTATCTTTAATGGATGATATACCTTTTATATGCCTTTATTCAGCTTTTTTCCTTTTAACAATATTTTTATCAATATTATTAACAATGATGTGCCTCTGTCATCTTTTTTTATTAGACTGACCACCAATGTGTAAGCCATTTTCGTAGAACACTTTCTCTAGTAAGTATAACACATAAAGGGCAACACTATATTGTGTTTGAGTATTTGAGTATTTCAGTTTTGTTTCTATGTACATACACTTATGAATTGAAATCAATAGGAAGCAAGTAATCAGTGCTCATGTTTTCCTAAAGACTAACACAAGCTGTGTACAGCTGTAGAATTAAGAAAGCAGCTAGTATGTATGTAAAGTAAATGAAAAAATCAATTAAATTTATGATAAGATATTAAGACACCATTAGGTGTACATAAGTAATCTTGTAAAACCATTGACAGGTTTCATACACAAGAACAACAACCTAAATAACTGATAACATAATAGTAACTGGTAAACTGTCATCTAGTCAATGATTACCTAACACTTAAATGATTTGAAGGTGTGTATATGTTATGCAATGAAAAAACATGTGCTATATTTATGTGTGACATGGATAATGAAGAATCCTGTAAAGTTTTAGTTCTCTTTTCATTAAAAGTGTGTAAACTTGCCATGGCTGGAGTCCATCTTCAGTGCTTACTGGCTCATTTTTAAGAAGCTTGACAAAATATGTTTTTGCTCTCAGCTAGCAAAACAAAATATCACATTAATTTTCTATTGATTGATATTTTTCAACAAAAATAAATAAATCTTATTTGGTTAATAATCACTTTCTGATGCCAAAACCTCCCTATTTCTTTGCAAGTACTCTACATGAATCGTTTCTATTCTTTAGGCACACAATATAAGATCAACATACTCAGAGGAACATCAAGAAACACTTTACTACCTAAAAAGATGATGGGTTCAATTGAATGACCATCTAAAATCTAGGCTGATGCAGAAAATTAATATTGCACCCTAAAATTTTACTCCCAGGGCAACATCTCCAATGCACAAATACATTTAACATGCATATGTAAAAATGGCAGCACAGAATAACCACTGCATGGCCAATACCATCAAACATCAAATGTCTTAAATCAAATGTATTAACATTTTTTTTATATCATATTATTGCTCATATGGTAAAAAATAGGTGTAACTCTTAAGTTAGTGGCATATTATTTAGAGTAATAATGCATCTTCTTTTTATGCTAAAGTCCATGTATTGGCAGAGAAAGGATTAATTTGCTGCTGGCATACTGTTCTTTTACTTATTTAAGCATGTGCAGGATATTTATTTCAGCGTTCTACAGGCATAGGATTTCTTTAGGTGCATCATGTGGATTTCAATGTATCCTTTTTAGCCTTTGCAATATAGAATCCACCATCTCTATATTGGGCTTACTCAAAGAGTTTACTCACAAGCTATATTAATGTTTAGGTGAGTCATTGAACCTAGCCAGATAGGTGCTTTCACAACTATATGACCCATTTGTCATATGAATAATGCAACTAAGTGTTAAAATCTCCAATATAGCAACCTTTCCAGTATTTGTGTAAAGTAATCTTTTATTATTGATAACGAACAAGTTTATGTAATGAGTATTTCATGCAATACAGCTGTTGCACAGTATATCAAACTCTGTTAATCTATTGTCTGTTTTATTGTTCCACTAGCCACAGAAATAGTAAAAGCAGGTACATTTATCTTATATCTCCCTGAATACTAAAATCTCAAAGCTAATCGCAATGTGCAACATTGTACCGGGTCAATGCTCTGTTTTTATTTTAGCTCTTAAAGCATCCTACCTTTGAAGGACACTTCTACTTCCATTAATAACCTTTTAAATTTTATCAAAGTAAAAAAAAAAGAAAGATGAAGTGGGAGCTAAATAATCTCTCAAGTAAAAATGAATATATATATATATATATATATATATATATATATATATATATATATATATATAGTATATAGTAAGAGAATGTTACATTGTGTACTAGCTAATACGTATATCAAAAATATTGTCAATTTAGGAATTCTACATTGTGATCTTATCTTAACCATTAGAACCAGTACAGTAACCCATAAATAGCTATAGATTTCCCAGCACGAAAACCATATATGTGTCTTGAAAAAGGGGTTGATCATCAGTCAAATTTCTATCATTAAAAACATTTTTCTTGGATCCCACATGTATTATAAGGGCTGAAATGTTCCATACAGTATAAACATTACACTGTAGGTATGATTGTACTTACAGTCTCTATTGTCAGCCGCTATTCTGCTTATAAATGAGCCTCTACTAACAAGGAACCAACTGTGAGTATATGCCTTTGACATGTCTTTGTAAGCCAAAGTCATTGTATTTGCTGCTGTATGTGTCACTAATAAAAAGGAAACCAGCACTTTACTGGGAAATGGAGTTGTATATGTTTCTTTAGCGAAAAAGAAAAAATCTTGTTCTGTTTAATCTATTTTAAAACTGTCTGCTCCTTTTTCTCAATCGAAGTATTAGACTTTTTTCCCCCTTGTAGAAAAACTGGATTAATACAGAAGATTAATTTAGTGTCAGGGTAGTAAACCTAGCTCAAGTGGGTTAAATTATGCTGAACAAATTCTATATGTATGCCACATTTTACATACTTATGTATGTAAGAATAATAATGTGTTAGTGTTTCGCTTGGCACCTGTGATGATTGAAATATCACTAGGAACCATGAACTACATCTTCCAAACAGAGATGGTAGAGGCTCATACAGGGAGGGAATTTATACATGCATGAAATAGAGATAAAGCTATCCTAAATCTAAGACAAGGCCAAGGACTAATTAAGGTCTGAGTCTTTACAGCAGGAATAATGGGCAGACTAGCCATTGTTTTGCTAGCCAATAAGCAGTGTCTCAGTAACCAATTGTAATTATTAAATAACAAATGTGTGATCAACGTATAGAATGGTCTGTATTACAACCTATTAACCAGTTACTGATTTATCAATTTACCAAAACCTGTTCCTGAGTATCCCAGTGAACATTATATCTACTTCATTATCTACAATATCTAAATGTGCTATGATTATAAGTTTAACTGTGAAAATATGTCCTTATTGTATTTAAGGTCGAGGATCATGTAGAGTTATAATGATCTATTAACTCACATTACATTCAGGAAGTGAATATCACTTTTACTGGGTGATTTCATCCATTCATCTTTGAGCAACTGATATTCCTATCCTTGCTGCTTTATCCTAAACTGGCATGTTTGGGCATCTTTTGTATCATAAAAAGAACTAAGAAAAGCTATCTGTCCTAAAACAGGTTATGCAAATGTCTGACACTGTCGACACAACATATTTAAATGCATTCTAACTCAGAACCATTATTCTTGGGAGGTCTTATATGTCAAGACAAGGTAATGCTTAAGTGGAAAGCTGAATTAGGAGCGTAGTTGTATGCAGTTAACTGATTTCCTCATCAATGAGACTAGCAGGTGCTAAATGGCGTACATGTAGCCGTTGACTGGACATGCCCCGGTTATCTTTTAATATTCTTGCAAGGTGTGGTCACATGTAAACAATTGACAGGCGCACACTGCAGGACCTCAACTGCTGCTGGAGTGGCAGCAAGGATAAGAATGGAGCTATTGGCCAGCTCATTGGGCATTTGCCCTGTGTGCCGGATGACCAGTCCAGGGCTGCCATCTTGACCCAGACTGGAGTAGAAATAGGCCATGTTGCATAAAGCTACGTGTTAAATGATAGTATAGTGTCAAGCTTTGAAAAATAAGTCCAGTGCCATACCCCCGACATCCCTGCATCTGCCCAATATACCATTTAGTCAGTCCAGGCCTGATGGTCAGATTTGTGTTTTTTAAATTGTACAGATCTCATATGGATCAGATTTTGCTTATGCTTCAGATTGTGCCATAAACTCACACAGAAAAGAAAAGAGGAAACCTTATGATATATTGGAAGCAGTTGTGGTATCTTGATGAATCATTACTAAGTGGTCCATCCTATTCTTTCATTCAAGGAACTCTTGATTTACTTTCAGCTACAACCTTGCAATTTCAATAAATCATTGCCTTTCATATTGAGTATTTTGAATTATGCCTTTACTGTATGTGTATCTGCAGCTTAGTTGGGACAGATAATAAACATAATATCATACCACTCAGACTCATATGGAAATATTATTACATTCTCATTTGTCCCAGAGCCAAATCATTCACAAGGCAACCAATGTACCTCCCCTGTACCCAAGGTACCAGGGGAAACTTTTTAATAGTTGCCCACAGCCAGATCATTCACAAGACAACCATGTTGCCTGCCTAGAGCCTAGGGGTTGCCTTTTTCATAGTTGCTTAGAGCTTTTTTGTGAATCAGGGATAAACTGCCCCACATGTAAAGAGATTAGGAGGAGAGGATAATTCACACAGATCCTAGAAAAAAGATTCCTTTCCTCATTTTTTAAGTTTTTTAAAATGTATTTTTTATTTACGTTTGTCCCTTGTAATGTGTTTGACAAGAAACAAAATTATACAAAAAACCAAAAGAATAGATCATATCTTAATTAAGAAATATAGAACATAGAGCCAGGGTTGGATTAACCAAGAAGCAAATGAAGCAATGGAGCATGAACCTGAATTGGAGGGGGCCCTGGCTCTCCCCATCATGTAGTAGACCTACTTCATTTGTAGTAACCTGTGCTAAATGTAAGCTCTGATAAATGTGAGGCACTGTTAGACACTCTACAGCAGTTTACATCTAAATGCCAGTAAATAAATAAATTATAAATGTTATTTTAAACTCCACATGCTGTTGTGATTTTATATCTGATGAGGAACGGGGGGAAAAAAATATGTGTAAAGGTAATTTGGTAAATGCTGCTTTATACCAAAATAAAAGTCAATTAATGGATCAAGTAAAACACATGTATACACATTGATAATAGTAATCTATACCAGCCAACATTTGCACATTAATTTATTGATTCCTCCCCCATAGGCTCACTCACACGGCCTTTGTAACCCCTGACAGCGAACCTATGGATTTCCGTTAACCCCTTTGATGCTGCGTTAGATAACGGGAATGGAAATCCGTAGGTTAAAGGGCCGTGCAAGCGACCAATAGGCTCACTCGCACGACCCCTTAACCCCTTAAGGTGCAACAAGTTACGGCACCAGGACCCTAAAAGTCTGTATGAGCGACCAACAGAGTCGCTCGTACAGACTTTTAAAACCCTAATGCAGCAACTTGCCTGGCAGATCCCACTGGTCTCCCTGTTCTATCAGTTAAATGATAGAACAGGGAGACCAATGGTATTTGCCGGACAAGTTACGGCACCAGGAGTTAAAAAGTCTGTACGAGCGACCCTATTGGTCGCCAGCAGGGGGCTCGTCTGCCATCAACCATTGGCAGACGAGCCCCCTGCTGACGACCAATAGAGTTGCTCATACGGACATTTAAACTCCTGGCGCCAGAGCTGCTGCGGTACGCGTTAACCATGTATTAACCCCTTAACCAGAAAAAAACGAAGAAAAAACGAACACGAAGAATGTCCACAAATATTCGCCCGAAGAGAAGACAGGAACAGGCGAATATTCGTGGAATACAAAGATTTTTTTCCCCCGAAGACGAACATGAAGAGCCCCCTGGTGCCCAAGTCTAGTATATACAGTATATATATATATATATATATATATATATATATATAAACAACACTATATGGACACAGGTACTGGGACACCTAACCATTACACCAACATGGACTTTTATGACATCACATCTACATGCTTAAATGCATTGAGATGCTGCCATGTGATTGGCTGATTAGCTATTTGTGCTAACAAGCAATTGAACAGGTGTACCTAATAAAGTGGCCATTAATATGAAGTTTGTCCCCCCTTTGCAGCTATATGAAATTTTGCTCATTCATTAAGTAGAGCATTTGTGAGGTCAGGCACTGATGTTGGACAAGAAGCCCTGGCTCCAATCTCTATTCCAGTTCATCCTAAATATGTTCCATGGGGTTGAGGCCGGGGCTCTGTGTGGGCCAGTCAAATTCTTTAACACCAAACTCATTCAATTATGTCTTGATGGATCTTACTTTGTCCATTGGGGCACAGTCATGCTGGAGTAGCAAGGGGCCTCCCCCAAACTGTTCCCACAAAGTTGGAAGCATAGCATTGTCCAAAATGTATTGGTATGTCAGCATTGTGTGGAAGAACTTGACTGGGCTGCACACAGCCCTGACCTCAATCTCACCCAACACATTTGGGATGAACTGAAAGAGAGATTGCAAGCCTGACCTTCTCGCCCAACATCAGTTTCTGACCTCACAAATGCTCCACTGGTTGAATGGGCAAAAATTCCCACAGAAACACTCCAAAATCTTGTGGAAAGCTACATATTAATGTCTATGTATTTAGAATAGGGTGTCATAAAAGTCGCTGTTGGTGTAACGATCTACCAATACTTTTGTACATATGGTGTGTGTGAATATATATATATATATATACTGTATAGTTATATATATATATATATGATATGGGGTCTATTATCTAAGCTTTAAGTGTATGCAATCTGGCTAAACAAGTTTGCAGCAGAAAGTTATCACAAGTACATTTTTTAAAGAAACAAAAGAATAATGTCTATCCTTATTTTTTATTGCTCTTTTATCATTTGAGTCTCATTCAAATACTGATCTATGATCTATTCATTCTGTTTGTAAGCTTGTTTTATTCATGCACGGTGATGTGGGCACTCCATAATACATAATTAACTAATAATGCCTATGTGTACCTTTATTTATCAAAAAGCACTAAAGCATCTATTCGATGTTCCCAGTATTTAAAAGATTCCCAGAAAGATGCCAGTGTCCCATTTCAAATGTAATTTAATTTAAGCAGCATAATGGTTTCTGAGAAGGACACACATCAGATGTTAAAAATGAAAGTTGAGGTAAGTAAAAGAAAAAACAAGCAGGGCTTGCTTTACTGACTGTAAGGTGATGGGCCGAGAGTATGTATGGTCATCTTTACTAAGAATTAAGAACTACTGTCAATATTATTTTGTTATGAATATTCCTATTTGTTTTTGTTCATGTATGGCAGAGCGCAGCAGAGTTGGTAGTCAAGGTGAGTTTGAAGTGACACACTTCAAAGAGTTGGACAAAAATATCTAGCTCGATATTTACCACAGCCATATCAACTTGCATCAACTCATCTTCAGCGCCATTTATGACTGTGGGAAGAGAAAATATACTTTATAGGGCGATCAGGCTTCCTGTTAAACGGCAGAGGGGCTGCCGCCAGCCCCCCAGGACCAGCCACCCTAGCATAACCAAGAATATGCTACCAGAATATGCCACTGATAATGTCAAATCTATATAGTTATTGTATATACATATACAGTACTTAGAAGTGAAAGGGGTGAATTTGGTATGAAAGAGCTGTCTGATTGTAAGGGATTTCACCATAACAAAAGACCATCTATCACAATCAGTGCTGCTATGAATAAAGAAGAGAATAGCAGAATTTAATGAAGCGTACAAAAGGTAACATATAATATAGTTGTAGGACCTAAGCAAAGGAGGAATAATCACAATTTTTTTATGTGAAAAATATGTTCTTTTGTATATAGAGTGTAAAAATTGATGACATATTTGTTACCTATCTGCCATAAATAAAAATAAAAAAATCGATTGATTTGTTATTCTAGATGCTGCAATATTGCCTTGCCCTGCAATATTGATGATCAATAACTCTTTGTACAAAGCATAGCATTGTATTATCTGTATAAAATTAAATGTCTTTTATTAATGCATTGGGGATGTCTCTTACTTATTAGGAAAAAGCAATAGTTTTTATAGTAGAGGAATTCTTTTTTAAGATAAGATTTATACTGATGGCTACTTAAACTTGCATTATATATTGTTGTGTTTTCATTTTTGGTTATGGTTTTTAATATTCAGATGTGTATCTTTTTTCATGAAAAAACATTAGAGAAACGGAATACAATTAAATCAGACAAAATGAATCACACAACAAGAGGCAATTAGAAAACTGGTTAATTTAAATAAAAAACATTCATATCAGATATTAACTACTGTAGTAGCACAAATAAATTAATAGACATTTTCTGGTGCAGTTAGCTGTTACCATTTCAAATAATAAAAATAAAATAATAATATGCAACATAAATGTTGTATATAACATATATATATATTTTTATATATATATATATATATATATATATATATATATATATATATATATATATATATATATATATATAAATCTCTTCATTGTTTAATCCTTCGATATTTTCTTTTAAAAAAATGTACAAAAATACTCTGTTCTCATGGATATCAAACAATTGCAAACACCACATAGATTTAAAAAATCAAAAAGTTAAATATGTATTCACCCACGAGTACTTAAGGAGCTGAGTCAGGAAATAAGTGAACCTCTGTTTCTAATCTTTCGGGATTCTTTTCTTTCAGGAATTTTACCAGAGGACTGGAGGAAGGCAGATGTGGTTCCTATTTTCAAAAAGGGTTCAAACTCTGTGCCCGGAAATTATAGACCTGTGAGCTTAACTTCCGTGGCTGGGAAAGTATTTGAAGGGCTGTTTAGGGATAATATTCAAGAATTCCTCGGGAAGAACAGTATTATTAGCGAAAATCAGCATGGTTTTATGAAACATAGGTCCTGTCAAACTAATTTAATTGCATTATATGAAGAAGTAAGTAGAAGTGTCGATCAGGGTGTTGCAGTGGATGTAATCTACTTGGATTTTGCCAAGGCGTTTGACACGGTTCCACACAATAGGTTAGTATTCAAACTGAAGGAAATTGGTCTAGATGCAAATTCTTGTGCTTGGGTAGAACATTGGCTTAGAGATAGAGAACAGAGAGTTGTTATAAATGGTAAATTTTCAAGCTGGTCAAAAGTGGTAAGTGGTGTCCCACAGGGTTCTGTTCTGGGACCAATTTTATTCAACATATTTATAAATGACCTGGTAGTAGGCGTTGAAAGTCATGTTTCTGTGTTTGCAGATGACACTAAACTAGGTAAAGTTATACAGGGCGAGCAGGATATTACTGTGCTGCAGAGGGATCTAGATAGACTGCGGGACTGGGCACACAAATGGCAGATGGAATTCAATGTAGATAAATGTAAAGTTATGCACTTCGGGGTAGCGAATGCACAAGCAACCTACACCCTAAACGGTAGTGAATTAGGGGTAACGACAAATGAGAAGTATTTGGGAATTGTTATAGACAACAAACTAGGCAACAATGTGCAATGTCAGTCTGCGGTTGCTAAGGCCAGTAAGGTATTGTCGTGTATAAAAAGGGGCATCAAGTCGCGGGATAAAGATATAATGTTGCCTCTGTATAAATCAATGGTAAGGCCGCACCTTGAATATGCTGTGCAATTTTGGGTACCTATTCTAAAGAAGGATATCATAGCACTAGAAAGGGTGCAGAGGCGGGCTACAAAATTAATAAAAGGAATGGAGCACTATAGTTATGAAGAAAGGTTAACTAATTTAAATCTGTTTAGTTTAGAAAAACGTCGCCTAAGAGGGGATATGATAACATTATATAAATATATTCGGGGCCAATACAAACCATTGTGTGGAAATCTGTTCATAAACAGGACTATGCATAGGACATGTGGTCATGCGTTCAGAATGGAAGAAAGGAGATTTAGACTAAAGCAGAGGAAAGGGTTTTTTACAGTTAGGACAATAAGGATGTGGAATTCTCTGCCTGCAGAGGTAGTTTTATCGGAGTCTGTACAGACGTTTAAACTGCAACTGGATGGATACCTGGAAAAACATAATATTCAGGGATATAATCTTTAATTATGGGGAAACAGCTTATTGATCCAAGGAGAAATCTGACTGCCATTTTGGGGTCAAGAAGGAATTTTTTTCCCTGGTTAGTGCAAAATTGGAAACAGCGAAACCGAGGGGTTTTTTTGCCTTCTTTTTGGATCAACAGCAACAAATTAACAGATATAGGAAAGGCTGAACTTGATGGACGCATGTCTTTTTTCAGCCTATATAACTATGTAACTATGTGTGTCACAATTGTTGGTAGCCATATGAATTCATATAAGAAAAAAATATTTGTATGTTCTCATTAATATTTAAACATTTTAGTACACCATGGTGACCAAGAACAAGAATTTGTTCAACTCTGACTTCCTGTTTCACAGGGGTATAAATATTAGGTCATAGGCTAAATTTCCTTAGCCATTCATCACAACAGGTACGACCAAGGAATATAGCTGTGATGTGCAGGAAAAGGTTGTTGAGCTTCACAAAATGGAAAGTGGCTATAAGAAAAAGCATTGAAAATGCCCATTTCCACCATCAGGGTGATAATTAAGTTCCAGTCAACTGGAAATATTATAAATCAACCTGTAAGGGGACGTGTGTCTATATTGGCTTAACATCAAGAGGATGGTTTGAGTGACCAAAAAATCTCCAAGGATCACAGCTGGAGAATTGCAGTAGTTAGCTGAGTCTTGGGGTCAGAAAGTCCTCAAAACTACAATCCAATGTCACCTACATCACCACAAGTTGTTTGGTAAGGGTTTCAAGAAAAAAAACATCTTTAGTTTGCCGGATACTACCGGAACTTTAAATGGGATCGGGTTCTATGGTCAGATGAAACCAAACTAGAGATTTTTGGCAATAAACACCAGAGGTGGGTTTGACACACACAGAGAGGTAGCTATATGAAAAAATACCTTATGCTCACGGTAAATATGGTAGTGGGACTGCTTTGGGGCTGTTTTTCTGCCAGAGGACCTGGACATTTTGTTTGTGTATGGGTAGTGACATTTTCCTACCATTTTACATGTAATATTATTTTTTTCAACAGTGTTTGGACATTCTCTGTTTTTCAGGTGTAATTCGTGCTTGCTTCGTTATACTGGAGTCAGCAGGAATCTTGAGATGCTAGCTTCTTACAGAGGAGTCCCCAAGCAGCTGGGTCTGAATATAGTGTTCTACACCCTAAAAGCAATAACCCAATAATATGTGTAGATAAAACTCATTTTTTAAAGAACATGGTAAAGTGCAAAAACCTCCTCATGTCTCTAACCACACCCAATAAACAAAAGTGTTCATCTTTGGCAAAGTAAAACATTAGGAGGTATACAACAATAACCCATTGGTTTGTACTCTCAGTTTCCCTACCACTTTATTGCTAATGCAAGACAAGGGTAGACAGTGTTTTAACACTGGGCACTAGTTGATTAAATACCCCCAGCCCACCCGAGTTTTCTTTTTTGAGGGGCTGTTTTTAATTTTGTGAGCTTCAGGCAAAGGTATTCAAAGCATCATGCCAATTGCCTAAAACTTGCACAATTTAAATTTTAGTGCACTTTAGCGTGCAAAGGCATGAGACTAAAGTCATGTTTGATCAGCATAGTTAACCTTTAACTTGAATGACCTCACAGTTTATTCATAATGAATAGACCCAAATGTGTCTGACTCTTTAAATGCATTATTGTTGTCTGTTTCTGCTAATTATATTTATTATTCATATTTATCAAATATTTATATTGGTTATTTATTTACATGAATGTATTGTCTGTGGAGCACGGTCTCAAATGGGGAAAGGGCTCATATTGAGTCCTGTTGTATGCCCTGTTCCTTTGATCAAAAAGGTGTGCATGCCAAACAGTATGCAATATGGTTATGGTTATTTATATTTTTTTTAAAATGTATATTTCACAATTTAACTGAAATGTTACACTCAGGAACACCTGACAAGCCTGGTGAAAAATCTGTATGTTCTGTATGTTGTGAATATGTTATATATATAATCACCGACTAGATTGTAAGCTTGCAAGAGCAGGGCCCTCTTCTACTTTTGTACCAGTTGTTATTGTTTGTGATTTTAAATGTATCCTACCGATTGTAAAGCGCTATGGAATCTGCTGGCGTGATATGAGTAAATGTAATGCAACCTTATGTAATATATATATACTGTGTATATATGTATATATATATATATATATAATAGTTATATACCGAATATGTCAGCCAACATACATATTTGATTAGAGCTTTCACTGACTGATTTGCTAGCATGACAACCAAGCTATTAGTTTTGGTAAAAATGTTCATTAAAGGATTGATTCATCAATCTCAGTTAAGTCTAATGCAGGCTGTTCTGGCTGTAATTTTCATTGACTTACACACAAATTATGACAGACATGTCCCCCGTTCTCAGTAACAGAGCATGATGAATCAACCACCAAGTGTTGACAAATTATCTGTCTAACATTGCAGTTTCGGTAGTTAACACCAAACATAAAATGTTATGCATTTCAATAAAACTATTTTTTATATGGTTATATAGTAGAGCTCCTACCAGCTCCTCCACTAAAAAAGACCCTTCATAACAAGCTGTTAATTTACAGGAACTGTACATGCTTTACATTAACTAGACTTAAACTAAAGATACCGTTTCTAAGCAATTTCAAATGAAAAATCAGATGAAAATGTAAGCACTGCTCAGTAAACCAGGTATGATGACTTATGATGAAGGTTAGTGGCATGAATGAGATCTTGCCATAAAAACCACTCATTTGTTTCATGTCACAATGACTGTCAAACACCGTGAGTCTTTGGGAGGCATACTATGGTTAAGAGTTTTGGGCTAATGTAGCTGTGGGCATCAAAAACTGGAGCAAGAATAGTTTAAGGAGGTAAGCTCGGTATGACATCTCTTTTCTCAGGACAATGTTTGTTAAAAAGGAAGATGCACGTATCATGCTTGGGTGATTATTCTCTATAATAGAAAATGGGAAGTATAACATTAGCTATCACTCAATATTTATTTCTGGTATAATTATCAAAGGATAAAAATCTGATAGCAGCAGCAGTAGTTGGGATAGTTTATATTGGCACATACCCGCTCCCTTGAATTGGCAAAAAAAGTTAATTCACAAGTAGAAAAAAAAAACATTTAACTCATTTCATTAACTATGCATCATGAGAAACAAAGCCTGGCCTGTTTTCATGCCAGTAGAGCCATAACCTTGATTCAACTCATGCTTAACTCACTTATTGCACTTAAAGATGTCTTGACTTTTCTTTAAAGCGTAGCACACAGAGCTGGCAACTTACATAGCCCATGCCCATATGGTAAGAAGTTGTCGATAAACAACTATTGTACACTGTAACATTCAGAGTATTACTGAACATCAAAGCTGAATAAATCCAATAATAGATGTTACAAAAATTGTTTAACTGTTATTTGAGTAAATAGTAGATCAAATTACTTTTAATCTATGTCTTGGATCAAGATCAGGTTTAGCAGAGGGTGGAATTAATGCTAATTGTTTATCTTGCAGCAATTACAGAAGTCAAGCTGAAATACATTTTTAAAGCCTCCACAGATTTTGTAATGCAGTTTGCGTGATCAAATAATTCCCATTAACAAGTCTCATTACATATATATGCCCTAGCGCATTTTACAGATTTAAAAATGGGAAGAGATCGCAAATTTAATGCATTGTTACATGCCCAGTTTAAGAATAGCAGGATGATTAAAGTGTAAGGGTATAACAGTGATTTTCAAATGTCACTCTTGCACCAAAAACAATTTTTTAACTGATATAAAACATAGGTTTAATTGTTTCATTTGATAGTAATTAATCAATAAACAGCTGCGACACCTGTTTGATTAGCATGGAATTTCTGTAGGCTGCTGGGGTATCAGATATTTGCCATAGCTTACAAAATTGATCCCACTGCTCCTTATTTTGCATTCAGAAACCAGACATGTGTTGGTACTACATATCTACAGAGTAGCCTACAAAATGCCATCAGCAAACTAGGTAATCTAATCCCCTGAAAACTCTAAATAGTTGGGTATAGTAACTAACTAGGGTAGATAAAATGCTGTTACATCTAGTTACCAAGCTATATAAAGAATATCAAATGATAGGGCATTATGACATAGGAGGTTAACCTACTCTTCCAGTAACATAAATGGCAAAACCCAATAGAAAAAATATGGTAAAACTCTTAATCGGACCATAATCTGCAGTCAATAGTAAGGTTAACATGTACTGCAAAAAAGATGACAGATATATCCTGGTTTGCTGACAAGCAACGTGGGTAATTTGTAAAACATTTTAGAAATTAGTATTGGTTTCCACCAGAAGACTACATATCCAGGACTCTGAAAATGTCTCACCAGGAGGTCAGAATAATGAAAACAAAGTCACTGAGAAAGAGAAGAGCTTCTGCACCGCTATGTCTCAGCATTCCATATTATTCAGCCTCTCCCCTTTCTGCCAATCGGGAGAGAGGGTGTACCTAGAAGCTCTGCCCTTTTGCACAAGGAGCAGCGGATGAAGAAAGAAGACAGGTGAACAAGAAGATGCAAGAGAAGAAGAGGATCTGTGCGGCAAGGAGACAGGGAAACAGGCGGTTGGTGGAGAAAAAATAGAAACAAGAGATACATTAAAACGTGAATGAGACTGTGAGAATAAGAGCATGAGAGAGTGTGAGAGAGTGTGAAAAAGAGTGAGAGTTGAGTGACAATTCCGTTTCCAAATGTAAACAATGTACAACAATTTTTGGGCATGAAACAAAAATTGTTTTTCCGGAATCGAATGGGCCAAAAACAAAACAAAAACTTTGTCTGAATCATTTTGGTCTTTTTTGCACAAGTCTACTAGATATATTGTGTGAGAATTGTTCTTTTTTCAGAACCATTGAAATATATTGATAGCTAAAAAGAAAGTCCAAAGAAAATGATGAGCAGTTTTTACTGTTTTAATGGATTCTCTTTGCTTTTCTGTTGTTGAGAGGACAAATTAAAGTACATTGGATGCAGATATATGACCTTCTAATGGTGAAAGGGTGTTGTATATATCAATTTCCACTCTTCATCCCCATGGTCACAAGACATGAATTAACTGTATGCAATTCCATATCCAATATTATAACACAATTATTGTATTTTCTTTTTTATATTTAGTATATATATACTTATATATATATAATAATATATATATATATATATAATATATATATAATAATATATAATATAATATATAAGTATATTACTTCTTGTGTACATACTTTAGCAGCACTGAGCATTAAAGTGTTGCCTATCAACAGATCGTGGGCAGCCTTTTTCCCTTCATTCAAATTTACCTAACCTTTATAACCGTTACAACATTATATTTTAAGACAATCGATATACATAAGGCAGACAGGAGTTTAACTGTGAAGTGATGGTTCTTGCATTGACCTTATACTGTAATGTATTTACAGTATATTTCTCTGTGATTAAATAGTTGCTCATTGGCTGTTTATGCAGAGTACAAGGCAACAGCTGCTAAATGCCCCTCCACAATATCTAATTCTACCCAGTAGGGTGTCGCCTAGGACACCAGATCATTGGGTCAACCCACTGGATTCCTGGAAGCATCAAAAGATCTCTCTTGAAACTAATCCTTTTATACTAAGGTGGTTTGTGCAGACCTCTGTAGCATCTCTTAACAGTGACCTAATTCAGAGTGCCAGAATATGACATATTTCATGCTCTCCTCAAATAGACTGGCAATAGAAGAAGGGGGCCTACTCAGTATAGTATGTCATGGTGGCTAGGAACACTGACATGGCCTATGACCAACAAAACCCATAAATACATTGTTGTGTATTACAATGTTTTCTACTAAGAACTACCTTAAAAGGGCATCTGGTTACTTGTGGCTTGCCTTTCTGCATTGTATAGCATTATGCATATCCCCCAGCACCTGTTACAATGAATTTACAGTGCAATCCCGTAACCAATATACTCTATACTAAAAAGCTCTGTTCATCAAGTCATGTGTTCTGATTTATTTTTTTAAAATTTGTTTTGATTTGCAACAAAAAAACTGAACAAGTTATTGACTAGAAGGAAATTACCCTTATCTATCTGTTAAAATACCATGTAAAACAGAGAGAGTTTTTAGTGAAGGACAGTGATTCATTTCAATTAAGTGATCAGGTGTCTTGCATATTGAGTTTTAAGAAAAAGCTGAATGTTCTTCTTTTTAAATTAGCTATGTATAAATTTGCATAATATTTCAAATGTCCTTACTGTACCTCTCTAGAGATCTGATTTGAACACATGTTCGATAAAAAAATCATAACACCAAGCATTCACATTTAATTTACTGTATATATATATATATATATATATATATATATATATATATATATATATATATATATATATATATATATATATATATATATATACCACAACATTGTTATGGCATGATTCCATGCAGCTCTTTTAGCATAAATAATATGGGATTGGTGTAATCCAAAATTACCAGACAACATTGTTTAATGGAAAGCATGGTTAGCACCTGAGAACGATATCATGACTGCTAAATGACCCACCTATAATTCCCATTTACAGCTCTTCTCCCAGAAAAACAAGACTGGACACATGAACTGTGTTGAGCATTCATCAACTCTTTATTTACATCATATAACCAGTTATTTAACAATTTTAATGCAAACACATACAACCTTCCATTTGCTGGGAGCCCAGTGGTTTAGTGGGTAGACAGCAAACCTCCAAAGCAGCCCAGTTTTCATGTCCTGATTGCCTGTTACTCTGTCCCCTGATTTCCCCAGACTGGCCCTGGGTTTTTTAAAAAAATGGAGGTCTGTGGTGTTGTAGAACAGACTTCCACTGTAGATCTCCCAGATGGTGGTCACAACTTTGACCTTGCACACTCCCACGTAAAACCTTGCCCAACCTTGCTTACCGCCACTCCCCATCTAGCTACACCCCAACACAGGTGACCTAACTCCTCTTGGCTGATCAAGTGGAGATAGAAGAGGTAAGTAGGTAGGTTGACCCCTTTACAGGCCCCACTTTATACTCAATGTCTGCAGTGCATAATGATTGTTTCATGAGCAGAGGTGTATCAGCATATAAAACATATATATCTTTGGTACCAAAAAGCACCAACTCTATGCTGTAGGACTCCACTTTTCAGGGATAAAAAAAAGTGTATATCTAAAAAGTTCTACTCAAAGTTACCCATCAAAGTTACTTTTGATTGTGAACAATTAAGTTATACTAAAACCATAATTAAAGATAAAACGATATTACAACAGAGATTTATAGAAATAGATTTTATTTTTAATTAAAGACTCTCATCATGATGACAATCTAATTAAGTAATCATACTATTCCCTTGTTTTAATTTTTTTATTATTATATTTTTGTCTCATTTAATTACATAATTTCAAGTTACATTTCAAAGTTTTGCCAGAACAACCACTGCCATTTTCAAATAGTACAAAATTTATTTTCTAATGCCTGAAATGACCAGTATAAAAACCTACACCCTCCTGGCGTTTTAAGAAAACAAAAACAGCCATGATGATTTCCTTATTAATTCACCCATCTTCTTCAGAGGCCCCAAAACAAAAACAAAAAATGTAGAATTACTTTAGTTTAACATTCACTTTTTGTCCCTTATGAAATGTCAGCTTGAGATCAGTATAAATGCCGTATCATAGCAATTTATTTCTTAAGTCTGTTTTTTGTTATAAACTGTGTTTTTTATTATTAATAATTATTATTTTGTAAGCTCCCTGACATAGCACACTCCTCACATATTGCTAAGGGCTGCGTTACTTGCTATGTCCAGTGCTTGGAAATATAATATAAATCAATAATAATGTATTTTGAAAAAGATAGAAAGTAGAAAAAAACAGCAAATCAATTTCAAAAACACACACTCACACATACACACTAGTGCTAACACACACTCCCTTTCATACACACTTACACATTCATGCTTGCATACTTTTACACATAGACATTCATGCTCAAGCACACGTGCGCATTCACTTATTGAAAACACATACACATTCATGTTAACATTCCAGCACCACATTTACATGGATAACACCCTAATCTACAAAACTTGGCTGTAGCACAAGGTGGTTTGTTCGCTGAAGGGTTCGAGAGTGGTACAAAAATGAGTGTTTGCAGACAACAGTGAAGCATGGTGGAGATTCTTTGCAGGAATGAGGCTGCATTTCTGCAAATGGAGTTTGGGATTTGGTCAGAATTAATGGTCACCTCAATGCTGAGAAGTATAGGAAGATAGTTATTCATCATGCAATACCATCAGGTAGGCCTCTGACCGGCCCCAAATGTGTTCTGCAGAACGACAATGACCTCGGACATATAGCCAAAGTCATTAAGAACTATCTTAAGGGTAAAGAAGAACAGGAAGTCCTTAAAGTGAATGGTGTGGCCTCCAGACAGCCCTGATCTCACTACCTGCCGCATTCTCTGTGTGCAAGTGTACCTAGAAGACTTGATGGTGTTTTGAAGGCACACCAAATTGATTTGATTTAGATATTTCTTTTGTTCACCCACTTTCCATTTTATTAAATGATAGAAATAAAATATTAACGTGTCTATTTTTGACAGCATTCTTACTTTACAGCATTTTTCACATATGTCTAAAGCTTTCGCACAATAATAAAAAAAATAATATATATATATATTTATAAACTGTTGAGCATAGTCGTGTTGGCCTAGTACAAACCAAAACATGAGTGTTTTGCATTAATCTATAAATAACATAAACATATATGCATACACATGTATACTAAAAGCATCATACAGTATGGCTTTCAATAGTTTAAGAATCAACTTAGTTGATACATATTGTCTTTTAATGCTGATAAAAAAATCAATAAAATCTCAAAAGAAAATTAAATTCAATTTCCTGAATTTTAGGTGAGCAATGAAGATATAATTTGCCTTTACTGGAAAATAGACACAGCCATTTCCTTGCAAGTAAACCTAATAATAATGGATTATATCTCTATCCCTAACTCATTTCTGCATACGTGAGGATGTAAATAAACATTTGGTTATGGCAGTTTCTTTTTACTGGATGGTTCAGCAATTGCCTACAGCTAAAGTTATTACCTTCTAAAAAGCATTATGATTTATCAGAGGTCGTTTTTCTTGTGCTTGGAATTTGGGAACCGCACTCCTATGTAAAATGTAATCCAAGCTTATTAAAGCAAATGTCATACTATCTGAAACTTCATTAATAAAGTGTATAGTGGGGTTCATAGTCTCAGGGACTGAAAAACACTTCTGTTCCATGGAAATATTTCTGGAAAAAAAGCCAGCTTTAATTCATAAAAATGATTTAAACATAGGGGTTGCGTGCATGAGCAAAATCATTCAGTTTTACTGAACAGAGATCAGCAAAATCCGCAAAACACGATTTTGGGGAGAAAAAAAAACCACATCTGTTTTGTCTCATTTTAGTTGTGAATTTTATTTACTGGTATGATAGTTCAGGATTGATGCAAAACATATAAAAATAAAACTCATGGCAAAAACTACAGGGAAATGCTAATAAACCTTTTTGCCATTATTATTTTTGTAAACATAACATTTCTTAGACCCCCATAAGCAGGTTTGGGTTACCCTATATAACTGTCCCAAAAAGTAGTAGAGGCCTGTGTTGTTGCAGCACATATCTCCTTTGCCAATCCCACATGCCCCCTTTTGTCATTAGCGTCACCAGGTATCTGGTTAAGGTAGGTGGGTGGCCACGACTCTTGACCTTTACACTTCTGGGGCTGGTCCTGTCCCGATTTTGTCACCTAAAATTTTTTGGGGTGTATGTAGTTCTGCCCATGTATGTTAGAATAATTTGGTATATTTCATAATAAACAATTAATTTGATGGGTTTCTTTTGCTTTGTTTTTACTAAAAGTATAAAAAGTTTCATTATAAATAAAACAAGACACTAAAACAGGAAAATAAATGTCTAGCTATTTTTCAGTGTTGGCTTTTCCTCAGAAGCTAGTAAAGCAAAAATTATACCTGCAAAGTAGGCACTTTTTTCTTACTGGCACAGGTGCAAATCTGAACACATCACACCCTCTCTGTTACTCAAACTACGTGAGGAAAATGATCACAGTTAGGAAAAGGAGAGCTGTTATAAATATAAAATAATTAGGTCAGCCATCGCATTTCTGTGAAGGAGAGATGCAGAAAACCATCCTTAAACCTATAAGCTATCACATGATTTTAATTTCTCTATTATGCTGCTGACTTTTCAGAAAACTATATTTAGAATATATACTTCCAAAATCAGAAGAGATTAGGTGACACTTTCGTAAGTGAAACCTACATAATCTCTCCAGACTCTTCTCAAAGCTAATTAACGCAGGACTAAAAGCCACAAGAGAACACATTAAAATATCTCTTACGGATGTAAAGGTATTCATTACATGATGTAAATGTATGCATTACATGGCGTAAATATTTACATGTGTAACGCATAAAATCTTAAATGGTTAACTGTTTTGGTCCTGCAGATGTTGTGGATATTAAACTAAACATCCACTTATGACCAAGCAAACATAAATTCTCATTTTATCTAGTACAACATAGAGGTTCCTGGTAAATCATTTTTAAAATACAAAAAACATACATTTTTGAGAGTTTATTCCCGATTGGCAGGAACGTTTGTGGGAGTGTTGTGGGAGGGGGCTAGCTGCATGTTAAGTGGCCAGGGTGTAGGATGGAACGTGGGAGTAGGCATGGTCAGATGCTGTTTCCCTTCCCAGAGAACAAGGAAGGTGACCAGGAGACCCAGGGAGGCAAGACTTCAACCAGAGACTCTGGGGCAAGCCCTGAAAGTTCGAGATATGTGTATAGTTCAACCAGTTAGATGATGTTCATGAGATCTCAGCAATTTGCATTATACAATGCCAACCAAGCTATTCTTGGGCAGACTTGGGTTGTCCCTTCATAATGTGGAGTGATTTATACATTATATAGTAAGTTAGTGTTCAACAGAAATGTTTGCATTTATTCTACTACAGTAGCTGTTTTAAATATTCCTCATAACAAACAAAAGAAGATCTATTGTTAATGATAGACACATGATTAGCCATGTACTAGTACTATAAATTGTGTTAGGTATAGCTATTAGTACATTGCCTCATTTATTGTACCAAGTACCAAGTTATTAGTTGCCAGATACATTGGGAGGTTAATACAACTATTTACTAATAACTAATGTATATATATGTACACTGCCGTTCAAAAGTTTGGGATCTCTTACATGTTTTCATGGAAAACAAGGACATTTCTAGCTGTGTAATATAATTGCAAAAAAGGGTTTTCTAATGATGAATTAGCATTTTAAACCTAAACTTAACACATTCCAACGTTAACTGTATTTCTGATCCATAAGATGTGATCCTGAATGGAGAAAACCTGCTTTTCTTTCAGAATCAAGGGCGTTTCTAAGTGGCTCCAAACCTTGAATGGTAATGTGTGTATATACATATCAAAACTCAAATTTATGGTAATAGATTACTCATATATTACAGTAATATGCCAAGAAAACTTGCAGTGTGTTTCATAAGAACTTTTTGTGTCTCTTTATTTGAATCAAGAGGGCATGCTGGTCATTATAACTGTATGTAAGGGTAATTCTTCCTTATATTTTTATTTATTATTTTTATATTATGGCAGTCTCATTTTGCCTAATAGAACCACAAAATAAGTTTCTCTGCAACAAAAGTAATTATTCTGCAATGCCATCACTCATGGAACATGGAAATAGATCACATCATATTGTAAAGGTAGCACAGGAGCAGTGTAATACATTTCAGTTCATGGCTGCCACTTATTGGCGAGCAAACTCAATTGTGCAGATTACATTTTAAACACAGTTTTAAATAAACTTTGCTGCACATATTTTTAATGCTTACTACTGTGTTCGTAAAGGCATTTTTCACTGTCATATAAATGGAATAACATTTGTGTAATGACTGCTTTCTCTAAAAATAAACAGAAATACAAATGTGAGGCAAAATATACAGTTATTCCATCAAGTCAAGTGTAGATCTATCTATCTATCTATCTATCTATGCATATAGATATATATATATATATATCATATCTATCGTTGAACCACTTAACATTATTTTTAGACACAATGTGTTAAATCATTACTGATGGTAAGAATTATTCAGTTTTTTCAGTATATGCTGTATATGTCTCAATTGCATTTTCAGCCAATTTTCTTTGACTGATTTAATTTTCATTTATTTTAATAAATGTTAGGAAAATGTACCAAGCAAGTAACAATCCTGCTTCAAATACAGAAAAATAAGATGAAAACTCGGCCCGACTCAATAGAGCTAATGAGCTTTAAAAGGGATTTCTAGATGCAAAACTGACCACACAATTGTGAAAGTTTTTGTCAAGTAATGACTACTTTGTACTGTAGTGCAGTGGTAGTAAATCAACTTCTTCAGTTTTAAAGTAGTTGATGGATTCCCTTTCAGTTTTTTCCATATTGTCATGTCCACTTGTACATATGGACACAATGTATTGCAATTATAGGGGAAATCAACCATTTGTAACCATATTGTAAAGAATAGTACTTGTAGTCCCCATAATACAACAGCCCAAAACACATTTGGAACAGCACTATGCTGGATTGACCAATATATTGTACATTCCTTTAAAAAATAATAAGCATCAGTAATAGAATCTAGTCAGAGTTTAAATTCTGTATACGGTTCTTGTAATTCTAGGCACTTGTTATACGTGGAATTCAAAGTAAAACACACTTAAATATTTTAGGTAATGGCCAGACATCAATGGTAGTGACTATAGCAGATTTATAGCAGACTATAAGTATAATATTAAAGTTGTTCTTTGTACAATAATTTCATTAGTTCAGAGTTTTTAGAACGACAAAGAACAATATGATGTTACATAGGAACATCAAAGGTACTCAATATAGTATTTTGGTATAATATAAATGAATTATTTAAAAGTTCATAACCATTCTTTTACTGTAATTCAACCAATGTGAAAAGCATTTTAATATGTCATGGGAACAAGTCATGTTTTACACATATACACATGATTTCCCTTTCTACTTATCCTATCCTTCCTAAAGAAGGTAAATCCTTTTGAATTAACAGGCCAGTTAAGTGTGTCATCCAAGCAGGTTTCAGTAATTACATCGCATTATTCATGCATGGCCAAAATTTCCAGTTCTCCTAACTTCCCAACTTAACTTTTGGCATCAGTAACCAAACAGCTGATTCTTATAATTCTATGACTTCTTGAACACATATTGATCATACTTCAATACTGTCCATCTCACTGTTGTCTTAACTAAGTCTACCCCCTAATCTACAAGCCCCACAAGCTTGTTGTTTAAAATCTCCTTAACTCTCACTACTAATATGGCTGAATTATTATTTAAAGCTACAAAAGTTTACTGATGGTCTCTTTACTAAAAAAACGTTGCATATTTTTTCCTTTTTACAATAATCAGAAGAAAGACTCATGAAACATTACATTCACACACGAATAGCCCTTACTTTTGGAGGAAGCCTTTATTTACTGAAAATAAATTAATATGAATAAATGGAAAATCATTTTAAATTGACAATGCCATATTATAGATGTAATGAATGGAAACAAGCCAAACAGCTGCATACTGGAGTGATCAAAAGATCTGAACTAACAAGCTATAGAGAGAAAAGGAGCATTATTAGAATCGGGAAACATTTACATTTTTTGCTGTTTAAAATTGTCCAACAGTGTTGACATAATATAAACACACCTACTAAAGATGCCCCTATGGATAAGATAAAGACGGTCATAGAAAATGAAATGTATGTGTATGATACAAATGGGTATGAAATACACTATTTTTCATACTTAGAGCCAGGAAAAGAATAAAAAAGTGAAAATAAATGATATTACTGTAGATCGTATGCTGTGCTTGTTCAAACGCTAAAAAACAATTTCATGCTATCTTGAAGCCTAGATATTGGTGTATACCTGCATCTTGCATACATTTTCTTCTACCTTAAAAATGCAGAATAAAGATCAAATTAACATCATGTTGAAAACGAGCTGGAGAATTCTGTGACCCTCTCAAAAAGTCTAATCCTTATGGCGGTTGTAGATGCTTTATTAACAATGCCTTTTTCATCTAGAACAGGGTAACATATTGCTGGGCAGTACCAGATCCAGTTAACATTGTCTTGCAGGTGTTTCTTTTCTGGATACAATCATATTTTCTGTATAGTTACATGCTATTAAATTTTAACTATTTTAACTATTATTCTTATTTTTTTAACATTACTGAAACTCTAGTGTCATGTTGTTACTTGGAATGGCAGATTTGTCTCTCTTATATGCATAATCCATCATGGTGCGAGTTGTGATTTGCGCTTCATTCATACCTATGACTTCTAATTAAAGCCTATTAGTCAACAGTAGCGCACGGAGTTTTATTTCCCTTTCAGAAACATTTCTTAACATGTAGTTTTGAATTTTGTAAATCAAAACTAAGATAATTTCTTTATAAGGAATTACCATTTTTTTTACATGGGTTATCCCCATATCCCCAAATCTTAATCTAAATCACCTTGAAACAAATACAAACATTACTTAATCTAACAGTAAATTAACAATTCATTTACATTTCAGATCTTCAGCATGTACTAATGGTTTTATGTCAACATCACATTTTATAGATCCTGGATGAACTTTAAAGGCTATCCAGCTTAGCCCGAGACTAAGTTTCTGTTCTTGACATTTCTAATGTGCCATTTGTAACAATTTTAATCTCAGTGAGTGCAGAGAGACCTGCAGGGTATCGCATTATGTTAAGATTATGCTAAAATTTGGTTTAGTCACCTCTAATACACAAACTAATAAATGGAAGGGATGCATAGTACTTACATACTCATATTCAATCTAAATCTAAACACTGTTCAGAAGCTGTTCAGAAATAATTTTCTATCAACAGGAGTGGCTTTTGCAGAACCTCTCTGAGACAGAGAAAGGTGAGAGATGGGGAGAGATTAGAGAAATGGTGAGAAAGGGGGATATAATGAGAAGTGCGAGAGATAATAAGGGCAGGGGGAAAATAAGTAGAAATTGAACAAATGAAGAGAAATTAAACAGATGAGGTAAGGAAAATGAGGAGAGATGATGAGAAATAAATAGAAATTTATAGAAAGTTATAATAAAAAAAGCAAGGTGCGAAGCGCCATTATTCTTTGTGTTCGTGGAGAACAGCAACATGTGAATCCCCATTGGAATTACCCACCAGCCGCCATTGTTTACATGGGCGCAGAGTGTATAGCATTGCTTTATTTTTTAAACATATATTTGGTCTGTATGCCTGGAATTTTTCTAAATGAGATGACCCTAAAACACTTGAAATAAGGACACGCTAATAGTAGAAACCAAATGGTTGTAACAACGGTCCTTATGAGAGCCATGGCTTTTCAGAAGGTAAACATACCTTTCTATCTAAAATATTCTGAATTAAGTCCACAATGGCTTATGTCTTCAACCGACAATAGAATCAATTATTTATCCCTTAAACTCCTAGTTTAATACATGACTTGAAAGCTCGCTGTGAAAGCTACTGGTTAAAGTAGTGGTGTAGTTAAAGAAATTACATTATTTATTAGAAATTGTCATCCATAACCATATACCTGTAGGATTATTATATATAGAAACAATTTACACAAGAAACCTGCCAATAAAAGTATGTCACATATATATAGTAAATTTTAAGTAAGCATAAAAAATATATTGCTACATTTTGCTCAAGAGAAAAGTCATACATTGATCTCCCTGTCAGCACCTCTTTATATGGCAGGCAAAATATAAGAATATTGAATATACAAGTATTTTTAAATCCCTATATAATAAGGACACACACACACACAATTTCCTCCCTTGTTTATGAACTTAATTTCTGTTTTTCAGTGGATCCTTTTAACTTGGCAAGTATACATATAAAATATGATTAAAAAGCATAACATTTTTACTAAATATTTGTAAACAGAGTATTTTTGTTTTTAAATAATAAAATACATTGAGATGGCATTTCCCTAATTATATGGATTAGACCCTAATTTAGATAGGGTGTGAAAAAAAAAGATTTGCTTTTTGAATGAACAGACTAGAATTGCAATACAAAAATGACTAAGAAAGAGATTCATTTTCCATTGCATATTGTCTCATACATATGTTGAAGGGTAAATCTCTTGTAATCCCAAATGTGTTTTAGGCTTCACAAAATGACAAAATTTAGACGCTGTTCTGAACAAGGCATACATATGCAACAAGCCTGATGTTTTATATTTTCATTGTTCTGTCCTTTCATGACATTGTGCATTAAACTGACTACAGCTGTCATCCAAAAATCAGTCTGCTTTAAATCTTGAACAAGACTGCTCAGTAATATTATAGATGAAAACCAGGATAGCAATTCAAGGTATAGTTGAAAAAGGGGATAAAAAAGACAGATGAATTATATATATATTGTTCAAGTTTTTTGTGATTTTAATCATGATTATAGCAAGTAAGGCCAGATTTAAAAAAATATTTAATTCCTTTGCACTTAAATACACTTTCCAGCAGTGTTTTCATTTGTGAACCCATTAAAGGAAAGCATGACTTGTTTTCTCAATAACTGCATGCGAATATTTTGTGTTCCTACTGATTCCATAAATTATTTATTCCATCATCTTCTAGCTTTCTATTGTAGACTCTGTTAGGATAGATATTCAATTGTCACACTATATTTTTCCCTGCTGAAGTTTCAGAGATGAGATGTTTTTTGGACTATGTGATATTTGCCTCAAATTTAGAACCATAGAAACACATACATACTTCAGAAATAAATCTGTATGAGACTAGTTCAACCAAGAGTAGGCAAAACAGCATTGCAAATGTGATTAAATTGGAGTAAAAGCTTAATCTGGCCCTAGACTTTTTGAGGTTTGTTCAGCGAAGGGAGAGTTTTAACTCTTCATATTCACCATATATTATGAAAATCCTTTCTGCAGAAGAAAGAACTTGCCGGTTATGTAATGAACAGATTTGAAACATTTTCATAAATGCAAATCTATGTAATCTACATTTGTTTGTCCTTTACCATAAATAGTGAAGTGAGGGAGTTAAAGCCACAACCGTCCTGACAGCTCCCTCAATTGAACAGACTTGATTGAGATAATAACTGCTCTCATAGAGGCCGACCTTGAAGGCTGAAACATATGCCTGGGGTTGTTGCTCTCTGATGCAAGAAAAATTACCCCTGTTTGGGTCTGGACACTTCCTGTCAGTGGGATCAGTCTGATATAGTGATGGAGGTTTTTCCTCTATAATGGCACAACAGGACAAAAATGTTTACAATTCTCCCAACTCGATAATTCACAAGCTGTTAAGTTTTGCCCATTCTTGGTTGAAGTAGTCTCAAACACATGGGACAGTTCAAAAGATTCTGCATGAAGTCTGCATGTTCTTGTGTTTTAGAGGGTATTAGAGGTATAATCATTTTTTTGTTTCCGTATTTAAGCCAAAAACATTTAAGGAAGGTCAGCACCAATATATTTTAATTTGCTATGCCCTATAGATGCACATAGCACATTAAATATCTGTGTTTAAAATGTTTAATTGTGTATATAGAAATGTTCTGGCATAATATGTTTTCTTCAACCATAAAAGTGTCTTTAACACCATAACAGAGCACTAAGCATAGAGTAACTTTCTAAAATCGATACAAAGTTAGGCATCTGCTTTAGTTATTGATATAATCATCCTGTGAAAGGGATACACAAAAGATTTTATGCTTTAACTAGTGCTCAATTATTTTAAAACACATTAATCCTCCTTTACATTAAGGAGCAAGATACATCTGTTGTGCACCTGGAAGTTGCAATGGCCACAAACAAGGTGTAATGTTTATGTTGATCAAAACACATGTTCAAGGAGCCATTAAAGTTAACCATGGCTGCAAAAAGGTGCTCTATGTCGACTGTACCTTGTGAACAAACAAAAGCCACCTTTTATATTGAGTAATTTATGTAAATACAATATCACCACAAAATAATCTTTGGATGCAGGTTATGGTCTTAAAACATTTAATTATGGACATCTGTTCCAAATCCAATAGTACACACTAAAAAGGTTAAATTAAATTGTGTAATATCAGTTTCCCCTTGTTTCTTGTTATCAAGGTTGTTACTGTCTAAGCAGCTTCATCTGTTTCTTGTGGTCCAGGGCCAGGGTTGATATATTGGTGATATATATAGTGCAACAGATAAACCAGTTTATTTTAGTGTCAATGATCTTAATGGTACACTAATTAGTAAACTGATGACTGAAATGCTCACCATTCCCTGGCACTAGTGATCCGTACTCCTCCAGATATTATCCCAACAGAAGTTTACTTGTGGCTTTCTGCTTCTGTAGGAATATAAGATGCCTACATTCCTTTGTGGCTTTAGGATACCAGACCTTTTCATTACTCATGTAAAATGTGTCCTCGTTCATGATATAATGAATATTTGTCATGTGACACAAAATAGTGTGAAATAGTAAACATTGAATTCTATAATTTATAATTGTATAATACTATGACAGCCTCCAACCAGCAGTAGCAACCCCCCCAAAAAAAAAACAGTGACTAATGTTTTGAAGTTGCTGACATGTATTCAGATTAGCTGCAGGGGGTAATAAGAATGTACCCCTAGTGTCACATACCATCTAATTAGCAATTTCGCAGCCATGCACGTTTTGCTTCACAAGAAAGAAAATATATTATTCAAAGGCAAAGAAGGTATAATTAATGAAAGTTATTATATAGAAATCCGATTTAAAGGTTACTGCATATAGAATCACTTCAATCCATAAAAGGCATTCAATCAGTCAATGTGTCAAGAAAACACTTGATAAACTGCTTCATACTTATATACTGTTCCATTGGGGGGAAAAATATATACATATATAATCATATTAAGAGGACTTAATTTTTGTTATAGTATTACTAAAATAAAATTAAAAATAGTTGAATGCTTTCATGTGGAACATGTGTGATGGAACATGCTTCTTTAGACTTCCAATTTCCATACAGTAAACATTTCTTAAATTGAGTTCATTTTAAGGAACTCTGGATCTGTAAACTAATATATTTGAGTGCCGTATCTGTAACATCACCTTTTTCCTGGAAGCTAATAGTTGGTTTCTGCAACATATCACTGTGATTTTTTCATCTAAAGCAGGATAATAGACTTGGCACTAAGTATTAAGGTGATGACCTACACTTAAAATATCTAACCTCCCTTATTTTTCTTTAAAATGCCGGGACAAAATCTTCCTCTATTTAGGTGGAATGTGCTAATTTCTGTGCTGGAAGAAAAGTATATTTAATCAAAGTTAAATTCCTCATGAAAAATGTTGTTGGTAGCATACGACTATGTGTCCTTCCCAATAGAGCCCAATTATCCTGCTATTTCTGGTGATCCAATGACAGAATTTGATTTATGACCCTCACACCAGGACTGCAATAGCTTTGCATCTGCCACTAATATTATCTACTGCGCTGCACTGGAACACATTCATGATCGTGAAAATTATTCAAACTTGTCACTAGTTCAAACTAGCCACTGTTAATACAGATAATACTTGTCAAACATTTTCACTTCCTATAAGTTGAGGCTAACAGAACAAACATTTCAAAATATTTACCACCATGGGTTCAGTAACATTTTAGGACAAGGGAGAAACTAAGGGGGTGTATGTTAAGTCATTAGAGAGGGAGAGGATGATGGAGAAGGTAAGGCAGAGAGATGGTAAGTGACTTAGAGAGGGAGTGATTATGTATGCATGCATCTATGTTACAGTGATTATGCATGTATTAACATGGGTATGTTAATATGAGTGTGTATGCGAAAGTGTGTTAGCATGAGTACGTATGTGTAGTTGTACATGTATTAGCATGAGTGCGTATGTGAAAGTGTGTGTATTAGCATGAGTGTGTATGTGTATGTTTGCATGTGTATGTGTTTGCATGAGTGTGTGCATATTAGCATGAGTGAGTATGCATGGTAGCATGAGTGTATTTTGTTATCATGAGATGGTAAAAGTGTGTATGAGTGTATAAGTGTGTAATGAGTCCTTGTTGTGTGTGTTAGCATGTGTGTATGTTAGCATGAGTGTGCATGTATGTTAGTAGGAGTATATATGTGTAAGTATGTGTGTTATCGTGAGTATGTATGTGAAAATGTGTTAGCATGACATTGTATCTGTGTGTATGAGCATGAGTGTGTTTGTTTATGTATATTAGCATACGTATAAATGTGTAATTATGTGTGTTAGCATGGGTGTTTATGTGTAAGTGTGTGTTACCATGTGTGTATGTGTAAGTGTGTTTGTCATGAAAGTGTATATGTATGTGTTAACATGAGTATGTATTTATTTTAGCATAAGTCTATTTCTGGGGGTGTACATTAGCATGAGGGTATATGTGTAATTGTATGTGTTAGCATGAGTATTTATGTGTAAGTGTGTTAACTTAAGTGTTTTTACCTGAGTGTTTTAGCATGTATGTGTATGTGTAATTATGTGTGTTAGCATGAGTATGTGTGTGTGTTAGCATGATTGTGTTTATGTGTGTATCTTAACATGGACGTATATGTGTGATTGTGTGTATGCGAGTGATAACATGAGTGTGTACATGTAGGTGTGTTAGCATGAATGTGTGTATGTGTGAGTGTGTTTGTTATTATGTGTGCATGTGTTTGTTAGCATGACTGTGTATTAGTCTGAGAATGTCCATGGGCCAAACGATACCAGCCCTCCCCTGATCTTTAATGTCTGTATCATGTCTGCAAAGACACTGCAAACTAGCAAGTGCACATCCCTCTTCTCCTTCTGTCATAGGGGGTTTTAAGTTTGTTCACTTTATTGTTATTTTGGATATTGTTACTTTGAATGTTATTGTGAATTAGCAGCATTTGGAAGAGACAGTTTTGAACACAAAGAGAAGAAGTCCTATCAGCAACTGAAAAATGATTGAAACCCTTCAGTGACCAGTGTTGCTTCTCTCACTTTTTGTTTCCCCTTTACTTGCTGGCCCACTGAGCAGGAGCCTCAGCATGACATATACTAGCACTGGAAGAAGCACTGATGGCAGGCAAATAAACCCCATCAATTTGGATAAGCATAACATTAGTGTACATAATAGATATATAGATAGATAGGCAGACAACTGGATGCTTACACACTAACCAAAAACATTCAAAGGCATATTTCCTTTTTTTTCTTCTAAGCATAACTTTGATTTAAAGTATTAAACAACAAATATTTTTAATCTGTCCTTTTACATAAATCAATGCTTCTAATAGATTCACCCTCCTCAAACACAACTATGAACAAGTTTCTTTTTTTGCAGATATTCAACTATTCATCATTACTTCTATCTCATGTGCATGCAAGTGTCTTTTTTTCATGTCCCTGATAGATCTATATCAAGTATTCTGAATTAATTAATTATAAGCATTGTCTAGGCAACAGATATTTAAATCTGTTCTGCTATGAAGTAAGAAAATACTATAAATAAAGCCAGTAAATAGCTTGTACGAAAATGTTTTATGTGCAATCTGGATAGAAGAAGTGTATTGAATCTAGTTATAGTGTTGCTGTTTTAAAAAAAAATAATTTCCTAATACATTTTCCATAGTATACTTGTTCTTCCATATTATTAATTAAAATATTAGGGTGCTGATTAGGGAGTCATCCTCTACTCTAAGCAATTGTTTGAGACCTTGCGTCCTTACATATGATAGATGTAGTGTATGGATGTCTTACTTTGAAAGCGTGGTAGATAAAAGGAACAGGCTCACATGAGAAGTGGTAGAGGCTAATATAGTAAGGGAATTTATACATGCACCGGGTAGACATAAAGCTATCTTGAATCTAAGACATAATAAAGGGCTGATTAAGACCTGATTCTTACATCAGTATAATAGGTAGACTAGATGAGCCAAATGGATCTTACCTGCTGTCAGATGTCTATGTTCTTATGTGCATGTCCACATTATTACAATAGGGGTGAATAAAATAGCTCTCTCTAAACAACACCATATAAACAAGGCATACATGATGAAGGTGCAAACTAGGGGATACAAATATGTCTGTCATGTCTTGATATTCTACAATAATGAGCTAAGAATGTTTCTGCTAACTTGCAGAGAAAAACATATCAGAAATCTTACTTTAACAACTGACAATACACAATACACAACAAACGTGTTTCAGTGCACAAAAGCCTCAAATCAATACGAGGTCCAAAGTTGCAAGGGGGAACCTAGACAGGGACCTCTTACTCACTTATCTCACCAATGATGAGGTCAGGGGGCTCAAACATCTGTGAAGGAGTTGCTGTTGTTGTCTTCTGATAGTTTGTCATTTCAGAAAAATGGGGGAGTATCCTTAGATTACATCCAAATTCATTTTACTGCAACATATTGTACAGCATATTGTAGTCTATTAATTTATTACATCTTCTGATATTTTTTGTCTGTGATTTTCGTCAGTTTTCAACAGAACACACTACAGATAAAATAAAGCAATCTAAATACTATAGATTTATTCTCACTTGCTTCAATAAAACAATGCAAACATCTGTAATTGCCAGCGATGTCATTGGGTCATGTCTGTACATTTGTCAGTGTAGTGTAATGTGATAAAATCAATGAAGATCAAAGAGGGCAAAGATTGTGGTCAAAAGGTTGAACCTATGAATTAATATCCTACAATGTTCATCTAATATTAAAGTGAACCAGAAGCAGAAGTAACAGAAATGCATGTATTTACATCAAATGTCTATGGCAAGCTGTGAGAAATCTTTTGAAACCCTTACTATGTAAGTGACGGTAAAATCACTTAAGATGTGCAAACATTTTAATTCAGACTGCTTTAAAACAACCCAAACTTAGAGAATACTTTCTACTTTTAATTCTGCTGCAAACCACTACATTCTTAAAAATTAACAGAAACATTTAATTATAACCAAACCCACATTACAGTAGTGTTTCTCTTTTGCTAAGCCAATCAAGAATCTCTTGTAGCAAAGAAGTTTGACACAGTTATTACTAGACTTGTGCATTCGTCTTCGGGCGAACATGAAAACCAATACGAAGAGTGCGTTTTCGTGTTCGTTCCAAAGACACGCCGAAGAAAAGACGGTGGCGGTAAAACGTAGGCGAAGACGAAGACACACACCACGAAGATCTTCGTGATCGTCTTCGTCTACCATTCCCCCCCCCTTTTAACTTACCTTGTCTTCGCGGCATCGCGGCAGTTCCCGGAAGTGGAAATCTGCAGGTTCGCCGTCACGGGTTACAGGGCAGTGCGAATGAGCCTATTGGTCGCCTACAGGGACTTCCTCTGGCATCAACCAATTGGTTGATGCCAGAGGAAGACCCTGCAGGTGACCAATAGGCTCACTCGCACAGTCTTTGTAAGTTAACCCCTGACAGCGAACATATCGATTTCCAGTGGCATCTGCAGGGTAAGTTGCAGCATTGGGGTTTTAAAACCCTCCCTGTTCAATTAGTTAAATGTCCGTACCAGCAACTTTATTGGTCGCTCGTACGGACATTTAACCCGGCACAGACTAACTAATTGAACAGGGAGGGAGACCAGTGGCATCGGCAGGGTAAGTTGCAGCATTGGGGTTTTTAAAACCCCAATGCTGCAACTTACCCGGCACATCCCACTGGTCTCCCTGTTCTATCAGTTAAATGTCCGTACGAACGACTTGATTGGTCGCTCGTACGGACATTTAACTGATAGAACAGGGAGACCAGTGGGATGTGCCGGGTAAGTTACAGCACCAGGGGCCTAAAAGTCTGTACGAGCGACCAACAGAGTCGCTCGTACAGACTTTTAAAATCCCAATGCTGCAATTTACCCGGCAGATCCCACTGGTCTCCCAGTTAATAAATGCTAGAACAGGGATACCAGTGGGATCTGCCGGACAAGTTACGGCACCAGGAGTTTAGCAGTCTGTATGAGCGACCCTATTGGTCGCCAGCAGGGGGCTCGTCTGCCATCAACCAATGGCAGACGAGCCCCCTGCTGACGACCAATAGAGTTGCTCATACGGACATTTAAACTCCTGGTGCCAGAGCGGCTTTAACCCCGTATTAACCCCTTAACCGGGGAAAATGAAGAAAAAACGAACACGAAGAAGGTCCACGAATATTCGCTCGAAGAGAAAACAGGACCAGGCGAATATTCGCGGAATACGAAGTTTTTTTTTTCCCGAAGACGAGCACGAAGACGAACACGAAGAGCCCCCTGGTGCCCAAGTCTAGTTATTACTTATTTTACTTAGAGTGTAGAGGACAAAAATGCAACTTTAACCCCTTAATGACAAAGCCCCTATATGTACGGGCTCAAAATACATTGTTTTCAATGGGTTTAGGAACCGCCCATTGTCCTTAAGGGGTTAAAATCAACTTATATTTAAAATGCCACTTAATGTACCAATAGTTCTTTCAAAGGCATCAACTCGCCATGTTAATGTATTAAAAAAGAGATTGTATAATTATTTCATCTTTTTTCTTTTCCCTTTTTTTCTTTATTTCTTTCTTTTCTAAATTTCACCATCTTTATTCATTGGAAGATATGGACAAAAATGATGTATTCAAATGTGTACTGTGAGTTAGGTACCCGAGGCTCAGCAGCCAGAAAGTGAAATCTGGTGGTGGTAAGAGGGTGCCTCGATATAACTACCCGACCAACCGTTTCAAGACTCGAAGGCTCTACGGAGTTTAGTTCCTATTATTTGTGGTAGTCTAGCATTTCAAAACAAGTTAAAACATCGATCCAGGTTTTGCGTGGGTCATATCAGCGCATATAGAATGTTTTAATAATGCAATCGCTTACAATCCATTATATCTTAATCACTGAACAATCAATTAGGTAGCACGCATGAAATTTTAATAACAAGATCTCACTTGATTATTTAAAAAATTAATTGCATACCATCAGGAGAGTTAACATGGGCTATTAATCTCGATTTCATTTTATAATACATGTCAGACATTTTGTCATCTTAATTCTTACAATTAATATTCACCTCTAGTTGATTACAAATGTAGAACTAGGGCTATATAATCAAATAATTAATGCACAGAGCCCTTTAAAGAAGGAGATATTGAACTCCGGACCTTGAAGGCCACAAACTGACCAGGATTAAGGTAAATACTTGCTTTGGCCCTTGTCCCCCTTTCCAACATACAACATATGTAAATACACTTACACACTGTTCCCATAGAAAACTAAAATTAATTTTTTTTAAAAGTTACAGTTTTTGGGTTTGGATGTCAAACTAGTTGAATGGATAAGGCAAAAGTTGAAAGACAGGAATGAGTGGGGGGGCTACAAAAATGGTAAATTGCAAGATATAAATTATCAGGGAATACTAAGGGATCTTCATGTATAGCTTGTAGGAAAGAAGAGAGAGGGGAGATGCAATAGAAACATTTAAACACTTAAAGGGATTTAACAAAGTACAGGACACACAACCTTATTTTAAAGGATACGCTATGTTAGAAGAATAGGTCATAGTCAAAAACTAGAGGCTTAGACGCTTAGAAAAAAATGTAAGGAAGTTCAAATTTACTGAGAGAGTAGTAGATACATGGAAAAATTTCCCAGAAGAGGTTGTGGAGGCTAATACAGTGAGGAAATTTAAACAGGCATGGGATAGACATAAAATGGGTTTAAATCCCTGACAACAGGACAAATCTTATGTACTGTCAAATTCTAGGTTTTTATGAGTGTGTAAAGGCAAATAATAGCCTATATGTTTGCTTGTCTTTCATAAAAGCTTACTGCATATAAATGCCCCATATTTGCATATGGAAATCTATACGTAACATGTCACAGATTAAGTATCCCCTTTGTATTAAATCATCCCATTGTGAACTTGCAAATCAATGACAGATTAAATGATGACCAATTAAGAGGACTCTCAAAATTCAATGTTAATATTGTAAGAAAAAGGAGTTAGCCTGGACAAATATAAAAATAAAAAAATACAAATGTCATAAAAAACATGAACAAACATATTTCATAAAATGTAGTACATCATATTCAAGTGAGGACTATAATAATACATTTGTTTTTCTATGTAAAATGTGTTTTTACATGCTTTAAAGTATTTCACGGCAAATATGTTTAGATGCTACATTTTCAGTCCTTCATTAAAAATAAAACACCATGTGCCTGTACCATGAGATAAAGAAGAGAACCTATTTTTCCATTGGCTGAGTAACACTTTTCCAAAATCCTTAACCTCGTATAGACTGGATTCGGCAGCTTCTGTTCTTCGTATAATCAAATGGCCACGTTATCACATTCATGAACACAGTCAAAATATGTACTCCATTTTGTTTTGTTGGGTATTGTAAGCACATTTATTACTTTAGAGGTTATTGTTTCTGTCATAAAGTAGGGGAGGATGGTCCAGCAGTGGGATGATAGGACAGCATGAATACTGATTGTGCCATACTAAGGACTCAACTGATCAAGGAAAATCATACAGGAAACTAGGCCTCAAATGTGGAAGATTTAAAAAAGGAAAAAAAATGTATTATTTTCATATACGAGTGCTGAAATTATTATTATTATTATTATTATTATTATCATTATTATTATTATTATTATCATATTTTTTATATAGTGCCAACAATTTACACAGCTGAGACACTTAGCCCTTATTGACTGAAACACCAAATCATTAGTAAACACTTAACCCTTAAACAGAGTAACAAAAGTCTTCATTTAGATCATTATCTTTATGATTCAATTGATTAATACTTTATTATTCAAGAAAATCAAAAGTATTATTTTTGTATGTATATGGCCATTAAAGTATCTCTATTTAATTTCTCGAGGAACTAATATGCAAGAAAAGATATATATATATATATATATATATATATATATATATATATATATATATATGTATATTTTGCATGGTTATTTTGCTTTCTCCTATGTATCACTGTTACTCAATTGTTACTTGATAAAATAGGACATTGTTTTAATAATAAATTAAAATAATACTGAAATTGTGGATTTTGGTTATTGGGTGAGAAAGGCAGGAGGTAGTATTAGGCAATTGCTTGGTGATTGATTAGCTAATGCAAAAAGAAAAATCCAACATTCTAATTAAGTCTAGGATCAGGTGGCAAATGTTCATATATGATATACTGCACACAGCTACCTATAATGATGAGCCACCACAAACAATATCTCTGTTTGACATGTAGTTAATAATGCCGTTCTTACCTGTCTGCTGTTGATACCCAGATTTGGTGCAAATGAAAATGGTTTTATAGTTTTTTTTTTATACATGGGTGCACTGCTATTTAATTGTGATTCTATTATGTGAATCACACGTTTCTTAGTTATTTATATCAATGTTTATCTATAACATTGAAAGTAGTTTCAGAATGCAGAACTTATTGAGCAGTAATTGACAAGATACAACCAGTATCTTTTAGACTTTTAGAATTGACTTAAGGTTGTCAATTTAGAGAATATCCATTCACTTTCTTGTTGAAGAAAACATCTGCATTTGTGCAACAGTGCCTTGTTAAGCCTTCGTTGGGCTAGAATATGGTACTGATTAATATAAGGCCACATACAAACCTGACGTATGCTTATGTATGATATTTTCCCCACGTAGAAATTGATGCGCTGTTCAATTAAACAAGGCAGTGGTTGAACATTGTGTATAGTTTCCATGTTGCTGTTTTAGCTTAGTTTGCATAATATTACTTCAGAATCATTGGGGCTATTAGGCTTGCCCCCTGGGCTAAATATCATAAGTCTGCCCCCGGCGATTATCACTGGCCCACAAGGAACATCATTTCAATGTTCCCAAACGGATTACAACTGTCACTACATGAGGCTAATTGAAGAAACTACTGCAACATATGACTAAAAATAAAATCAAACATACAATCAACAATTCCATATGTTATGATTAAAATTTGGTTTAATTAGGTTTAATTTGCTTTAAACAGCAAAATAATGACATGTATTTGAGTGTTAATCAGAAGATAATAATGCAAATGCAAAGCTTTCACAAACCATACCATTGTATTTATCGCTAAACATACATAACTAAACACAATTATCAGCAAATATTTGAAAATAATTATGTTTACGTAATACTAAATGAGCAGTGAAAAGAATGGTTAAAAGTCTTGTGTTACAGAATAAAGCAGTCCGCATCATCTATATGCCATGCGGGTATGTATATATATATATATATATATATATATATATATATATATATATACACATATACATGGGTCCCCAACCACCGGGTCGCGGAGCTGTACTGGTCTGTGGCCTATAAGCAACCGGGCCGCACGGCATTTCCGGGCGCCGAGCATCTGTTATCTTTCTATCATTTAGCCCTGCTTCAGGCAAACAGCAGGGTGAGAATCCAGATCACCCGCAGCGCTGCAGGGCATCTGGAGCTTCCTCTCCACCAGCCGTGGATGTCTATGCGATGCAGACAACCCCGCTTCTGAAGGAGTGCTTCTGGTGCTCCTTCATAGAAGCCCCAGCAGCAGTGGAGGTTGTCTGAGCACATCGAACAGACGTCCACAGCTGCCGGAGAGGAGGATCCCCCTGCAGGGGACCTGCATCCTCCTCTCTGGCAGCCGGGGAAGATCTGCCTGATGCGCACAGACAACTTTCGCTGCTGCCAGCACTTCCGCCGGGGCTTCTATGACGGAGGGCCAGCATAGAAGCCCCGGCGGATGTGATGAGCAGCAGCAGAGGTTGCCATCGAGCAAACGTACATCGAAACATGGTCAAACATGAGTGCAACGATGAACATATGGGTTTTTTTAGGACAAAATTCTTATGGAATAGTACTTTGGCTAAGGACTGACTACACAGATATACATGAAATTTAACAGAAGTGGAGTAGGAGATGTTATGTATTAAGTAAAACTTAATATTTACTTTTAATTAAAATGGTTATTCCACTCTAATGTCCTCTTCATTAGTGTATGTTAACATGCAATATGAAGGAAAGTTCTAATAACCTTTATAAAAAAGTGAGCATGACTGCTGATCTAAAACTGCTGGGCTTGCACAAAAACAATCATGAACGGCAGGGATGGGTGGCATAAGATAACATTTTTAATTAAAAATGTGTGTCAACTATCCTTACCCACATCCAGAGGAACCTCGCAACTGCAAAATCAAAAGTGTTTTTATGGTTGTGCTATCAACAAGTTACACCTTTCCGCCTGCCCATGATTTCCCAGGTTATAGAAGTTAGCAGTTTGTTAGTGCAGATTTAATTTAGAAAAACTTTAGGATCTGGTGGTTAGACTGTCAGGGTACCAGCAACCATTATTTATAACATAGTACTGGGTAAATATTGATCATCATGGGTTGGTTCCTGTGGTCAATACCAATTAAAAGCAAAGTGTTCCTGGCTTATTGTGTTGGGTTTTTTTCTTTGTACTTGGTAAGACACTTGATAAATTATTAGAGTTTCCACCTGAGGACCCACTTTAATCTTTTATGATTCTAAAATGCATGTCATAGACTTAATGCTATTTTATTAAGCATTAGCATTTTAAAAATTCTTTAAAAAAAAAAAAAGAATTAAAAATGACAGATTAAAATGTTAGTACAGCCTACTTCAAACCAATATTAGCCATCTGTGTTTTTTATTTTTGTGTTTGTGACCTAATTCAGGTCTTTAATCTATGTGCAGGTAATGTCCTTTCCTTTATCCTATCCTTCCATTCTTCCCTGTATGTTGTAACAGCGGAAAAATTATGGTTCTGAAAATCTAATGTGCCCCTTGAGGAGCAATCACCAAAGTAATATCAGAAACTTCCTTTGAGATAAGTAAAGGTAGATGCATTTTAGCATACCTCTTAACATTGGAAATAGATTTAGGAGGTGTAGATAGAAGTTACTGGCAGACCAAGAGAAAACGATACCTGAGACATTGTAACCTTTAGAAATCTATGTGTTCGGAAGGATTTATTTTAGTTATATACACAATTTTTGCTGTACAAATTTACACATTTTATGTAAAAATGATAGTGGCTTTTGAACACTATACCCATGAAACATTTTGAGCGCCCAGAAAAAAAGGAAAGAGGCACAGATAGACTATAGGCTCCCAAAGAGAAGCTGTCTTTCCTGAAGAGGAACATTTGTATATCTCTTTCATATAAATCCACACTAGGAAAAGGCAATTCCCTTACCTTTTTAGGACACATTCCAGCTATGTGGGAGTTAATAACAGATACACTTACAGAAATCCGTGCTAACAGTACTATATGGAAGCTCTTGTGCTTGTAACCCTACAACTGGCTACATTAACAATAAAAATATTGGCTACTTAATTTGCTATGGCATGCATAGTGCATAAAATTATGGTGCACATCTAAATATTGAATTTGTATTTTTTGGATCACATACGCATGACGCACACACATCTCTACATCCCACTAACAATATGTGCTGTCAAAGCAAGGATCTGGAAATAATGCATTATTATGTTCTCAAAATCACCTTAAGCTTTTTACACATCTATCTATTCCCAAGCCTTAATCAGAGGTATTTTGTCAAATGTTATGAAAGAACCCGAGAAGCCTGAAAACACTTTCTAAAGGGTTTACCCGGTGATCCAAAATAAATAGGAATATATCTGCCTTGTTCATCACACATATCTCACATACTTTTTCAGCCTCACGTTTTTGTTTTGTATGATACGTCCTTTAATGGTGCTGTTCTCAATAGATATTTTTTTTTAAATTTCCTAGAATTTTATATTATTATGAACTATGATGGTATTTATTCCTTTTCTAAAAAAAATAACATACAGTTTGGCTGTATTTTCTTGAAACATTTCAGCAGGACCTCTTAATCCTGTCTGTCTTCACTACTCAGCCTGCCCATCTCTGAAATGGTGTTACCTTTAAGGTTTCTTTTACTTCTCTCTATGTGAAGTGGCACTTATGTGGGTACATTTTAAGATGCCCCCCTAGGTGCGACAGCACCTTTAAGTGCCACTGCATCTAATCATATGGAGTCAGTTGCACACAATTTGTAACCTTTTACTTAAAGCGGCTTAACATTCCCCAGTTGTATATGTCTAATATCACATCGTTTAACAAGCAATCACAAAAGAATTATATTTTTTTATTTAAGCATTATATTTTTAAGGCTTTAAACTGAGCCTTAGGGGTACATGCAAAAATAGATTTTATTTTACTATATCTTTTACTGTGTTTTTTATCTGCCTAACATAAAACTCACCTTGACTTCTGCCACTCTTATTATTATGTATTAAATGCGAAATTTAATATGCCATTTGGTATTCTTTTATGCCATTTATACTACTCTGTTGCTTTTGTTATCCACAAAAGAGACACAAGCGTTCCTTTACACTTTATTGGACTTTCAAAAGAAATTCAGTAATCCTATTTTTTTTTTCCTTTTTTCTGTTACACTTGTAAAATGTAGGATCAAACGCGTTTAAATATTATATTTATTGGAAAATAGCTATATTTTGTATTACTTTGTAGTTAAATTGATCCAGTTTTGTTACAGAAATGGCTCTATAACTGGTAGTTACCTGAAAAAGTCCTTTCAGCAGAACAGAAACTAAAAATGCAGATGACCTTTTTTTAATTTTCTCGCAGTAAAGTGACGGAAAGAAAGAAAGGAAGGAACCGGTAGGATATCACTCGGACAGAACAAGGGAGCATGGCCTGTTACAGTCAACACAATTGAGGAGAGAGCAGAAAAATTACCCATATTGTAGTATACAGATGGAATACAGAGAAGCATGCAGGACAATTGCCCATTAAATTCATCGCACATTGTGAAGACTGGAATGAGATTACATTCTGTGAAAATGCATAGTGACAAGTGAGCTGGGGAAATTGTTGCTTAGAGCAGGAAGGTTATCAAGCAACATGATTAGGAAATGTGGCTATTACACACAGTAGGATTGCTACAGAGATAAGAAAATAGGTAACATTGTACATTATACTCATACATCCTATATAGCAGATGTTACAGAAAACATGTCTATTACATGAAACACAAATGTTATAGGCAGGGGAAAAATAGAATCTTCAGTGGAGTGTTATAAACATCTTGGTAGGTACGCTCCTCTGAGAGCTTCTGCTACCTGCTCCACACAGAGGGGGCTAAGCTGGGTCAGAGGATGTGGCACTAGGCATGCCTTGTGGTTAGGATGGCAATGAATTGGCCTGGTGGGCAGAACTGGGCAGAGTATGGATAAGCTTAGATGCCATTCCATATACCATGGGAGTAATGTGGCCCTAGAGATAATCGCCTGTGAAACCTGAAGCCTCTGGGTCAAATCAGGTCAGTTCCCAGGAGTTAGTGGACACATTTAGACACATCCCATTATACCTATTATAGAAAATATATGAGTTTGTACATTCATGTACACAGTATATTATATAAAGGGTATTTAAAAATATACCATGTATTTTGCATAACAGTGCAAAAAGGCTAAATAATTCAGAGGAAAACAAGCAGAGTGGGTAGTCTTAATAACCAGTATGATAAGTGTGCTATTTGTATATATTACAAATGCCTGAAACGTTTATTAAATACATTATAACCAGTTCCCTTAGTTCAAAACAAACACATGTTGTGATATAACATGTCATATAACATGATGTGATATAACATGATGTGATATAACATGATGTGATATAACATGATGTGTTAACACATTAAGCCAAACTGGAGTCCTCTATGGACCCTTAGATAGCATCCTTGACAGAGTTTCTTTGAGCTTAACAGCTTAACTCGATTTTTACCCAAATAGCTGTATTATAAAGCAAATTAATTCATTTAATACCACTACAATATAGAACTATATATATATATATATATATATATATATGAAGATTTTCATGACATCTGTCCATATAGCAGTTTCAATATAAACCCAAAGGCTCAGTATGACTCTATGTCATCATTCTACATTGCACAGCTTGCCTGTAACAACCTAACATCCAACAACATTTTTATATTCGAGTATATTAGTCATAGGTGACAAATCAAAGTACTTACGTGTAGTCCTTAGTTTCAAATGTCTTTGTCTGCACACAAAAGAGAAAAAAAAATCATAGTTATCACACAAACATTATCAGTTAATTTAAAGGCAAATTCTAATGCTTCAAGAGAAAACACAATACTGCGTTTTTTTTGTGGTTTGTAAATCACCATTTCAAATGATAGAATGATTAACTCTTGATGTGCTTAGACTAGCATTGTGCTGCAAGAACTTCACACAATTTATGCTTTTCCCAGTATTTCTTACATAAGTAAAGTAAATGTCTAATGAGTAACTGAGCGAGAAATAGTACACGTCTCTTACTGCCATAAACATATACCACAAATTCTCAAACCTTTGATCATCCATCAGCATAGGATACAAAACAGGTCAGGAGACAAATAAAAGAAAAACACCCAGCATGTGGCGCTGGTCTCCTGTCCTGTTTTGTATCTTTTTCTAATTGGTGAATCAATCATGCGCCACTTCACCTTCAGTCTTCAGCATTCATTAAGTGTGCACAATCTAAATATCCTGTTCCAGTGGCAGATCGAGTGCTGTAGTGTGTTTGGCTGGTAAACCAGGCTTTACACTACGTCACAAGAACCTAAATTTACAGCAGTTATTCATGAAACTTAATATAGTATTCCCTTTGGCACTACAGGGGAGTATAACTGTGGTGCTTATCACCAACTCTCCTTTTATCCAGACATGGTGTTTGTTAGAGTGTCCAAAAGTCACTATAGTAAATGTTCATTCAGGTTTGGAGTGAAATGTGAGCCTCTACTGGCCCTTTCCTTTGGGTATGGCAAATCTCTTTTCTCTTATAGGTACTAGAGCAGGGGCGTCCAACATGCGGCCCGCGGGCCAAATGCGGCCCGCGAGACCTCGAGGTGAGGCCCGCGTGAGATCGGCAGCCAGGGCAACCGATCTTACACGGGCCGTATCTCAAGCCCTGCTACAACAAGAGCCCTGCTACTTACCAGTGGGAGGGTCTTTTGTACTGCAAAGAGGAAGCGGAACCCAGCAGATTTCACGTGACATCACATGACTCTGCTCCAGTACTGCTTCCTCTGTGCAGTACCAGAGAACGCAGAGGGAGGCCGCGCCCCCTGCTGAAGTCTGTGAGCGGCATCGATGAGCTGCAGTGCAGGTAAGGGGGTGGGGAGGGTGTTTGAATGAGTATGCGTGATTGAGGGAATTAATCTGTGAATGAATGAGTATATGAATGAATGAGTGTGTGTGTGATAGCATGGATGTGTAAGTGCTGGAACCTAGGCATGATGGGACTGTGATTGCTGTTAGCAATCAGACTCCTATCATGCCAAGTCAGCCAGTACATGCTGAAACCTAGCTAGCTGCCCCCCTTGTGTATTGATGCTGCCAGCAGTATGGGGTCTGCACATCACTTACAGCCACCCTGTACCAGCATGTACTGGCTGACTTGGCGTGATAGGAGTGTGATTGCTAACAGCAAGCACAGTCCCATCATGCCTACGTACCAGCATGTACTGGTTGCCTGGGTATGATAGGAGTGTGATTGCTGTTAGCAATCACACTCCTATTATGCCAAGTCACATTGCTAATTTTTTTTGTCCAATTGTGGTGTGTTACCTACTTGTATTAAAAATGTGAGTTTTTATTATTATTTTTAAAGGTGGAGGGTCATTTTCGGTTTTGGCTAAGTGAATGTTTTGGTCCAGAAGTTTCATTTTGGTGCATCCCTAGAATAAATAGAACTATTTCATTTTTAATTATCCTGAATTTGTAGTCACAACACTTTCTAGGCCCAGAAATCAGTGAGAGGAAAAGTAAAGGTTTTGTGTCATTTACTTTATTTTAATCTGAATATTTTAATAAAGGCCATATTTTCTCTCAGTGAAAAATGAGTGCGGCCCTCACATGTATACAATTCTGATGAAGTGGCCCACTGCAGAAAAAACTTGGACACCCCTGTACTAGAGTATGCTAAATACTCAACATACAATAGTATGTCTCTAAAGTCCAAAGATATATCGGTGATAAAAGGCTCCAAAGACAATCGGTATAGATGCAAATTATACCATATTTGAATACATTTTATCCACTTTCAGTAAAAATAGTGATATAAAACAAAAAACTATTAAAAAGGGTGAGTAACCCATACAAACAATGTCTGTAAAAGTCAAGGGGTTATAAGTGTTTTTCATTCATACTTGAAAGAACATTAATATTTCTAGCAAAGCTAATAATATTTTGTGTTGTTTAAAATGCATTTTTGGCTTGATATGTGAAACTGACCCTTTTAAATTAGACTGAATTACTTTCTGGAAGCTGTAATAATAAATGCATTATCAATATCCCGAGCAGAAAAGAAAGAATTATAAAAAATATAATTTAAAACATGCAGAGCAGGAGAACTTTACTAAAGTTAAGCAGAAGCAGTTTTTATATTATGCCTACTTATTCAGTTTGTCAGCACTGACCTCAATTGCAATTTGAAGGTATATTCAAGTTTATGTGGCTGGTTGTAAAATGAGCTTATATAGTCTTTGTTCAGCTCCCAGAGGAGACACATTCCCAGAGAAAACAGACATGATTTATGGCTGTAAACATTTTCTTTCTATTAAAAATCTGTTTTGGATACAATCCTGATGAAGCATTTTTTCCCTTTATCATAACCAGATTCTTGTATTTGTCCTGAATAATATACAGTATATATGTAAAAGCCAACTGGCAACAGAAAAAGTCACTGGAAAAAAATATACCTGATCTATACTGCCAGCCATCATGCACAATGATTTTTCTATTTTGATATGTCAATGACAAACTGTAAATTTCAAAGGCATGTTCTGAACAATTCACTGGTGAAGAAAAGCCTGTGTAAAATTGTATTTCATGTTTTAAGGTCATAAACACAAGAAAATAATCTAATCTGTATATTTTTACAAAAGCCTTGTCATCATGGGAGTTGTCCATCATGCTGAGCAAAGTGGAATATGATTTGACATTTACTGTGTTCCCTGCTCAATGTAGGGTTAATTCCCTAAGACTGTAATGGAGGGGGTTAATTGCCTGAGATTGCTTATGTCTGGTAATGACTGTATGTATTTTATAATATAAATATATTATTATATCTAAAATCAACATGGTTCCCATTACGCACCTATGTGTGAAATCTCATCCATGTCATACTGTGTCCTTGAATGGCAGAAATAAAATGTGGTCACCCTAGCCCTCACTAGTGGAGGCTTTGTTAATCTCCCGTGCCGCTCTGATGATGTCCCCAACCGGCTTGTCTGAGACACCTTTGTGCTCAAAAAACTTGTCAGTGTCTCCACCATTGCTTGTGTGCACCATCTTTGCACCCAAACAGTTTGCCCGTGCGCGCAGGTGTTCTGTAAGAGGCCGCAAAACTGTTGGCAGCCCTGGTGTATGGGTGGGTGCTGCATACTGTATGCAGGGTGGAGGATAGTGTTGTGTGTAAAGTTAGGGGGGCTGCTGCATAATGTTGTTTGGGAAAGCACTGCTGGGTATTCTAACACATTGCATTCCTTAATATGTTACAGTTTACCTATACCTATCTACCAAAAGAAACAATATTATTACAATTCGGCAGCAAGGGTGGGAGGTAAGACCTCTGAGGCAAAGAACTCCATCTACGTCAGCTTTCCTTAACTTACTTATAGCTTTAGGGTTTTCTTTGACTTTCAACTTCCATCTGTGGCCTCTCAACAAACCTTACCAAGATTTTTGATTATTGGCCCAAATAGTATGGGTGTACTAGTTATGGGATGGGTGCCAAGGACATAGCTTTACCATTGTCTGTAAAAAAGAAATTCCTCAATATTCTATTTGCCAGGGGAAACATATATTCTTAGCCTACACCAAGCAACACATATAGATTAAATATACTTGTATACACAATTATATATAGTTGCAAATGTTGCTTGTTTATTATTCACATAATGGAACTGTGCGTATAAAAAAGGTATATGACATTAAAAATACAGCTAGTATACTATATATGTTACAATGTTGCTACTTTTGTTTACAATATTAATTTACTTTTTAATAACAAGACTACTAGCACAACATAGTATTTCTACATGAAGGATAATTTATACAGATGGACACATTATTATGCCAACTTTTTAGACTTCATCCAAAGTTTTACCCTGCCGATTATTTCTAAATTAAGCAATACTTGACATATAATTGTTAAATGCCAATTGGTTCATTGCCACCCACTGAAATGTATGATACAGACACAAGCAACACAGAAACATGTGTGCTTTGGTTCCATATCTGGGAAATTATTCAATTTTATTTATTGCAAATGATCCAAAAAAGAAAAAAATATGGAAAGACTCATCAGAATGAGGCTTTCCAGCCCAAGCAATTCTGTATCACATATCCAATGCATTTTGTAAACTACACAATGAAAAAAGCAGAATAATTCAAATGATCACAATCCTTTGCTTTGTAGTATATAGAAATATGATTTTTACATTCTCTGCTACTGAGAATGGGTTAAAATTCCAGAAGATGCCACAATCACAGTTTGTATAAACAGATCATCTTTTAGAATGACTGCATATTTAGGCGTGTGACTTCACATTCACAAATAAGCATGTATCTGAGTCATTCATAACATTTGAATTTCCTATGACTAGGATGAAGAGAAAGTATGTTAATCTGCATCAATAAAGGGGTTGGTAGTATGTCTGCATACATGGGAACTCTGTAGGTTTGGCCCACAGACTCAGAGCCAATTATCGGTCATCAGTGACTGCCTTTGATTCCTGGGCAGCGGTTATAGCACCCCCTGCCTATCAGCCTCATCTCTTAAATCAGTCCCAAAGTCTCCTACCAATCATAAGAGGGAGAAGGAAGAGAGCTTATGGGGACTTATCCTAAAAAGATTATAATTAGCATTTTATATATATAGCACCAACAATATTTGCAACAAAATATTCCAGGAGAATGACAAGACTAGTCTAGAATAGAAAGTAGACATATGCAAATGGAACAAAAAAGATTTGGATGACTGTTTTGATTAATTTTTGGCCCATTCGTTTTACAGGCAATGAATTACATTCACTGCCCATTTGTTTCAGCCAATTTAGAATTTGGGAACAAAATTTGTCGCCTGGTGCCCAAATTCCCTCTTACTCTCTAACTCACTCTCTCACAGTCTCATTCTTGTTTACTCTTTCTTTCATGCTCTCTAAATTTTTCCCTACCTTTTCTGCTAACCACTTTCGCTTCTGCCAACTAGATCTTTTATGTTTACTTCTATCTTCAATGAGTGATCTTCAATTTTCTATCTACGGACATAACCTGGCAGAAATTTTTGTCACTACTTCTGGTGATGTCCTCTGCCCTATGCTCAAATCGGAGGACAAAGTCAAAGATATAATATTGAAGATAGATTGAAGATAGAAGAGAAGGGAGAAGATAAAGATAGAAGATGTGGATGGCAGAATGTAATTTGTCTGTAGTCTCCAGAAATTCAGAAGTTACTTATTCCTGTTTTAGCAACAATTAACGAACTTTTAAGATTCATAAGCATATCATTTTACATACTGTATTCTTGGATTCCAAAGAAATTTGGGCTGTTGCTTGATTTTGCTTAAAAATCGCTTAATCCAAATTTATATTTCCATAATTATAGAAATATATTCATGTTCCTGTAGATCCTATTTTGCTAGACAATATTTAAAAGTAGGCTCTACAATGCTGGACAATATATTTTTGTTACTCTAGTAACTAGTAGAAATAGATGTATACATTTTCTGGTAGACTTGGTACAGTATCACAATCAGTCAATAGCATTGTTTGTTGCTTCCTGTGGACATTTATCTGAAGTATAAGAGTAACTATTGAAGGGTTAGATTTTTATGGTGAGGTGCTATACTGATACAAGTAATGGCAATAATAATACTCTGCTTTAAAGATGGATGATACATGTTATGAAATGCATCAGGCATTAAAAAATAAGTGCACTCCAGTAAAGTTTTTTGGTATCCTGTTGTTCCTCAATTATGGAACCTATGCTTCAATGCCATGCACTTAATTGATACATGATATTTTCTCTGCCTGACCCAGCTGAGTGAACCTTTGCTATCTTCCCAGAGTATTTTGCAAACTACTGCCCATAGGGAGCTGGATCAATTAATAGCAATCTATCAGATCTATTAACATTCAGAAGATAAACACAGCAACACCTGTGCACTTACTACTAAATGTCTGAACCATTTACCATACAACGTTTTTATAATATATATATATACAGTGAAGGAAAAAAAAATATTTGATCCCCTGCTGATTTTGTACCTTTGCCCACAAGACATGACCAGTCTATAATTTTAATGGTAGGTTTATTTGAACAGTGAGAGACAGAATAACAACAAAAATAAGTGAAATAAGTATTTGACCCCTATGCAAAACATGACTTAGTAGTATGGCAAAACCCTTGTTGGCAATCAGAGATCAGACATTTCTTGTAGTTTCCACACATCTCAAGAGGTATTTTGTCCCACTCCTCTTTGCAGGTCCTCTTCAAGTCATTAAGGTTTTGAGGCCGATGTATGGCAACTGGAACATTCAGCTCCCTCCACAGATTTTCTATGGGGTTAAGGTCTGGAGACTGGCTATGCCACTCAATTACCTTAATGTCATTCTTCTTGAGCCACTCCTTTGTTGCCTTGGCCATGTGTTTTGGGTCATTGTCATGCTGGAATACCCACCCACGACTCATTTTCAATGCCCTGGCTGAGGGAAGGAGGTTCTCACCCAAGATTTGACAGTACATTGCCCCATCCATCGTCCCTTTGATGCGGTGAAGTTGTCCTGTGTCATTAGCAGAAAAACACCTCCAAAGCATAATGTTTTCACCTCCATGTTTGACGGTGGGGGTGGTGTTGTTGGGGTCATAGGCTGCATTTATCCTCGTCCAAACACAGCGAGTTGAGTTGATGCCAAATAGCTCGATTTTGGTCTCATCTGACCATAACACTTTCACCCAGTTCTCCTCTGAATCATTCAGATGTTCATTGGCAAACTTCAAATGGGCTTTCTTGAGCAGGGGGACCTTGCGAGCGCTGTAGGATTTCAGTCCATCAGGGTGTAATGTGTGACCAATTGTTGTGACTATGGTCCCAGCTGCCTTGAGTTCATTGAAAGGATCCTCCCGTGTAGTTTTGGGCTAATTCCTCACCATTCTCATGATCATTGAAACTCAACGAGGTTAGATCTTGCAGAGAGCCCCAGATCGAGGGAGATTCACAGTAATTTTGTGTTTCTTTCATGTGTATTTGTTTAGTTGCTTTTAGTTATAATTTTGGGCCCATGTTTTAATAATATTATATTTTATATATATTTTTTAATATATTTTATATATTGTAATAATATTGGATGCATTGCCATGTGGACAGCTTTTTTATGCCTTAGTGTAATACACAGATTTTGACATTTAAGGTATCTCAGTTCCAGAATTGTACATAAATCATTTCACATTTTCAGTTATAAATGCAAACTTGCTTCAAATTCAGCAAAGCAGCCACATTTGAAAGCCACTTTTAGGATCCTATGAAAAAAACATGTATTTAAGTTTAGATGGATGGATTTTGCCAATCATCCCCTTATACAATTTAAACTTCCTTTTGGCTATACAGCAAATGGAGGTTTCCCAGAAACCCCTGGGTTACTCTCCCTGCATACTTGCGTGTATGTGTGTGTCACAGACTACAGTAGTGTACATTAAAGAGCATGTAGTATAGGAGATCATTTGGCAGGGTAAAGTGTGTGACAATGTTTCTCAGAAGCACTTTATCTTTAGTACAAATGCATGTATAAAACATATTTGACTGATTATATTTACAAATCCTCATACTTTCCGAGGAAAAGTAACACAATGTTATCTACAATTTGTAACAACATTTACATTTATTTTAGTGGAACAATAAAAAAACAAAGCACATCTATTAACGATTCACATAGTAATTCTTCAACATACTATACTGATTCAGTACCATGGAATAATCATATCTGCTTAATATTCATTTAGTCTGTCACTGATTTACATGCTTTGCTTATTAATGACGTTAGTGTACTCTAGAGTACATTAAGATATTTATCATTTGGAATTTATGAAGCGAATAAGGAATTGTCACTGGCAGGCTACGTGCAGTAATGACTTCACTATTTTAGGTCCAAATTAAATCCTACATAAAAGCAAGCAATTAAACATACTGTCTATTTTAATGATTAGTGAATATATTAATGGAATTTTAGATTAAAAAACCAAAACATATTGGAATTATATTTTGCTCTAACAAATATTTATTATTTATTCTGAAGATGATGGACGCTGGGTTCGTGTTTGTATCTGAAAACCCTGTATCAGTCACTTGGGTTACAACATAATATATATATATATATATATATATATATATATATTTACTCACTGGCTACTTTACGTACACCTATTCAATTGTTAATCAGCCAATCACATGGCAGCAGCTCAATGCATTTAGGCATGTAGATGTGGTCAAGTCAACTTGCTGAAGTTCAAACTGAGCATCAGAATGGGGAAGAAAGGGGATTTAAGTGACTTTGAACATGGCATGGTTGTTGGTGCCAGACGGGTTGGTCTGAGTATTTCAGTAACTGCTCATCTAATGGGATTTTCACGCATAACCATCTCTCGGGTTTACAGAGAATTGTTCGAAAAAGAGAAAATATACAGTGAACGGCAGTTGTGTGAATGAAAATGCCTTGTTTTCAGAGGTCAGACCAGAATGATGACAGAAAGGCAACAGTAACTCAATTAACCACTTGTTACAACCAAGGTATGCAGAATACCAATGCACAACATGTCGAACCACACCAGGTGCCACTCCTATCAGCTAAGAACAGGAAAGTAAGTCAACAATTCCCACAGGCTCACAAAAATTGGACAATGTAAGACTGGAAGAACGTTGCCTGGTCTGATAAATCTTGATTCCAGCTGCAACATTCAGATGGTAGGGTCAGACTTACGCTTTCAGGCATAAACAACATGAAAGCATAGATCCATGCTACCTTGTATCAACGGTTCAGACTGGTGGTGGTGTAATGGGGGACATTTTCTTGGGACACGCATCGTTTAAACACGCCAGCCTACCTGAGACTTCTGATGGCAACTTCCAGCAGGATAATGCACCATGTCACAAAGCTCACATAATCTCAAACTCAAACTGGTTTCTTGAACATGACAATGAGTTCACTGTACTCCAATGGCCTCCACAGTCACCAGATCTCAATCCAATAAAGCACCGTCATGAAGGATGAAGGCAGTTCTGAAGGCAAAAGGGGGTCCAACCCGGTACTAGCAAGGTGTACCTAATAAAGTGGCCAGTGAGTGTATGTCGCTGATCTGCCATAACATTATGACCACCAGCCTAATACTGTGTAGGTCCCTCTTTTGCAGCCAGAACAGCCTTGACCCATCGAGGTATGGACCTCACTAGACCTCTGAAGGTGTGCTGTGGTATCTGGCACCAAGACTTTAGTAGCAGATCCTAAGGTGATGCCTCCATGGATGCATTCTGGTGCCATGTGTTCTCCAGGTAAGTGACACACACGCACCTGGCTATTCCACGTTATCTAGAATGTGATTCACTAGACCAGGCTATCTTCTTCCATTGCTTTGTGGTCCTGTTCTTATGCTCACATGCCCATTTTATGTGGTTTTGTCAGTGGACAGGGGTTACCATGGGCACCGGCCTGACTGGTCTGCAGCTATACATCCCCATACGCAACAAACAACTTTTTATCAGAACAAGTATTAACTTTTCAAGTAATTTGAGCTACAGTAGTTCGTCTGTTGTATTTAACAAAACGGGCCTTGATGAGGCAGAGGCAATGAGCCTCAATGCATCAATGAACCTTGGCCACCCATGACCTTGTTGCCAGTTCACCACTTTTCCCTCCTTGGACCACTTTTTACTACTGACTACTGCAGACCAGGAACACCCCACAGGAGCTGCAGTTTTGGAGATGCTCTGACCCAATCGTTTAGTCATCACAATTCTGCCTTTGTCAAAGTCACTCAGACTCTAACACATCAACTTTGAGGACCAAATGGACTTGCCGCCTAATATTTCCCACCCACTGACAAGTGCCATTTATAACAAGATTATCAGTGTTATTCACTTCATCCGTCAGTGCTCATAATATTATAGCTGATCAGTATATATATATATATATATATATATATATATATATATATATATATATATATATATATATATATAACTGTATGTATGTAAAACATTTCATGAGGTAAGGGTCTCTGCAGGTCTTAACCATAACTTGTAATAGTGAGTTTTTATTGTTTTCCCCCCTCAAAGATTTCAGTTTGTTTTGCAATTGAATTGTTCACGTTATAGGTCCACAATAAAGGTGGAAAAAGTTCTGACATGATTTATCTTTGTCTCATTCTTTAAAATCACAAGAACCTGGCAATTTAACAGGGGTGTGTAGAATTTTTTTATCCACTGTATATTATTACATGGGTGTTATTATGGGTTTAATACATATCCTGGTGTTAAATATAATTGAAACAGTGATTTTATTTTAATAAATATCAAGCAAGCTATGTGTAAAAAACACTATATTCCTATCAGCCAACAAATCCCTAATATTCATACACAATACTCATTTCCCAAAACAATTATGTACCAATTAGTCTCATTGAATCATTGACACAAAACCCTGAAGAATTCTCTACAGCTTCCATATGCTCTACAATCTCTGTTCTCATAGTAAAAAATGCCAAACCATGCATATGCAAAAACACCTGTCCTGCTCAGGCTAACGGTATTTACTATATAAATATAAGAGGCCAAGTCAGAGCATCACTGGAGCACATTTGTAAATCACAAGTCATACCTGAGATTAGCGTTTCAAAACCATTTTTACTACATAATATAGCCTTATTCCTTTTTTTACTTAATGTGTTTATTGAAAGTTTGAAAATAAGCATGCAGAGAAAGTTTACACGCATGAGTACTTTACAACAAAAAAGTTTTCAAAAAAGAAGAAGAAATACCTCCACCCCGGACCCCTTCTGGATTCCCACTCTCACGTTGTGACTTAGTTATCCACAAAGACACTAGTGTCCAGCATGTATATTATTCCCCCACCCCTGAAATTCCCGAGCATCATCTAAATGGGAAAGAGGTCTTATGTGATTGGAGAGTAGGCTCCAAAATTATATGTTAAGAATTTCTGATCTGGTGATGTTGAACTAAAAATTGGAAAGGGTGTTATAACATTTAAGTCCAGCCAGAAGGTAGGGGAGGGATAGTCTGAGCTGGGAAATCGTTAAAAGAAGAAAACAAGGGCCGCTACTGTAAAATGAGTGGGATCCTTTACCACCCCATATATTTTTGGGCGTGATCTGAATGATGGGCTATAAGAATGGAGGTATAGCCTTATTTCTATAACTGGACGTATACATATAACTGGATGTATAATAGCATATCCTATTTGAAACGACCTATATATATCACATTATTTGTTTTTTTATTTTCTTTATTTTTCTCTTAAAAAATGTACTGTATACCCCCTGCTCACCAAGTATAATGATTGAAATATCTTTTAGGCCATGTGAAACATGTTGTGTTCATGTTGTTTTTAATGCTCATATTTCCTCCCATATTATTTTTTTTCTTTGGATTATTTCAAATATTTTTTTTCCCCTAAATAATCTAATTTTAATCAGTGAACACATTTCTGGCACATGTTCATGCACATGAGTCATGAGAAAACATTTTTGAAAAATAAAATAGTAATTTATGTCTTGTAAACATTTCTGCTGTTAATTACCAAGATATGTTATTCACAGCACAATGTCTGCTGTTTGAATTTTGTGTACAGAAACAGGTGTTCTTTTAGACACCATTCATAACACTAGAAAAAGGATGAAGTTAGAAAAAATAAAATGCATCAAGGAATAACATAAAAATATATTATTAATCATGGGTAACAAATTCAACAGATGAGAAATTGGTTTTTGTTAACTGTACAGTCATATGTTTTCTTCACTGTGGTAGCCTCCGTGATATCTAAGTAGCATTTCAATGTGCAACACTGCTTCATAGTTTGCCTCCTGATAGTCTCCAAACATGATAGGTTCAATAATCTGTAAGTATTGTAAGTATTGTATTGTAGGGTGACTTGTTGACTCCTTAATTTATCAATTTCCTGATGGTGTTTTGGGCACCTTTCTTAATTAATAGTATAATAACATTAAAATAACTAGAAAATTCAGCATTTTAGATTATATATATATATATATATATATATATATATATATATATATATATATATATATATATATATATAAAACACTTTCAAAAAGATGGTCAGCACTCCAGGTCTTTAAATAGACAATTTCATTTTATTCAAAGTCAACGTTTCAGTCATTACTGACTTTCATCAGGACATCTGAAAGTGTTTTACATGGAAACTGCTGGTTACTAGCACCGGGCTTGGAATATTTGGAATGGTGTGCAATGGACTCTGTGAGTAAATATATATATATATATATATATATATATATATATATATATACTTACAAAATATATTTTAAAATATGTTGGCCGTTTACAGTACTGCAATGCATGTACTAGAGCTAAAAATTCACAAAATTAATAGAACTTTCTTCCCTTGATAAATTTGTGCTAGAAAAACCTTGTTTCCACATTTCTGGGTTTCATCTGATATACTGTATATGTAACAAGCATTGTGACCATGAAGTGTTCTATGCTATGTAATATCATTGGGCATAAACCCAATGTATCCAATCTATCCATGCTTGAAAGTTACCACTATGGCAGGCAATAAGTAAGCTTTTCATTGCCATAGCCTTTAATATTTTGCCCAGCTCATGGTTTGCTTACTGACATCCTGGTCATCTTTAAGATAGGAAGGGGTAGCTTTAACCTAGTTCTGTTGCCCCTTTGCCCTGCCTTAAAGATGACCAGAATGGCAGTAAACAAACCCATGAGCTGGGCAAAATATGAAAGGCCCTTTTGGCTACCTCAACTGCCACCATAGTATCCTGGAGGTCAATGTACCAGACTTCTCCCTAATTTGTCATCCATTCATCCATTCAGAGAGTTCCTGGTCATCACATCTTGGTGTCCAGCTGTAGGTGACACACCAACTACAGAAAAAGCATTAGTGGAGAGGCCTGTAGAGAGGTACAGTTGGGGTAACCATGAAGCCTAGCCTGGAAACCCTTTTATTAATAAAGAGGGCCCTGACTGGCATCTTGGTTTGGAACTGAATCAAGTGCACCCATGGAGTTGACAAATTATTCCTTGCAGCACAATGGAAAAATACAGATTATATATTTTTCAGATTTCATAACATAAAATAAGAACTGGTTCAGACAATTGGAGCATTACCACTCAAAATGTGATAAAATGCCTTTTATATTTGTTCACCATTCTCATGTTTCTATGTTTCCTGTTGATTGAGGGTTGGGATTCTTCATAACTAAAATGTAATATTAAATACTGCCAAGTGATGCAGAAGCAGAAAATTATGAATAATGTATCAACGGAACATGACCTAGATTCCTAGAGTTATCCATAGTACCTATTAACCAGCCTAAAAAATGTATACATTCCCAAACTAATGCCAGTAGCAATAGACAATAACTACCAAATTTGTCTGTCTGCTGGAAAGGTGTTATTCTAATTACCGTTACAATAATGTTTCATTTATGGTTCCCTATTATTACACTGCTAAAATAATTTGGTCTGCAACAGTGAGTTGATCATATACTTTTTTTGTACCAAGTAGTTTTCTACTGAATACCTTGGATGATTATATACGTCTTGAGAAAACATGTACGTAATGTCGAGAAGGTTAAAATTTAGGGGATCTTACCATAGTCTAATGAAACTATATACTGTTTTTGCTTGAATATAAGACTTCTAAGGTTTTTTTCCGAGCAAGTCTGAATATAAGCCTTAGATCCAGATCCCCGCAGCGCTACAAGGGGATCTGGATCCTCCTCCCTGGCAGCTGGTGGATGTCTAGGCGGTGCTTCTATGACCGAGCACCGGCATCACGGGACCAGGCAGCAGCGGAGATTGACTGTGCACATTGCGCAAACGTCCACTGCCTGGCCCCCCTAGACACCAGGGAGTCTGGAGCACTGGGGGCAAGTCTGGAGATACAATGGTAAGTCTGGGAGGGGGCAAAGTGGAATATCTGGGGGGGGCAGATGTGCATAACTGGGGGCAGGTTGGCAAGTCTGAGAGGCAGAGTGGCAAATAAAAGGAAATAAAAACATACTTTTTATTAAAAATGAAAAAACAGTTTACATGTGAATTAATATTTACTAGAAAAACTTTTTTCCTATAAGGTAGTCTTTTATTCAGGCTGTTTCTTGATTAAAATTAATATTCAAATTTTGAGGGGTCAACTTGTAATTGAGCAAATATGGTACTATACTTTAGGAACAATATATCATTTTAATACTTAATGTACTGTAGAAGTTCTTACAAAACTGCATTGGGATGATTTCAAAAGATTTATGCTTCTGTCATAGGTTTGATGTGGACAGACCTGGAGGGAATAATGTTACAAATAGAAAGTAGTTGGCTTGGGCAAGTAAGAACAACGAAGCCACGCAAATTCATTTCTAACAAATTCCATGTTAAATTACATGCGGGTGCTACATATATATAAACACAAAGATACCTATGGTGTGTTGAGGACATTTCAACAAATGTGTACGTGTGTGCTAGTGTATTTGCTAGTTATGAGGGGGACAGGTAGGAGCCACTTAGCTTTATCCACGCACTGGGAGAACCACTATAGCAGTCACTATGCACTATGCAGCATAAAAATGTTTTTATGTCAGACAAGAAATCTCTGAAAATGTAGAGATCGTTTTATGTGAGGCAAATATTGACATATCCTAAGACAATTTATCAAGCCCTAAATCACTTCTATTTAGGTCTCAAAAGGTGACAATATGAATGTCATCAATGATGACAGTGTTTAAAACCTTTTCTTCCAAAAGCAAATGCATTTGGATGAGTCTGAGTAAACGGACATTTAAATAAAAACATGTGCAATTTCAACATTTTTCCACTCAGCCAAACTGAATTTAAGCAAGAGATCTTCGTAGGAAATAACCTTGAAATAGAGGCCTTGAAACACTGTTTTGAAAAGTAAATACTTTGCGGATAACAGGATGGGACAGATGAATTGAACGTGTTCGGGTGTTGCAATGACTATATTTGACTCAGCAAATTAAGGCGGCCATGTATCAATGTCTTTGAATTGCAGTTAGACTTAGATTATAGTATTTATCCTCTTTCTTCCATACAGCACCAACATCCGTTTAAAAAAGCTTATATATTCAAATTACATTTAATTCAGACCTAACTTGACTTTCCTGTGGACGAGAGAAAAAAAGTCTATCTCTGTAGATGTTTTTTTTCATAAATCTTTTACAATATTTAACCTAAATAGTCTAACTAAATTGGAAATGAACACTTAAATAAGATACAAACAGCAATATTAAAATAGTTTATTGCCCATATTTTCATATTAAATACATATTGGAATGCATTTTACTAGGTGCATTATACTTCAATTAGGCAATAAAATACCAAATTTGCTGCAGATGATTTGATTAGATACATGGAACACATGTTTCATACCTTGCCTTTAGCACCTGCGATAACGTATACATACATACATACAAACACAACATATGTATTGTTTATATATACATTTACACATCCCAGCAAAGGAGGTTTTGCTTTTAGGGGCTGTAGTTTGGGGTCTGACTTAGAGGTAGGGCTTTACCAAGACTTTTTGTATGAGGTTTTATATGCATTATGTATAGAAACAGCAGAGAATATTATCAGCCGAGACCCTGAAGAAGAAACAGGTGATGACTATTTGAAAATCTTACACGAGAAATAAGAGTTCCCAATTCAAATGTTCTAAAGCTATAATCATTCAACTGAATTGAGTTTTATCTTCCTTTTGTGGAACAAATGAAGTCATAGCAGAAGGCACCTAACTGCTTCAATATGGTTTATAATATACATCTAACTAGAATATGCCATCATCATTTATGAGTGACTACATATCCGTTTGATGATGAATATACTACTTGGTGTGTACTATAATATATTCACATCCCCTAACAAAGAGATACAATGGCCAAGGATGCTGATAATTATTTAACTTCTGAACTTCAGTTCTGTTACTTTGGATTATTGTGAAATATTTGCATTCTTCAAGTCAATTTCTCCAGTCTCCGCAAAGAAATGGTATAAGATTCTGTGTCCATGTGTACAATGTTCAGCAATAAATATGTTTAGAATTAACACAAATCTACGGAGTGTATTCCTTAAGAAAATTCACACTCATAAACATGCTTTGTCCATTTTATTCTGTATAGAATGTGTCCAGGTGCAAACTTTATTATACCATGCATTTACTCTTTTTTGTACAGCATGATCTATATGTTTTTATCTTTTGAGGACGGGGTCAAACAACAGTAGGACATTTCTCTACTTTTCTGTAGATAACACGTGTTTTGTTATATCCCGTTTTTAAAGACATTTTTATTCTCCTACACCAGCATGGTTTGAGGTATGAGTAAGGTTAACATTAAAAGACAGTTAAAAAAATAGAAAGACTAATGCTCTATACAAGCACCTGCAGTAATGATTCAATATATATCACACTGAGAATTGTGCTGATATTTAAAAGCCTTTTTTTCCCTGAACAAGGTATTGTAAGGGTAATCATTTTATGGAATGAGACACAGATCATTTCTGATGTGCCAATCTATAAAAAGTCTTAAGGTCAAGGGACATCATTTGCACCTAATCACTATAATTTTAATTTGTTTAAATAACTTCAAAGTGAACCAATAATAACAAGCCAAAAGGTTTTTCATTACCTTTACAAAATGCCTTCTCTCTCATCTGTGGCTTATAAAATGGATGCTTACACCTTATGTATATGTGTTGTAGGGGACAGCTCACGCATGGGGCGGCAATGACAGTTTCACACAGGTTTCCAACGTAAATGCGTGTTTATTTAGATGTTGTAATCACAGGGCACCTTGTAAACAAAACAAACTATAAGCCTGTCCGGCTCTAACTAAACAGCAGGATACCTCTCTAGCAGCCTAAGGTCTGACGCAAAGCAAAGTAACCAGTTTTGTATGGGGTAAAGCTTCATACCTGGTGGGCTGCAGCGCTGGCTGTAGCTGCTCCTTCATTCAGTGTCTCCCTCCCTCTGAAAACCTAACAGCCCTTTCTTTTAAGGCCTCCTCCCCAGTAACGAGCTTAGGAAGCCTCACCTGAGAGCACCTGGGTTTGCTACCAGGCCTGGCTGAGGTAACCAGGTGAGACATATATCCCATCAACCACTCTCCCATACACTTTACCACAGTGTATATATATATATATATATATATATCAGAAGAAACTGTACACTTAACAAGCTACTACTGAAGTACACCATGTATGCAATGGTAATTTAAAATTTATTGATAAATGCACCATAAATGTCCTTAAGAAGTCACTTCTGGAAAAAAAAAAAATTACATTGCGTGTTTTCCTTTTTGCTGTCATTTTTGCTGCCTATGAACAAGCGGATGACATGCCTCTACCTGACAGCTACAAGATAATCCATACCATTCTCTATTTTGAGTGTATGCATCATTCTGCTGTTAAGAACCCCACAGGGAGGGTATCATATGTTTATGTAGAGGCCTCGGGAAAGAAGATCATACTATCACATTGGCCTCCCTGGTGAGTCATAAAAGCTTGGCCAGATTTCCCATTAATCATTTTAGCCAGTGCATACAAAGCTATAATGTTAAGGAGTTGCCTGGGTGCCAACTGCAATGTCTAAATGTTACATCTCTCAATGTATATGCACCACTAAAGCAAGGACAGTTTGAATGGAATTGTATTTTTTCAGAACTGGGCAATCCATTGAATCATTTCAATCCCAGTGCATTACATGTATTACATAGGCCCACTAGCACTAGGCATAGTGCAACCGTTCCAGGGGGTAGTAGCCCCTCTTCTGCATAATGAGGGGGGGTCAGCTAGATACCATAACAGAGACAAATACACTACAGAGGACTCTAGCCTGTATGGGCTTCATAATGACCTTACTGCAAATCACGTTTCTTTATAATGTATAGCTTTCAGCATAAAGATGGTGGCCATGGAGGTAAGTCAGGCTTAGAGTAGAAATCAGCTATAATATGGCAGTGGGAAATCCTCCACCACAAAAAGTGAACAATGCCCAATCATGTCCAACAGCCACAGAAAATCCACCCGACCCATCTCTGGCTTCCTGCCAAATGGTTGTGTGTAATTGCGTGATTAAGCATTTCCATCAGGAGAGCTCTCCAAATGCATCCTGCACTGGATGGTGGCTACAGAGCCTCGCTTGCTGATCACAGTGTGATCAGTCCAGGAGAACTGGAGTGTGAAAATGTTTTACTTTTTTCAAAGGGAAAACGTAAAAAGTTTTTAATGAAATATAAATAATAATTTAAAAAAATAAATAAATATATGAATATATATATATTTATTATTATTATAAATATTAAAATCACAAAAAAATAAACAAACCCTCAGTGAGCTCAGTGATATCATTGAGAAATCACTGTCATACATAAGGGACCTCTATCCATATTATACTAACAGTGAAAATTTATTTTAAAAAGCTCAGACATCCCTTTGCCCTAGCATTTCATGTAAAAATTATGACACCCCCCTCTATTTGGAGATTTCAGCTTTGTTTTCATTTCTTTTGTTGGTGTCCTTCAATGTTTTTTCACATTTGTAAAATTAAAGAAATTGGCAGAACTCGTTAAATTCTATACAAATCTGAATGTACAAGTCTAACCCATACCACTCACTTTTAATTATGTTCTGTTCACACGTTCAGACTTACCAGATGTTCAAATTCTATGTGGGAATAAAATCACATTGGGCTTTTGTATTTTTCATTTCTAAATGTAATGTAATTATAGTATATTACATATCTATTTCTTCCACAACATAGACTATATCGCCATGACAGTGACAATGTCAGACTTGCGCTTGATGTAAACAAAGTCAATATTTCTATAACTACATGCCTGTCCCTATGAGGCACAAAATATTTTTGAATGACAGTCGTAATATTCTGCATCTAACAATTAAACTGAGAAATCAAAGTGACAATTTTACTATTATATAAAATTGCATTTAAATAATCAATTAAAAGTTATGTTAAGATTGTGTTTTATGTTTGTTGATATTTCAAAGGTGCTCAATATGATGCTCATGTGGTTTCCAAAAACACTGTGAATTGCTGTAGCAAAAATCCTGTTTACAGATTAACGTAAAATATACAAGAGGTTCACTTATGCTTATACCACAGAAACAACCATCTTAACTTATTTTTTACAAAAGCTGCATGATTATTGCTCCCCATTACATTTATATTTATTGAGTCACTGGTTGATTGGTTCAGGGACCTTTTGTAAGGTTGGTATGAGAAGGGGTGTAACTTCAAGATAGAAAATGAATTAAGCAATGCTTATTCATAAACAATGAGACATAAATCTCAGAATCCTTTAAACTAAATATCTAAAAAATCAAATATTCCCACGTACTAAATGGTTTAATACATTTAGTTGTGCAAAGTGATGGTTACCCTTAGGGCTGACGTAAAGTAAGTCTCATAATATTGCCATGTTAACAAACTGGAACCTTGTAATCTTCTGTCCAAACATTTGGAACTCTAAGCACTGTAGACTAGGTACTGGACAACTAGTGGTTGACTAACCAATTTACTCACCTACTCCTCAATGGCTTGGACAATATGAAACAGTATAGGCTTCAACATGAATCTTAACAGTCTTTGTTCTAAAAACATTTATGGAACTCATTATTGAGATGTTATTTTTTTTTTGATCCTACTAAAATGTATTAAGAAGAATAAACATGAACAAGATTTTTTAAAGATTCCAATGACACAAAGCCTAAAGTCAACCAAGTATCAATAAATTTCATGAAGCATTTAAATATATCTGTGACAATTTATGTTTAGCATTACCTCTACAGAAAATGTATAAAGTAAATTCCATATACCTTTTGATAAAAAAAAAATCACAGCGCCAAAACCACAATCATGATTACTAAAATAAATTTGTCTAAATTATAATACTTTTTCATATTGCATATTCCTCAAAAACTGTGTTATAAATCAAATATAGTGTCTTGTTAGAAGTTGATTTTGCATATCCCTTCAGGCCATAACTAGTTCATATTGATGTACAGTATATTATAAGCCTTCCACAATATTTCTACTGTTGAGAAAAAATTACTTATTTATGAAGCCTAAATATTTCTTAATGATATATCCAACAGTTAAAGGGTAAAGGAAAGTGAAGCGACATTTCATGAGAGTTGCATTTTTATTATTAATGCTTTGTAAGTGTAAAATTGTAGGGATGTGATCTGTTAAGCAGTATGGAAATGTTTTTTAATAATTTTGTTGATATTAAATACACATTCAGATTTTAAGGAGTGCAATAAATGAGCTGTATATTTCATTTTTTAGCAATAAATGTCTTAACTAACCATTTTTGATAGATGAGAGTTCCTGACTCCCCTTGGCATATGCTGCTTAATTACTTACCCTGGTGCTGCCTCCCAACACCAATTGGATGTGTACATGATATCTGGGCATGAGTTGGTGTGCTCGGTCATTGTGAACCCTTGTGCAAAATTAGAGAGCAGACGTGGTAGATATTTCAGCTCATGATCAATAGACACTTGACTTCTGCAAACCTTTTCACAGTCACTTGCATATCTGGGAAGTTGATTGGCTTTCCCGGAAGTGACGCTTCCCTGGGGTTAGTATATTCAATTCCCAGGCCTAAAAGTAAGTTATTCATAGTCCTGTTGATGTTATGCTCCCTACCTACCTACATTCTTTTCATTCCTGCCTACTCCCTGGCCACTTGCCCACAATGGATGATTAGTAGGCTATTTTATACTGATTGGAACAAGAAGTTTTATGGGAAACTGGTTGCTGCAGTCAATTGAGGGAATAGGACGACATGGTGTGATACAAGTTTTGCAATATTTTCATGAAGTATGCAGTATTTGTACAATAAATTATTCACTAAGAAGAGTGTTTTGTGGTGTATATTTGGAGATAGTCTGTATACTAGACTTTGATTTACTTTCTTAACCTAAGAGGACCCTTTAATCCATCCATCTGTACAGATAACAAATACAGTGAAAAGTAACTAACCAATCATAGGGCAGTGTTATTATTAAATTATGTTATGAAGGCTGCAGAATGTACCTAAGTAAGTCATTTTCTCATAAATGTAAGTCTTAAAATACAACACTTTTGAGATGTCTGATTAACTTATCCTATTGTGGTTTTCATTTTGTTTGAAATTTATCTGGTTTTCACAGAGTAAGCTATGTGCCATTAGGTCATCTAAATGTTGTGCTGTAACAACAGTAAAGTCCTCTAGACTTTTTTCTGCTTAGGAAATGATAGGCTTCTGAATCCAAAGGAAAGACCAATGTCGTTAATAAATACATTCTTTTGATAAGGTCTCTAACAGAAATGCTGTGGAAGACTTACACAATAGCTTCAATAAATGGTATCTCTCCCTTTTGTATGGAAAGTACAATAAAAATAATAATAGATGGGCTTAGAATGGTTCAGTTTTTTTTATAAAACAAAATAAAATTTTTTAGCAAGAAATCTGTAGATAAGAATTTTATCAGAAAAAGTGCACAAGCCTAAATCGCATGTAATTCACATAATTATGAATAACATAATGAATTATTGGTTTATATACTGACTCTAGCAGTATGATCCTCATGGTCTCTTCATAAAGCACAAAAAATATATATATTTTTTATGACACCTGAATGGGAAAAAAATAGTACAATTATGGGATCATAATTTAAGATTTGGCATAATCTGTGTGCATGTATGTGTTTGTAATACTTCTAATATTTATAGTAAATATTCATATAATGTATTTTACCTGCTATAAGGTCTTATCTTTATATACTCCAACAAACTGATGTTAAAACAAGGCACAGCATGTTCAAGTGTCATAGAATTGTTCTTTTGACCCAATAGTGTTGCTTCCCTGAATTAATTTTTCGTCTGCTTAAAATGTTATCTCTCTCTAGGGTGTAAAATAAAAACGAGTAACACAGCATGCGGGTGAGCTTCACTTAATGATTAACAACTGAAGGAAACTGCAGACTCTGCATTTTCCAACAAGTAAAAAAATGCTTCTAACTGGATGTGGCTTTTCTGATGAATCAGGAACTACAATGTTTTTACGCAGTTTTAACTGTTATTTTTAAAAGTTTTGCAAAAAATGTCTTCAGTTTAGGCTCTACCAGATTGAGAATTCCAAAATAAAGATTTGTATTATTATACATAGAAAGGTATGGGATTTAGGAATTAGCTAACCTTCAAACTTACATACTTTATGACATAGATATTCGTGCAGAAACTAAAACTAATCTTCGGACCAATTAGTTCAAGTAATGGCCATTTCAAGACTATGACATGACAGGACCAAGTAAAGGACCCTAGTGCATTATTAAATAATGGAAAAATAATAGATTTATTTTGTATAGAAATGAGTAAATAAGGCAATTGTACAAGTCCATTTGTTTTATTGGTTATTAATGTTCATGGAAGTCTTATTGGTGGCATTTAAGCACTTAAATGCCAGGTGATGTATGTGTGGCCTCTGGCCAGATTTGTACGTCCACATAAAATGTTTTTATGCTCACGTAACATGCAGCCTTTTGTATCCAGCTGTTGGCTGCAATCTCCCGGACCTAATAAACCTCTGGAGCGGCAGATCAGGTAAGCATATGGGGCCATCGACCAGTGGCTCACCAGGCATTTGACTGGTGTGCCAGATAGCCAGGCCTGGTTTAAGGTACCTAATACAGAGCATTAGACAGAATTAGAAGAAATAACTCAAGCTGTGTCAGCAGTAGAAGATGTAATTATGAATACAATGTGAAAGTAAAATCTAGGAACTGGAGAAAGAACTAGAAAGGTACACTGCATAAAACATCATGTAGTTATAATCATTACCAAAACCTGTTAAAAGGATAGAAAATGTGTATAAAGCAACTTAGATTATATGTTACGTCAAGAAATATATTCCACATAGGATTGTGCAAGAAGTGGGGTTTTCAATGGATACTTCCACCATTGTTATTACTATTGTCACATTAAAATGTTTTCATACATATTAAGCTATTTTCTTTTTTAAAAGAGTTCTAGTTTTTTCATAACATATTTTTTTTTCAGACAGCTGCATATTAACAGTTTGTACATGTTCTATTCCTGTTATCTTAGCCCAATCTACTAGACAAATACCCTTACTCCTGATACTGCCTTAAACAGTTAAACAAATGGCTTATTGTTAATCACACAGCTGGACCTGCTGGCTAATTAATGTCTACAGAGAAACAAGTTCGCATTGCCATAAAGGGTAAGCTCACTGTGGTGTTTGAGTATGGAAAGACATCTAAAATATTGCACTACCAATATCAATGGCAGCTTTAAGGAGAAAAATATTCCCCCCCCCCCTTTAAGCAGACAATAAATGACTCAGCTTCTGAAACACAAGACTTTTGCCTGTAAATATTTTGCTTACCCGTTAAGTATTTCCCATATCATTAAAACTTTCTTAGACTGTAAATGTGCACTGGGTCACAGGCTTATTTAATGACTTCATCAAATCAAAAGCTGACACAGATGTTTTGTAAAATATAGTTTGATGACTGGTCATCAATAAAACAGTATCAACATACTTTATTGGTATATAACTAATAGTTATAATGTACAAAAGATCAATAATAGATCAACGTCCTAGGTACTTGGAAGAAGCAGGTTCTAGGAAGCAGAATACACATCATCCGAAACTGGTCAAGTATAATATGACAATATATTTAACCTTTTCAGCGACGGAGATCAGATCAGACCAATTTTCTCATTCAGAGGCTCTGCTGATGGTTTTTGGTTCCATTGTGGATTTATATATGTATCCCATAAATCTGACTGTACATGCATTATGCATACACAGCCCGTGTAGATGACAGTATATAACATATTGCAGGATTGGTACACATAAGATGGTGTAAAATGCTAAAATGTTAAATTAGAGAAAGAGAAAAATAAAGGTAGAAACTACCAGTGACTGCTTCTTTTTGTACCACTGATGCAGCCACCTGGCTCCTGGTTATGTGGTTTGACACTAGAGGACAACAAATATAAACTATACTTATTAATAAGAGAATGCATTTTTATTTATTTATTTACAGTGGAGGGTGCTTGTGATATCACAATCACTGATGACTGCACATGTTAGCGGGGATGATCCTTTTTTCCTGCTGTCAGCATGCTGTTTCTTCTACTTTAAATTATATTGGCTGCCTGGCCTATTTCCCGATTGCTGCCTAAAGGCAACAATCAGATTTCAGTTTTATGTCACTGCCCCAGAAGCTGTGATCATTGATCAGCATTTTTTTCTCTTCCCCAGATGGCACCTCAGCAGTCAAGTGAATGCAATGTATCTATCTTTAATGGAAGTCTCAAGTGAACCCTTAAATACATGAAACTTTCCCCAGAGGTGGTAAAGGAAATCAGCCAGCCCCACTACAATTATAGAAAGCGTAAGGAGGTTGCTTTTTATAGCAACAAGACTTAAGCTACCCGGGAGATACATAGTTGGCCTTTTGAGCCCAGTTTACCTGTTTCTTAACTCCTATAAAATTGACACGCTTCATATTTTTGTTACATGTAAAATAACTTCCACAAATGTGATGTGTATAATAAAAGTATGTGAAACAGCAAAAAAATCTATAATCATGATTACCAAAGTATTTTATTTAGAATTTTAATGTTTCAGACATTAAAGAGTTCATTCATTCTACTTTTTAGTATGGGAAGAACACCGATTCCTTAAAGGTGTTGTTCCACCTAATTTAAATTTAACACTTGAAGAATAAAATTCCCAGTGCTGTTGAGGAGCCAAATGCCTTTCTCCTGCAATCGAGTAAAATTTGCTTAATTCTTAATTTTTGTCATTAACACTTGTCAAGTCATACAACCTTTTAGGTTGTTGCCATTAGAACTAAAAGGGCATTTTCAAAGTTTCTGTATTTTGCATTTATTAAACATGTGCACACGGACCAAAAACAATTCAGACACATTTTTCATTTCCTTTTTGGTCCATTTGTTATTGCATTTTTTCAGAGGGCTTTCCTCATTATCATTCACGCTCTCACACTCTTTCTTGCTTCCATTTCTTTGCTTTTCCATCTACTTCTTTGCAACTCCATTTCTTGTTCTTCTCTGCTTTTTGCTCAGTTCGGCTTTTTGGTCTGTTCTGCTTCTTTTGTGTTTCTTCCATTTGCGAATAATCGCACCACCTGTTGTCACCATCTCACCAAGCTGCTTGGCGATGGTCTTGTAGCCCATTCCAGCCTTGTGTAGGTCTACAATCTTGTCCCTGACATCCTTGGCCAGCTCTTTGGTCTTGGCCATATAAGAGAGTTCTCCTAATCTCAGCTTGTTAGCTATATAAACTACACCTGGGAGCCAAAAAAAATTATCAAAAGCACACTGTGAAAAATTAGGCATTCCATTAGCTCAAACATCTACGAAAACATATTTCAATAATATTTCATTGGTTGTATAAGGACCACATGACCCTTTCTGTTTCACCGTAAACTAATTCATATCTAGCAATAACACATACATTGTACTTCTGGGAATATTTGATTTGGAGATATTAAACTAGGTCTATAAGTATATAGTGCAATAAAATATTAAGGTATGCTTACTAAGCAAGATTAAAATAAACTGCAAACACACAGGGGAATAACAAAAAAAATGATATTTTTTATAGTCAAATTTTGTACACGCTTCTATCTTTTATTATGAACCATTTGTAATCCAGCTTTTAAGAAAGGTCTCACTGGGGATCCGGGACTGTCACAATAGATTTGATTCCACTGACATTTATTGCATACTGCACTGACTTTGTCTTGGGTGTAAAGAGAAGTTATGTTGGGGGATTTAAGGCCATAGATTGAATCTAGCAGTTGACTATAAACTCAATTTATCATCAGACATTACCTTATCAGATAGTTCTACTAGATAGAAAAATTATGCTGCAGGTTTCATTAATTCTCTGGCATATGCGACTGGATACTAAGGATATATGGGTGTAAGAGGAACATTTCACAGAGGTCTGGCTTTATTATCTACAGTTTGCAAGAACATATGCCTATAATTCTAAAATGCTTCTGAGATACCAAAAGAAGCATTTCAGGACATTTCTTTTCTGGATGTTGCTAAAATAACATTTTTATTTTACTCTTGTCTTTACAGGAAACTTTGGTTTCCTAACGATAAAAAACACAGACAGTGAACCCTTCACATAAAACCATTTACCAATTTATTATAGTGGCGAAATGTACAGCCATCATTTTGTTCTGCTTGGTAAGTTTTATTGGCTTGAAATTGAGTTATACAATGTTAAGTTTAGACCACATCACTCCATGGAAAATGGAAAATGAAAAATGTTTGTTGTGTTTGAAAACAGAAATGATTATTTTATTGTGCATGGTTTCATTTGCAGGTGGTACTACTTAATTCTTATTTATAATATCATCACTTCACTTCATATTAACAGATTGGTATTGTCAATCATCCTACAAGATGTAGGCTTTTTGGCTCCTCTTGAAAAGTAATGTACCTTCTGTTGTAATACAGTATGTTTTTTATATGTATATATATATATATATATAAAAACAGGTATTTTAACCATGACTGCATAGTTATAAAAAAAAAACCTTATTGATTACTCAGTAACACACAATTATAAACTGGATGATCTCATGCCTCAAAATACCCCTAATGATTTATTTAGATGATAGGTTAAATGGACAAAGAGCTCCTTCTGTTTCTGACTTATGTTTGATGTCTGTGTTATGTCTTCTTTTTAGTGTACCCCTGGCTAGACTTGTGAGGCCACAGATATGAGTAAAACGACTGAGCAAAATCTGTCCCGATATCGCCAACTGTTCATGCTCCTGTTACTTGCATAAGCTAAGGACCTACTATCAGTTCAAAGTCTAATTCACTTGCCTCTTGTTGGTTTAATATAATAATGCAAGAAGATACCATTAAAAGCTAAAAATACTATTTTGAGAACTAGACTACTTAATGTAAGCCAACTCACTATAAGATAAATTCTATTTATAAAAAAAAAACAGCAACAAGAATTCATTAAAATGAAATGAGTAAAAAATTGGCTCAGCCAAGAACAGGTAACCCTACTTGTCTCAAATATTAGCTCCCCAATGCCCCCACGACAAATCTCTGTCAGCATATTAGAGTCACATCCTCTGCATTCATTGTAAGTTGTAATTAACCTAGGCTGGGGGAACAATAAGGTCCATAGGGAGACTACATCTTGATTCGTAGGAATAACCCTAGAGTCTTTTAGAAAAAATGTAATGTGAACAGATGGCTCGAACACTCAAAAATTGGCAATGCTTAGGAGCATGTTATTCTATAACTACATACTCTAAGTAATCTAATTTGTATTCTCATTTGTGCCATTACTTTCATCTACATATTAGACACATTTATCCCATTCTAAAGGAAGACTAAGTCTAATGTGAGGGAAATTCCCCCTGTACACGTGACCAGATGACCTTCGTGTGCCTCATCAGTGAGGTGCCGTTGAAATCCATTTACGTAGCTAGTTATTAAATGACAAACTGCCTGACTTTTTGCTTTCTTACCGTCTTATAGGTAAACTTTATTAAAACACATTGCATGGACAATGATAATGAGTTAACTTTACGCAAGAGACAGCCAGTGAAAAATATTGCTCAGCAGTATTTTAAATTCATTGCTTTAAATAAATGTAATGTAACTCAGCATTGATAAATGCTTCAACATTTTTATTAGCTAAAATACTATGTAGCTGTCTTCAGTATACATTAGATTAAAACCAAGTAATTGTAGTACCATCAATTTTCAACAATATTTCAGAAGTCTTGACCAATTAGCAGCATTATCTGCTATGTAGAAGACGCCTGTGTGTTTCCTCTAGTACAGAAGCTTTGGCTGTGCGGTTAAACATGCAAGGGTTTCACTGGAGAAGACCTTCACTGGGGAACTGTAATGTAGCAATCATATAGGGGGTGCCTGGAATTATACTACATACATAGTACATAGTTGGTATCTTAGACCCCCTGTGCTAACTATATACCATGTACACAGTGGCACTCTAAGGGTCAAGTCTTTTCAAACTTCTTTTGGGATAATCGATCTTTGTAAGCCTAAAAAATCACTTTAGCAAATCCTATATGAAATTAGGTAATTTCCTTTTTCTGTTTTTCTACTTTGTCTGATTAGATCCCCTAGATTTAACACAATTCCACATGGAATCATTTTAAATGCATTTAAAATGCCTTACTGATTCAATACATCTACCCAGAGAGCAGCAGTAAAGAATTTCACTCAGGTAACATTTAATGATCCTAGTAGTTTTGTCACAAGATCAAAGATTCTGATTTGACAGCATTAAGAAATGTCTGAAGGAGGTTGTAGGAAGAATTAGACACAGCAAAGACAAAAAGAGAGTTGTCAACTAGAGATACATGGTATTAGGTAGGCTTATATTTTTGTGAAAGTAGAGATATCCGGAGATCGAAGACATTAATTAAACCTAAACCTTGTTGACCTTCACACAACAAGTATACTACAACACTTTTGGTTAGGGAATGTATCTTATGTCTATTTTGTATAGTTAATAGCTGAAAGCCTGAATACATTTTATGTATATACAGGATGCTCTATGTACCATAATCTGGTGTCAACCATATGCGGCCAAACCAATCAGCTGCTATAGCCATAATAATTATAAGGATCATCTGTGCTATAACCTACAAAACTGGGTGCGCTAGAAGTACTAAAAGTGTGGCATGTGAGTACATATTTTATCTTCTGTGTTTTTTTATTTAACTATGGCGCATCAAGCAGTAGGTGTTCACTATGTCAAATGTTGTATACTGTCACCTACAAGGCCTATCTGTGCAACGTACAATCACACATATTGGATACCCTTGGCTAAAATTTGTTTATTATTTGTTTTTATTATTTGGTTTGGCATATATTTGAAAAATCTAACCTATGTCCAGGCACTCAATAGGTTCACGATATCTTCATACATTAAGGAGAATATACATAGAGATATGTAACAAGTATATTCTATTTATTTTGACTATTACCGCCGTTACAGTGAAAGGAGTAAGGCAGAATTCAAAAGAGTAGAGTATATCTGTCCATTTTCTGTCCATTTTACTTATGTTTACAGATCAATGTATATATATATATATATATATATATATATATATATATATACATTGATCTGTAAACAAAAGTAAAATGGACAGAAAATGGAAAATGCCCTAAGTGTACTTACCAAGAATTTTCCAGTAGTAATCAAGGTGCAAATGAAGATAGTGATTGATGTAAACATTGTTTATGTTAGGTTCATCTGTGACATCTATAATTGTGATTGTTAAATCAAGATGCAGAATGCAAGGGACTCACCTCCATTAACAATGCATTTGTTTGTCACATAATTTGAGCAGTGCTTAACATTGTATTTTATAGCCCTAAACAAACCATTAGGTGGGAAAGCAGCTGTAAAATATACAGCTATACGTGTGCGTGTTATATATCAAGACTGGATCACCTACAGTGCTTCACACCGATGAGAACTACACTCATTCTACTCAGTGCTGCTGCTACTGGAATGAATATCTGACTCTGATTTACATAGGCAGTGGGTAGTTGATATGGGTACAAAAGGGGAACAATAGGGGTGAATTCTTTAGGAAATGAAGTTGTCCCACAGACTTTACAATCTGCTATTATGCACCCGTGGCTATAGAAATAAGAGGAACACCTTCTAGTGCATGTATTATAATTATGTCTGCTTAGTATGAGACAATAATAATTAGATGTTTCTTCCTAGTGTACAAGGAAAACATCATAAATAGTATTGTTTTATCCAGGACAGTTATAGTTTGAAGTCCAATTAAGCAGTAAACCAGAGCTATCTAATTATAGAATAATTTAATCTCAAAATCCATTTCACAGATTTTAGCAGCCTGACAGATTTTTTTTCCAAATATTATACAGCAGAGTAGAAAAAAAATATATGATCTGAATTTAAGACATATATTATGTACTAATTAAGTCATTTTGAAGGAATCAATTGCAAATATGAAATTGAATGTACTAATTATTATTTTGTTGTAATGTTCCTGCTTTATGAGCTACATGACATTAATGGTTTAAATAGAACAGCGCATTATCGTTAACGTTTATTAACATAACACGGAATTCAATGTATTGCAAGTTAAGCCTCGTTAATGAGTTTTATGAGCTAGTTTACGTTAGTTGAACTACTTTGACTGTTGAAAAGGTGGGCAAGCTGGCCAGTAATGAAGCATGAGCTAAGCTAAGGTTGAACCATATTCCATTTATGGTGCAGCAGAACTTAAAGAACTAACAAATAAGAGAAATGTATAAGTAGCTGAGCCAAACAATAACCAAGATCATCTTGCCTAGCTGAAGCTGAAATTGATTTCATTCAGCTAGTAACATATATATTTTAAAACCATAATTATCTGCTATGGCAGTTCACAATATGTAGAGACAATTAGTATATTCATTGAAATATAAACTTATTATGGGGACCAAACGACAGCAGCACCAAGTAAAAAGAAACTCCGAATTTTGTCATTTGTCGCTAGTATGAAAAGGTCACACTTCTAGAATTAAACGTTGTAACTGTTCTTGCTCTGTTTCATGTCCATTTTTACAAAGCCCAGTCAGACATTTTCATAAGTAATATGAAAAGCAGGACCAACATAATACATTGTCGCACGTGTTAAGAATTAGAAGCAACAATTCCTCAAGCTCTGTGTTCTGCTTTGAAATGTCTTTTTTTTTAATTGTCAGTTTTGAGCTAGCCCAGGAAAATCCTGTTTGTCTAGAGAGAGAAAACCGTTTCTATTGAAAATAAGCAGCACTTTGCAGAATATGATTGGCACAAAAGATATCCCACTAGCGCCGGAATCAGGTGAAAGTGAGAACACAAATTATCTATTGCGATCACACAGAGTTGCTAGAGAGAAAAATACATTAATTCTATCATTAAATGGCATTGCTTTATTTTTTATCTTTAACAATATGCTGAACACAACTAACAAGAGGTGACATATATAAACTGGTAAAATAAATGGTAACATAAATGCGCTTTTCTTTTTTTTCCTTTAAAGACTGACTGTCCTAAAAAAAATAGATAAAAAAATATTGACAGCCCAAATACCTTTTAGCATTCATAGACAAAAATATAAATAACACAACAAGATGAGAGCTTTTCAGGGGTTATTTACTGTTAATATGTTTTCCAGTTATTTCCTGCTATTGATATTTCCTGTTAATATTATTTCATGTTATTTCCATTTGTAAGGATGAGGCTGTCTGTGTGTAGAAAGCATTGAAAGGGGCTGGGAATCTGTGGAACTGGTAAAGTACCCCTTCACGCCCAGAGATTAAATACATTAGCCTGGAGACCCAGTTATGATTTCTAGAGGCTATTTCTAGATATACACATAATGTACACATCTTGGCAGTGGTCATCACAAAATTGTGCTTATTTATACAATAGTTATACCACAATGCATGTATTGAAACATATGGCATTACCATGCTTGCAATCACACTAACACATAAAATATATACAACTATCTAGGTGAAACCATTAAGACAACCTGTGTACCTTATTACAATATACAAAGAAATACTGTTCTAGTAAAATATGGGTGGTTAAAAATCATACTATGTTCTTTTGTTCACTATTTTTATAGGTTAAACTATCCATATATAAAAGGTTGGCCTGGAAAAAGTTGTTGCAATAGGTTTCAAAAATAGTTCCTTTTGTCCTAGAGGACAGTTTCTTGAAATTGATTCGCATCAGCTTTTTGCTATTTTGTAGTATAGGAAACGATATGAACTTTCTGTCGAACATATCCATCAGACTATGGCAGAATTGCAGTTTGCTAGGTAAGCTAATTAAACGTATTAAATGTTAACAGAGAAAGACTTACTGGTACACAAAATAACATTGTTCTACTATAATATTTAATCATAGTAAACAGAAACAAAGTTGCCATATTCATTGTAATGTGTACAATTCACAAACAAGTTAAGAAAAATTATTTGATTACTAAAGCATAAAAGAAGTTGATCTCTATCCTTTCTGGGGAAGCTGTCAATAAACTGTGGCATTTCTACTATATCAGCTTCACTGTCCTTGTTATGATAGGATACTATTCAGCTTGTGTATTCTTATCCCTTGAGATTTATTCTTTGGACCTTATAGAATTCTTTCACAGCCAGACTCTATTACTGTTAGGCAGTGGCGACTCTAGAAACAATATATAGGGGGGGCACACAAGATACCACAGTCAAACTGGGGGGCATTAATAATTTCCACCATTAAATCATACCACTGAAAAAACACACACACACACACACACATATATATATATATATATATATATATATATATATATATATATATATATATATATATATATATATATATATATATATATTGCCAAAAGTAATGTGCTATGGAATGATACTTTTGTAATTGGACAATACAATACTTGATCATTCAACATGGGAAGCCTGAAGCTTAGTACGACTAATCCTTGAAATACATTAAACAACACAATACCTTAACTTTTCCACTAAATGATTTCAGGGCCTAATATTAGTCCCTGCTGCCGATATATATATAAATATATATATAAATATTAGACCCTGCTGCCGATAGCAGGTATAGATCAACACATTAACACACAAACCCAGCTTTGCATGTATAGATCAATTGAAATTCACTTGTGATCTCAGCACTGAAGGTATATATCAAATAAACTGAATCAGACATACAAATCCTGTATTTGCAGGTATACAATAATATATGAAATGTAGCATTGCAGGTATAGATCAAATCAATACATGGAAACAGCATTGCAGGTATTAATCAACTGAACAAGACAAGACAAACCCTGTATTTGCAGGTATACATAAATAATGTATGGAAACATAGCATAGCAGATATGGATCTACAGAAGAACACACAAACCAAGCTTTGCAGGTACAGATAAATTGGAATTCACATAAAAACACGGCATTAAAGGTATATTTAAAACCCCCTAAATTACAGGGATGGATCACAGGTTGCACACCCCAACCATGCTGCCCACATAGAACCTGGCCAGCACCCAGATAACACACATAAGATTTGCCATCTTTGTCCCATATACACCCTGCCTGTGCCATCTTGTTCCCCAAGGCTCAAACATCCTGCTAGTGCCATCTTTGCCCTTCCACAATTATACATCTATGATACACACAAGCACATTAACTCATGATCTCCCTCATTCAGACAATTCATCCACATATTAACTCATGCTCTCCCTCATTCAGACAATTCATCCATTTTAAGAAACTACACCCCTTGGAGCTTCAAATGAGGGGCTACATGTATTTCTAGGAGTGCACAAATAATGATGGAATATGTCGCTTTGGCTTGAAAATATGTTTTTTCTAACCATAGCGACATGTTCATTTGTGTCTTGCGCACTCCAGGTTTGTACTAGAAACACATGCAGCCCCTCATTTGATGCGCCAAGGGATGTCGTTTTTGCAAATGTGTACTTTTTGTGCCATAATTTAACTTCCCGCGTGAGCAGTAATGCCACGTCAAGGCTTCAACCCTAATTACTGATCATTCACACGCCTTTCATATCTCTCCATTCACTCACAGAAGCACACTCCATTCTTTCCATACATTTACTCACAGTAGCACACACCATTCTTTTCCCTTACAATCCCAAAGAAATGATGGTAAAGGGAGAAAAAAAAATCACTTTTACAGCAAAAATAAGTTTTGCAGTAAAAAATACAAGGCGCTCCAGGAATGAGATGGTTACTCAGGCTAAATGGCTGATTTTAATAATATTTGCAGTTCATCAGGATTTCAAAAATTGCCTCCCTCTACCGTTGGCTAAATTTAACCCCATGATCAAAGGGATCATAGGATTAAAAATTACTATCGGCCATTTTTAAAAAGGGAATGTGACTTTTTATAGCTATATGATCGCTGTGGTAACATTGGCTACCACAGTGATCATTTAGCTAGAATACTTAAACTTTTTTTTTTTTTTTAAAGTTAAAGTAGTTTATGTTTAAATAATTTAATTTGGGGGTCTCTAGGCAATTTTGATCTTTTTTTATCTGCCTTTAGAGACCCCCAAATCATTTTTTTTACATTTTTATTTTTTTTAACTTAATATTTTTTATTCTTTTTTTACAAACTATATACCGTTGGAAAGGTGAGGCGATTACCTTTCCAATGGTATATGTTGGGGGTATGTAGCTGCTTAGATGCCTGAGATACAGGCATCTAAGCAGCATGCCCCCATACCTCTTTAACTGACAATTGTCAGTTGTTAATAAAGTTGCGCGGTGACGTCATCGCGTCATTGCGCGAGACGTCACCGGGCAGATCGGGTGGCCCCGGTGATGCCCTTCTGTGTGAGGGGCAGATCGCCGGGGTAGGTGGTGATGGAGGTCCACAGACCTCCATCAAGGTAAGATAGTGCTAGTGACGGCATGGTGCCGTCGTTAGCACCTGACTGGGACTGCTAGCGACGGCACCATGCCGTCGTTAGCAGTCAAGGACTGTCCTGGGTGATTACAAATTCGGCGGGGGGGCAACAGGGGGGGCAAGGAATAACCTAGGGGGGGCAATTGCCCCCCCTTGCCCCCCTGTAGCGACGCCACTGCTGTTAGGGCTGTACCGCATTAGGGGAAGGATATACACAATTTCTTTATGACAGAACAGCTGTAAAGAATGTAATACTTTATATACTGAATATATAGCTTTATGAACTTTGCAGGTTATCATTATTATTATTATTGTTAGTTTTCCTAGGTTTTATTGATACAGGCAGTCATCATCAAAAATAATACATGGAAATCTGCAACTGTTGCCTATATTAAAGATGCAGCCCTTGAGTTTGAAATGTTGTGGAAAAATAGTAATTTATCGAGACGGATAATATAATAAAATGAAACAGAAATGGGTGGTGCGGAATTTAGTATAGCTTAAGGATCATTGCCTTTTCAAACAGTATTCCATTTAATGACTGTGTTTCCTTATTCGTAAGTTAAGTTTTTCATATATAAAATATAGTGATGAATAATTGATATCATTTTATTAGTGTCACTATATACATATGTATGATTAACAAAAGGTAGACCAAACATGACTATTTTTGGCTCCAATCATCTTTATTGAATAATAGAAAAGGGTAGATGAAAATCTTTGTGCTATTTCATACTCTGTTGACCTTTTTCATTTTATCGATTGTCTCAACACTGCTCTTTTAATTGTCCGACATATTTGTTAATGATCATGCCAATATTGTTCACTATTGGAGGCAAAGATTTAATTCCTACAAGAAACTGTTACCACAGTTGAATAATATTTCCCAATAAGCATAGTGTGGTTTCAATACCTTGATAACATATTGAATTAGGCTTTTAATGTCATCTGCCCGCTCCAAAGTAGATCCAGGTTCTTTTAAGTTGACTTAAGGTTGCGCACTCTGATAAAGAACAACTCAGCTTGACATGGTTAAATATTGATAAATCTGCCACATGGAGTTACTGCGATGGAATGATTTTGAAAAAGAATACAGGAATGAGCTTGCCTTGCTTTTCTATTCCATTAAATGTCTAGATGGGTAATATGGCTGTTATAAAATGTTTTGTTGACCCATGGGAATTTTCATTGAGAGTGGGTCAGAGACTAAAAATTGGATTTAAAAAATATAAATTAAGAATGTGGGCTTTATTCATTAGACCACAAGCTCGTAAGCATGTCATCATAACAACAGAGTGTATTACAAAGAGTCAAACACAGTGAGGTTCTCTTGCAAGAAGGGCCACAATATACCTGAATAATATAAATTTAAATCAAATATGCTTTTTAAATGAACTTTCACAGGTTTAACTTGGCATTATTACAGGGCTAACTCAGCTTTTTACAGGACTAGGCCTTCATAATCCTTAATGAAATTGTCTAAGTTCACTTGCAGACTCACAGTTTGGTGAATAAATCCTTAAAATCACAGCTGAGCTCTTGATGTAAATGAGCTATACTAAATCAGTGGACTAAATCAGAATCTTTCAAGCAGTCATTATTGTAATACTAATTGTGACGGCAACTGAAATTCCATATTACCTAAGAAATGGATGACTCATATTTTCTGACCTCAGTCCAGTATAGTATTTCACTAACACTTGGCACTCAAGTAAATTAACACCATGACAAGCTTTTACTGTTCATTTAAAAGTAATTTATTTTTTCAATGCTGAATTTGTATTAATAAATTACCAGTTTTGATGAAGGCAGTATCAAAATTACCTCCATAATTTAGGTACAAACAATCTGAATGAAAATCTTAAAAATGAAAATATAACCCATCATGTAGCCAGAAGACTATCATTTATCAACGGGCATCTGCATGATTTTTTCCAGAGGGCGGATAAAAGATACTGCCACTTTTCCCCTCTCCCACCCCAATACCTTCTTACCTCCTTCCCATTGCCTATTTCTGCTGACCCAGGAGAGGGGTTCCATTAATATGATCATGGTAGCTAATAGAGCAGCATGTACCTGCGCAACATGGGAACTTTAGTTTACAATAGCTGAGGGTAGGTGTGTAAAGATTAGCCACTACCTGAGTCTACAATTCCTATGGTGTTCAGCCAGTAATGACTGACTCTATATCATGGGAGCTTCAGTCAATAACAAAAATGTTAGTGTGTAGTGTAGACTATAACAACCCCAATCAATAACTACAAATCACATGATCTTCAGCTAGCAATATGGCTGGCTGAATTTTATTGTAGCAGCAGTCAACCAAAGTTTTTGCACTGTAGACTTAGTGTCTGCATCATGCAAACTCTGACTCTGCCCAGACGGGAACTCTGTGCCTTTTGACTGAACAGTTTCCAGAGTGAAAGGCAGGAGACAAGCTAGATGGAAAGGAAGAGAGCAGACCAAACCACTCTGACAGCAGGGGGTGTACAGAATTAAATAAAAGCTTTTTTTGCTGCACTCCCTAAATACCAGGTGTCTTTTTAACCTACTCTAAATAGCTCTCTCCCCTACTTCTCCAGTGGGCCTCTTCCACTCTGAATTTCTAGGGGTCAAGTTCCAACTCCGCCTCACCTCCGGATGCCCATGCATTCATATGTTATTTATAAATATGTGATGGCAAGCTTTTCCTATGCCAAGTTATTTCTGTACAATGCTTTCAACATCTATGATCTATTATTACAATGAGATTTTTTTCTCTCTAGCTATTTGAGAATTTACGTCTGGGAATAATTAAAAATATCTGAACAATAATCAATCTTACAAAATAAGGAAAAAAGCTTTTGGTATCCATTCATGTCCCTGTAGACAGAGGTTCATTAGGAGAAGGATAAAGAAAAACCATTGGAGGGGTAACCATATTTCAGAACAATATCATGCTAAATCTGTAAAACAAAAAAGGTAGATAAGTTTATATCTATTATATCTATTATATCTACTGTTCATATTTTCCATTGCCATATTCTTAAAACTGGTGTGAACAATACAGTAACCTTGAAGAGTGTTCTGTATGTATTCTCAAAGGGGTGTTATCTGCAGCAGACAGTCTGAATGTACAGTTGTGGTACCCCAGCTCTGTCTCCCAGCAACTTGATGAATTTGTAAAAAATCACTGTAACATCACATTAGGCTGTGGTGGTTGGGTCAGTGGAGCGTAGTACAGGATTGACAAAAAGAAAAGCCACAAACTATCCTGGAGTTCAAAGCAAGCAGTGGTTTTAATGAAGCAAATGACACCAAGGTAGGGCAGTTAAAGTAGAAAGCAGAGTCCAGGTGGTAGCCGAGGTCAGGGTAAAAGAATAACACAAAGTCCAGGTACTTAGCCAAGGTCAGAAGCCAAGAGGTCAAAATGGTAAATATCGATCCAACAGGAACTATAGCTTTAAGGGAGGCAAGCACTAAATGCATGGTGTTTGGGGCTTTTATAGGAGATGCAGGAACTACTCCTCCCCCTACTCCCCTAGGCCCCTTCCCCTACTGTATGGCCATATGCGCAGTGGGGATGATTCTTCCCACTTTCCTCACTCCCCCTCCCTGCGTTTACCAACAGCACGGCGTCACCATCCGCAAGACACACCCACCACTGGTAACCGGACGTGCACTCGGTCTTTGGGAATTGCGTCTAACTCCAGGCTATGAATGAGGCCTGCAACCCAGGCCGTGACGGAGGGGACGGTGCCGTGCGAGGGGTAGCCGGAGTCTAGTAAATGCAGAAAAAGAAGGTTGGTATTGAATTTATAGGGCAAATAAAGGTAAATGTTGCTAGCCATCACCTACAATGATAACTTTCCCATCACTAACCATCTCCTTTATTAATACCTCCTTTACTGCATACCTACAAACGTAATGTATGTAGTTACCTCATTTTCATTTTTCATTGCCTTTTACATTACAGCAGACAGTACCTTTTTAGATAAACTCTTCTTTAGTGTTTTTTTATCCCTGCTGTTACATTGTTACCTTAACATCCAAAAAGTAAAAGATTGTAATTTGGGTGTGAATTCTGTCATATAGCCCGGTTTACTTTCTAATATAGCAGACAATGCTTAAACTAGATTTTAGCGGATTTATATATGACAGACAAGTTTTTACTGCTGCATTTTTTTTAGGATTTAAATGGTCACTTAGCTAAGGTTTTCACTCTCACCATTTCTGTCACAAGTAACTAACTGTGAATGTCCTTTCTCTAACTGTAAAGAGTCATACAGTCTGATGCCTATGTCAGGGTCAGGCTGGGGATGACTAAGTATCCCAAGTGACACACACGGCTACCGGCTGCACATTACATTTTTATAGAGATCCTATCAGCAACCGAACCATCAGGCATTTGCCCAGTGGGCCAGATGGCCAGTCTGGGTCTCTCTACAATATACTGTACCAAAACTGTACCTTAGACATTAAAATTTTTGAAATCCAGACCCGGAGAGCACTGAGCCAGGTGGCGACAGGTAGCAGGGGAGAAACTTTCATGAAGAGCCGCGATTGCTCAACACCTCACTCTCACCTCCGCTCCCTGCCACCTAGTTTCTGTGCACCCCGTACACTTGCCTCCACCCAGGCCATACTTGAAAATCCTATTGAAATGCAGAATATTTTGATTTGATAGATTCTATATGAGATTTGTTTGACTACCAATGTTAGACTTCATAGAAAAACAAATAGATAATCTGTGATATTTTGCCTTTATTCCGCCTATAAAATACATAAAGAGATATCCATATCTCTAGATATTGACCTTACAAAATCATTGGTGACAATCTATATAATATTAATAATACTTTTTTTTATATGAAAGAACCTTGTCCCCTGGTGTCCTTCTAAGCCACTTCCATTTTAAGGTGACAAGAAGCCATCGTCTGGGTGTCACTAAGATGTTAATTTAAGCTGTCATTGCAGGTCCCTTAAATATAAATTATATCTCCTTAAGCTTCTACTACAGTACACACATAAAATGTTTTGAGTAATTGGAATACACTATATAAAACTGCACCTTATAGATTAAGATGCTAATTAAAGACCAAAATACGGACAATAAGACAATTATTGATCATGCTTTGAAAAGGTGTAAATGGTATAACATCATTATACGTTTACTTTATCCCCAACATAAAGCAACACTATAGTGTTCAGGCTATTATTAATATATTACAAAACCAATTTCTAAGCCTGTTTGCTGTAACAGCTAAACAGGATAAAATAGTGTACACATGTTTGATGTAGGCAACTTTTCCCCCATTTTTTTTACAATTCTGTACTGCAAATGTTGTCATTAAAAATGTTTTTGCCACGGTATTAAAGACTATTATAGTGCTAATTACTTAAATCAATATTTGTGCACGTTAATAACTGACAGCTACTAAAGCAAAAGTGAATACCATTTCCCTAATTACAGGTTGTTTATTTGCTTCCATGTTTAAACTAGAACTATTATTCTCGAAGGTTATCTCTGCATCATGGTGCAGTTATCTTGATAAACTTTATTTTGCTGTTTTCTCATACATCTTCTGTATTTATTAGGTGATCCTATTGCTAGATGTAGTATAAACTAAAGTGAGCTTATGTTTGTCAATATTATGATTGTTGTCATTTTCTGTAGTTCTATTTTGTGATTTGCATCACATAAAGAAATGTCTTAAATCATCCAGAAACTCGGAAGAAATCTTCCCTTCTTACAATCCTCACTTTTATTATAGTGAAGCATTAAGCAAAATAAAAATGACAAAAGATAATACACTTGTTTTAGATGTTTTTTTTTACCTGGAATATAATTTAAAAGTGCAGTTATTGATTAATGCAAGAATCTAGCTCATTTTGCTGCATAACACAAATTTTGACAGCACTTCGCTGGTGTCACATGCAGCGCTACAGAATTTGATGGCGCTATATAAATAATAATAATAATAATAAACAGGAAAGGCGAAGGACCATTCACCAGTTATTTTTGGTTGTCCCAGGGCCCCTGTTTGTTGTTTTTGTTCAATTCCATACTTAATGGTAGCAAAGGTAAGCAAATGTATTACTTTCTACTCAGCGATGAGGCTGTTGAATGTCTGAGTGGAAGTAGTGTCCCACAGTGCGAAGATATTTATCAGCTGCTGGCAAGCACTGCTTCACAATTTAACATGGAAGGATGGAATTAACAGACATTCTGTTATGTGTGAATTAAATAACACTTTTTAAGAGTTTTTCACCTGAACCAAGAAAAAAGTTGTAGTAGTGTTGGAATGCCTTTCTGAGTAGTCCATGAAATATAGCAAGCATAAAAAGGATCGCTTAGAACCTACTTGCTTTAAAAAATAAAAGTAAAATATGATATAAACCAAGAAATTGTGATGGAGAATATTCATCAGTTACAAAACGGATACTGGAGAACTTGGTTCTGGTGTACAGTTTTTTTTATGCGTATTATGAAACAACACATACAAATTGCATATTTAAATATATCAGGCTCATCATTTACAATGCCTGTCATTTTTTTTATTTAACTTTTTAGTATAAACAATTATTAGTCAATTGTTAAAAGGCCCCATTAAAATTATTTATTTTCTTTGCTTAATGATGATGGGATCACTAAACTTAAATCAAAAATAGTCAGCACACACACGTATTCCATTGCATGTGGCTGTTTACGCTTTAAAAATATGTTAACTTAACTGAAAGTAGGCTTCATTTAGTATTTCTAGTAAAAAAATATTAGTATACGTCCCTGTGTAATTATGCTTCTTGCTAGAAGTTAAAATGATATAATATTCAGAGCTAGAAGGGCCTTCAACACATTTCTTTTTTATTTCTTTTTTTTTATACCTCAAACTGTTAAAGTTATATCACACTCCATAAAAAATGTGTGGTTTTTTTATATGCATGAATAATTAAGTCAGACTGCCATTACTTTAATTAAAAATTTTGCACCTTCTTGATTAGACAGCCCTTTTAATGACATCTTCCATACTTTAACTCTGTAATGAGGAAGGAAGTGCTGAATGAATGCGAAAATCTATCCAGTGAAGTCAAAAATAATTTCTTCACTTGTGTAACAAAAAGCAGTCTACGGGTGATTACCGGTTTATAAAAAGAAAACCAATGCAAATTTAGACAGTAATTGCTTTTTTTAAATACACCTCTCAATAAAGTGAAAGATCAAAACAGCATTGATATTCAGAATACAAAATAGAATTGCCTTTTTTATAAAATTCTGAAAGATTACAGTGACCAATAACTATAAATGTTTAAATGTTTAAACAATCATTTATTATATACACTTCTAAACATTGCTAGTTCTGTAACTAAACCTTTATTTGGCTACTATGGACATTGCTTCCTACTGCATTTATTTTAAACTATCCTTGCTCAGCCCCTCTCCCCACTGTTAAATCTGTCCTTATTTATACATTCTGTTCCATTTTGACTTACCAGTTGTTATACAGTCGATATATGAATAAAATGACTTTTTAACACTAAGTTGACTTTAACACTTTGACTAATAATCTTGATTACCAGTTAAACTGTATACCATAAATGCCTTGATGTTGTTCAAGATAGGGTCTATTCAAATAAGGTAATTCTACCAAAACTGTACATTAGATATTCACATTTTTAACACCCAGGCCATACTTGAAAATTCAACTGAAATATGGGATATTTTGATTTACTTATCAGCCTGTATAGTCTAAACCTAATCTAATATTGCTCATAAATCTTCATGGGATTTGTTTGACCCCCAATTTTATATAATGCTTAAAGAGATACCCCTATCTCGAGATTTTGACCTTACAAAACAATTGATGACAGTTTATATAAAACCTTTATATATGAAAGAACCCTGTCCCCTGGTGTCCTTCTAAGCAACTACTATTTTAAAGAGACAAGGAGCCATACTCCATTCCTTCTTATTAACACTTTGATTAATAATATGCCGACCCCTCTTGAACACATTTTACACTCAGATGTACTCATTTCTAATGTTTCCCCCATTTCCCACATTTCTGTCCCTCAAAAAATGATTTCTTTAGGATGTAATTGGAGGGGAAGGGAACATAGTAGAAAAATTAGTCTGAACATGATGAGCATGTGTGAAGAAATAACAATAATCAAATCCAATGGCAAGTCAAGGTAATTCTTTGGATTTTACATACAATTTTGGTTCTGATTTTTTTATAAATGCAGTCAGTAATGTGGTGATATTGAAACAACAGCTGCAATGGATTTTTTGAAAATCCTCTTTATTTTAAGAATATAGTATGCAATGATTGGGTGTAATCATATAGAACTTGACTAATGGCTAAAATAAAATAAAGCTTCTGGTACATTATGCTGGTTAGTTGTAAAAAAGACTATATTGCAATAGTGAGTAAGTATTCCCCACAGTCCATATTCTACATTATTTATCATAACCAAGTAGAATATTTTAACGCAATTGAATGAAACAGGGGTATAACTAAACTCAAATACTTAACACTCAAATATTTAAGTATTTACAGTAGTAAATTATTTTTTTCTGCAGAAAAATATGATTTGTAACCAAAAATAAATCTATACAAAATGTTATAAAATAACATTTTAATACTGTACATACAATTGTGTTTAACATAAATCAAAGTCTTCATGCTACAGTATGTTATAGTTCTATGCAGGTCTACTAAACAAGAGTAAAAAGATCCAAAAAGTAAGTAATAGCTTAGTAATGTATAGCTTAGAATTGTATTTTATGTTAAAAAGGTTAATGTTGAGACTAAGGGAGGCGCTTATATGACTTCAATAGTTTGGGTGACTACATTAATGTTTTCCTTGCCGTTTCATGCATACTCACCAGGAATATGGAGTAACCAGGACATTAGGCAGAATTACATGATAACTGTATCCTTTCTTTGCCCATTTCTGTAAATGTGTTTTAGACTTGATATGGGAGTTCACATTGTGCATGATGTATACCAAATGTGTTTTGGGATACTTACTCTTTAAGCCACTAGGCTAGACTTTCCCTGTGACTACTGTATCATAAAGTCATAGATATAATAGACAAATATTCAAATCATACTCATTATGCAATTAAATTAGTTCAATTAGGCTACACTAGAAGAAAGAAGACCTAGATTCCTAATACAAACTGCATCTGAGACAACCTTACCTTTACACATATATCTAAAACCCTACACATGATCATATCAACTGTCTAGCATTCATGTGTGTAGTAATTTTATATATATATATATATATATATATATATATATATATATCATAATACCAATAGATATTGCAAAACAAAAATTGCAAAAAAATTACGTGACTACATTATATAGCATTACAATGGTTCTTTTAAAACATTTTTACTGTGTTAGAATCCTTTTTTTTATATTTAAAATGATTTATGGGACATTTGCCAGCAACTGACTACAATGTATCACTTCAATCTCAGCAGAGCTTTTACCAGTTATGGCAATTAATTTGTTAAGGCTTCATGCCAGAATTCTGTCAATCATTGAGAAAACAATTATGCATAAAACATTGATACATTGCAGCAAGTTGTGCAATTAAAAAAGTTTTTTTTTTCAGGTGGTTGGTTCTAAAGATATGTAAACCAGTTGCTGGCAAACATCCCAGAAATCTGGTAATAAATGGGAAAGAAAAAAAAAACACATTGCAGTGTTAGTACTGTAAAATAAAAGGGATTTTATAATAACCCTTGCAATGCTGATGTTTTACATTTTTATATAAATTAAATCTAGGCTACCCCTCTATTACCTACACTACATTAATCTATACTGCATTTCAGTGCTAGTACTTATTTAACTTTATCTGGCAATGAAAGTGCTAATTTGTATGTTTATGTGCTGTGGGTTATACCTTTTAACAATGTGTTCAATTATTTCAGATCTGTCTAAAAAATTCTATATTTACTATTTGCCCATCTAGAGCACTTGCCTAAAATGTATCAATTATCATAATTTCCTGCAGACGCCACTGAATTACCTAAATACAGGCGTCCCCATTAGCTTGGGTTGGAGTATTTTGTGCAGTTGTTTTCTAGATTCTGTGACAGAACATTTTATTTTAAACAGGTCATTGAATCACTAACTATGCATTTTAAACTTCTGTTAAATCCAATTAGTGTTTAGATGGGTCATTGAATTAAGCTCAATGTTTTTCAGGTAAATATGTGATCTCCTAGAGAATTGACACTTAAAAGATGGAGTAAACAAACTAGTAATAAAGTAATAATGCTGTATGTATTATTTAGGAAAAACAGAGTAATAATGTATTCTGTTTGTAAGGACTATTTATCTTCGTTGGATAATATTACACATCATCTATGTTACATTAGAAACAGAAGCAGACTGGACCCGGGGCGGGGGGTAAAGGTGTGTGTGAGCTAGTGAGTGTGTATAGCATTGGTATGTGCAGGGGCGTAACTAGACGCCTCAGGGCCCGGGTGCGAGAATCTGTTAAGGGCCCCCCCCCCAAAAAACATGATTTTTACCCAACAATTATTTTTCAACTAATTCAACAAATTCAATTTACATATTGAATCATATCTGTAAAAAAATCAAAGAAAAAGGGGCGCATGTACAAAGGGCATAATCCAGGGGTGTCCAAGTTTTTTCTGCAGTGGGCCACTTCATCAGAATTGTATACGTGCGCGGGCCGCACTCATTTTTCACTGTGACAAAAAATATGGCCTTTAATAAAATATGCAGATTAAAATAAAGTAAAATGACACAAAACCTTTACTCTTCCTCTCACTGATTTCTGGGCCTTGAAAGTTTTGCGACTACAAATTCAGGATTCCTTAGATTTATTCTAGGGATGAACTAAAATGAAAATTCTGGACCAAAACATTCAGGGTTCACTTAGCCAAAACTGAAAATGACCCCCACCTTTAAAAATAATAATAAAAACTCACATGTTTAATAAAAGTAGGTAACACACAATTGGACAAAATTAGCAATATGACTTGGCATGATAGGAGTGTGATTGCTAACAGCAATCACACTCCTATCATACCCAGGCAACCAATAAATGCTGGTACCTAGGCATGATGGGACTGTGCTCGCTGTGATTGCTGTTAGCAATCACACTCCTATCATGCCAAGTCAGCCAGTACATGCTGGTACAGGGTGGCTGTAAGTGATGTGCAGACCCCATACTGCTGGCAGCATCACTACACAAGGGGGGCAGCTAGCTAGGTTTCAGCATGTACTGGCTGACTTGGCATGATAGGAGTGTGATTGCTAACAGTAGTCACAGTCCCATCATGCCTAGGTTCCAGCACTTACACATCCATCCAGTAAATGCTGGAACCTAGGCATGATGGGACTGTGATTGCTATTAGCAATCACACTCCTATCATGCCAAGTCAGCCAATACACGCTGGTACAGGATGGCTGTAAGTGATGTGCAGACCCCATACTGCTGGCAGCATCAATACACAAGGGGGGCAGCTAGCCAGGTTTCAGCATGTACTGGCTGACTTGGCATGATAGGAGTGTGATTGCTAACAGCAATCACAGTCCCATCATGCCTAGGTTCCAGCACTTACACATCCATGCTATCACACACACACACACACACACTCATTTATTCATATAATCATTAATTCACAGATTCATTCCCTCAATCACACACACTCATTCAAACACCCTCCCCACCCCCTTACCTGTACTGCAGCTCCCTCGATGCCGCTCACAGACTTCAGCAGGGGGCGCGGCCTCCCTCTGCCTTCTCTGCTAAAGCACAGAGGAAGTAGGATGTCACGTGAACTCCGCTTCCTCTGTGCTGTCCAGAAGACCCTCCCACAAGTAAGTAGCAGGGCTTGAGGTGCGGCTCGTGTAAGATCGGTTGCCCTGGCTGCCGATCTTACGCGGGCCGCACCTCGAGGTCTCGCGGGCCGCATTTGGCCCGCAGGCCGCATGTTGGACGCCCCTGCCTTATTTAAAAAAAAAAAAAAAAAACTTAAAAAAGATTTCGGGCGGCCCCTTGGCTTGGGCCCCCCTGCCGCCGGGGCCCGGTCGCAGTCGCGACCCCTGCGACCCCGGTAGATCCGCCACTGGGTATGTGTGAGTTTGAGTACATGTAAATGTATGTGTATATGTTATGTGTATAAAATAATGTAAGCAAGTGTAAAAAGGAATTTAAAATTACATATGTACATAGATTTTAATTCCCACCCTGTGAACTACAATAAAGGTGCATTTGTGTAAGAAGACATACGTGTGTATATTTGGGTGTGCGTGTATGCATGCAAATGTAAGTATGTTTATCCATGTGTGCATGTATATGTGAATTTGTGAGTATGTATGCATGAGTGTGATTGTATATATTGTACTGTATATGAGTATAAAGAAGTGTATAGAATAATATAAGAAAATATAAAAGAAAACAGATTCAACATAACACATGTATAAAAATATTTCCACCATTTGTACAGAAACAGCGTCATATATATATGTGTGTGTCTAAACATGTGAGTGTGTGTGTAGATTTGAGTAAAATAATGTAAGGAAATTAAAATGTGTAAAAAACGCTAATAAACAGAAACATGGGCCAGGAGGATGCCTCACAGGGCACAGCCTTGTGATTTGAGGTATACACAAAAATGGTAAATAAGATAGTAAATGAAGTGTTTCCAGGATACTTTTGAGAGCAAAGGGTGTTTTAATATCTGAGATATTATTTGTCAATGCATTTTAGAAACTGACACAATGGTTTATTAAATTAGTCTATTACATTCATATACCTGATTGTTGCAAAGTGAATGAACAGCTGAGGCAACATCAAGCCATATGTTTCAACAACCTGCTACTCCAGTTGGCAGTTATGATGACGGCTTATTAGGTCATTATTTCTCATCCATTAAAAAGATGATAACGTTATATTAGAATGCAGTATTGAATATACACTCTATTATCAAGAGCATATAGACACCTGACTATCACACCTATGTGAGCTTGTTGGACATCCCATAGGCATCAATTTGGATTTGCCCCCTGCCTTTGCAGCCATAACAGTCTACACTTTTCTGGGAAGGCTTTATACAAGTGTGTCTGTGCCCATTCAGCCAAAGGCATTGTTTCAAGGCAGTGTTTCAATTCATCCCAAAGGCATTGAATGGGGTTAAGGCCAAGGCATTGAGTTCTTCCACACCAAACAGGCCAAACCATGCTTGCTTTGTCCATAGGAGTACTGCCATCTTGGAACAGGCAAGGACTTTTCCCAAACTGGTGCCACAAAGCACCAGCATACATTTGTTTAAAATATCTTTGTATGCTGTAGCATTAAAATTACCATTCACTGGAACTGGCAACAGTTTGGGTAAGACTCCTTCCTGTTCTCGCAAAACTGTACCCCTGTGTACAAATCAAGGTACATGGTTTGACGTATATAATAGCGTATGTGTTATAGCACCCATCTTTTAAAATATAACCCATTCAGGTTAAGATTCACTTAAATTAAAATTATAAATAGACAATGATAAAATATTTAAAAAATGTGGAATGCCCCTAAGGCATCAACTGTACTAGGGTAATTTGTAAAGAAAATCTTTTTGCTATGCATTTGTTTCTTGTTCTTTTTGGAACCCTTCTACTTCTATTCTACAAACAAGGAGAGTAAGTGAGTGCTGCTTCTAAATATAATATACTAAAGAATAAGACAGCAGGGTTTTCATTGTATGTTATTAAATATTAAATATTTCACTTAAATAACTGTTTACTGGCTAGCTTGCCGTATCTTTACTATTCATTCATGATAAAATAGCATGAAAATACTGCAAATGTATCCTTAAAACGCATGCATTTTCTAGTCATTTATTGGGAATTTAAAACAGATGATTTTTAGTGATACGAAAATGCATAAATTAATGATAGATAGATATTTAGATAGATAGATTGATAGATAGATATGGATAGGTAGAAACTACAATATATTATGTTTCCATATTGTTGATATTGTCATCTTCCTGCAATCATTATCTACTTAATAATTTATGAACATGACAAAAAAAATATATGAGATAAGTGAAGCTAGGCAAAATTTCTATGATACATGGGCTTGCAGGCATAACCTGTTGACAATACTAGCTAATGAAAATACCTCCAGGATGTGAGAATTTTTGTCAATCTTTTATTTGTATCCTGCTCTTCTTTTATATAGGTCATGAGGTCTAAATATATGCATGTGCAAGATTCTGCCTCCTTTATGACTTTAGGACCATTCATTGTGAAATTTTTCATTCCCTGTATTGCAGAAATGTCAGTTTAATTCCCAAGGATTCCAAATGTAGCATTACAAAAATATATTTTATCCTTTCACCCAATCGAGACACAATTCCTAATGTTTCAACTAAGTTGTAAAGTCAAAGTATCCCAAATATGTTTCATTAGAATTGGAAATTTGAAACAATCCTGCAAAGGGCATTTATTAACTTAAAAGTAGCATCTCAGCTATTTCTTAAGAAAGTGATCAGCCATACTTAAAATAATTTTCTAATCTGAAACAATGTAATTGTGCATTACATTACTTATTTACCCTATGTGTATCAGAAGGGTCATGAGGGTAAACATTAATACCGTATTTGCTCGATTATAAGACGACCCCCCAAAATCTGAATATTAACTTAGGAAAAAAGAAAAAGCCTGAATATAAGACGACCCTAAAGGAAAAAAGTTTTACCAGTAAATGTTAATTCATGTAAACTATTTTTTTTAATAAAAGCTATAATAGAGAAAAATATTTTTTTTGTTTTTATTTCCTTGTATTTTCCAACCCGTCCCCCAGTTACGCACATCTGCCCCCAGGCTTGCCACACCAATATGGCACTGTGGCCCATGATATGCCTTTTAACCCTCTATATGCCACTGTGCCCCATGGTATGCCTTTTGACCCCCTATGTGCCACTCTGCCTCCAGAAATGCCTTATACCTCTATATCCCATTCTGGCATTTAGGGGGTTAAAATGCATATTATGGGGCAGAGTGGCATATAGGGAGGTATAAGGCATTCCAGGGGGCAGAGTGGCATTAAGGGAGTTAAAAGGCATTGTATAGAGCACTCTGCCTCCAGAAATGCCTTATACCCCTATATGCCACTCTGGCATTTAGGGGGTTAAAAGGCATATTATGGGGCAGAGTGGCATATAGGGAGGTATAAGGCATTTCAGGAGGCAGAGTGCTCTATTAAATGCCCCCTTAAAGCCACTCTGCCTCCTGAAATGCCTTATACCTCCCTATATGCCACTCTGCCCCATAATATGCCTTTTAACCCCCTAAGTGCCAGAGTGGCATATAGGGGTATAAGGCATTCCAGAAATGCCCTATGCCCCCATTTAACACACACACGCACACACACACTTACCGGTGCTTCCAATTTCCTGCTGTATTGCCGGGCAGCGGGTTGACGTCTATGCGATCCGCGTAGACAACGTCCGCTGCAGCCGGAAGAAGGTGGAGTTGGCAGTGGGGGTTTGTCTGCATCTGTCGCGCATACCTTCCCCGGCTGTCAGAGATCAGAGTTCCCCGCACCGGCAGGAAGCACCGGTAAGTGTGTGTGGGGGTGTTAAATGGGGGGGTGGGGGGGGTAGACAGGAGGATCCAGGTCCCCTGCAGCGGTGCGGGGGATCTGGATCTTAGTCTCATAATCAGACCTCTATTTGAGGTCTGATTAGAAGACGACCCCGATTAGAAGACGAGGGGTATATTTCAGAGCATTTGCTCTGAAAAAAACCTCGTCTTATAATCGAGCAAATACGGTACTTTAAATGCATGTTATAGTTAACTCATCCTTCATAATTATAGTCTTTCATTCAAATCCAAGGAGTTCTTTTTCTCAGTACTAAACCAGTGATTTTCTTCATATTCCTGCGCACAATCATTCTTCTTACACATTAGAATGAAGACTCTTTAGGGAAATCTACTCGACATGCCGTTTGAGTGGTCCTTTCAATATTAAATTAATATCAATATAGAACCGCTTTTTAAAGTCATTAAACATCTTTATTACTTTACAATAGTGACTAATTAACAAAATCTTCAAATAAACGCTGACCTTTGATTTCACAAAGCATGCAAAAAGATGATATGTGGTTATACTGGATATGATAAGCAGATGGACGATTAGGCTCTTTCAGAAGATTTAAAATACATTCACACTCTGAATGTACTGAAAGGGTATTCAAAATCTGTGACATGCTTTGACTAAATTGTATTGAAATTTAATGTAATATCAGAGAAGTTTAACATTAATAATTTAACAGTATCAATCTACATCTATCTATCTATCTATCTATCTATCTATCTATCTATCTATCTATCTATCATCTATCTATCTATCTATCTATCTATCTATCTATCTAAACAAATAAATAATACAACAATAAGTATTAGGTGTTATTGAACAAAAGTAGAAAAGTCTGAATGTTTATGCCTTTTTTAATTCTTTTTTAGGTTGTATATGTGACACGGCCCAGACCTCCAGTCCCCGTGCAGAGACAGACATTCTGGGCCGGGTAGTCTGGGGGCAGTTTGCACAAAGTGTTTTGTTGTGTGAGGGTGTTTTGGAGGTTTTTGTTGAGGATTCGTGTGCGGTTTAGCCAGGTCATGGAGCGCGTCTGTGTCCTGGTTCTGATCCCATGACCCAGTAATATTTCATAGGATGTTTTTAAGTTATAGCCGGACTGAATGTGGCTGCAGCTCCGGCCCTTCAAAGGGACAATCATGTAACCTAGCTGGAGCTCTTTATCGGCCAGCACAGCCCTGTTTGCCCAGACAGCAGCCTCACTACAGGGGGGGATAAACACAGGCAGGGGAAAACCATTGTATCACTTAATCCCCTTACTTTATCCATTGCATGTGCACTCCCCAAACTGATGGGATTTGGGGTTGGGTTCTGTGTGTATTGAACGTGTATTGAACTGCAGGAATGGTGGTCTGACTGATCCGTGGATAGCAGGAGCTATCCGTATGAGGGTACTGACTGGTGATTCCTCAGCCCTCAAACAGGGGTACCCAGCCTTGGGTACAGGGACCCTGTAACAGGATAATTTCAGGATGACTGCCAGGATAATTTCAGGGTGACTGCCAGCTAGGCTCAGTATAAGGCTACAGCAGAACAATGGCCACAAACTTTAAAGTAAATCTACTACAGAATGGCTTAAAAAACCATTAGAGAAGCTGTTGAATAATCTCAAGAGAGCCATTCTCACTAAACATCCTAATAATATGGTTGAGATTAAGCAGTTCTGTAAGGAAGAATGTACCAAAATCCCTCCTGAATGTTAAACAGGTCTCATCTGCAGCTACCAGAAGGTTACTGCTTGAGGTTTGAGGTTACTGCTGTCAAAGTAGGTTCAACTAGTTTTTAAATCCAATGGTTCACTTACTTTTTCCACTAGCACTGTGAATTTTTAATAGGTGGGTTAATAAATATTACCAATGTTTGTGTGTACCTAGGTTAAGCACATTGTGTTTGCCTATACTCATGACTAAGATGTAGATCAGATCACAGTTTTATGAGCAAATAATGCAGAAAACCAGGTAATTCCAAAGATTTCATTTACTTTTCCTTGCCACTGTGTATTCAGAAACCACCAAATATACCACCATAATTTATTTTAAGTGATTTTTCTAGGGAGCTCTAATGCCCAAAAGAAACATGTTTCTGTTTAAATCTAGAGTGGGTAGATGTAATTTAAACAACAAAAGCTACACGTTCCTTATATTCACACTCAACAATGGCCTACAGTAGTTTCCCCCGAAGGTCTCAAGACTGAACTAGCTGCTCAAAGAGCTAGTCTATACTAGAGGCCCAAATTCACCCCAAATAATATCAATAGGCAGTATGAATATAGTGATTTGTAAAGTATATAATGCCAATGTGACTTTTGACTTTTGCTTAGTGAGGTACTAAAAAAAAATAATGTAAAAACTTCTACGTCCCACCACTGAATTGTAAAGCGGATACCAAAAGTGCCTATACATCAGTGTAACTAGAAAGGTTTTGTGAAAATGCATCTTTGAACAGTGGTGTCACATTAAAGTTTCTAGGTAATACAGCCACCACAAGACCACCAAATATTTCAACTCCAACAGCACAGCATTACATGCATGCAAAAACAGTGGGGTTCAAAACCTGTTTATCCATGGGGGTTATCATTATCATCATTGGCTATTTCTGTAAGAGAACAAATCCAAAAGTAGCATAGAACATGTGGCTCCACCACATCTGCAATTCACATCATGCAAACAAATCTAATGACAAAGGATAACATTCTACTGTTCTTGTCTAGTTCACTTTCTACTGGTATAAAAGTAAAACCATAATTAATTTTCCTAAATTTAGCTGAATTGTCCTTTCTCCATCTCCATAGCAACATTACTATTTTTATTACAACAGATTTTTAATGTATGCTATGCCTACTAATAAACAAAAGATGATGGGTACATTATTCATTTCCATTAATGTTCAATACAAATTCAGATTTCCTTTGTTATTGTTATTTAACAACATGTTTAATATTTAATAATGACTTGTCTGTAATGATATAATGAGCCAAGTCCATTCTCTTTTTTTGCTGAGTTGAAAAGATAGTAAAATATTGATGTGCTATCTATTTATGAGCAGTAGTTTCCATTTTCTGACTTGTCAGAACTACAGATATTTCTGCATGCTGTGTATAATTTAGTCTTTGAGACATGTTCATAAAAGTCACTATGCTTGTAGTTTTATGATCTGCAGTTGACTTATTCCATGCGGTCATGCAGCAGGCCTACCAGCATCAAATACACAGAATAGCACAATTTTATGGAAGCAAAACAATCTTTCGTTGTGAAGTCTTTCAGTGTGTAGACATAAAGCTGCCCAAAAGAATGCTAGAGCATAAACCCATTAATCGGAACATCAGACTAAAGCATCTGAAGTTTCCACATTTACTGCATTTTTCCCCCCACATCAAAATGCCTAAGGAAAGATTGTTGACATGCTCAATGCAACTCTTAAATGATATCACCAAATTTTAATTCACCAGCACAAATCAGTTTTATTCAATTATATTAGACATGACTTTAAAGAGAAATAAAACGCTGCTGTAAAATCTGAAGTCTCATTTAACTCTTGGCACAGATTACATTAAGAGCCAGTCTGTGTTAGTCCCAAGTATTATATATTATGTTTTATTGCATTAAGTTTCATTGCAAAGCTAAAATAAAATAACATCCAAGTAATTGGCCATCTAAGAGGGGGACGTAAGTGAAATACTAAATCTCATCTCACCATTAGACAGTGTGACGTGAAGTTAATTATTTTCTACCTATGAGAGGGAGCATGGCTTCTGAACTACAGTGGGGCAAAAAAAGTATTTAGTCAGCAACCAACTGTGCAAGTTCTCCCACTTACAAAGATGAAAGAGGCCTGTAATTTTCACCATAGGTACACTTCAACTATGAGAGACAGAATGAGACAACAAAGTCCATTGTCTGATTTTTAAAGAATTTATTTGCAAATTATGGTGGAAAATAAGTATTTGGTCAATAACAAAAGTTCACATCAATACTTTGTTATATACTCTTTGTTGGCAATGACAGAGGTCAAATGTTTTCTGTAAGTCTTCACAAGGTTTTCACATGCTGTTGCTGGTATTTTAGACCATTCCTCCATGCAGATCTCCTCTAGAGCAGTGATGTTTTGGGGCTGTCGCTGGGCAACACGGACTTTCAACTCCCTCCAAAGGTTTTCTATAGGGTTGAGATCTGGAGATTGGCTAGGCCACTCCAGGACCTTGAAATGCTTCTTACGAAGCCACTCCTTCGTTGCCCGGGCGGTGTGTTTGGGATCATTGTCATGCTGAAAGACCCAGCCACGTTTAATCTTCAGTGCCCTTGCTGATGGAAGGAGGTTTTCACTCAAAATCTCACGATACCTGGCCCCATTCATGCTTTCCTTTACACGGATCAGTCGTCCTGGTCCCTTTTCAGAAAAACAGCCCCAAATCATGATGTTTCACCGTAGGTATGGTGTTCTTTGGATGCAACTCAGCATTCTTTCTCCTCCAAACACGACGAGTTGAGTTTCTACCAAAAAGTTCTACCTTGGTTTCATCTGACCATATGACATTCGCCCAATCCTCTTCTGGATCATCCAAATGCTCTCTAGCAAACTTCAGACAGACCCGGACATGTACTGGCTTAAGCAGGGGGACACATCTGGCACTGCATGATTTGAGTCCCTGGCGGCGTAGTGTGTTACTGATGGTAGCCTTTGTTACTTTGGTCCCAGCTCTCTGCAGGTCATTTACTACGCCCCCCCGTGTGGTTCTGGGATTTTTGCTCACCGTTCTTGTGATCATTTTGACACCACGGGATGAGATCTTGCGTGGAGCCCCAGATCGAGGGAGATTATCAGTGGTCCTCTATGTCTTCCATTTTCAAATAATTGCTCCCACAGTTGATTTCTTCACACCACGCTGCTTGCCTATTGCAGATTCAGTCTTCCCAGCCTGGTGCAGGTCTACAATTTTGTTTCTGGTGTCCTTCGACAGCTCTTTGGTCTTGGCCATAGTGGGGTTTGGACTGTGACTGTTTGAGGTTGTGGACAGGTGTCTTTTATACTGATAACAAGTTCAAACAGGTGCCATTAATACAGATAACAAGTGGAGGACAGAGGAGACTCTTAAAGAAGATGTTACAGGTCTGTAAGAGCCATATATCTTGCTTGTTTGTAGGGATAAAAAAAACATAGCACCTACATAATGCATGATCTCACACATGTTTTATAGTAGCATTAACATTAATTAATTAATATATACATTTGGGTGGAAGCAGTCAATCTTAAAAGTGCCATTCTACAGAATGGTAATGGACTCAACTATACCTGTGATCTTGTATGAAAAATTCAAATTGCAGATCAACCATGTTTACAAGCTCAAAACTGAATTAAGAAACAAAATATTGTCTTCATTAATGATGCGTTTTGTTACGTTTTAAGTGATAATTACTTTTTCATAAACAGAAGCAACCAAGACGCCAGCTTGTATAGCCATGGGCTATTAAAATAGAAGGATGAATATAATCTCAGGCATCTCATTTAACAAGGAAACTAGGGAATATGTCACTTAACTATAAAGAGCGTTGTCTAATTTAAAATATGTATACATAATTAATATAATTATTATATTTTATTAAATACTTGATATTTTATTTTATTAGCTTCAACATGAGTATGTAAAAACCAGTTTAAAAATAATCCAAACACAGTGACTGACAAGCTACTTACTAAATAAATAAGGTAATAGATCAACAGATTTTGGCCCCTTCATGAAACGTGACATTTGTATATATTTTTAATCCTTGGTTGTAACTGTTTTTTTATACTCTCCTTTTTTTAAGTAAAGGCTAAAACAGATGTTAGGGCTGTTGATGATGCTGGAAAGAGGTTCTATGCTCAAGCTTATTGATCAAGCACGTGATCTTTTTCAAAATACAAATGATTATGTAAGTGTATTGAGAAAAACAAGTTGGAAGCATAAATCACAGATGTCTTCTTGATAGAAAGTTGGTTAGCAAAGGAATGTACAACTCCCAAATCCCAATGTGTTAATTACAAGTAGGCATCTGGTTTCCCATTTTATGCTAGGGTAAGAAACATGCTAAGTATAACAGGGTATGTCTAAATAGATTTGTTGTTTAACAACCTTGATACTAAAAATATATTTTTTTTACATTACATTGAAGGCTTTGGTAACCAGGTGAAAGATTGAATGCTTAAAACCAAGAGTACCAAAAAAAAACAAAAAAACACCATTATCCAGACTTATCGCTCTCTCTTCCTTGATCAACGGCCATCAGGGAAAAATATCACAGAAAGTAAAGCAATGGATAACATATGAACCTTTTGTGACATCTCCAGTTATGACACTTAAATCAAATAAATCAATAAAATCAACTTAGTTATAATACAAAAGAACATTACAGTCTTGTACAATTTAAAGCATAAAAGAGCAGATTCACTTGAAGTAATTGTGCTGAACTGCAGAATCTTTGCCTTGGAGCTATTTTCTAAATCTTATAAAGAGATATAGTGACATCATGGAAGAAGCCTTCTTACTTGAAAATGTATCTCACAAACTTTAATAATCTGGAACCAATATTTCTTTTTAAAATAGCAGTGCTCCCTCTCCATTGCAGGGAAAGTGCCATTTGCCACACCTTCTCCCTGCCTAATTCACCACCCACTCCCAATTTTTTTGATGCTATTTGGGACCAAACCCACCCTCAGTCATGGCTAGCCCCCCACAAAGCCACTCCTTTGAGAGCTCTGGGTAGACAATCCTGGGATGTGTTTATTAGGATAAGGGTAAACCATATAACGATATTGATATCCAAATCTTACTTAAGAAAAGAATGGTGGGTGAATCTTGGTTTGGCATAAGCACATTCAGAGAATACAATACATAGAATGCACAAAATCCAGTCCAGCCCAACCCAAAATATGATCACACAGATAGACTACAAAGACAACCTCATAAATGAGGCACATAAATTATCAAACTATGAAACAATAAGTCCTTCTTACTTTAGAAACCACAATATCTACATATAGATTGCAAGTTAAATACACAAAAAGAAGGAAAGAGTGGATAATAGTCTAAAAACACTAAGAGAATTCCAGTATATGATTGCCCTGGTGAAACTTCAGCAAAATACACACGGCCATAAGAACATGGGCCATATGCATATTCAAGGTGCATGTGATATCTCTGTGTCTTATGTGGAACTGGAAGTAAATCAGTGGGAAAAAACCTGCTCCCAGTAGCACAACATTTGCATTAGAAGTAATGCGTCTGAAAAACCTTGGGGCAGAGGTGCTTGAAGATGATAGTTGAATGCAATAGTATGCAATAGTAAAATCCAATACTCTTGAATGGTTGAATTATATTATTTAAATTGATCTAAATTAATAGTTTTATTGTATTGTATGATCTTTTTTCCAAGTAAGCAAGGATATGTCTAACACTGTAGAATACTCCATGTGCTGAATGGAAGCTGCATGATTACAGCATGTCAATTTTTATGTCCTCCTTAATGTAATGAGTTGAGCCACTTAGGATTGTACCAGACACCTATTAAAAGGCAAGCCTTATAAGAACTTATTTAATTGACATTACCTAGAAGTGATTTGGTTGTATGCTACAATATATTATAAAGTAATATGGAAACCTGAATTTACTGAAATATTTATTAGAACTACAGAGAAATTCGTTCTGATCTCCAATACACACATTTGAAGGTAAAATTAGGTTTCTTTAGAGAAGTCATTACATTGGTCTCTTAAAGTCTATTCACTAAAGGGGGGTTTGTCAAGGGGGTTTGCAGAAGAGGTGAGATTTCAACCCCTTGACTTCACTATGCGTTAGAGAGGGCTAGGATGGCCCTGTACAATGCATAGTGAAATGAGTGATATTTCTTCAAAGCCTCCTCAATCATTGACTTATGCATTATGCAGGGCTAGCTCAGGCCTTTAACTGGATAAACTGTTGGCCCTTCATAATGTATCATGTGGATGAGGAAGTTCAAATCACAACTTCCCTGCAAAGTCTCCTTAGAACTTTACCTTTAGTGAAAAACTTTGGTCTCACAGACATATAGCAATTAACTGCTGTTGTAATTTTTTATTCTAGCCAAGTGACGCCAATGACAAAATAGCAAAGTTTTTAATGCAATAAAATAAACTGAAAATGGCACATATTTATTTTTGGATACATTTCCTGTTTTACTAAAACTTAGATCATGTTGCTATATTTTTGAAGATAGCGCACAGCTCTTTACTCCCTATCTTTCCAGGTGATAATGATTTTATACTGGGATGCAGACATCTGAAGTAGAATTGTATCACTTTTATGTGATAACCTTCTTATCTCAGTTCTGGTCGCTCTGCATTGACAAAGCCTATTTAGATCCGTAAATGATGGGGGGGGGGCGGGAAATTAGCTGGAGTGGGCACCGGTAAACTTTATTTATGAATCTTGCTAAAATGTAGCAAAAAAGAATATGCATTTGCTCTAGCTAATTCTTAACCAACATAAAGAATTAATGCAATTCATTTTATATATTCTACTTTAGATTAAAAATAGCCCTTCTTTCCTGTCTCAACTGTAAAATGGACTACATCATTAGGTGGCTTAGTTTCACACTTTATGATAAGTTTGTATGAGGTAATTAAACTTTTTAAGAAATATAATATCCCTGGTTTACTTCCCTTACAAATGTACTAATTATTACTTAAATATTATAAGAAGAGCTCTGCTCAACGTGCCTAAGACTTGCATATACCAATATCGAATATGCTTCTTTAGCAAAAACTCACTCTATTAAGGTATCAAGCTGCTTGAATGTTCTCAAAATAGGTTATTAAAAAGATGTTTGGCATGTGCTTGGCTATCAACCTGTCATGGTATCTTGCATCAAGGTCCGTATTATGCACACGTACAACTCAGCACTTAGACCAGATGGAACAACAGAAAGCTTTTACATGAGGAACTGGGTAGCTGAGGTAGTCATCTTTCCAAATTATAATTGTTCTGTCACTGAAAAATAGCAAAAAGCTGAGGGGAAAACAGATTAACAGAGAGTAGATTAAAAAAAAGCAATATTATTTGATGTACAAGACGAGTGGAAAAATGAATATTTATATATATATATAGATATGTTTTACAAAGTAGAGTTAAACCGATTGCTATCATTTAATGATAAACACTGTCAAATAAATATAAATGTTTGTTTTATGTAAGCCTGGTTGACATGTAGTAATTTCTTTTTACGACCATTACTTTTGCAGATACCATTTTGTTGGGAATCTTAAATATATCCATTTCCGGTTGAGGGCAAAAGAGCCTGCGTAGGTGCCAAGTGTGCCATTGGGAGAGATGGGTGCCAATTCAATCTAATTGGGGAATGCATTGGAAGCATATGAATGTGTGATCCCATCTCCTAATGCGTTTGATCGTGTTAGCACATGCATAACGTTTGGCCTCTACTTTAGACATGAGTTCTGTAGTCCACGCAAAACCTCACCTGGATGGAATTCTGCCATTTACCATAGCTGGGTTCTGGGTTCTTATCTGTGACTGTATACTTACTTAAGACAACACTTTCTTACAGAGGAACATACAACATATACAATCAGCACTGCCTAAATGTGCATTATTGTAAAGAAAATAGCTGAGCAATTTCCAATTGTATTACTTTTAAGGACCAGAATACTCTTATTGTACTAATAATTGCATTTCTCACAAAAAAAGAATTGCAGAATAACATGTAGCACAACACCGTTTTTTCACTAAACAAAAGGACATTAATTACCATTTTATCTACATAGTGTATCATGAATTCTGAATACTTTTGTTGTCATAGCAAGGAAATATGTATTTATTTGAATAAGCACTGTGCACATCCTCAATTTTATTATTCAAAATGAGTATGCTGAGTATGTGTGCATAGAGATACTTGACAGAGATGCAGGAACAAAAAAAAAGATTGTGGCTACAATACAGTTGGAGTGATAAAAGGAATAAGCTGTCTTAATACATAAAAGAATCAGCTTAGAAAATAGCTGGATACAGTCTGACATAAAAAAACCCTGCTGAATAATGGTATGCATTGTGCCCAAAATACCTAATTATAACCATCTTTTGAGTTACAGCTTTTATTTTTAATTTTTTTATCATCAGAGTTATTAAAAAGTTAAGATTTCAGTTATAAGATGTACACATTGTAATACATTGTGTTTTCTTTTTGTATTACCCAACATTACTGAAGTTCACATGCTCTTCGGTATGCAGCCATGTCAATAAAAAAAAGATTTTTTTCCCTTGTAAGCCTCAACTAGATGTTAGCGTTTTTTTTTACTAATCTCTCAATATATATAGAGTAGGTTGAAAAACTTTTTTCCTTTGACCCAATTCCATGGTCTTAGTTTCTAGTCACCATCTCCTTACATCATCTTACGTTTTACATGAAACTGAGTTTTTTATACATTAAAAATGTAGTGTCTTCTGTAGAACCACATGGATTAATGTCATCTCACAACAGAGCCTAACAAACTCTCATTAACTTTTTTAACAGAAAAATATTTCAAATGAAGAATTGAAGACAGGTATTAATGATATGATTACATTTTAAATTAAGGTTAAATATGTATCATGTATAAATATTGACATATACTGCATGTCTATTTGCCCTTTTACTAGGATACAATAGACATTGCAATCAAAGAGTAAAATTATATTAGTCACTACAATACTTATTCTTTTTTATTGTGGCGTTTGTGGATTATATAGTATTGAGTCAAGTTAAATTTTATTTCTGTTTCCAAGGTTTTTGCATTTGAAACCTGGACTTCAAATGGTTATGTTGCCCTATGTCCTTCAACTTTGATTGTTTGTTAACTTGCCTCCACAGGGAAATCTCCAACAACAAGTTACATGGGGAACTGGCCTCTATGCTCATTTTCAAAGAGGTCATTCTTTATTGGTAGCTCAAAGTAATCAATCTGCTGTTGTGTCTACATTTAAAAGTGAACAAACCTATCATTGTCTGACTTTACATTTACACGCTTTCACGATTCAGCGACTTTGAAATTGCCAGAGACTCAGAGGTGCTGGTTTATCAAGGAGCATTATTTTATTTTCTGAATAAGTGTTGGACAAAATCAATAGTTTATTATTTTTTTTAAACAAAATTGTATTTTATATGCAATTAATCAAACATTAATGTTAACATTTTCTGTTTCTTATTACTATTCAGGTCTGGATCTAAAATCATCAAATCAAGAGTGAAAGTAAGTTTTTTCTTACTAAGAGGGTGATAGATAAGTGGAACAGACTCCCATCAGGAGTAGTAATGCAGTAAGGGAATTTAAACAAGCATGGGATAGGCATAAAGCTATTCTGTATCTAAGACAAGATGACGGACTGATTAGATTGGCGGAATTATTATTATTATTTATTGTTTTAGCGCTATACAATGGGATGGTTCCTATCGGCCATCAGGCAATATGTAAACAGGTATAATGATTTACTACAAATCTAAATGTTTTCATAAGTGTGCATACTGGACTTAATCTAATGCACTAGGCAGTGGCATTGAGGGTGATAACTGTCTAGGTCTGACCTGTAGTCACTTTCCTCTTTCTCCAGGCATTTGGTCATGTCCATTATCTTCCTGCTTTAGGTTGTCTAAAGACTTATGACCAATGAAGTGTATTGTTAAAAAAAATGAATCAATGCAAATATACACCAGGTAAAGAAGAAAAAAATACAGATGTGTAATATGTTTGTAAATTTGAGACTCAGATTTTGCATCAGCAGTACTGGCACTGACGGTATTACGTATCTGTCGCAAGGTTGCAATGCTATAGTGAAAATCCATGGTCATGCTGCATAGTTTATTTCACAAATAAGGGTTATTATGTTTTCTCAGTTCCAGCGATGGTGTATGCTCATTGGTGGGCTCATTAGCAAGCATGCTGTTAGGTGTTAGATCCACAGCAAATTCACCCTTGAAGTGTTCATGTGTTAATTGCAAGATGCTAGTTGGTAAAAAGGGCTCCAGAATATCTTGGAGAAAATCCATAAGTGCTTTAACCTCATTTGTTCCTTGTGGCATTATAGCATACTTGACAACATTCTGTTTTGTGCTATCTATGGCCATAAAAGGGCCCATGATGCTTTAAACACCTTTAATTGTTGTGTTTTTGTTATTAATTACACTATTTGTTCATCATCATAAAAAAGACATTAGAACAACATAGGAACTTCCATAAAATAAACACGCATGATATTTACCAAATGTAAAGGGACCAGACTTATGAATTATACCACTATTTCATTAATGTTACATGGTCTCAGTCTTTAGAGAATCGCCTTTTTAAACACCCCACCTTCTGCTGTGTCTCCCGTAGTGTAACTTGGAAGTTAATTTCCGTGTGTTGTCTATAGAGCCAGTAAAATACAGGATTAATAAAATGCTGCTGTCAGAAACATCAGATGAAATATATTAGGCAGTCATCTTTTTAGCTGTAATGCAGCAAAGCCGTGAGAAAAAACCCACAGGATGCTACAGTGGAGAAGTAGACATACACAGAAGGAAATAGAAAAGCATGGTGGGTAACTTCATATGGACTTCTGCCAACTTGTCTAGTAACCCTCTGTGTTCTGTCTATCAGCACAGCATAGAGAGATTTTAATTTACTTGGTTAAACTATTTCCACAAGTATGTTCTAATCCAAGTTCTAATCAAATAAACAATACTAAATTTAGTATAGTCACCAATGGCCGTATTGATAGTACTAACACAATTTCTTCTCCCTTAAAAGAATATAAGATTCCATTTGCTATGAAACTTGTCCTTCGACTTTCTTCATTGAAAGCAGGAAGCATTTGCATGGACATGTTTTGTGCATGCTCGGTAGAACTGCCATCCTACTCAATACTAATTTCTCATTCTAATAACGAAAGCCCACACCAATTAACATGAAGTAAAAATGCATTGTAGCCGATGTAGCCCAATATGCATTTATCATGAAAATAACATGTTGCAGACACTTTCTAATAGTTCGTATTTGATTTGATTTGCCTTGGCGTGGTGGAATGCCATGCTATCATTCCGCAAAGTGAACTCAACTTTGTGTAACTTTTACAAGGATGGCTCCAGTTTGCTAGCTTCTATTTTGGGGACATTCCAAGGAATAAATAAATCAACAATGAAATAGTCTATGAAATTATTTTACACCACTGTTGCACATGCATTCATTTTACTGGAATACTTATACATTAAAAAAAAACCTTTTGTGTTTGTGCACAAGGAGTAATGTAGAAGCTTATGGTAAATGGGACCTCTCCACTAATAACATCTGCCTTTAGGGAAATGTCTTTGTTATCATGGAACTCAATATTTTTGTATTTGCTCCAAAACATGCAACCGTTAGAACCAAAATAGTGTACATTTGGAACAGGGAATACAGATTTTAACACAGATTGCAAGGGGTCCCACCTTTTGTGTTGAAGCATCATTAGGTTATATATCTGTATGTATCTATTTATAGCAAACAGGAGATACATTCCTGCAAGATCAATTCTGTCACAAGGTGGTAAAACTGAAGTAGTAACTATAACAATCTCTAGATTGTAAGCTTGCGAGCAGGGCTCTCTCCACCAAATGTATCGGTTTGTCTTAGTCTGTCAATTCTTGTCTTGTCATATCCCTTGAATTTATGTATTGTATTAAGCGCTGCGTAAACTGTTGGCGCTATATAAATAAAAGATAATAATAATAATAATAATAATAATAACAACCCATGTGATTGTTTCAATTGGTGATAAGAACTGTAAATTCACCATAGAAACCATTGGATCCTGTTGGTCAATCCACCTTTGCCATTTAGGACTAGAATCCCTCTTAATACCCAGTGTTCTAATTAATTAACTAACCTGCCATTCAGATTTAATGGGTTACAGCCATTTGAGTTGAAGGCGATAAGAGTAAATCTATCACAAAGAACCACTAGGTCAGCCTCCGCAGTCTTGTGTGGTTTGATATGGTATACAGTTTATGGACAGTAATTTGCTGTTTCTTCATTCACAAAAGTATAAGGAAATCAATGAACTCATTTGGACCATGCATTTTGAATTAATGAGTTTTTAACATTGCATGATTCCTACAAGCTGAAATGTATTTGTACTGCCACAGTAAAGTGGTTACGGTGTCATTCTGCAGTTTGCTCTCATGTCAACCAGTGATTGCATCTAATTATTCATATTAACTGTACAATGACAGTGGGTGAGCAAGCAGCTAATGACTAAGCTAAACTTTATGAATTTCGCCAGTCACTTCTAGCAAAATTATGAAAAACACACTGACAAAGTGCAAACCTGCCTAAAAGTGCTATACATTTGCAAACTAATTAACCATAAAATGTACAGTGTCATATATATATCAACATATCCAATTACTGCAAAATGATGTCTCAATAATCTATAACACGAACATGCATTGAAAACACAAACATAATGTAAAACAAGAAGAGAAAAAAGTTTTCCTGCCCCATCTGCTTACTTTATGAAACAGATGGCTGATGTTTAGACATGTGGGTGAAGACTGGGTAGACTGATGATACATAGACTTCATTAAAGATATGAGTTTTCGAGTAATTCTACTATTTCAGGGAAGGAGATTCTATTTGTGCATGATCAAACTATTTCTCCTAAACAGCAGGGAATCTGTGTCTGTGTGCATGTAATAGACCCCCAAATTGTTTTTGCCGGTGGGTTCATAGTGCATTCCGTTATCTTGCTTGTTCTTCTTTTATAACCAAGTTGACCTACTTAACCTCTATGACAATGGTAATTCTGGCCATTTGTAATTTAAATTAAAATAATTTCTTTTGGAATATCACCGCAGTATAATATCCAAATTGACTTCTGTTATCCAATTAGTATTATTTGAAATAAGACAAGTATTTATATAGTAAGCTCTTTATAAGTATATGTGGTTTAAAAAAAAAAATCATATAATTTCTTTGCTGAATTTTGTTAAATTGACAGAAAATACCCTCAAAATATAACAATTCAGGAGTCCTGATTTTGAAATACCTCAGTTATATAGAATTTCCATACTGTCCCTGCAGTTATAGGACACATGGCACCTGTTAGTGGGTAGTATATATTAGGCAGCAAGTGAACATTCCATCCTCAAAGTTTTGCAGGGCAAATGGGCAAGCGTAAGGAGCGACTTTGAAAATGGCCAAATTGTGATGGCTAGATGACTGGCTCAGAGAATCTCCAAAACTGCAGCTCTTGTGGGGTGTCCCAGGCCTGCAGTGGTCAGTACCTATCAAAAGTGGTCCAAGGAAGGAAAAGCAGTGAACCAGTAACAGGGTCACGGGCGGCCAAGGCTCATTGATGCAAATGGGGGCGCAGGCTGGCCCATGTGGTCAAATCCAACAGACAAGCTACTGTAGTTCAAATTGCTGAAAAAATTACTGCTGGTTCTAATAGAATGGTGTCAGAACACATAGTGCTTCACAATTTGTTGGGTATTGTTGCTAATTTTGAACAAAGAAAAAAACACACAAAAGTATATATTTTTATAAAGCAAACAACCCAGAGTATTTCATCAGGAGCATTTGGACACTTTTTATGTAGCCATTTAACCACCAATCAAAGTTAGCTGTAGCAATCATTTCCTGTACTTTTTTCACCAACACTTCTGTGTTGCTTAGGATTTTTCACACAGGTTATGTGTAATGCCAGAGGAAAAAGTGCATCTCTAGATTACGAAAATATCCCACTTGCTTAGGGTTTTTGTTTTCTGGACATTACAGTGCACAAGGTAGAATATGCCAGGTACTGCTGAGATTTATTATGTTTTGCTTTACTAGCCCTATGTCTCATGTGGGACTGTTTAGCACCCATTAATACAAAATACGCCAACACAATTCTAAAAAACAAAAATACACAAGGTAGCCAACAGTAGTCCAGTGAAATTTTAAAGGAATATGCAGCGCTGGGTGCAGGGGGGTAACTAGAAACCAAAGGGCTCCAGTGCCGAAATTGCCATGAGGGCCACCAACTTCACCAAGTTACATGTCCCACAGTGCCACCCTTGCCCTCAAACATTGTGGGAGTGCCACCTTTGCCCCAAGCAGCTTATCAGTGTCATCCTAGCCCCCAACACTCTGCATGTGCCCCCAAAAAGCTGTTCTGTGACTTCATTGCCCTCAAACAGCTTGGCAGTGCCATCATTGGCCCCAAACAGCTTGTCTGTGCCTTCTTTGCCCTTTGCTATTTACACTCTGGCAAACACACGTAAACACACTTACACAAATGTACACATGCTAACACACATAGTTTTCCAAGGGTTACTATTTAGTATGCAACTTCAGTCAAGTCTCTACAGTTGAATTACATTTAAAATCAATAACCACTCAACTTCTTGGTAAATAGAACCCACTGTCCATTGAGCTCAATCCTTCCAAGTAGCTATATATCATGATCCAGAAGACACAAGATACAATAATATGACTTTTACCTAATTTTACACAAAAAAAACAAAACAATCCTTATTGACTCAAAAAGCAACCACACAAATGTTTTATTTTTGCTTTATAGACACTTCACAGTGAAAGGGCACTATAATATTTAAAAAATTAATTAGTGAAACAGAAAATTCATTTCTACAAAGAAAGCCATTCAATTCTTAACCTGCCTACAATATCTGAATTCCAGTTCAATAAATAGCATAATTGTCTGCCCAAACCAAACTACTTATTGTACAGATGTTAAATAAAATAACTTTTATAAAATAAATGTATAAAAAGAACTAATTCATCTTCTCTCAAATTATTTGTGACTGTATTCTTTCTTTTTGAATATGTATTATAATATTACTGAAACTAAAAGATAGAATGTGGTTATCCCAATGGTAATGGAGACTTGAAACTTTACTTTGTAAAGTGTCCCTTTTACTTTTTGATATAGTCAAAGCAACTTTTTGGGATTTATTAACTAAAGAGGGAGTTTCCAATACAGCTGTAGTTGGATCTCACCAATTATACATTATGAAGGGTCAACTCTACTGACCTTCTCCTGCAAGAACTTGGCTAGCTCTTTAAAATGTTGCACTAGCTGTTACATTCAACCCTTCCAATGCTCCCAAAAAGGTACTCTGCTTTAAAGGTAGTTCCATTCCAAGAAGTCAACAATAAAATAAACATATGACCAAAGCAGCTATCATTTTGGTGTCATACTATAAATCACTAGTATCATATAGCTTTATGCTATAGATATATAACCATGGCTAAAACGTTATGGTAGAATCCCTATTTGCAGGCCTAAACACTATATCTGCTGACTATTTAAGTGCCTACGTATACACATTTGTAACCAGGGGTGACTGGAAACAAACTCCATTTCTACACTTCTTTTATCCTAACATGACCCATTGCAGCCCTCCTGCAACTACAGAGACCACACAAAAACAAAAAGGTTTCTATTCAGTACAGTCTCAGATTCATCGGTGGTTTGCGGTATTTTAGGTTTGTTAGGCATGTCTGATCAGACTCCAAGCAACATCACCACCACTTATTTGGTCTCTAAAAACAATATGCAGCAGAAACATATTTTGGGTGTTTCTATGTTTTTTCCCTGACCAATTATCAATATCCTAAAGCCTATAGATTGCAATAGTATCCCTGTATCCTAATATGCTAAATCCTTCAGTCCCTTGCCTGAGAACTGAAATTTATAAAAATCCAATCCACCCATAGTTTTGCAAATCTACCAACTTTCTTGCTGATATTTTCCAAATAAGAACACATTAGTTTGCTCTTCTCTAAAGAATGTTGTGAATTCCTCTTTAAAAGTAAATTAAGAATAAATCACTAAATTCCAAACAATACTAACACACCCAGACACTCACATCACACTAACATACGTAGATGGTAATATACACACACCCAGGCACGTATACTAACACATCCTGATGCACACAGTGACACACATGCATTAACTAAAACACCCAGGTACACATACTAACACACATCCAGATGCTTACATTAACATACCCAGAAACTCACACTAACACACAGACACACTCAAGTTAAGATAAGATCAAGTTAAGATCCATACACACACTAACATACACAGACACACACATTCACACTAAAATACCCAGACACACATACATATAAAGATATCCAGAGACAAACTAACATAAACACACATATTAATATAACCAGACACAAACACATGTACACACACTAAAATACCCAGACACACACAATAACATACTGACACACTAGCATACCTGCACAAACTAACATATCCAGACATACACACACTAACATACTCAGACACAACTCATGTGAAGCCTCACCCTGTCTTCAGCGAGCTGCGAGCTGCCCTGTGAATACGACAAGGTCATGCCACACGACGTTCTAGAAATCTAAGAAATAAAGAAGTCTGGGACTCGAGACTCGGTGCTTTATTCAGGAAGCAGCATGGTTCTTGGTGGGGGTAATTTGCCCAGTTGCTCCCCGGATTAACCCATGCCCTAGTGTTGCCATATTAGCCATTTTTTGATGGACACTTATACATTTCAAGTGGCAGGTTCAGTGCTGACCTCTGTAGTATCCGGGATGTATACATTTAAAGATGGGAATCAGGTACATAGTTATGCATCCCACAGTCTGAAGGATACCAAACCTGTTTTTCAGAAAATGTCAATGTGGAGATAACAGGACACTAGAGTGTGAAGTTATCTCATCAACATACCTGCAAACATCCCAGAGCTAGTTGCCTGGAGCTCCCCATATCCTGCTCCAGAATAAAGGAAGGCTGTATGGCTTTGATGAAGAACAGGGATAGCTGTAAATAGGGACAGGGCTTGGCTCAGTTATACTTTAAAGGAACGGAAAGTTATACTTTTAGCTAATATATTATGCCAATCAATTAGCAGGGCATAGAGATATGAAGGGGCCTATTTCCCCCACAAGATTAATAAATCACTTCCCACCCCACCATGCATGGGGTGGAGGAAGAGAAGAAGCAATCACCACCCCCCTTGGTTGATAGGAGATATTGGGGTCCTCTATTTTGTTTGTTTTTCAACCTATTTTAAATTCTTTTTTTTTCAAACATAACAAGGAGGTGAATTTAAATTTGTTAATCACAGATAAGAACATGTGAGTTCACAGTACATTTAAAGTCACAGGCCGTGGCAAAAACCTTGCAAGTTAGTGAATCTTTCAGTTGATTTGCAAGTGTTAGTATGCAGCAGCATGTGACTGGAGATGAGCCCTTAACTTGACTAACCACTCGACTTCTTAGTGAATAGGCCTAAATATGTATAGCTTAGAGAGGAGGGGGCATGCAATAGAAACATTTAAATAGATTTGATAACGTACAAAGGGAAGATTATTTCAAATGAGAAGAAAACTAGAGCATCAGAGGCTTAGATGTTATATTAGAAAGTTTACCTTTACTGAGAACGTTGTAGCTAAGTGAAGCAGTCTCTTAGGTAGCAGAGATTAACAGCCCAGGATTTAAACATGTATGGGATAGGCATATGGTTACCTTCAAAATAAAACAAGACCAAACCTTGAACCTCTAAAGTAAAAAAAAGGCAGACTAGATAGACAGAATGGTTGTTATTTGACATCAAATTCGATGTTTCTATGGCTAGATGATTAGATGAGTGCCAAAAGCTAACTTTCACCATTTTCTTTTTATGGCAGTTAGGTGCCACTGGACCTACATGGCTGGGGTGCAGATGCAAGTAAATGTCAGGGTTTTGGATTTGTGCAAAATCTTTCCTGCAGATACAGTGAACGTGACAATTTTTTGCCATTACACAAGCTAATGTAAAGGAAACAAAAGTCTCACGACAAATAATCAAATTACCCCAATATGTCTCCCAGAAGCATTTAGTCGATAATCTGAAAAGATCATCACAAAAAAGGCAGTATTTTGCATTCATACCTATTTTCTCCAATATTACACAAATGTCAATCCACTCCAGAGTGGAACTGATTATTCAGTAACTTTCTCCAAGGATTTCTTATATATTTGTGAGGTTGGAAAATTGTAAATGGAGCAAAAAAATGCTACATCAGGAACAAGCTTTATTAAACATGAATCTTAAAAGAGACTGATGAGACAATTACGCGGTTTAAGATGCTTTCCCAAATGAGAAGCAGGCTTTGCGTAATTCATCTTCCTTGCTACAGCACTACAGAGGAGACGTGTTTATTCAGGGACTGCCAATGACACTGTAATATCTCTAAATATAAATAATAACCAGATCACGCTACTAATTGGAATCAAATTCATGTTTAATAAAAATACAACATGTTTCTGAGCCCAGAAAGCAACTATAACAATATTTACGCAAATTATTCTAATCAATAACCCATCCTGTGCTCATTGTACTTGAAGCATATGGCCTTTGATCACTCTTAAATGTGGCAGTGACAATACAGCTGAAATACAAATTAAAAGTCAAAATATATAGTACATGCTTTATGGAGCTGGTTTAACTCACACTAAAATATAAAGCATGAAGGCATTGTTAGATTGCTGTATCAGCTGCCTGTGACCTTAGACATATAACTTTATCTCTTGACAATTTATAGGCTGTAACATTGTGCGGGCTCTTGTTTAGAACAAAAAAGTTCTGTGCTTTATTTTTATCTACCTGGCTATATGTCTCTCTCTCTATCTATCTATCTATCTATCTATCTATCTAATATAGACCTTTATAGGCTGTAAAGCGATTCATAAATGTCTACCCCTATTGAGTGGTATTCCAAGATGAACATGAGGAATTGACTAAAATGTGGAAAGTGCAATCTAATATCGGTTAGTGGAAAGTAATGAACTTCAGCGGATAAGCAGGAAAACACACAGAACGTAGGATTAATGGCATTGCCGTGTCAGCTGCTACACAAAAGAGGAGCTTGGGAATAATTATTTCTGGTCAGCAATGAAACAAAGCTACAGCAAAGTTAGCAAGATATGAAGAAGTACAAAGAGTACAAAAGTGTTCTGACACCAATATTTGTTGTTAAATTGTACTTAAACATTTTCCCACTTGGACTGTAATAATTTTCATCTAATATGCATGCAGCAAAGGCTGAAGTAGCAAGATATAATCAACATGGCACTGGATGTTACAGTGTTCCTTGGGAAATCTAAATGGCCACAATATTAGATGTCATCTCATAGTTATTAGTAAAAATAATCTAGTCTGACTGAGTGTGGATCGTCAATTAAAAAGGAACCGTCATGGCAATTTGTTCCTTTGAACAAAATGATGACGTCCACGCAGCTTTCCCCTGCTATTTAGTGGCACCTTGGCCCTGGGGCTATAGCCTGTCTAGCTGGGCAAATGCCATGAATGCTGCATGACAAGATTCATCCACTGGGGATAGAAACAATTTTTCTAAGTGAAACAGTAAAGCAAAATTCAGTGAGGTACGGTTTGCATCACTGGTCCCTGAGCCAACCCAGGTTGTTGGCTCCTCATTTGTCTGGTTGCAGCTTGCTGTCCAGGGGTTATTTGGGAGGAGGTTTAATTGCACCTCCCCCAACACATTAATAAGGTTTTGGTAGCAGTATAAACTGCTTTGTGTGCCCACTATGTAGGAGGTGAGAGTCGGTTCTCACCCTGTTTAGAGTGTGCCTTGACGTGGCGGGTGAGCTTAATTATGCTTTGGCCAATTCATATAACCAAAACCTCTCATTTATATTATGTTTATATATTAGTTGCCAACTTTATTAGGGTGAGAAGCACAGGCATTTTTGTTTTTTGTATACTTTTTTGTATATTGACTTCATATAACAATAGAGTTCCCAGTCTGCACAGTTATGGCAGTGTTCTGTATCTCAAAGGGCTCATTGTGCCCTGCTTCTAATTGTCTGGTGAAAGAATCAAAGAGATATATGGTTTCAATGAGTATGGCCTCATTTGCCAAAGCACTCCACCATAGCAGCAATACCTAGGGACTAATGAAAGGAAGAGTCATGTTGTAATAGAGACACATCTGACAACTCTATTTCCAATATGGCAGACTAGGGTAGGCACACATGGTATCTTTTTATGGGCTCCGTGGGGTTTAAATAGTTTGTTCCGCATCTGTCCAGACACCGTCAAATTTGTAGCCACAATCCATCTCTTTTTAAGTATTGACAAACATTTTGACACGTTCCTTTAAACTGCAAAAAAATATTTCTTTATTTGATCACTGGTACAAAGAAGATGCTAGCATTTATATATAGGAGAGCCTGAAATGTATATCCGGGCCTGCCAGTTACTGTTTTTCCCCTCTGCACAACAGTTATTTATATCAGTATGGGAGAAAAGAAGTAGAGAAAATGATTTTGCATGGTGTGTGGTTCCAAGTTAAACTACAAATTTATCTTTGAGTTAGCTTGCGGGGCTAGACCTGAAACCAGTGTATTTGGTGATGTATCGGAGGCAATTAATGTAAAACAATGGATTACAAAGAAATAAAAATCTTGTTAAATCAATTGCTATAAATTAACTATTGTTGCTTTTGAGTCATTTTATGTTTTAAACATTAAATCTTTCATTGCACGAAAAAAAATGTTCTTTTTTTCCCTTGGCTATTTCCAGGATCTATTTTTAATATGGTCCTAGCAAACCTGATCAATATTTGACTCTTTTCATATTTCTCTGGCATTGTGAAAGTAGTGATAACCCATGAGAAGCCCTTTAGGGACGGTGTAGTAATTGCATTCATTTGCCACTGAACAACTGTGCAGGAGTTGACTACGCAAACACCTGCTCTCGCCGTTTGAGCTCTGCGGAAGGGGTGAATATTCCTGTGGCCATGATATATTGTGGATCAATGGAAAATCAGTTGTCCCAAGAAGCACTATCTTCCTTGCTCAGCAACTCTTTCCAACTGTTCCCTGCTTAAGTCCTTTCCTCTCTTATTCATGTAGTGCAGGTATAATGAAGCCATTTATCCTTCTGACAACAAGACAGACTTTAACCAGTTCCAGAATTAGTATACTGTTTTGCAAACACGGGCTTAGGGAAACACTGACAGCTATTTGTGATGCTAATTGTACGGCTTTAGTAAATACAATACCTTTCTTAAAATAGTATAGCTATATTATCAAACGTTAACGCATGAGGCATTTTTCTTGTTAGCAATTGAGGAGGAAGGTATTCAAAAATAACAACATATGATTTACAATCTTAAAAATATTTTTTAAGCCAAATAATGTACTGTAGAAACATACATTGATGCTGAGTTTTCCAAGCACCTTAAATTGAATATTATTTTTAAATTTATCATATTTTGTACAGTAAGATTTCAACAATACACAAGAAGGGGGCTGGCTGGGGCAATACATAAGTCAATACTAAGGGGTGTATAAATACACATTGTGGGGCTAACTGGAAGGCACAAATATACATAGGAGCTAGTGGCATCAATACACAATGGGGACAACTGGCGCCATCTCATCTCATAAATAAATACTGAATGGAGGGGAAAGCTGGGGGAAAATACACATAGTTGAAAATATTTATTTTATTGTTGTAGCTTAGCATGTCAGGATGTGGGTGGCAGAGCCTGTCCTGGTGTGTGTATGGGTGTTTGTGTGGCAGAACCTGTCCTAGTGTGTGTGGGTGTCAGTGTGGCAGTGCCTGTCCTGGTGTGTGTGTGGGTATGATAGAGCCTGCCCTGGTGTGTGTCTGTGGGTGTGGCAGAGCCTGTCCTGGTATGTGTGTGTCTGGTTTTCGGTGTGGTGTGTCCGTGTCCTGCTGTGTGTGTCTGGGTGTCAGTGTGGCAGAGCTTGTCCTGGTGTATGTGTGTCTGGGTGATGGTGTGGCAGAGCCTGTTCCCTCGCTAGACCATTAGAGATTGAGGTCTTATGGAAGAGAGCAGTGACAGGGGGGCTTAAATGGTATTGAACCCAGGGCCCCCACTAACACCAGACTGGTGATGACAGAACAGCCATGACACTTTAAGGTTAACGGCTGACGTAAGTGTGGCTGCATGCTACATTTTTTTGCTCTTGTAAGGTGCAGTCAGACATATTTGGCCTATGGCCTTGTGCTGAAGTACACAGTCTATTGCTGGAGTGGCAGATTGCCTGGTGTGCCAGGTGGCCAGTTCCGGCCCTGCCCCCACATCCAAATTTAGCTTCTGTTTTTTGAGGCAGCTACCTACTCTAGGCTGTATCAAGCATCTTTGTTACAAAGCCTTCATTTCTAAACCAACTCATGTGAAGACTTTGTTCTGTAAATACTGTTAGGTTCCACGTAGAAATGTCAGCATTGCCAGATTACACATAGATTTAAAGAACTGTTCTCCTTTGGCATAGGAAACTTGTACCTTAAAAAGGCACACATTTTCTTATGATGTAAAGCAAGTAGCTCTTAACACTACTTTCAGCAAAGTCTTTATAAATGCGTAGTGTCAGTCATTATTTAATAGTATAGCTCTAACATGATTTATGTTTGAGTGCTACCATAGCCCAAAAAAAAAATAGTCTAAATATAGAAAGCAAACAATGTAAATGGAATGTAGGAAGAAATCATAAAAACTGTCAAAGTCCATATTAACAGTAGATTTATCATTGAGGTATGCTTGTACCTTATGTAGGCCTGCTTGTGTGCGTGTCTCAGCAATGTGCATAATCTAGTTCTAATTAGAGCTAAGATTGATAGCATAGGCTATGTTTAATGCTATCTAGTCACAAAGAGTTGTCCTGTGTGGATATTTGGAAGTGAATTAATGAATAAATAAAAATGCAAAATAAGATAGTTAACTCCTTGTTTGCAGGATTTGCAACTCTATACTTAAGGCTGTATTCCTCCTAATGCTGATGTAGCCATTTATTTAAGCTATAGTACCAGTGATTGCATTTAAACCTTAATCAGCCTTGTCTTCTATTTAGTATAGCCTTTTGCCTATGCCATGCATATTCCTGCAGTGCATTCATCTCTACCACTTCTGATGGAGGGTTATTCCACATATATACCACCATCTCAGTAAAGTAGTATCACATTCCATGTTTCAAAAAGAAAGTCTCTTCCAGTGAGCAGCCATCCACACTCCCAGTACATGTACATCTGCTCGTCACCACTGGAGTTAGTAGTCAACGAATGGGTGATGCATGCCAGTAGGGATCAGGGTTTTCTACCACTATGTTGACCAGCTGATTTCCCAATAGATCAGCTGACATCATGCTGTGTTTTTAATATTTTGTGTGGTATCATTGGTTGCCATGGTAGCTATCAACAATCATATTGACTCCCTGCTCCATGTACCCAACTGTTGCCAAAATGTTTTCACTTAGATAATTTTCACCAAATTTATGTTTTGCAGCCTTATATTATTACATTATATAATGCAATGTAAAAGCTCAACAGTTTAACATTTAGACAATAATATCATAGTCTAACAATGTGATTTAAAATAAAGAATTGTTTCATATGTGCTTTCTAACTAAACAAGGACATTAATACAAATAGAGAAATAAACAATAAACAATGATTCTGGTATTCCCCTATATATATATATTTGTCCTGACTGTGGCACAGATTTCCTTGCAAACACTATACTACCAGGTACAGATGCCAAGTATATTAGCTCTTATACCCCCATGTAAAGGAACAAAAAATATTTAAGTCATGATGACCATTGCAACAAACTTTGCTCCAGCTAGAATTCATGTCTGAGACCTTACCCCATATTGACACTGTATAATTTCAGTCGTGCAACATCTGCATAAACTAATTGCAGAAAGCTTGTCTGTGTAGTATAAATAATAATTATGCCATCATCTGTTTTTCTCTATGTTGCAGATATGTTTATAGACTGCCAGACAGTTCTACTTACAATAATTGATACACAGCATGGAAATTACAATGCTAGCTTGCTGGAAACATTTTTGCTTTGGCAATCAAATAGAAATCCCAATTCCCATTTTACAGATATTTAAGAGGCTGATTACGTCTCTTAAGTTATCAAAGTAAATCCAGTCATATGACACAGTGAGTAAAAATGCAAGCATCATCTTTAGGACAGAGAGTGTGCCTGCTTAAAAATACAGTTATGTAACATCAGACTGCTTGCATCTTCTGATTAGGTGCCTTTGTTCAAAGGGTACCCTAAACAGCTGCTTAGTCTGCCTACACTATATGGACACCTGACCATACACCAACAGGGACTTTTATGACATTGCATTGTAAAAACATAGACATTAATATGAAGTGAATTCATTAATATGAAGTTGTGAGAAATTTTGCCCATTCATCAAAAAGAGCATTTGTGAGGTCAGGCACTGATGTTGGACCAGAAGGTCTGGCTCACAATCTCCATTCCAGGTCATCCTAAAGGAGTTCAATGGGGTTGAGGTCAGGGCTCGCTGCTGGCCAGTCAAGTTCTACACCAAACTCATCTAACCATGTCTGTATGGACCTTGCTTTATACACCACTATGTGCACAAAAGTATTGGGACACACCTCCTAATGATTGAAATCAGGGTTTGGGCCCCTTATACTCTTAACACTTAACACTTCAGCTTCAGACCATGCTATGCTTCCAAGTTTGTGGGAACAGTTTGGGGGATTGCCATTTTCTATTCCAGCATGACTGTGCCCCAGTGCACAAAGCAAGGTCCATAAAGAGATGGTTGGATGAGTTTGGTGTGGAAGAACTTGACTGGCCCACACAGAGCCATGACCTTAACCCCATCAAACACCTTGGGCATGAACTACAAGCCAGGCCTTTCGCCCAACATTAGTGCCTGACAAATGCTCTACTGGATGAATGGGCAAACATTGCCACAGAAACCCTCCAAAATCTTTGGAAAGCCTTCCCAGAAGAGTGGAAGCTGCTATAGCTTCAAGGGGAACATATCAGTGTCTATGTATTTAGAATGCAATGTCATCAAAGTCCCTGTTGGTGTAATGGTCAGGTGTCCCAATTCTTTTGTCCATATAGTGCATATGGTATGGTTACCTATGACAATGAAATACAGGTGAAAACTGGAGAAGTAAATTACAGTTACTGTATATGTTATATATTTTACTTATTTTTTGAATAGTAATGTTTAAGGGTTCCCTTCACAATTGTTAAGCTATTAGGAAATCTACCTGCTGGGTTTATTTACTAAAAGGTGAAATATGGGATAAAGACACATTACATTTACTTCGCACCAGAAAATCTGATTGATTGCAGGCCTGGTTTTTACATTTCTAGGTAGGTTAACCAGCTAGGCTATCTGCAGGTATAAAATGCCCCCATATCTAATTTTGTCAGCTAGAATTTCTCAAGGGTCAGTATTTTTTTATACAAAGGGATTTTATGTAAAATAATCTTGTTAAAAACTCAAATAAACGTGTTAAATTTTATATAAGCTCAGCTAAGTTTATACATAACCTTTTAGGAGGTATTTACTTTAGAAACAGGGGAACAGGTATCGGAGAGGACCGTGATGCTGACGGGATGAAGCATACTAGCCAGCTTGGACTCGGCTCAAACTCCCTATTTGATGAGCAGGGCTCATATACCATCAAAATATATAGATCATCTACTGCAATAATAAACAAAGGCAATATGAATCTACAATCTATGATATGCATCCGAAGGGGACCCAGCCATCGTGCTAAATTAATATTTCCTAATAGACAGAAAGCCCTATAATACACTTTAAATGCCAAACACCTGAGATTAAAAAATACAGGCTGCGTATTTCCATGTGTCTACGATCTATTTTCATAGCAGAACTAATTAATATCCACTTCAGCATATATATTGTCAAACAAAAGGCATTTTATATATAAACATGATTTTTTCAGTTTCCTATTAGTATGCCTTGTTGTGTATTCAATAACATTAAGCAGCAATTTATTTAATTAGCACTCTCATTATTCCTCACTGTCACAGGGGCAACATTGACACAGGTTGTCGAACATTGACTGTGCAGATGGCAGAACACCAGCGTTCGGTCTCAGAGGAACTATTTGACCACTGCAGTAAAGGAGCAATAAAAAAAACAACAACATTGCAGCCCACTCTAGTTTATGTAGGCAGTCAGGCTTTTATTGTTGTAAACCTTGAAATGGATGTATGAGCTTTGCAGCAATAAACACTAGGTTGTTTACAGCTTTGGGATGGCAGGTACCAATACTGGCCTAGAAGATTCAGCAGCTTGAATGTCAAGCTGACTAATGTAGAGAAACATATTGTGGCTTCTTTTATGGTGAATATGTTTTATAAACCCTAAGGGACAATTTATCAGAAATTCATCCACTCTGCTGCAGATTGCTGGCTTAATGTTGACTGTTGAATTTTCTGAATTGGAACTATAGAAACGAAAAATAATCATAGCATCATTCTTGTTATTGGAAGTTTGCCCATTTAGAGTTATGCTATTTCAATAAGGATCAAAACACTTAACAAAGTATGAGACTTTATTCTATAAAATGAATACGGGAACCCAGCATTGTCAATCATATAAAATATGGCGGCTAATAGTATATATATCTATATATATATATATATATATATGGAATTATAAATATATGTAGTATGCATTTCTTTTTATATCAAAGTATATTCAAAGAGTTATTTCATATTGTTCAAACACTAAATCTAGTATGACATGATGTAGCTGTTGTTATGGTAACAACTCACTGTTAACCAGAATGTTCTGAAATCTTTGACAAGCCCTGCTACTATTTTTTGAAAAGTTCTGTGTCTTTGGGAAAAAAATGTAGATAAACCGAATTGAATTTTAGCAAGCCGATAACACAGTCACATCTTTCCCAAGCAAACATCATGAAATAATAGTTTCCCATTATTAATCTTTAGGAATATTAATTCTATTGTTCTTCATATAAAGACAAATTATACAGTACTGAATAATCTAAGCAAATTTGGACAGTGCTCTCTGGAGACTGGGTTCAGTAGTGTTTGAGCTAATCCAAACATTCTGCAAATATCATAAAGTTAACATTCATAATTAAAGAAAACTTGACTTTTCACTTAAAATGTAATTGTACTGTGTAAAATTAATGTGGAACCCCAACATCCCCAACAATAGTTTTATGGCTGCTTCTTCCTAAAACATTGCAAAACTATATCTACATCTGAACAGTACTGCTGGAGAAATGCAGAGCATCATAACCCTTATGATATGACCTCATTTTTAACATATTTAGGTCAACAGTGTTTGATTCTTGAAGTCTTGTGGCCACACTATAGAAATCTGAAGTCACAGATGATCAAGATGATATCATAGACAATGTAGGCCCTCTGTGGGCTACTATTTGATTGATTTGTAGTGCGGATCAGAATGTAATTTGACATTTAACATTTGATGGGCGGACTTCCATTCCATCTTATTATTATTAAAGGGAAATTATTTTTAAAAACAAGATAGATTAATTTTATTTAGCCATTTACTCTCCGTAAATATGATATGTATATCGGGTATCAGGTATTTTATAAGTATCAATAAGTATCAATGAATGGAATATATATTCAGTTAATTCAGGCTGTGTTGTATCATAAAATAACGATAAAGCCCAATACTTAAAATAGGTAGCATGATTTATAACAATAAGGCAAAGTATAACCTGTGAGCTAAAATAGAGATGCATGTAAGTTGAGTAAAAATGAAAGTTACAAGTAATAAAGTGCAACTCGCTCAATTCACATACACTCAACTGTATGACAGTCACGTTAATACTAGCTTAAAAATAAAGTTCTTGCTGATTCATTAACCCACATATTGCTTGTGGGTTATTAATGTCCATGGGACTCAAGTTCTCTTCTTCCTTAAGAGTATTTTGTTAGTATGAGTACAATGAGAAGTTCTTTTAGGGGAGGGCTGACAATGCTCAGTTAAGTCCAGCTCAGAAATAAAGTAGTCCAAAGCACATTTGGCAGACTGCATGGTTAATGTGTATTATGCACTCCTGGTTAAAACACATTTAAAGAAAGTGGTAACGCATAAAACACTGGTCCAGCCACTGTGTTAATATGACCTCTATAATTTAGACATCATGTTGGCTGGAAATGTAAATTACAAAAAAAGCTACAGTTACCATCCCAAAATGTTTAAATTAGAGCAATCTTGGGACCATTTGACTCCCAACCCCCTTGAAAGCTTTCACTTTATTACTTTAGTCTTAATTGTGCATAGTCAGATATTTATTATTAAAGTTAACTCTCCAAATAGCAGTGTTTTTTTGCTGGCATTTGAGTCATATTACTAATCAATTAGGATAAAAAAAACTTAAACAGAAGAGAATAAAGAAATCAAACTACAAAAGACCTATTCAATAATCAAAATGAATGGAAGTTTACATTTGATAAGATTTGGATCGGCAGCATTAAAGCTTATTGAATAAGACTTTATATTACAAGCTTGATTTCATTTAGCGTAATATGCATAAGAATGAAATTAATGAAATGCAAAATAATGGAACATCAAGGACTTTCAAGTTTCATTAGTGTCACTTTAAGCCAGAGTATTTAACCAAACCCATCCTTTGTCTGATGTGGCTTTTATTCATTCAAAATTGGACAGTGAAGTGTAAAAATGAATTGGCCTGCAGATACATGATTATGAAATGCTGAATTTTTAATATGTTTCCGACCAAGGATAGTCAACATCTGTCAATTCAGCTGCAGTAGAGTATAAGTCCTATCATGCTCCGTAAAACACTGGTTGCTTTTGAAGGGAATAGTTGTCCAAACAAGCTGGAGTGACAAAGTAGCCTGTTATGCTGGAAAGCCATTGTTCATATCTCTGGCACTCGGTGGGTAAATCTCTATGAAGCAGATCTTAAACTATCTGGAATAGCACTCATATGCATTTCTATTTAAAAAAAAATACATCTTAGTATTGATTTGGATCATCAACTCATTCCATACAGTATTATATGTATAAAGTCAGCCTAGAAGATATCTTTGTTTTTTTCCCCAATATACAAAATATACCTTTTAAGAATACCTCTTTAGGGATAGTATCTTTTTTAGACCCAAACCCCTCTTTCCTCTACCAATGTCCCTCTTTTAGGAGCAAAGATTGTTTGCTTGTTCTAACCCATTCCCTAACCATGCCTATAACCACACTCCCGAAAGCAGAAGTGTCCCTGTTTGGCCATTTGAAATTGAGGGCATGTGTAATTCCAATTTACCTCTTTCACAGTCTTCAAGGATCAGCAATATATGTGTAAGTCTTATTTGTTTAATGGAAAGACAGTTAATAATTCAAATCTGATATACTTAAGGTACTGGATATCCATGAAGCATATTAGGTATTTGTGACTGTTGTTGGGGCTTAATGGTGGCCATAACCATTTGCACTTATTTTTTTATCTTATTTTTTTCCTTCTTTTAGATCAATAGCAACAGCAATTAACAGACAAAGGCTGAACTTTATGGACGCATGTCTTTTTTCAGCCTATGTAACTATGTAATATGTAACATATCGGCTTTTACCCACATACCCATTTTTCCCATGTACTCCATGCTGTATATAAAGCATTTATCTAGTGTATGAAAGGAGAAGGGTCTGTGTGGTTAGAACATCTGGAATGAAAATTGGTGTCCATTGATGATGGGTTGAATGTACCTGCCTTATTACAACTGGTTATTAGCTCAAAGTCGAGCAGGATGCTATCGACCAGCCAAGTATTACCAACTTTTTTTAGATAAAACCTATAGCTATTATTATTTTAATATTTAAATATGTAGTGGGTTAATGCAAAGCAAAATTCAGTTTTCAATTATGGTCAGAGTAAAGTCAAAGATGATTAAAATGAAAAAGTGGATTTTTATGATGCAACTAACAAACTGACAGCATTTAAAATCTCATGTATGAGAATGAGTTCATAACAGTCTTACTTAATAAACCATTTTGTCACTACAAAGATCGATGTTAAGTGTGCCTTTTGGGTAGACTATTAGTTATTTTCATTAGAATGCTTGGCTATACCCAAGGATTAAGACACAACACTTCACAAAGGAGAGTTCTTTGTGTTGTATCATTAACTGTTTCAATTATTGTGCTCACTGAACTTAGCAATGGCTAGAAACCCAGTGATCCTTGTTACATTTACCAAATGCCTTGAATTGTCTAACCTTTGTATCGGGGATTGCTTTCACATTGAAGCTCTCAGGGAAATAAAGTACTGCAATCAGTCAGCTGGCGTGAGTGTTACTTACTACGTTACAAGAACGCTCAAGGCCTGTTGGTAATGATCTGAGGAGTGTATGCTCTACTGCATATGTTCGCATTGTTATTATTATATTATTTGTAAGTATTGGTAGCTTATTTCACTGCAAACAGAGTATCCCACTGACTAAACACAGTATTATAGGGTCACTATTTAAAATAAGAGCCATCATTGTATGTTCCAAATATTATATAATATATTAAACGTGTACTAATTAACTGGTAGAGGGTGCAAAAATGTGCACAAAGGATGTGTTAATTCAAGATCTCTTACATCCTATACCTGCTGGCACATGTTAATAGAAGGAATCGCATATATAACACTTGTGCCGTACTGTTTCTTCCACTTATTTTCTTTTGAATTAAGTACAGAAATACAGAACTTAGTATCATCTCAAACATATGTTTTCAACTTCTAATTAACATGTTCAATTAAAGAAAATATTTTTTTTCCTTTTTTCATTTTTAGCCATATCAATCATTATATATATATATATATATATATATATATATATATATATATATATATATATATATAATGTGACATTCATGTAGGATTGGTGGTGGAAGGGAGGTATGTTTCTCCTAGATTCCTTTCCTATGTGAAGTAACACCTGAGTCTTCCACCTGCCAGGTGAAATTGATTTAGGTGAATGAGAGGGCGGATATAAAAGGGAAGCCGGGAGGGCAGGTAGCTCTCTGGCTCAGGACACAGAAAGCCTGTCTGTGGGAGCAGTGGCGGATCTACCGGGGTCGCGACTGCGACCGGGCCCCGGCGGCAGGGGGGCCCAAGCCAAGGGGCCGCCCGAAATCTTTTTTAAGTTTTTTTTTTTTAAAATAAGCAGGGGCGTCCAACATGCGGCCCGCGGGCCAAATGCGGCCCGCGAGACCTCGAGGTGCGGCCCGCGTAAGATCGGCAGCCAGGGCAACCGATCTTACACGAGCCGCACCTCAAGCCCTGCTACTTACTTGTGGGAGGGTCTTCTGGACAGCACAGAGGAAGCGGAGTTCACGTGACTTCCTACTTCCTCTGTGCTTTAGCAGAGAAGGCAGAGGGAGGCCGCGCCCCCTGCTGAAGTCTGTGAGCGGCATCGAGGGAGCTGCAGTACAGGTAAGGGGGTGGGGAGGGTGTTTGAATGAGTGTGTGTGATTGAGGGAATGAATCTGAATTAATGATTATATGAATAAATGAGTGTGTGTGTGTGTGTGATAGCATGGATGTGTAAGTGCTGGAACCTAGGCATGATGGGACTGTGATTGCTGTTAGCAATCACACTCCTATCATGCCAAGTCAGCCAGTACATGCTGAAACCTGGCCAGCTGCCCCCCTTGTGTAGTGATGCTGCCAGCAGTATGGGGTCTGCACTTACAGCCACCCTGTACCAGCATGTACTGGCTGACTTGGCATGATAGGAGTGTGATTGCTAACAGCAATCACAGTCCCATAATGCCTAGGTTCCAGCATTTACTGGATGGATGTGTAAGTGCTGGAACCTAGGCATGATGGGACTGTGATTGCTGTTAGCAATCACACTCCTATCATGCCAAGTCAGCCAGTACATGCTGAAACCTGGCTAGCTGCCCTCCTTGTGTATTGATGCTGCCAGCAGTATGGGGTCTGCACATCACTTACAACCATCCTGTACCAGCGTGTATTGGCTGACTTGGCATGATAGGAGTGTGATTGCTAATAGCAATCAGAGTCCCATCATGCCTAGGTTCCAGCATTTACTGGATGGATGTGTAAGTGCTGGAACCTAGGCATGATGGGACTGTGACTACTGTTAGCAATCACACTCCTATCATGCCAAGTCAGCCAGTACATGCTGAAACCTAGCTAGCTGCCCCCCTTGTGTAGTGATGCTGCCAGCAGTATGGGGTCTGCACCCTGTACCAGCATGTACTGGCTGACTTGGCATGATAGGAGTGTGATTGCTAACAGCAATCACAGCGAGCACAGTCCCATCATGCCTGATGCCCTGGATTATGCCCTTTGTACATGCGCCCCTTTTTCTTTGATTTTTTTACAGATATGATTCAATATGTAAATTGAATTTGTTGAATTAGTTGAAAAATAATTGTTGGGTAAAAATCATGTTTTTTGGGGGGGGGGTGAGGGGGTGGAGGGGCCCTTAACAAATTCTCGCACCCGGGCCCTGAGGCGTCTAGTTACGCCCCTGTGTGGGAGAGACATGTGAGTAAAGGTTGCTGGACATATTAAGTTAAGTTGGCAGAGAGAAGCTCTCCAGCTGGTAGTGAGGGACATCCTTTGTATAGTAAGTGCCGGAAAGGCAAGGTATTTCTTTTGTTGCTGTATTGTTATATTTCTTTTGTCTTTGCAACCTTTCCAATAAACCTGACCCTGTGTCAGATTGTACAAACCTACTGCTGTTTGCCTGGTGTGAATGAAGACGGGCACTTGTCCCTTGACCTCAGCAAGGGGCGATCCAAGACCTACCTCACAATATATATATATCTATAATCTCAAACCTAAGGAAAACGCCTTTGACTTCATAGTATTTTCTACAACCTGAAATAAGCTACACAGTATGACATTTGATCAATCACTTGAGTGACAAATGCATATTTCATTTATTGCTTTGGACATGTAAAAGCCACATTTCCTCTACTTAGACAATATACATTACACTATCTATTTATCTAATGTACTTTACAGGAGGTCTAGACCTGCTTACACACTAATACTAGCTGTGAGGCCTACTCAGGCTACAAAGACTTAATAGGACACAATATATTTTATTTTGTGACTTGTTTTATTCATGTAATTTTTGAGTTTTGTAAATAATCTAGTATACAATAATATATAGTCTGAGTTCATATAGTAAAGGACAGCATTCACATTTTAAATGTAAATGACGCTTTGATATCCTGGATTTTAATAATTAATGTGTAGATGCTCAAATAGCTTTCTGCACAAACAAGCCAGCATGTTATCATTTGATTGAGTGACCTTACTTTTGTAACCTATTATATTATTAGAAAACAATACAACATAGTAATATATAACATTATGATTTGAGAAAGAAAAACTCTTCCGTGATAATACTTTATAGAGTGAATGATCTTAAATGTTCTCTTGTTCTTTAACTGGAATGACACAAAGGAGACCGCAATCAGATGAAAATAATGCATGAACTGTGAGGCGACAGACTAAAATAGGTGAGTTGCACAAGGTTACTAAACTATAAATCTGCACATGATACCCTTGTATCATAATACTTTTCTTACACTCCATATATATTTCATAGTAGGGGTCGTGGAATGGTCAGCTTTCACAAAAGCCCTTTTGAAAGCAGAATTCAGAATAGAAAAGAAAGGATAGGCACCTACTGCACAAAGAGCCCCAGGGCTTCCAGAATGTCTCAATAGTCAGACATCCCCTTACTCTAATTATTTAAGGCTGCTCGCTATCCTGAAAAATTGACAATAATACCCATCCCAGTTTCTAATATTAAAGGGGAAAAAAGAAATGTTTTTATTGCTGAAAAAGAATTCTGTTATTTGTGATGCTTTTATAACACTGAATAGAGAGCGTAATTAAGAAGTAAAATGTTAGGAGGCACCGATCTTCCTGTTGTTCATTATCCTTACGGCCAGAAGTATCACAGGGGAAACAACATTTGGGTCCAAATGCCAGACCAAGCCATCTCCCATAGATCTCCATGAGACAGCTGTTAGGGTTATGAGGCTGCCACTGGATGAAGGACACATCTGCCACATAGTCCCTGTGCATGTCCCTGTCCCTGTGCATGTGGGACAGAGTGCCGTGCATACTGTGTATTGCAAGCTAAATCTGCATCTGATGCCTCTGCTCATGTGTTGCATATGCAGGTACATTCATTAAAATTATTAGACAATGCTTCCTCAGATTCTAGCAACTCTGGAAGTGCAGACAGGAACTGGATGCTTCAGGTAGTGTTGAAGGTGTCTCAGGAGATGATGGGAGAAACTCAATGGTCTCTGGGTACCCCCTGCTCCTCAATCTACTGTTGAGGCAGGGCTGGCACCTTCTGGCAAATATAGCCAGGTGGCCCCTCAGCCACTAACTAACAGACTCACACACACTAACTTCAACACACCCTTACTTACACACACTCACTTTAACACAGACTACCACACTCATTCTATCACCTACGCTAACACACTCAAGCTATCACACACATAGCAACACATTCAGTTTATCACATACTATTTCACATGATTACACTCTGTCACACACACTGACTGTGTCTGGTGCCTACCTCCAACCACAGGCAATGTATTGTGCTTGTACAGGCATATTTTGTTTGTATAAAATTTACTGCAATTTGTCTTCCCTATTAATGTTTAGCGATTACAAGTTCAACTGTGATTGGTAGTTTCTTTTAAATCTTTATATTGTATAGAAGCACAACAGATTTTCAAGTGTATGCATATTACTTGTGTATGCTGGTAATGGCCTAGTTGCAGCTTTTTTTTTTTTTTTTACAACTAATTGATAACCCAGGTGACTGGAATTAATGGTCAGTTGTATATTGCTATCTAGTGCTGCATTTCACGCTGCTTCATTTAATCTGGCTCCTTTATGTCTAATTTTTCCAGATAGAGATATATGTACCAATCCCTGTAGAGAAGTAATATCCTTTTTTCCTGGTTAATTTACTGGCAAATACATTATCATGGTCTTCCTTGAAATCCCTTAGAAGATAGTACACCGTATCACTTACATTTGCAGTTTTCTTCAGTAACAGAAGCAGTGTATTATAATCCAAGGCACCCTCTGCTGCGTGTATTGTATGTGCTGAATATGAAGCACTTCCACAATAATTAGACATTTTAGTGGAAAGTAACATTTAAAAAGAAAGCAAGTGGCTATTATTGTATGTTTTTTTTTTTTAACATTAGGAATAACAAAAAGAGACATGAGTAACTTTTTTTTCTGAAACATGATGAATTGGTAACAGCAGACTTCAGTCAGTCTTCAACCACAGTCACTGTCAACCAGCAAATCACAGTGACCACTTACAGTGATTACAAAATGCACCAAACATCTTATGTATGTCTAATCCTTCTAAGAGCTTCATAGCTTTGATCGGCTTCTTTTTGATTATATCACAATCACCACGTTCAATTTTAGCTCCTTTGCTTAATGCTCTCTGGGGATTTACATGTCATTCCTGTATACCTTAGCAGATGAATCAGTTTTCCCTTTGCTAAATTGTCTTCCGGGAAAGATGAAGAATTTGTGCATTGATTTTGACCACAGACTGGCTTCAAAAAGGGGTATAAGAGACTACTGACCTTTCTTGTGATCAGATTAAGGTGGTTATTTTCACATAATTAAGTAATTAAGGAAGAAACACATTAGAAAATTATTTGGTCCAGGGGCCGTCTGCCTCGACTTAAAATGTGTTGAACATTGACAGCTAACCCAGATTCCATTCTTTCCTATCCTTCTGAACCACAGGGGAAGATGAAATGTATTTTTTACATTACATTTTGCCTAAAGGCTCTCAGTAAAATTTAATTTTCTTACTGCATTGATTTTTCCATTATAGGTTGTAACAGTCTAATGATATCTCGTAAGAATTTTTAGTGTTAAGAAACAAGCATGTAAATGGGTTAGCAATGATAACTGCAGATGATGCCGAACTTCTTCTTTTCACATAGAGGGCCTCTGATATAACTAGGCATGGACATTCAGAGCTATTTAAGTGTAAGAAACCAGCTTTTTTATGTGTGTAACCAAGTCCTAATGCAATTGCTACATAATAACACATTCCATTGTTTTGACATGGGAAAACTCATCAGCTGAGATATACAGTAAGTGTTGAGAATGATATCTTCTGGAAATTTGAATGTGCAACACTGTTTCATAATCCTACATAAAAGACTCAGCTGTATGGACAAATTAGATCCAAGAACAAGTATCTGAGACTGCAAAACAAATTAACTGAGTGGTATACCATATGGAAAAGGACAAAAGTAAATGTAATGGCAAATGAGTAAATATGAGGTATTGATGCTTGTGTTGGGTCCTGTATTTTGTAGATGCAACCTAATTAATCTACTTGACAATACGTACTGCATAGCTTAAAGTGTAATTTTGCCCCCGAAAATGAATGTCCATGTGTTATAGGTACTTGGAAAAGATCAAATGTGACAATTTGGATTTGGAATTTAAAGCTATTCTTCCTGTCTATAACAACCTTAATGTTTATCAAAGAATAGTAAAGAATTTAGATAACATTTTTTAGAAAAATGTACAAATTCAGTTTCATGTGAAATGGCTTTCTTAGTTGCTAAAGGGACACTCCAGCCACCATGGGCACTTTAATGCTGAGTGCCATCTTTAAATTATCATATTGTCACCTTCCAAATGCATAAAGGAATTCTACAGATTGCTTTTGTGTATTTCCCCAGTCCTCCACATCCCCGGTTTGTGGAAGATTTGTTTGGTCAAACATATGTTCTGCTTAACACCGTGCACTCGTTTTATCCTCAACCCCTTCCAACTCAAGATCTGGCCTGCACAAGAGTTCCAGTGGGAGAGCTTTCGTGACATTGACTGGTTGCTTCAAGTAGTCAAAAGTGGGACAAAAACGGGACCAATAAGGAGGGTTGTGTGCTGCACAGCTGCAGAATGCCCTTTAGGTAAGTACTATTTTTTTACAGGTAAATAATGCATACTACAGTACTTTAACTTGTATTATTTATTGAGGTTCAATTTGAAACTAGACTGTTCCTTTAATCAAAACACACACATGCATACAGAATGAACCAAAATAAATGTCCTTACATTTCCACAGACCTGTGCAACAATGCTCTCTTGCACTTCATGGACTGTAAGAACTCGGATTTCTTAATCCATCATTGTTTAGTAAGGTAAGGATCCTTATTATATCTACTTACATACACCTTGTTTTCTCTAGCTTTGTGACTGACAGCGATGACAAGATGCCAACAAAGCGATGTTCTCTCACTGCAGAAGCAGTCACATGGGGATCTAGTTAACATCCCTTTGATTGGTCTTGGTAAAAACTGCATTGTGTACTGAAGGCCTTGAGAGTGACTGTCAATAACTAGATCTTTGTCTCCAAATTCTGGTGGTTGCCATGAGAAAGCAGCTGATTAATCTAAAGTATCTACTATCTCAGAGTTGTAGATGCATTTGAAAACATAGCTTCTGTGGCTTCTTTAACAGTTTAGTGGCATTTTAGCCAAAATAGTAGCTAATTAATGAAATAAATGCTTTCCAAATGAATTATACACCAGTTGGCCACTCATATATAGACTAAAAACGTGGGCCTATTGCAAAAGTTTGGTCATATATTGTTAAAATTAGTTTTAAGGCCTCATTTACCAGATTCATTATTATATCATGCTCAAGTCCTCCTTCTATACATTAATATCCATTGCCACTGCTGAAACAGATTTGCTGTGATTTTTTTCCTCCAATAGGTCATTCTATGAACATCGGTAGTTTGTATTATGCAAATACATTTTGTTTCTGATCTTTTCTAACATATGTGCTAATGCATTACTTTATGTATAACCAGCTGCTCATATGCAAAAAGTAAAGAAGAAGACCAGGTGTTTCTGATTTCCACATACACCATTTCTACTGACTGCTGATGTGTGAGAAACATCAAACAACTTTTTCATTGTTTCATTTTTTTCAATGATAATGAAAGTATCACCATTAAAATACACTCAAAGTGCTAGTTCGCTTCCATTTGCAATGTTTCTTATTTATTCATCCTAAGCTATCAATAATGTTACATTGTATTAAGGCCTGATTGACTGACAACTATAGACATAATAGAAAGATATCCAGATAGATATCTAGATAGATAGAGTTATAAACATTTCTTTTATGTACATAACCATAACAATTAATGACATTCATTGCTTGATATCTCTTGTCATACAGTGGTCAATAAATTAAACATTTCCAAACCATCTTTGCATATATTGGCATCTAGCTTAATTATGTTTTTAAGTGACACACAAAGGAGGGACCATTTTATTTTGTGATTACCATTCAGACATGTGCCACACGTGTAATATTAATTACTTGTCAAATTACTCATTGTGTCAATTTTAATTAAAGGGGCAGTCATACCTAGAGTACCTTTCTGAGAATCAGTGAAGCAAACATATTTTACATCACCGTCATTATTTCTGTCTCTGTAAAGTGAACAGTGTTTCAGTGGGAAACCCCCTCATTTAACCCACCTAGCCTGCTTTAATTCAGGATAGCATTGTCTAACCCATGATGCTTGTATTTTAATTGCAACTAATGTGAAACCTTTTCTAAACAAAATAATGCCTCCAATTTTAACTGCAAATACTAAACCAATCTGGCATGAGCAACAATGTTATCCAGGAAAAATAAGTATATTGCCCAAACTAGACTCTACATAACACCTTAACATTGCCAAATTTCATATAAAGTGAAGAAAATATACTGTAATCAAACAAAAGTTAATCCCACATAGCTTAATATAACATATAATTGAGGAGAAATATGTCTGACCTACTGGGACATCAAAGTAAGGTCTTTTTTAGAACTGCTGGAATAAAGAGTTTTATCTTTTCACACCCTTTAGATGTATAGTACAGCTGGTTTGAATCTGCTTGATGCCTTTAAGCCTATAAAGACTATCGAGTATAGGCATCTGATTCTGAAGGACCATTGTGAAGGCATAACATCTGCTAATAATGAGTTTCTCTTCAACACTTTTCAATTGATGCTTTGTCTGATGGTTAAAAGTCTTTTGTGCAATCCCTCAACAATGATTTAAATGACAAACTGAATAGTGATATTTTAATTGAGTAAATAACATAATAGGTAGAAAGTAGTGAAATGTAAAAGTTAGATCACTTTAGCCTTTAGAATTTATGCACTCATATATATATATATATATATATATATATATATATTGCTGAACATAGAGCTTGTCCTAAAACTCACTCCAGAGCCTTAAAGAACTCAAGCCTATTGATTGCAGACATGTAACTGCTTGCTAGATAAACATGGCCAAATTCACACTTTTATGTTTCTATTACATTTCTATAAAAGAGTGAGTCAATAGGCATCCTTTTCATTACATCCATGAGACATCAGTTAAAGACAAGTGTTTCATGTGTTAACTTAAATGCAGAGGATACAACCGGAAGAGAGAATGCTGCCAATAGGTTTGTAACCAATTTGAAGCATTCTTTGGTTTTATTCCCTAAAGTGACAGTTGGCAAACGAGTTGTGGTTCCAACCACAAACTTTACTACAGATTAAGAAGGTCCTTCGTAGGTGGGCTTCGGTGGAAAGGAGGGCTTGGTTAGCACCAATATATATATTGAAGGCCACAAAGTTCAGAAAACTGAACTATGCGTTACGCAGGGCCAACTCAGCCCGTCTTGCGGCATGAACCACAGAATAGTTATGGGAAATGAGGCTCTCCAGAAAAGGGGCCCACAGCAGACATTATACTCTTGCAGCTGAGGCCCAGTGCTGACCCTCAAAACATCAACTTTTCACAATATTAGATATGTTGCTAAATGATGCACAATATTAATTGATTTAAAGGCATGAAAAATATCTGAGGTTTGTGAACCTCAGGGACAGGGATGGACATCACCGGCATAATATAACAATCATGGACTTTGGAGCTCAATTACAGCTAGGGCACCCCTAAAAATACAGTAACTAGCATTAAGACTTTACAGCACTATAAACGTCTATCCTTGAGAAGCAAATATCGCCTTAAGTGTCAAGCCACATAAAAAAAGCAGATATAGCATTTCTTAACTATGCAGTAACTGCAAATGTATTCATATACTGTACATACCGTTCTTTAGCACTTAAGGGGAGAAACCAATTAAAGTGTGAGTAAGTGCAAGAGACACTAACACTAAAGATTTAAAATAAGTAACATAACAGGATATCATAATTTGTCATTGCAGCATTTAATACTGAGAAAACAGAGGAACAGCAATTTCATTGATCGCAACTGTGAAGGTGTAAGTGTGAACATGATCTAAAAAAGGTGCATTATACACGCAAGAAGAACATGTCAAGTAATGGTACATTAAGCTTTAGCTGTACCACCGTCAGTTCATTATACACAAAATTCCTTTCATTATATCAACTGGTACCAAAATTTAAATGTTGGAACATTTTCTGCAAGTATATGTTTCCTTTCTGTACTTTCAGTACTTCCTGTGCTGTGGAATTTCCAAATCTTATGGAGTAAACACGGTTTGTTGTTGTTTTTTTGCTAAGTGGTGTTTTCCACATAGTTCTCTAAAAAGTGTAGCCTAACAACAACACATACAGTATGAACTAACACCTGTCAAAACTGTCAAAATGATCAGGCACTAGATACATTTGGATCTTGTTAAAATGAAGTAGTTGCAAACCTTTTCTAAGGTAAGAAAAACTTATTCGAAATGTTTATTTTTTGTTTATTTTACCAAGGCCAATATTATCAACCTTGACTTCTCAACACTCAATCCTTTAGAATTCCAGCAAATTTATCACTGGACCTTCCTAAATGTTTTTGTAATGTATTTCTGCCTATAACAATCATTCACAGAGAAATGGCTTGTCAGATCCTCGCACCAATGGTTTTTCATGTGTCAAAGTCAATTTAGAGTTGAGGATGGTAAGCATCTTGGAAAGGATGTTGAACAGCTGTGTTGTCAAATCAAGAGAGGTGACATTTTACTGTACTTCACAATAACATACTTAGTAAAGAATAATCTATTTGATTACATCACGAGGAAGGAGGCCAATATGCTGTAGAGCAAGTGTACTCCAAGAAAACATTAACTTTCATTAATAGAAAACACACCATATCACAAAAAAAGTTATAAATGTAATAGTAAAAATCAAGTTAAATTAATTTTATGTAAACAACGTTATTGATGGTTTAGACATTTAAAATATTCGAAATTGTCTTTTAAAACTTTACTTCAAATGGAAATAACAATGACAGGTATTTTATTTTATTTCCTACATTTATTTCTCTTTTTGTGTTTAACGTGTAATCATTATTACATAATTTAATACTAAAATAGATTCACATAAGCTTTCAAGACCTTAGAAGTCCCACATTAAATCTAAAGTACATCTGCAAAATGAGGTCTTGAATTGTGGCCCACATAATCTGTGGAATCAGCAGAGCTGGGTTGTTACCATTGTTACCATAGAATTTGTCATACAGGACCAGGGACATACTTTGGAGTTTCCATGTAGACAAGTGCTCATGTTGTCCCATTGAAGGTCACAAGAGGTAGTGTAGCTGTTTCACATGGTGTTGTTTTGATGGGGGGTTGTGGTGGGGAAGTGCAGGAGCACGGATATTTAGTGGTTTATATATTGCACATAGGAACAAAGAATTTGACAACAGATAATCATTTTTTTTTCTGATGTAAAGACCCAGACCTTAATCAGTCCTTGGTCTTATATTAGGTTCAGGAAAATGCTGGGTTCTCCCTTCTCACGACAGGGGAGCAGAGTATGGCTATGTCCACTCAATATACTCATTGTCCAATGCCCACTTTTCCCTGCTGCCTACCCAGTTCCCTCCCATAAAGACTCACCTCAATGTGTGGCTAGCCCTGCCACATGTTTAACTATAATTATGTATTCCTCTCTTCTTTGCCCATGTGTGTCTTATGTATTTGGTGGAAAAAAGAGTGAGGAATAGCTAAATATAGTTAAACAAAGCATGAAATTCATAGAAGTGAAATAATCATATAAAGAGATTTTTTCTCTGCCACAGTATGTAAAGGATGATCTTATTTCACATGTGTATAGTGCACAAAGGTACACTTTAAATGTGCTGAAAGAATCATGAATTTTAAGCAGTTTTGGTTAAAAATGTATTCTTTTATACAAAAAAACCATACCTGCTATTTGTTCTCTACAAATGTTACCTGCATATAAAACTAGTGGCCTGGATGAATGTGACTTGTCTTCTGGATGAAGGCAAAGTGCCTTGCAGGCAGCTATTGCTTGTACTGTAATTGCTGTGAATCAATTATCCCCACTAAAGCTGTCTATCTGTCAATAGAATCCAGACGCAGGGCAAGGAAAGCTACGGCATGTAGCATAGAGCTTGTATACTTCCTGCCTTGGTAGCAGGACACACATTTTGACTACTGACAGGGGAAAACAGGACTAAGAACCGTTCATAAGACCGGTAAATAAGAGCACCAGTGAATGTGAAAAGCCAATTTAAATTTGGTGAGATTATCACAGCAAACAGCAAGAGATGCTATGGATCATTAACATAAGGGTCATTTGTTCACTAGAATATCAGATATCCATGAGGAAACATACATTCATGTTATTCCAGTAACAAAGACTACTGGCGCCACTTCCAGTAAAATACATAAAAGGGGCACTGGCAAGAAATGGGAATATACTGAAAATTGTTACATTATTCAATTTGTTCCTGAGATAACCAAAATATATATTGTTCCTGACAAAGCCTTCCTTTGTTTAATGCTTTTATTTTTTTTTTAATCTTATCACACTTTAGGGTATCTTCTATGAAGCGTATCTGGTGGAACATCTAGTGTGTATTTGGGATATCAGGAAAAAATGGCCAGGACACACTAACAATGGGACATGAATTTGTCCATTTTAAATAGGTAACACTGTAAGTGATCATTTTTAAGGTTCGCTTGAATACATGAATTTTAATAAGTTTTAATAACTGCTTGTTGTAAAGGCAAATCACAAAAATGGGAACCATATATTAGGACATTGTATGTAGGGGGAATAGAACATACAAAACCGGTTTAGCAACTTGACAAATAAATTCGATGTTCTACACAAACTTTGTGGTTTGGGAAAAGTTCCTTCCATAAATAAATTGCATCTCAAGAGCTGTGACATGTTTCAAGTTCTGCAACTCACAGCTTAATGAGAATGAATGGTTTACAATCTACTGGGACTGACCCACTTAGTCATTCATACTGGAGAATGGGAGATTGCTGAGGGGTACAAGGTCACACCCCTGTCACAATTATTCTGTCTAATGAGGTATCACAAGCTTTCCAGTTGTTGAAAAGTGTGTAGTAAGGGTAGCCCAAGGATGAAATATTTTAGTGTCCTCACAGAAAAATGAAGATAAGAGCTGTACAAGGCAAGCGGTAAAACAGAGTATAAAGTTCTCTGACATTTACTACTTAATAAATCAGTTGACCTTTTAACACACAGAAGGGTAGACAATGCATTACAATACAACATGCTACACGCTATTAGGGTGCTCAGAGTTACGAGTTACCTTATGCTCCAATGAAAAAAAAAAGTAATATCTTGGAGTGTCTTTATTTAAAAGTGATTAAGAAGACGTTTTAATTTTTGCAGGTACACTTACAAGTTGAGAAATCCGCCACAGATCACATCAAAGTGCTCATTAACACCTTATCATTTAAACAGCAATTCACAGAACTAGTTTAATGATCTGGGTTTTTTTTGGGGGGGGGGCTCTGTTAGAAAAAACTGTGTTATTTACTTTTTTTGTAACTGAAAAACTTACATTAAAACATGACTTCACACTAATAATGAAATTAATACAGGGAAATGAAGCAAAAACTAAATACAAAATCTGAGTGACTCATATAATGTTTAATGTATGTTAAATTTTCTCTATAACAACGAACAATAGTAACTTATAGTCTACAGTATATGGTCTGCTAAACAATCATATTTCCCTATTCTAAAATACATATCCACTTACTGGCTAATGTAAAGGACTGTTTAGCAGATTCAATGTCAATAGATACACAGGTAGTGACAGCAGGAGCAAACCAACTAGCCTATGTAGTATAACCTTATAAATTAAAGAACGCCTACCCATATGCTTCCATTTTAATTAATTTGGTAATATATGATGTATCCTTTACTTCTTTAAAAGTATAGGGGGAGCCCTGGATTTAATCAAAATCCCATGATGCCCCATGTGACTGGGGCAGGATTGGACCCAATATTAGCACTGTTAAAGATTAAAGTTGGCCAATCAAGTGAATTGGGGCCACAGAGAGGTTTCCCCTAAAGAGATAAACTTAGGGTATAAATGAATACATTCTAAATTGGAACATGTTATGGCATTCATCTGCATAGCACATTTATATTGCAAAGGATAGGTTTTGGGAACAATTCAATGTTCATAAGTACTTGTGCACATTAACAAAATTAATGAAATGCATTGGTTAAAAAAAACAAATGTTTGATTATGTTTTAAAGCTGTTTTGATGATCTATAGGAATATAATAACTGGTATTTTTTTATTTTAATAAGAAATATATACAACAGTAATGGATTTTGATTCTTAACAAGAGTGAAATGGAAAATTCAAAACTCAAAAGCATCCTTAATTGAATTTTCAAGCAAAGTCATATGTTACAGTTCTTGACTTTTTGAATGCATGAAAAAAGCAAAAGATCTCCATATGTGATCTTCCTAAGGGTCTACTTGAATGACTTAACAAGCCAGAGGCTCTGTAGAGATTTCTGCAATGTTGAGTCTGACTTAATTCAAGCCGTTTTTCCGCTACATTCCATCCTTTAAACCCTTTTCTCATGATGGCTGTCACGATTTTCGGTGGGAGGAGAAATGCCTATAGCTCAATTAAATCACAATATGGATTTTTTACTCTTGCAAAGAGACAGATACAGTTCATGTGAGACCACATTAAAAGCTTGAATAGAATATTTGTAAAAAAAAAAATCTTAACACAAATACAACTAATATTCTGTCATCATAAGAATAACCATCCGACAAACTGAATAAACATGCAAGTTTCAATTCCTTCACTTTGTTAGCCTCTTTTTTGACTTGTGCATTTGGATTTGTACAAATTTAAGTTTTGTCAAACTAGGAGGGCACCCAATAAAACAAGTGAAAACTAAGCAGAACGCTCCCATTATTATTATTATTTTTTGCATTTCGTTGTTTTCTTCATTGTCTCTCACTCATTCACTCTTACTTATGGTCTCTAACACTCTCTCTCAATGTCTCCCTACCTCCCACGCCAACCACTTCCGTGTCCCCTTTTTTGTAGTTCTTCTTGTCTTCCTCTTCTTCTTCTGTCTTCTATATTCTTGCTTCTGTCTTCTTTCTTGGTCTGCTTCTCCCCACTATTTGCTCTGTTAACCTGGCCTCCTGGAGTGCTCTTGCAACAAGGCAGAGCCTTGGCGCACACCACAGGGACAACTTTACCCTGATTGGAGAAAAGAAGGCTGTTCCTGTGGTGCACACAGATTTGCTGAGAAATTTGCTGAAACACTTCTCTTACTCCGCAGATCTGTGTGCATTATTCTGGCCTCTTGGAGTACTTCTGCAAAAGGGCAAAGCTGCAGCACGCCCCGCAGAGGCTCCGCCCTTTTGCTTATGGTGCAAATTTCAAATTTCGTCTGAAGTTAAAGAAACAATATCTGGTGTCTGAAAACGAATAGCCAAAAAGAAAACCGAAACATTTTGTTCAGCTGTGTTATTTGCTTAACATTCTTTACGTACAAATGTAGTTTTTGTTGTGACTGTAAAAAAAGGCACTTTCCTTTAGAATAAATCAATTTCAAAATTATGACAAAAAGTAAGAACTTCTGCCTTAAACTTTGCAGTGTTGTCAATATAACAACTAATATTGTCAATAAAAGTCAGTTAACTGCTATTCTATGGATTTGTAAAAGAGGATTTGAGAGTATATCAATAGTTCCTTGTAAAGTTATCAATTTCCAGTACATTTCCTCATTATAAGCAAAAAAATGAGAAATAGTTAGAAATAGTCAAACCGATGAAAGAGAAGTTCATCAGTAAAAATGAAGTTTCTGTTTAATCACGTAGATATTCTGTAGTAGCCTAGAATGTGTATCATGTCATTTCATATTTATCTTTTGAAAAATGCAGTTTTTATTGCAGGTACATATTGCAAGTCAGTACATAAGTACACAATACAAGGCATTTATGCAGTGTCAAGTGATACAAACATCAAGTAGCGACTCACATTGAGCATAACAAAACAGTCTGTGATATGAAACGTGAGTGCTAGTAGGCTGTAACCAGAACGGGTAAAAAATATGCATCTGGAACCTGTATTCAATATAATTTAGGAAGGCGGAAGGAAGGAAGGAAGTGAATAAAGAAGGTGTACATAAGGGGCCACATAACTCAAAACTCATCTATCAGTGGTCAGTCAGTTGGACAGCACTGATCTTGTTTGGTATGAGCTCAGTGCAGGTGTCAGATCATAGCAGAGTAAGTCACATTAAAAGGGTTTTGTGTAGGTCAGATCTCACATGTTTAACCCACAGTAACCAATGCAACTCATTCTGGGTGCCAGTTCTGTGTGAGCTAAGACCTCCATGAGGCAAATCAATTTTATCTTGTTCACTCATTCAGTATAGATAGGGGGTGGGGAGATGAATGAATCAAGAGATGAAGATTTTTTTATAGGCGGAGACTGCTGTGTGTGTGATGTAATAACACTGCTGTAGGTGAAGCTTGAAAGGTTGGCTCTACAACCACTTGAAAAACGGTCTCCCAAAATTTCAACTTGGGACACAACCACCGCATGTGGATTAATTTTTGTATTTTGTGTAATGTTTATTAAACACACTGACCCAGATGATCATGAACAGTTCTAATATCTGGAGCTTCTGGGCAAAATTTAATTTGTAGACCAGTCCACCACAGTCATTTAGCTTTAGGGGGATGGTGTCTAGGTTTACCAACTACCTACCTGACTGCTATTTACCATCCTTGTTTTGCCTACTTGAGGCTTCATGTTCCACTTGAACCTAACTAAACCCAAATCAACCCAACTCTACCCTTCATGTTTTCCATGAGAACAGGAAGGCCAGGGAGATTTAAATCATGGGGCAACTATTTGATGCACTGGTGATAGAATACAACAGGTGTATCGTTTACAGTAGTTAATTAGAGGACACATATTGCAATAGTAAATATTGGATGTTTTTATGTACATATAGTATGGCCTGATTTTAAAAAGACACTTCACAGTTATAACAAACTACTCCACATCTAGCTATTATTGTATACTTGTCTTGAGCATGCAGAAAATATCAGTGCCAACAAATAAAAAAAAAAGATTCTTGTTGCAAGTAATGTAACAGTTCCAACGTGGTCCCATGTGCACAAGGCTTCAGCATAAAACTGCCCAGTCTGGCACTTCTTACTGGTTAGTGCTCTCATTCAAAAACAAAAACATATTGAAGTTTCTCAGCAGGCAAATAAAAGGCCTTGTGGCAGGAGAAAAAATAAAGAAATGCACAAAGGGTAGAAAAACAGATAGTACAATTAATGTAACAGTAAGTGGTTGAATTATAATTGACTTTGTATTACAACAAAAATCAAATCCTTACACATCTCCTGCTCCAAGGCACTTTATATAGTAAAACTGCTTATACAAATTGTACAGTATGTGCCTTATATAACATGCTGCTAGGGAATAACGAAACAGAAGATCATTCACAGCAAAGTATGCAAAGACGTATTCACGTGCGCTAACTATATTTCGACTATAAAAATGTACACATATAAGAATATAGGCATGCTCCTCCACAAAAACATTCCTTCTCTGGATCCAAATGTAAAAATTAAGAAACAGAATACAATAATTATTTTTACACAAAGGGATTTGTTTCGCTAAAAACAAGGACTGGACATGATTCCTATGCATTAGCCCTTTTAGTGCCAACTATCTATATGGACACATTGTACCAGAACATAATGTAAAAGGCCATAATCTAAAAGAGTTCAGATGTTTACATGCAATATAAAAAAGTTTTACTGGTTAAGAATGTGGTAGATAGGTAGAACAGACTTCCAGCAGAAATAGTAGAAGCTAATACAGTGAGGAAATTGAAGCATGCATGGGAAACCCATATAATGAGCTAATGAAGGACTGAGTATTTACAGGAATAATGAGCAGACTAGAGCGTCAAATGGTTCTATTGTTCTGGGTGTTTTTTTTTAAAGAAATTAAGTTGATGGCTATCTTTTTGTCCTCACTGTACCATTTTGGTCAGTGGTTTCTGATATTTCCCTGGCTTGCCAGGCTCTTCACTAGTTTAGAGCCATTAAAAACGGCTAATTTCTTCTACCAATTGACTCCCCTCCTCTCACCTACCACTGTCTCAGTTCTCCTAGTGACACTCCTGATGCTGGGTATCTCCCACCATACATCTTTTACAGTCTATAGATATGGCTAGTAACATCATTTTTTAAATGTTTTCCTGCCTCATATTAAACCTTGTTTTAGCCCAACCCCCTGTAAGTGCAAATTGTTCTGTGATGCATGACTTGTTATGTCCATACCTGGAAACTTCCCATGGTGGGCTACCTGGAGATTTCCCTCTAGTGAGGGCTTTGTGGGGAGCGGAGCTAGCCACACAATGCGCATCGTTAGCCCCAAATAATTTTAAGGTTAGAGGGGAATTGGGCAGGGAATGGACATGACTAAACATTTCTCACCTTCTCTGTGGAAAGTAGAGTGACTCTGAGACCTGTGGGAGCAGCTATGGTTGTCTTGATTAGCCATTGTACAGCGTGTAATATAATTGCACTATATCAATGAAAAACAATACTAATAATTATAATTATATATAAAAATAATAGAAACAACAATCAAAGATAGTTTCCAGTGCAATATTTAGTATGATTTTATTCTGAGAAGCGGCAATTTCTCTTTAAGACAGTGGAAATAAAAGATGAATTATTACTTAAGATATGGGTGGTGAATTGTAAGGTAATGCTATGAGGCAGCTGCTTTAAGATAGATCAATAGGCATTACTTACAGTTAAGTGCAATACTAAAGAGTCCATTGTTATAAAGAGAAAAGGCATATGCAGGGTAATACAAACTGCATAATTTGATTGTTTCTTCACATTTTTCCTTAGTTGCTTCTTCGTGGCACTTAGCGGTCCCTGAAATTTTGCAATCACAGGACTTCTATTTTTTACATGTACTAGAACATTAATGATTAAAAAAGTAAGTAGAGCTATTTTTGTATAACTGCTGATGTTTCTAATTTTTAATAAGGTGCAATTGCTTTTGTTAAGATGGACCGGTTTTGTGATCAGTGTGATTTAAGTGTATATACTGACTAAAATTCATATTCTATATCAACCAGTGTCAATCAGAGAACAGTGCTGAGCAAAAAAACCCTCATTAAACGTTTAGAATCACAACTCTAGAGTATAGCTAGGTTTTCAACCAACATTTCAACAAAAGTGTTTTTTGGTTCTGGAACGGTCATTAACACTGGAAGATTTTAATTCTACAAGATATTTTGAAATGTTAGAAACTTTGTTGAAAGGAATAAGAGCACATTTTGTAAAAGTGAAATACCTTTATTGGCTAAATGAAGTAAAATAGATCGCAGACTTTGAAGACTATCTAGGTCTCTTCTTCAGGCATTTTATCTTCATATGAAAAAGAGACTCATAGTGTCCAAAGTCAATATATATATTATTATATATTTATTATATCGCAAATTTGCTTTTTCTTCTGCCGCTAGCATGGTATAATTCCATACAATCGAAAAGATTAAGTAATACAGATTTTTGTAGTTTAAAAAAATCTTCCGTAAGTCGTAGCCAAGGGAACCATAGGTCTAGATTTACAGGTGTATATCTTTATGATAGTTTGGTCTGGATTCAGGACAATTTTACAACTGCCCAACAAGGCCTTTTAACGCATTTATTTAGGTAGGAGAGGATCAAAAATATTATTTTTTCATGTACATCTGGGCCCATTCGGGGAGTACCTAAAACAAAATATTTAACATTGGTCACCCTTTGTAGGTGTAAGCTTGTGACCAGGAACGGAAGAGTACTACATGCATTCCTTCACCTCATAAAAGGACAGGACATACATTTTCTCAGGAATAAGAGGAACAAAATGTGCAATTTTTTATATGGCTAAAATGTACACATTTTATATACTCCATGGCTCTCTCAAAATTTTACTTAGGGGTATTCTTTGCCTGATGGGAATCCAATAATGGTCATTTTGAAGAATTGCATTACAGCAGATGTCATCTTGCTGATTTATCTATAAAGTAAGAAGGTCCAAGTCATCTACAAGAATAGATGAGCTGTGCGTCCACTATCCATAGTAAATACTGTAAGATAGCTTTAAACTCTTAACAATGCAGGTCCACCTTACCATTTGTCACGGGGAAAACATGGAGGGCTTCCTAATTCATATAATACACCTCATACTTTATTCAATAGGTCCAGGCATAAAAAGCTACCACACTGAAATCATTCAATTTACCTGCAGTATAATGATAAAGATGGCAAGGTGAATTCTAAAATGTGCGGTTTTGTATATCTTTTCAATTAATCGCTTAGAAAGAGCTCTTGATTTCATGCTAGATCTGTATTTGACTATCCCCTCAGTATAATAAAATATTTTGCATGAAGAGCTCTTGAAAGCACTTAATTATGCAGAGCATTATGTGAAGATTATCTGGGTTTTCCTCATTACTTATTTTGATGTATTCCCTTGGGATATCCCCAGCCTCCATTCAACCATTTAAAAGGTCATCCCATGCCATAAAGATGAATAGGTATAAGGAATTTTATCCTTAAAATACATGAATCCACCAGCAAAGCAAAAAAAAATATTAAGACCCCAAAAACTCCAAGAGATGTAAATATGGTATATTAATAATTTTCTGTGCAGTGGAATTTCCCTCCAGGCAAAAACAGTGCCAATCCTGAAGCTAGCATCTACAGAGGCGACCCATTATAAACTGTGTATCTATTCTGCCTAAATGTAATATTATCATGCCTGAAAGCGTATTTTGATATATTAAACTCATCTTTCTGCTGTTTGTTATTCTCCCAATTACTCTACTTTGCTTTTTCCCTAAAATGTTATTATTACTTTTATTTTATTTTTTTCTCCTCATTATTGTTCTACTGTAAAATCAATGGGCTGGACAAAAAAAATGAATTAAAAACAGCCATACATTTTATCCCAGTTAATGAATCGGGGCCATTGGATCTTTGTTCTTATCTCATGATGTCCATTGCAGGTTGTTATTCATTTATGTGTGTTACATTTTCCTCCAGCATTGAATCCTGCCGTTTATCTATATATTCACAAGGAACCTAGTGATTCTTAACCCTTGCTGACAAGACTGGTAATTGTAGCACAGAAAAGGGAATACTTAATTATAAAACGTTAATTTTCACTAAGCAAGGATACAATTATATTTAACTTTTATAATACTAATAAAGCCTTTGTGCACAGTAGGAAACAGAAAGAAAGCATGGTTTATACAAGCAGTAGACTCCCAATATCCTGTCATCCCAAAGACTTCAAAGTAATTGTAATTTAATGTGCTGTAAATTATACATTAGTGTGAACTAAGCTTTATGAATGAAGTGTGTCACCTTAAGCAGCAAGTATTATTAGTTTCTCTGCTTCAGTGCAGAATTGTGTGATATAAGGTGTATAAGAGAAATTTTAAGTCTGGGTGGATGGGTGAAAAATACATAGAGGAGATGCCAATATAACATTTAATGCAATAATAAAAGGATTCATGCATTTATTGAGGGAACCCAAAGTCACTGCAATGTTAGGCTTCCAGTAAGGAAGGGTTTTATTGATATCTACAGCTGTACTTATTCAATATATTTGTTCATGTAAGAATTGTCACCCCTTATCTCAGCCTACATCATATTTAATACAACATGTGATGTTGATTTCTTTCCTTAAAAAGTAATAACATCAGTTGTTTTCACATCACACGTGCAATAGTTGCCAAAATTGGGAGTGGAGATAGCATATTAATATTTAGTGTCATTAAAATTCCTCTCAGTGAAAGTATATTTGGCATTTCTAATGTCAGCTGCATATGCAAGAATGTCATTTTTTGTTACAGGCATGCACACTCTTTACATATATTATATTTATACATTCCACGAATTAAGTAATTGAGTATGTTAGTACGTTCACTGCTTTTGGTAAAGTCAATAAAGGTGTAGCTGGTAGCCATTGTATGGATATAACAACAATAAACAAGTAAATTCAACAATGCGGAGAGATAGAAATGCTGTAATCTGTATCTGTAGATGACTTTAGCAACACTATGAACATCTACCCTGTGTTGTACTCAAGGCCCACGGGCACACAAAAAAAAAAAAAGAGTAGAAATGGGTGTACTTTGGAAAAAAACTGTGTGGGCATCAATGATAAAGAGGGCGATCTCCAACAAAACTGACAAAAAACGAACTGCACGAAGTGGCGAAAATTTGTCATGATCTGTCCATTCATTGCCACATGTAGCCGCTGCCAATACAGGCCATTTTGGCACCCCTACAAGCCATTGTGGTGCTGGTTGATGAGGTAAAGTGGAAAGGACTATGTATAGGAGGGTACATATCAATGACTGATAGTAGTAGAAGTAGTAAAAAATGGGGGATGGTCTCATTGATTGTTATGGCAGTGATTGATGGCCCCTACACCATTTACAAGGAGAAAGAACAAGCATTAGGTATATGTGTGCTGACGCCATTTTAACTTGTCAGTAGCAGCATTTACAGACTGATGGGAGTTGGAGTGTAAGACAGTGACACTTAGCTTACCAGAAGCTGAGATTCATGCTCATTGCTCACCTACAATACTGCAGGTTAGTTAATAGCTTATTTTAGTACAGAAAATGTACTGATGTAGGGTGGATTGGAGAAGCTGTAGTGACTACTGCAATGTATTACACGGACCGCAGCAGCAGAGATTTTTTTCACCTGTTAAGTTAATGAACACACCCCAAATATCGTTCAGAATCAGAAAAGGCCCCCTAATTTCATCCAAGCTGAGCAGCCAGGAAACAAAATCGGCTGCCCGAAAATGAAACAAAAATTTTGAAGCGTATTTTGCATGCCATGCACAAGTTAAGTGGGCGCGTATGGTATTAAGTGGAACATTAAAAATTATTTGCTTCCTCCATCAACCATGGCGAACAAGGACTAATGCCAATTTGTGCATTTTATGGACAAAGCTTTAGTAGCATGGTAACAGGTTAGATATTAATTTGTTTTTAATATTGAAAGTATTAACTGTAATTTTTGAATACATACATTTTGTATACCTCCTAGCTTGCTGGATGGGATGATTTAGATGAAGGATGCAACATTTTGTTTGGGAACTTGTCTACCAGACATGAACACACACAGAGATGATATTTGTCCTTAAACCAGGCAACTGCCTACCATAAGACCTTAACTATACACAGGAGTGCAGTGTAAGCATTTTTGTTCATTTACGTATATTTCCGGAGGAACACTTATAAAATTAAGTATGCGTCCAAAATGGCATCATAAAGCCTGTCAGACATATTGGTTGACCCTTTGTAATATTTTATTTAATGGTATTTCTCTGTTTCTCTAAAGCATTAGTTTACAGGTTTTGTATCAATTATAGAATTAAGCATGATAATGTTAGAGGTGGACTAAACAAAAAAAAAGTGTTTCATTTACAATACAAGGTGCATTAGTGGTCAAAGACATAAAAATAGACAATGTACAAAAACAATAACATGTCATAGCACTTAGAGGAATGTCAAGTATAATGTAGATCCAATTGTCAATGTATGTGCATCTTCCATTACAGAGCTGACATATTGCTTAAGCACAAGTGATACAAATGTGTTGTGAGCTAATTTGGCTTATTTAGTGGCATATCCTCGAACAGTCAGTTCTAATTGATGTATCTGCTCTTTTCAATTGGCTCATTAATCTTTTTTTTTGGGTGACGCTGCCATTTTATTCCCTTTAAATCGCTGACAAGATGGATAATGAACAGGTCAGCAGTTGTACTGAAAGAAGATTTGATGCTGAAAGAAAATACTATAAATCTTCACATAAAAATATACTAATAACAATATAATAAAATGTCCCAAAGTAGAATACCAAAAATTATACCATTCTGTATACTAATTTGAATGGATACATAGATAATGGCAGCAGAAAAGAAACAATTGGCCTATCATTGTCTGTACGCAGCTCTGACAGATCTAGGAGGTAGGCCTAGGGGAAGGTATTTAATGTATAAGGGCTAACACATTTTTAATCCGTTTTTCAGACCTGTTGTTGTCCCCCCGTCCCTATTTTAAGGCTTTGGGGGGGTTCCCGTTTTGTCACAGCGGCAGAGTGGAGAGGCAAGTTGGGAGAGTTGAATGGGAGTTACCCAAAGTTACCTAAAGGTTTATGGTTGTTATGTTTGTTTGGCAGGTTTTGAGCCGGCCTGTGGCTCAGAAGCTGGGGGTGTAGGGGTATCTGGGTATATTAAGGAGTTGGCAAGGAAAAATGTTGGCACTTTTTTGTAATGTTGTTTGGATAATGTTAAGTTATTGTTGGGGGGTCATTGTCATGGGTTGGGTGGTGCTGGGTTACTTTTGTATATTTTGTATGACCATGACTTTGTAAATGATTGTTAAAGCTGTGGACCAATTTTTAATTATAATTTGGGCTCCATGTCTTATTGGGGGGTTTATATCCTGGTCTGGTGTTACTCGAAGGGCCCATGGATTGCCTGTCAATATATTTTCTTTTGGTACAATGATAAACAGGTCTCTATTTTTACACAATTTCTACAAACGTAGATGCTTATACTGTAGTTGCTATTAGCATATTTACCAACACTTGGTTGTCCATTTTGTGGACACATGACACCAGTCCAGAATTTGTTAACAATACTAGTATTAACAACAGTATTTGGGTGACATTTTGGTGACACATCATGCTCCAACCAGGTTACCTAAATGTCATTGTAAACCATGAAACATCCCAAATCCACCCTTTTAGGGATCACAGTGATCCATAATTGGAGCATTTGGTCAGTGCTGGGAGTTGGTGGAGCAGCAATGGAGCTGCGCCGACAGCCGGCTAATGTTATTAATGGAGACAATTACATAACAACTACAGTCACAGGGGGTCACAACTTCAACCCAGACCGTCACTCCTGCAATTCCCATGGCTTGATAGTATGGCTGTTACTCTGTCAGGCATACAGAGTGCAGGTTTGGAATCTGATGAACAGGCTAAAATAATATTTCAGCACGGAGACATAACAAAGGCTGGTTAATATAGTGCTGCTAATTAGGATCCAAGACAGATGAATAACTTAGGACAGCTGTCGAGCCAGGATAGGTAATCTTAAAACTCAGAACAGAGACTTCTGGTGGCACAATGGTTAGGGTAAAATCCTTAGTAGCCATCAGGTTGTCAGTTAAATTCCTGGCAGGACATTACAGACCGCGTGTGTGCTTACTGATGTTCCACGCGCACACTTTGTGAGCAATCTCTCTTTCACAGCTCAGGGGAAACAAGAACACAGCCTGGTCATGGGACAGAAATGGCACAGACAGGGTGTTTGGGGGTAAATGTTGCACAGGCAGGCTGTTTGGGGGCAAAGAATGGCACAGCCAGGCTGTTTGGTGGTAAATATGGCATAGTTGGTTGTAAGGAATGTAATTGTAATTTTAAGTACTTGTTTACAGCAACTTTTTCTAAAGGAAATCAGATAATTGGTAGATTATGTATTACCGCTGCTGGGTAAAGCCTATGCGCTGCACATCTACGTCTGGCCCACAGACTGCCTCACCTACCGCAACTCACCCTTGTTATTTTTATTTATTTGTAGCTCAGTAATGTTGCAGTAAATTTATATTTCAATGATTAAACAAAATTCATCTGTTGCTGTGTTGTGATTATTGGTTAAATTATAACTTGATATGGTTAACCACTTAATATGAGCAATGATGGTTTAACAAAGCAGAATGATCTTTTTCAGTTTAAAAGTAATTTGTTTATTACACAAAAAAATGGAAATAGAAAAGCAGATTCAATTTACTATGGAAAAAATGCATTTTATAAAATGAAAGTCAAGATAACTCTGCAGTGCAACATTAAGGGAAAGTGGTCACAGCATCCATTTTAAGACTACTTTTTGTAAAACACGCATTATGCTCCGGGAAACGTATAAAGTGATAGTATAATAGCATATCACAGCTTCAAAAGTCAATATAATCACTGAGATTCTGTCCAATCTTATAGGGTAATTTTTACCTTTCTGTATTCCACTCAAACTAAGTACTAAATCATTGTGCAATCAGAGAGTACATACCACACGACTTACATTAAATCTACATGAAAATATCTGTTCGTTTCACCCTAATGATAGGGTTATAGCAAAGGCATGCTGTGCAGATCTAATACAAGACAGCTGACTGCACTAAAAATTGGGAGGATCTCTTTGACACTAATTTGAATGTAATACAACACGATTGCAAAAAATGTCCCCCACCTCCAGCATCTTTTGAAAGATTCTTGCTTTGACAAGATTCATACTCTCTGTGATGTGTCAATTAGTTGGCAGTTTACCACTGACAGCCTCAGGATTAAGTCTCAGAACAGAACTTATTTCTGCCCAAACTGTCTGAAGTAGGAGACAGATCAAATGCTTTGTGAAGCTCCCTGAATTATTATCTAGAGCTAAACAAGTTACAGCTTCTACGCACAGGAAAAAAATTTTGTTTTATTCTTTTTTAGCAAGATGCATACAATATAGAGATGTATATGTTTATGCTTACATGAGATTAGAAATAAATGACATGTATGTTTATTAATTGATTTAAGGGCTATAACATAATATACCGTCCTAGTGAAAGATAATGACCAACATCATTTTCTTTAACAAAACATGATACAATTGAATAAACATGATTTTAAAGATGTGTCAGTTGAAATGTCCTTCATACTATGGCATTTGTTACACTCACTGTCCTTTCAATAAATTACAAGACAGCACAGTGAAAACTATAATTAGTCTGAAAGGTAGAATTTCTGTGTGTCTGTTATAATGTATATCCAGCGTTCCCCATGGTTTTCCAAAAGAATGGATGAACATTTTCCATGTTGGATCTCAAAGGGTTCAGCCAGAATGGAAACTAAGTGAGAAACCTCTCTATCCTTCAGTCATCTCAAAGAATCAGTAGGTTCAGGATATTTCCAAATTAAAGCTTAATTTAGTCTTAATGGCTGCTCCCTTAACAACATTTTGACAGCTTTGCAAAACATACTAATTAACTTTCAGACTTCCAATCTTAAGAATGGGCGGCACAGAAGGCACAGATGTTCTGGCCCCAGAACATCTGTCTCTGCCATTTTTACAGATGCATATCACCTAGGGCTGGCTCTTGGGTTTCTAGCTACTAGGTGAACTTTGTCTCCGATAATCCCATGCCAGATCAGCATCATAGGGAGCTGCATAGTTTGTGTTGTACGGTTGGACATCACCCAATACAGTAATTGCACATCAAGTACAACCTGCATTCCCAATAATTTTTCAGGACTGCCTTGGTAGCTCATTATTGTTGATAGCTATGAAAACACATATTAGACATTTAGCTTGTAGAATCATCACTGTGCCTCAGACGTGTATAACCTGACATATACATGGTTTAAAGTTTCCAGCTCATCAACAAATCCACTGAAATTGACCTATCCACTAAATGTGGCAGCCTTTCTAAGCAGTACCTGGATAAATAAGCCTTTTACTTGTCCACTATAACAAAAGTGGAGCGGTAAAATGTTTTGTTATATGGATCATGAAAAAATATGATGCCTTCCATGTATAGGATAGATATGCAATCATGCTCTCTAGTACCATACACTTTATCAAGATATGAGACACCAGTATAAGTATAAAAGGCCCAAGAATCCTTTCAGTTTTATAGGTTTGCTGCTGTTTACACAATTGATCTCCATGACTCTTATTTATTTTCATTTTTAAATGAAAAACTAAATTAATAGAAAAGTATAGCTTTTTACTAGCCACTAAAGTCTAGAGAGAACCAGTATGACCTCGTAGTTAGGATGCTACTGGTGTCAGCAAAGTTCTGGAGCTAACTAAGAAAATTTCTTAACCCCCAAGTTGTTGGTAATGTTCCCCCTACTTCAAAAAATATATGTGGAATCCTTTAGTGCAGTATCCAAGTTTATCATCCATTTGTTCAAGTTCACCATCCAAATTATTTGTTAGTGAATAGTCCTTAATTTATCCGTTAAGCACAATTTTTCAAGGTTATTGTATTTTATAGAAAAAATATAATTTCTATATTGCATAAACAAAATATAAGTTAAATTGCAAAGGAAACATGTCTTTTTAAAAATAAAAGCAAATTACGATTAAAAAGAAAAACATGAGATAATTAAAATTACTAATGTCATATCTTATTTTTGCTGTAACAAGACTGACCCAGGAGGCAAACTGTACAAGATACAGCAAAATAATTCCTGAAATACCCAAAAGCTCATATAATAATAATAAAATAATCAGCCCTGTGAAAACTGGGAAAAAATAGTCAAAATCTTGTAAATAAACATGTGAAATATGCGGTTTGGCTGCATTCCAAATTGGGAACTAGCTCAAATCATTGAAGGGGAATTCATTATATTCAGTACTTAAGTCAGTGATCTACAAATAAACCCATATCTTTGTAGTGCGCTAGATGGTTTTTTCCCTTCTTTTTTCTTTATTTCTGTTCCTGCATTTTATCTTCAAATTAAGTTGCCTTTAGAGACAACAAGAGAATGATATTAGATGGCTATATGTCCCATGCCTCTGTATTAAAACGATATAGTTTAGAAGTCATCTTGAACATTTGTATTATAGAAGTAATAAAGGAATCGTGGCGATATAGATATATTTTTGTTGTATTAGCTTTTGGTAAATTGCCTTTAATAATCCTAAATGCTGTCGTCAATAACATGACTTATATAGAAACATGGATTTTTTAACATTAACATTTTCCAAGGTGCTATACAATGGGTTAACAGGACATGACAACGTGGACATATACAAATAAAATGACACATCATTTTAGCAGGTTCTTTCTGGAACCAAACAAATGCAACACACTAAAAAAAATGTGCCGCAATATTTTGTATGTTCAGCACTATGTGTCACTTTTGACACTTACTTCACAAGCAATTGATTTGCACATATCCCCCGCTGTATCACCTCGAAGATAAATATATCACTGCACATCTAGCTACAATAAAATACTGGGTGCTTTGAAGGAAATAGTACATGCAATCGTCAGGAAATACGAACAGTTGGAATGATACACACAAGTTTTAGATTTCATCCATTTCTTTATTTTCTGAAGAACAACAAGGGTGATGTGTAAAAACAGTGCAGTTTCTAACTTCTTGAATATTAACAGGTGGGCAAAGCATGCGCCAGTGTCATCTCTTGTATTCTAAAAGTTAGCGAGTTTGGCTTTTCCTTACTTTTCTGATGGGCAGTATTGAATCAGATGTTGCTTTCAAGCCAGAGCCAATGTTGGCTCACCCAGCTTTATTGAATGTAAGCTCTACACATTTGTGACTATTTAACACCATTTGGTGTATGGAAAGTGATTCTAATATTGTGAGTTATTCAGATGAAAAAAACAACATACAGGACCGGGAAAAGGCCTTATTGTTTTATGCTTGTTGAGTGAATGGCAGATGAGAAGCCTACTACACAAGTAAGTCTAATGGGAGGGAGCTTTGTTGAGAGGTCAACAAAGACAACACAAAAGCAAAATGTAGTTCATCATTCCAGAATTATTCACAGCAATGGTCAATTCAGTTATCTAAAGGCAGCCACAGCTGTTTTTTTGTTCAATCATGTGGAGAGGAGATACTTGTGAACACTTTCTAGAGTACTTGACATTTAAATAAAAAGTTGAGCTTTATATTTGTTTTTTTTATAATTTATTATGCGTTTGGAACAAATATGTACAGTTTTGGAAAAGTAAAATCTGGTTTAGACTGCAGACATGGGTCTATATCTTGAATTATTTTCTTAAATACGCAGGTACGCCTAAATCAATGCGACCTACAAATATAACAGCCCAGCTTGCTTTTGTAACTAGACAAATCACGTAAAACCGTAAAGGTTAACAAGCACAGTAAACCGAACAATTCTTTTGATTCAAGTTGTTGAACACTTTCAATACTTAATATTATTGTTATTTTTATTTATTTATATAGCTGAAGCCTTTTAAGGATCGCTTCATACAATACATATATTCAAGGGGTATGACAAAACTAGAAAAGACAAAGACAAGCCGATACATTAAGTAAAAAGGGCCCTGCTCGAAAGCTTAGAGGTACCCAATCATCGAGGTATCCTATAGCACATAGCGTAGACAGGCAAATAAAAAAGTTACAGAATTAAATAATTTCAACAGAAATGCTTATGTAATAACAAGTGTCTACTGCATATAGTTTTGGAAGCGAGAGTTTTAAATCATTCATGTGACAATTTTTATTATATAGTGCAGCAGGAGTGCAACCTTGATCAATGCTAACCCTATAATGCTCGGCTGATTTGTGTAACAATATCCCTAATAGGTGTTCACTGGGACAGGTTTTATTACACTGTCCCAGTGTAATACTGGGCTACTTTTTTGCTTGTATGACAATTTAACGTTTGCCGTTTTTATTATTAATCATTGCATGTTTGGCTATTGCAATAAGTGCAATAGTGGTGAAATGTGAAAGGGTGAAATGTGGTAAAAAATACTCTTTAGACTATAGTACATATCAAAATAATTAAAAGTATACATGCATTTGATAATGTAAGGCAAAATAAAAATGAGAAATGGGTGTGATCATGAGATGTTTATTGGAAGCAAAAAATAATTATGTGTTCTGACTGGTATATTTGTAAAGAGTACTTGACTTACTCCGTTCCTAAAAGTCAAACAGAGTAAGATCCTGAACTACTAAATGACAAAAAAATCAGCAAAATCAAACTTCTGTATACTGCAGTTAACATCCACTTTAATGCATATGATGGCACCATCAAATGAATGTGGTTTTAATGGAAGTGCATTCCTCCCATTTGTTGGTTGCTTCAAGATGTAACCAAAGGGAGGGTCAGGCCTGGAAATGCCCAGGGGGTCACTAGCTCGGACATCCCAAATCTCCCGGAAGTTAAGGGAATCTCCTTCATTTTAATAGCGCCTCCCTGACGACCGCATCTACAACAGACATCCCGGAAATAGGGCGAGAAAAGAGTTCATTATGACCATTGAACTCTCTCTCGCTCGCTCTCAAAAACAAATCTGTGCTCAGGCAGGCCAGTGCTCTGGTTGTCCACTGTGGCGCTTCCTGGTTGGTCTCTCTTTGTGCTAACTAACTTATAGGTTAGTTAACACAAGACAGGCCAATCTGAACGCGCGGTGTGTCTACCACAGAGAAGGACCAGGGCACAGGTACCAGGGCCCAGAAGACCATAACACATGTTTGGTGGCGGCAGGGAGACAGTGGCCGGTGAAGCCGGTGAAGCCGGTTGGGATGTCTGCTACTTTACAAATAACTTGAACATGCATTCTTTATCGGTGATGCTGTATAGGACATGAGATTGACTATGAACCAACACAATATTCTCTGTGTTTCACACACAAGGAGCAAGGAGGCTTGCACCTATGGATTATATTATGAGCAGCACAAAATACCAGGGTGGCTTCATATGGTAACAATAAATATATATATATACACACTGTAAGATCTTAATAAGAGTTGACAACAAACGTTTCAGATCACTATGTAAATTCTTTACAATATCTATATAGGAGTTTATTAAATAACACTATCACTCCCAACTGGAAATTCACGAAAATATCAGTACGTACTTAAACATGTATAAAAATGTCAAATAATGTCTACATTTACACTTTGTATTATGTTTAATCTAAAATCAGGTTAGGTTCACACCAGGCCTGAAAATTTAACATGGATTTAAGTTTATGTATTTTATACACCTTACTTAGCTTGGTAAATCCTGCACTTTAAATAGCAGATATACATTTCATTTCAGAATAAACAGACACACACACATATATATATATATATATATATATATATATATATATATATACACATTTGTAGTAATAAAACAGAATTAGCAACGCTGTTGTTGATATTTTATAGCTTTTGTAAGACAAAAGTCTTAAAATGAAACAAAGGAAATCATTGTGTTGCTTTGTTCAAATATAATTTTATTTAGCAATAACATTTTATATGGGCCTTTATGGACATAAGCCACAGGATGTACTAAAGATCACTAAGGTGAATTTGTTCATTTTTACTTGATTTATATTGACTAGGTATCAATATGACACTTCCTCTCCAAGAATGATTCCATATTTCATATGGATACCATAAATCTGAAATGTGAACAAACCAAAACTTATCTGTTCCAACATTTGTTCCAAGAAGCCCTTCTGACAAAGGTCATATATTTTTGAACACATTGTTGTCTAAACACCAAAAAAGTGCATTCTAATCACTGCCATTCAGACTACATATAATAGATAGGATTTATAGATTTTTAAAAGGCATGCCCAAACCTACCCTGGACAGCAATAATTGCATGCAAATAAATGACAAATATATGTATTTATACAGCCTGTAACAGACAAGCTCAGAACTTCAGTGACTACAATGTGCACATCCCAATAATGTTATAGTGCTAAATAATCAACTGTATTATGCCTCTGTCATCAGCATATGTTGTTTTTATAGCAGATTGGAGTATGGTAAGAATAAAGGAAAAGAAAAGCATATTTGCCTTCCCCTCAAATGCAACTGTAAGCAAATGCAGGTATATCTTATTAGCAAGAATTTCGTATAGTAAGCACACGTTAGAGGAATTAATCATTCATTCCCTGAAGACTGCTTATGTATTTCATCGGGCCATTATCTGATCTGAATAACAAGAACAATTGCATAATAAAATGCATAACTGCTGATACAGGCAACTTTATATTTTTCCGGTTTACAAGGCAACTTCCCTTGATTATAAAAGATAAATTTAATTTTTAAAATATTATGGGGAAAAAAGTGGCTAAAACCCAACTAAGTGGCAGTAGACCGATGTAGGCCCAACAGTTAACTTGCTGCAGGGGGCGTTTATCTAGGTCAGCTTCACACAATTATTACGATAGGTGTCTGGATACAAAAATAGTGTTGTAAAGATTATACGTTGTTATTATTCACAAATGTAACATTTCAAAAATCAAAACTAAAATAGGATATCCTAAAACAAGAAGTTTCATTCAACTGTGTACTGTTTATCATCTGTGCCATACTTCTGTTGAAAAGCAAACTCCACACCATTTTGTTATTGTTAAAAGCCATTGATGCCTGTTAGCATTACAAGTCAAATATGCCATAGTCACCAGCACTAAATGGGTTAAGAATCTTAAAAAAAAAATACATGATTTCCACAACTAACATCACTTATGTTTTTGTTTTTTGTCCTACCAGCCAGTGCTCACATCTCGTGGATAGTCAAATTAAATGTAAAAAAAAAATAAAAAAATTTAATGAAGGGTTTTAATGCACATGAATAGAAAACTCTCTTTGCTGTCATGTTTTGTTACTTCTAGTTGAACAGTTGAACAAGGCATTTTTTTTTCTAACCTTAAATGTAATATATAAAATATTGAAGTACTTCCTAGAGAAACCATTTTAACATTGTGAAGCCATAAACACTTAAGTAGCCCACTGCTGGCACAGTATTCATGTTTTACTTACTTTTAGTAAGTGGGTTCTTTAATTAGATTTGTGGCTCAGTTTTCACCGTAGAATACTGAGCCTGAATATGTGATTAAACTCAATAGGTTTTGTTAATTTCAAAACAACATTTTTTATTTAAGATAACGGATTAAGCAGTTAGAAAACAAAGTAACACCACATCATTTGTTTTAATTGGACTGCAATTCATAAGTAAAAAAAAGATTATTTCCCACAATAGTAATTTTAAAGATAAACTTTAGCACCTTGTATAGAAAAGGGAAACATTCACGCCACGATGTATTTATCTGTCTGGATGTGCTTTCTAATTGCCTCATAGAGCTGTATAGTAAATTAAGCAGTGACAGCAAATTTCTGGTTCGAACAAGTGACTCAGTAGAATTAATACCTACGGTTCTTCCTGTGTGTATCAATAATAAGCGAATGAATGTCTATGCATACACGGACAAACATAAGTGTTAGTCTTCAATAGTTATGATGCTATATTAGGCATTCGATTGTGTCTCAACCTCAGGTGTAAGTGCCATATGGCCACATAACACTAGATACAATGCCTCCCAAACATATTTTAACGGTTTCATTATATTATTAAAGCTTTAAAAATAGAGGCAGGCAGAGATAAACGGTTGCTGCTTTTGTGTTCTCCAAAACAGTGATATTAAATGCTGCTGAATGTGCAATTTTCAGGTCTCATAGGGGAACAGGCTTGCAAAGTTTAATATAAAGACGCTATGTAACATCTGACAGCAAATAGCCTGGCACTGGCCATCCACTGCATCCACGTTCCTGTTCTTAGGACCACTTAGCAAGCATTGCATCTCAGAAACAGCACAATATACAGTAAGTGCCAAACTAACAACTCACACAGCCTGGAAAATACAATATATTCCCTAAAGGGAGAGTTTGCTGGAGAGCTGTGTTTCAGCTCCTTGACTTCACTATACATGATGAAGGTCCAACCTCAGACAGCTTCTGCTGCAGGAAGAGCCTGGCTGGTCCAAGGTACAATGTATAGTTCAATCTGGGAGATTTCTACAGACTCCTTAGCCATTGAATTAATTCAAGGACAGCTCAGACCTTTTCTTTTGGAGAATCCTGTCAGGGGCTGGCCCTTTATAATGAATAGCAGAAGTGAGAGAGTTTAAAAAAGCAACTCTACTGCAAACTCACCTGGCAACTCTCCCTTTGGTAAATAAACCCCAATTGAGCTCTAAGGGGGTTTAAGGATTCCACTCTAATAAAACAAATGGTGTCACTTTTTAGTTCCAAAGCCTCTCAGCACAGCACTCATAAAACGCATCATAAATATCTGCCCGTACGGCATGCAAGATAACAGAGATATACAGCTTTAAGATCAACCTCTTTATCTCCTATACAGCTTCTATCTCCAAACACAACTCAGTCCAAGTTCTTTGGGAGTCATCACAACCATCTCACACGTCCTCTCCTTGTGCATCCCACATTCTACTAAGAAGAAGCTAGAAACTCTTTTCTACTTACTAGGGCAGCCAGTTCCGTGCTCGTGGAAACCCACTCGAGTCTTTTTTCTTCTTCTCTTTTTTTTGCCTCCCAGACAGACAGAGAAACGTATTTTATTCCACAACAAAGACAAGGAAACTATGAACTGAAAGAGAGAGAAAAGAACACATGGGTATCATCAGCCTCCTGGAACACAGGATGGACATGCTTCTCCTCACATTCATTCTTCTCTTATTCCTGCACGGTTACATTTAAATAGAAGTATCCTTTTATATGGCTTTTGAGTGTTTTCCTGTATCCCTATTAAAAAAAAATAGTGCTTTTTTTTGTATTTCTAAGAAGGCAAGGTACAGTACCTGCACTCTCCCCCGCTGATGCTGGTAGCCAGGGAGAGGAAGAGAGTGGAGGAGGAGGAGGGAAGAGAGACTGAGTGAAAGAGCAAGGGGGAGGGAGACATGGAGGATGAGTTGGGAAGGGTAGTCACAAAAAAAAAGAAAAGTGAGAGAGAATCCTTAGTGATGAGATCGTCAGGGAGTGGAGATAGAGATGGCAGGAGAGAGCCCGGGCTGCTGTCAGAGTGAAGCTCACAGTGGAGAGAAAGGAAGCGTCCCTATCTTACACATTCATCAGCACTGCTGTGCCGGATTCGCTTTCCCATCAGAATCTGTTACAGCTCTGCGCGGGAGCGTGCATGGCAGCTATCCAAGGTTCTGAAATACTCCTGTCAATAAACTACATGTATGGCTTACATTATACCTCGCCGTGCGCTCTGCCTGTGTATAGATAAACCACGTAAAGCGAGGGTAAATAAACTGCATATGTGCCACACAGTTCAGTATTACCGAGGCGAGCCAATACGTCAGGCAAGCAGGGCTAGCTAAATGTCCAAAAAGTGTCAGTCTGGGCGTGCAATAGTTAAAGACTGAACGACTTCACTTCAAGACTCAAAAGTAGAGAATAAAACACTTGATGGTGGGATTTATCTATATTTATGCGTACATATATATATATATATATATATATATATATATATATATATATATACACACACACACAGAGTTAATATGACTTATATGAACATAAACAAAATGTATGCTAATCTATTTCACATGCTTCAGCAGCTGACTTCAAAAGTATTTTCACAGATTAAAAGACTTTGTAATAATTACCCTTATACTTTCTAATATATATATATATATATATAATTATATATATATACATAATTATATATATAATTTTATATATTATATATATTTTATATTATATATTTAAAATGTATTTAAATATATAAAACTATCTGTATATATATATATATATATATATATATAACTTATATATATACACACACACACACACATATACATTATATGTATGATGTACACGTTATATACACGTTAGATGTAGGAAAGAATACATGAAACTCTATTAGTCACACTAAGGATAATTTTACAGCTTAGACCGACCACAAAGATTTGCCACTGGCACAGATGTACTTGAGCATAGTCAGAGGGTAAAGATGGCGGTTTGCAAAACAATGTACAAAGCATGACTTTTTCATTTCATTAGTGGCAGTTTATAAGCCCATGGTAGTTTTACCATTCTAGAACAAAATGTATGTTAATTCACAGACATTTTACTGAGATCAATTTTATCCTAGTAAAAAAAAAAAATAGTTATGTATTCTCATGAAAATCCAATTTTTACAGTATTTTTTCCTCGGATCTGAACTGAAGAAAACTAATATGTTTCGCTTTTTCTTTTTATTGTTTTCATAATCTGTATCCACCAAGAACAGCATATATCACAGGTGATCTTTCACCCCCCCCCCCCATCCCTAACACCCCCACCTGCTGGATACTGAAGGCACTATAAATCACCAGCCTATTTCTGTCCCTCAATGGGACCCACTGGGGACACACTAAGTAAGGTTGCCTCTGGTGGCTGTCCCTGGAAGTCAGAAATACATCCAATGCAAAAAATGTTACTATTTTAGTTGAGGATAGTTAGGATGCTAACAATCAGGCTTATATACTTTACACCATCTCTCTCCTGCTGCATTTGGTATTTTAAACATAAATATGTATGTACATATAGGTCACAAGCTGAAGATGCTTTTCAAGCACTACGTTCTGGTTCTGCTGCAAAAAAAGATGATTTATTTCCAGTGATTGATTGTCAACAGATGGGTCTCCATTCTACAACTTCATTTTGAAACCCAACCCATAAAAAAGTATAGTATGCACTAAAGGAAAAGTTGGAAGGATAATTTGCATTATGAAGGGACAACAATGGTAGGTTTCTCCAGTAAGAAGGGCTCAGCTGGCCCTATCTGATACATAATTTAATGTGAGAGGAGACTTGGAAGAAATATGGCTTTTTTAACTATACATTATTTGCTGTAGAACCAGCCAAGCTCTTACTGCAGCCAAAGATTATTGAAGAAGAGTCTTCATAATGCATGGTAAAGTCAAGGAGATGAAGCACAATTCTCCTGTGATGTAGTGAGTAGACCCCAATGTTCTTTCAAAGACTGTGGACAGCACATCTCACAACTGCAGGAGATGCAGCGTTTTTTTTCACTATTGAGAGAAAATGGTTGATGGCGTGCAGTTTAAAAGTAGGAATATCACTTGCCATACAAGATTATCTTATTTAGTCTCTGCTGCTTGTCATCAACTCTACCAACTGTGTAACATCTCAAGCAATAAGCAGGGCTGCCAAGAGTGCTCTGTCACTATTGAAGCTTTCCATAAAGGATCTTTGATTTACCATGTGAGCAGTGATGGGTTATTTAGCATTTAGTTTATTTTTTAGTTCAGCTTATGCATGTCTCAGAAATTTCCGCGACAGGAGAAAAAGGATCAAAATGCTGATGAGCGGAGAAGTTTAAGCTGACCTGCCAAGTCACCATCTAATTTTACATGGCTATATTGTTCAGCAAGGTTCTTGCCAAAAAATACCGGCCATGCTAATTTGCATAATTAATTATATATGAGTGACATCACAGAAACATAATGTGCACCTACCCCCCAAAATATTTCCTGTCACAGAAACATAATGTGCACCTACCTTATTTTACTTTTATTGGTGCAGGCACATACGGACATAAGGCTTTTTCCTCCGGGTCCACAGGCAGCGCGCTTCCACAGGCCGGCCGGCCTGCGGATGCTGCCGGACTCCAGAGCGCTGGTGGAAGTGACGTCATGAAATTAAACATCACTTCCCCCAGCCCTCAGCCTCCGCTAATCATGCCGTTGTGGCACATAACGCTGCGCTAAAGACAGAGCGGCAGGAGGGGGAGTGCTCTAATGGGTGCTCCCCCTCCTGCCAATCACCCTGCCGGTCTGCCCTGCAAAATGTTTTAATATACCGATACCGTCAGGGTGCTCTAAATACCGGCTGTGTCAGGTGGCAACCCTAGGCTGCAAGGATTTTCACCTACTGTGACTCTCATGCAATATAAAGCCTCCTCTGTACAACATTAATGGGGTGCTTGTGTGGTAAATGGGGTGCTTAACCCTAAGGTTTGGACAGAACCTGCAATATATATATATATATATATATGTCAGTCTTTTTTCTAAAACTGTTTTCACATATTCAAAAAAACAAACACATTTAGTCACATTTTCACAGGTATAGAAATTATCCACATCTAGTATAAGTGTGCTAAAATACCAAACATATATTCGTTAAAAAACCACCACATGTTGCAATATAATTTTCATTTATTTTATACATGTTTTACATTATTTTAGGTTGTTGTTTTCTACTTTTTTAACTCCTACCTAACCTGACTAACTAATAAGACAGTGAATATGTGTTATATGGAGTGACAAATCACGCTTCTCTGTTTGTGTTTGGCAGATGCCCGGAGATTGTTACCTGTCTGACTCCATTGTGCCAACTATAAAGTTTTTTGGAGGAGGGATAATTGTATGGCACTGTTTTTCAGGGGTTGGGCTAGGCCTCTTACTTCCAATGAAAGGAAAGAAAATACAAAGACATTCTGGACAATGCTATGCTTCTAACTTTGTGGGAACAGTTTGGAGAACAGCCTTTTCTATTCCAGCATGACTATACCCCTGTGCACAAACAAGGTCCATAAAGACATGGTTGGATGAGTTCAGCGTGTTTAAGAACTTGACTGGCCCGAACGGAACCCCATCAAACACCTTTGGGATGAACTTTGGTATGAACGGATATTGCGTGCCAGGCCTTCTCGGCCAGCATCAGTGCCTGACCTCACAAATGCTCTACTGGATAAATAGGCAAAAATTCCCACAGACACACTCCAAAATGTTGTAGAAAGCCTTCCCAGAAGAGCGGAAGCTGCCATAGCTGCAAAAGGGGGACCAACTACATATTAATGCCTATGTATTTAGAATACAATGTCATACAAGTCCCCGATGGTGTGATGGTCAGGTGTCCCAATACTTTTGTCCATATAGTGTAGGAGATGTACATATGTTTTATGTACCTATCCACCAGAGTTGGACTGCGGGTGTAAGGCTAGCATCTGTCAAATTATGTAAGGTGTGACTTCCCATTTTGTCTGATATACACGCAGTGTGAGGCCAGGCATATCTAGCCCACAGCTCCCCACTGTAAGACCTGCTGGAGCAGCAGATCGGGTAAGTATGAGATGATGTTTGCATTTGTTCAGTATGCCAGATGGCCAGTCCAACAAACTGACAGACCTTTGAATATATCAATTACATTTTTTTTTAAAAAAGCATTCCCTTTCCAGCCATAAACATAAAAAAATATATGAACATATAAAGTATACAAAACACTAATTTGATATATGTACAATGATTGTATAACATGACCAGTTCATGCAATAATTAATACATATATTAGTTATGCTCAACAAAAACATACTATTAAGTATATTGTCAAATAAAACAATTAATAAAAATAATATTTTAAGTTAAATGAAATCTCCCTCCCAATAGCCAAGGTTAGCCCCCTTGCAACTAAAAAAGTGTTCCTACCAAAGTAGATGCTTTCTTCAAATTTGAAATATCATTAATATGTTCTTGCAAATGGGTGTTGAGTGGACATGATGTTTTCCCCACATATTGCTTCAGACAAGTTAAGCAAGTAAGTACATTTATAATATATAAAGAGGTGCTTGATTAATTCACTGACATCTACACCTAATGGCACATGACTGGGCAGGTAGCCATATACAACCACAAAGGTCACGCTTCACTGGTAGATTAATGATGACTTTAGGTAGTATTTATAACAAGAATACATACAGTACATTTGTTTGCTTTTTTATTGGATTTCTATGCAGTACTTTTATTGAACTTGTGTTGTAAAGGATTGGATAGTAAGCCCTGAGCATGTTGTCTGCCAAATGTTACTAGACACTTGGCTAGGCTTTCCTCTGAGCTGAATTTTGCCAGGTCACCACTTATTAATTACTGCATGATATTTAGTAACCAGAGATACTGCAGTTCTTTGGCTCCTGCTGTTTCTTTTCAGGAATCTGTAGCAATTGTTGTCTTTGTTTCTCACCTAGCAGCTGGGTTCAAGATTAAATCTTGCTGGCACCCATCTGTGCCATTGTCATGCTATCAACCTAATGTGAAAGTGGTAGAATCAAGTACTGCAGAGTATTTCATGTAAAAACCCTTTTGCTACAAACTAAGAGTCCTGGAGTGAAGAAGAGTATTTCACATGAAAAAATGTCATTTCACAATGCTTGTTTAACCATAAAACCCTCTTCTTATGTTTAGTGAACCCAAACACCTTATATATTGGGTTTTTTTTGTACTAATATGATTAGTAACACCTCCTGCATATAGTAATACCCCACACACATAGTTTTTGTTTGTCATAAATTGTCACAAGCTTGCATACATAATAATGTTTTTTTCCTCTTCTTTTTAGTGGCAACATATAATTTTTTTAGGCTACATTGCGTCACCAAATACATAGTGGTGATCAATGTGAGGTGTACAGGGAAGGTAGGATAATATAAATAAGGAATGAGTTAAATTATTTGTAGTTTTTCATGTAACTAATATGTGAAGTAAAATATTGAACTGTAACGGTTTAATTAAAGGATTTCCAAACCTAGGATACTGATGTGATCTGCTGTTTGGAAGGTTAATGTGGCCCATGGGAAGGCAGATAAAATGAGCAGAGGTCCTTAGGAAAAACGAACAGACTTGTTGTTGACGAGGTTTTTTCTAAGTGGAACTACCTTTCCTTCAATTGATAGGAATATATCATTTATTATACTGAGAATGAGGTATTGTTATGTCCTGGTGATGGACTGGTTGTAAGTCCTTTAGTCATGAAAGTGACACATTGGGAACTGAAATTTGACATTTGTTCAGTCATGATATTGATTTTAGAATCTCCAACACTACAATCCTCACTTCATTACCTCTGCTGACCACGCTGTTGCTTTACAGTTCCATAGACTATGCTTGGGCCAAAAAATACAATCAATTATGCTAGCTAAACATTTTTGGGAATGATTAGAAGTATTTTGTTACTTTTATTTTGGATTATGAATTGCTACAATCCCTAATTCTTAGTGCCAAGAGAGGAACAAAAACTGTACCACAATTTGGGACACTAAAACTTTTAGCCATGAACCTTTTCAAACACAGTCAGGTCCATAAATATATGGACAGTGACACAATTTACATAATTTTGGTTCCAAACACAATCACAAAGTACTTGACATGAAGCAATTAAGATGTGATTGACATGCAGACTTCTAGCTTTAATTTGAGGGTATTTACATCCAAATTTGGAATTTTTAAGAATTAGAGAACTTGTATTCCCCTGCTTTTCAAGGGACCAAAAGTAATTGCACAACTGGCTGAGAAGCTGTTTTGTGGCCAAGTGTAAGCTATTTCCTCTTAATTCCATTAACAATTAAGCAGTTAAAGGGGCTGTAATTGATTTCAAAAGCTGTTGCTGTGAACTGACAAGGTCTATATGATCCAAAGAGCTGTCTATGGAAGCAAAGCAGGGCATCATTCAGTACACTTGGCCTTCACACCATATACCATATACATATACATGTCAAAAACTCTCTAGGAGGTAGGCATATTATTGTCAAAGACTTAATGAAAGTAAATAGAAAGGGTTTACTACAAGGTTCAAACCATTGGTAAGCCTCAAGAATATGAAGGCCATATTAGACTTTACCAGAAAACATATAAAAATTCCTGCCCAGTTTTGGAACAATATTATTTGGACAGATTAAATACTGTGTTAAAATGATGGGAGGCGAAGCATATGGAAAATGAAAGAAACAACTCATGATTCAAAGCATACCACATTATCTGTGAAACATGATGGAGGCATGGGCATGGGCGGCTGGCAGTCATACTTGGTCACTAGTTTTTTATTGATGATATGACTGGGGGCAAAACCAACAGGATGAATCCTGAAGTGTATAGACATATACAATCATCACAGATTCAGCCATATGCTACAAAACTGATAGGATGATGCTTCACAGTACAGATAGACAATGACCTAAAACCAAATAAGTAAAATGTTCAATGGCTGTGGTAGCCACATGACCTCACTATTCATCTTCCATTTCACTTCCTGAACAAAAAACTGAAGACAGAAAGACCCACAATCAAGTAGCAACTTAAAAGGTTTGGCAAAGCATCACTAGGGAGGAAACTCAGAATCTGGTGATGTCCATGGGCTCCGGAACTCAGGTAGTCATTCACTGCAAATGGTTTTCAACCAAGTATTAAGGATAATCATTGTTAGTTTGTCCAAATACTTTTAGCTCCTGAAAATGGGGGTACTATGTCTGAAAATTGCTGTAATTCTTAATGGTTCATACAATATTTTGTGTGCATGAGGAGATTTTGGCAGACTAATACAGACAGAGCATTGTAGAAAGAGAAGCTTTTCTGTACTTCTCCTTCTCCGCTGCTCCGTCTGCATTTTTTTGAGTCTTTGAGTATTTCCACAACAAGCTTGAGGCTACGTGTATACAAGGATAGTTTTTCCAGAGGCTCTGCTCTGTTGCAGAAATATTCAGTTGAGGCCAGAATAATGGAGATTAAGCAGCGGAGAACTAGGTGCAGTGGACCAGCAGAAAAGAAGAAGAAGAAGCAGAACTACAGAGAAGGAGAAGTGCAGTTGCGGAGAAGGAGAAACAGACAGTTTTTGGAGAAGGTGAGGAGACATTGAGAGAGAGTGAGAAGTCCTCCAAATTTTGTGTGAACTGAAATGGCAGGAAATTAAATTAATTTTCTGAAAACGAGTGGACCAAAAATAAAAAATAAATTTTTTTTTCAAGTTTATTTTCTACTCCTTATACAGAAACTAACCGGACACCATCATTTTAACTGAAGCAAATCAAGCCAGATATAAATATGTCTGTGCAGGACAGAAACAGAATGTGCCAGTCATATAATTGCCCTAATATTATATGTTTAACTTCACTTTCATTCTGCTAACAGGGTTATTTATTGCTGACTTCTATGTGCAGCTAAGTTGGAAGTCACCTTTGTCTCAACAGAGGCAATGTAAGAATGCAAACTTATTGGAAACAGCAGAACACTTTTATCCATCAGCTAACTTTACACTGTGTAGATTTACTAAATTTAGATTTGGGCCACAAGTTTGCATGAAGAAGGTAAATTATGAGCACCTAAATATAAATCTGCAACTATACACACTGAATAAACCTGAAGCTTTGGTACTGTATTTAGGCCAAAGCAAATAAGCTGACTTGCTGCACCAAGACACCTAAAAGGAGGCGAGTGAAAACACTTTCATTATAGCCAATGACGCATGTAATGCATCCCATGCCAACCAGCAGCCTTTTAACCTGCTGCCATAGGGTTTTTTTAATGTCCTCCTTTTGAGCCAAGGATAAGGACCAATGACTGCTCATCAATGGATGCCATCTATGGTTAATGGAAAGTATATATTTTGCGAGGCTGTCCGTATCCCTATTTCATGCTCCTTGCAACTCCCCTGGAACCCTTGAACGTATTGCGAACCTGCCACAGTGCACTAAAACTTCAAGCAGTTTTTACTTCCCCTTAAAGCCTTCAACAAGTAAGATATTTGGGTACGAGGGAGGCAAATGTAAAAGGCTTCTGGGTTTATGGGGTTTAGGGTCAACCTGGTTTTCAGTACACTAGGAAGTTTTACAGCAGAGGGCAGTGAAGTAAGGCGCCAGGCAGATGGCCAGAATGTTTACTTTGGGTGGGATAGCGGGGAGCCTATCTGTGTCCTGTAACCCAATAAAGAGTCTTTTGTTTTCACCCTACTTCAAGTTTCTGTTAATGTTCTCTATATATAACAAGAGGGGGGATAGAGTGAGGGTACAAGCATGGTTGGCACGTGCCTCCCCATAGGGTTAATGTTATTTAAACCCTCTATGGAACATGGCTAAGTAACCCTATTTCTCTATCTCCTTAAGGATTTATTATTACTTACTACACGCAAATTGAGGAAAGAGGAGGTGGCATTTGTTGTACCCTTGTTCAGTTTAGAAAAAGTCACTCTTTAAAATGTTTTCATTTTTTTATTTAAACTATTGTGAGAGCATACAACGGGAACCCTCGACTTTTTTAGAGAATCAGCCCCTATTTCTGTAAAGCTCATTCCAGCACGATATATGTAGTACAATGCACCTTGGTATATAACACAGGATCTGCTGTGACTGAGTCACCTACTTGTCAGCATGTTCTGCAGTCTCGGGATGCCATAACATCTGATGTATTAGTGAGATTAAGCTTCTTAAACTCAGAGGGAAAGAATTCAAAATGCAAGGTTCTCTTATAACAAGGTTATGTGTGACATGACTGGTGTAATTATTATATGAATCATTGTAACACTCAAGTGTCATAAATTGTTAAAGTCAGCCATGTAAGATGTTTATATATTAATATTATTATTACATTTTATTTACATAGCAACAATAAATGTGGGCAAAATGTTTGTATGTATAATTATTAAAATATCATAAAGGACCTAACTGGGGCTCCCACAGAAAGGTAATAACACAGCTCCCCACAAGAAACATTTAGATTTGCTGTAGTGCTGGTCAACATACCTTAAATTAATAGTTTTCCTTAAAATACCCCATCTCTCCATGAAAAAAATAGTTAAGTGGTGTTAAATGTGCATAAACTCACACAACTTCCTTTAATACAACTTCCAAGTCTATATTTGACTTGCATGTTTGTGAGCACAGTAGGTGTGGCATTAGTTGTGACTTTATTTTGGCAAGTCTTGTTATTGTAGTGGTATACTTGTCCATAGAGCTACTGTGGGCCTCCAAAAGAAGGCTTACAGGGCCTTTGCACTGCTATACCTCTGAAATTAATTATGTTTTTTTGAAGGGGCATAACTAGAAACCACAGGGCCCTGGTACAAAAATTGTCCTGGGGCCCCCCCCAACCTCAACAGCTGGTCTGTGCCATCATTCCCAAACAACTTGTCTTTTTTTGCCACTTGTCCTCCCTTCTAACATACACTCTGGCACACATATGTAAACACACTTACACAAATTACACACATATACTCATATTCACTAAAACACAGTAAATACATAATTATTCTAACACACACTCCATGTTCACACCATCCATGTTCACACACACAATTACACATGCATGACCCCTGTAGCTATGCCAGTGGGTTTGTTTTTCTGTTATTCATTTTAAAAAGAGGGTTGTTCAAATCAAGCCTCGGTGCTTCACGCCGAGAATAAACACCCATGCACGAACTCCTCCTCCACTCAGTGGCCAGTGCGGACCCTTGAATAGCTGGCATAAATCAATCCAAGTGCACTCCAATATTGTGTTGTAAAATCAAAGATTAATATGTTTCCATTAAAAAGTCAGCAGCATGATCACACAGCACAGTGCATAATATGTCAGCAAACCATGATAACCTAACATGTTTCATCTATACATCTTAAACCCTTAATCTTTAAAATGAATATCCTTTTATTTACCTATTTGATATATTATGTTGTTATTGGCAGTGATCTTGGATCTTATAATAACGGGGCTTGATTTAAGTTACCCATGAAAGGACAAAGTAATTTAGAAATGTATGTTAAATAAGCCCTTTAAATGTGTAGTGCTCTATATCATGAAATACTGTACCATCATGGAAAAAGTGGACATTAACAATGAATGATACAAAGGTGATATAAAAATGGTAAAACGTGTTTTTTAAAAAAAAAACATGATGGGCCAGGGGACTGCCTTGCATCTGAGGCATTCCATGGGAACAATAACTGACTTGGCTAGTGGGAAATCTACTGTGATTATATGTGATTACATGTGACTAAAGCAGTGATCAGTGCATAAAGCAGCAAGTCTCATATGGCTGCTTGCCACCATGCAATAAAGAGTAAAAAAAGTATAAAAGCACATCAGCAGCTGATCTTTACTTAGATCAACTAGCTAGCATGCAGGGAAAATGTCTGATTCTTGCTACAGTATGATGCAATCTACATGTAAGCAAAACAACATGAATTTAATTTATTTTCTAAGTGAGAGTATGGCCTTTTATAAAAAATATTTAGCTTCTCTTATTTATTTATTTTTGTTTAGAAACGCATGAGAAAAAATATAATTTTTTTCTTTTTGTTTCTTGGTTGAACAGCCATATGGTAAAAATGACAAATTACAATATAATCATAGAGAGTTGAGTAGTTTATGTAATGGTAGTCTGGATTTATCATTATAATTGTAATGTACCAAGATTTTAGCTTTGTTTACAAATGTTTTTTTCCCATACTGTCTTAATCAATTTTTAGCTTTTACCAGAACAAGAAAACTTCTCAATTGAATTTACCACAAGAAAATTAGTTAATTGAACAGCTTGCTACAAATGTAACAATTTTAGTTGAAGAGGTTTTTCACAAATTATAAAAACTCACTTGGTTGGGCTTCTTGGCAGGAATCTTTCAATCTTATATGGTAAAAAGTTTTTACACTTAAAATAGTTGCATTTGTAGCAAGCATTTGAGTTAAATAGTTTTCAATTGGTTATTAAATTGAGCTTATCACTTCAACTTTCCACCACACTGACTTGTCATCCTATGGTAACAACAGAGCTGAATATCCCCTGCAAACATTCATACTAAATACATTGGTTCCATTAAGTTGGAACTGGCAGGTCCCACAATAAAGCGCCAAGCTTCAGTTTGACAGATTCCAACCTATATGTGTGTAGTTTATAAACCAAAATGGACAGATAGACTTGGCTCCAATAAGGACCTGGTTTACATTAAGGCCACCAAATTATATAAAAGGCATTGTTACAGCCATAGAAATTCTAGTACCCTGCATAAAATAATTCTAGAGACCACCTCTGCATACATGCATATGCTTACTTATACAAGACAAAACATTGTGCCAGCACCTTGGGTAATAGACTTACATAGTAGGGCTGTCCCTGCAATAAAAAAACCTCACAAAACTTTAAAACGACGGAATCATATTCCTAAATATTAATGTAAATAATTAAAAAATTTACTTTTTAAAATTAAGCATCAGCATGCACTTAATGACCCAATTAGATTATTGAATGTGCATGCTATGGAAGGATACACCAAATTAAAATCCACAATTGTGCTTTCCATTTCATTGAAATTAGGTATACTGTAGAAGGTCATATAGTTGTTTTTATTAAATGCATTAAACTTAATTCTTTAAAACCTGTTTTCTGGAATCATACTTAAATGTATCTTTTTTTTGTGAGGCATTGCATATATATTCCTACAGTATATTAGTTTATATATTTATATTTATTTTTTTTGGATCTGATCTGTGTTCACGCAGCCTCCCAGATACATAACATCAATTGGGGTAGCAATGAATTGCAGGCAGTCCTGGATCTCACTGTGTGCTTTCTCGGCTTGGGCTCTCACTGTGACCCACCTGCCAGTGCTTTTTATATGCTCTTTACATCCCAGGATCTAGGATACACATGTACAATAGCCTGAGACACTGCAGCCATCCACGCCTAAGGCGTTGTCTCGCTTGTCCTCCAGTTGGTCCCTCTGATGCACTGTGAGGGGAGACACATTCACTATTGTGACACAGCTAACATGAGAAAAAAACAGGCACAGAGCCACTCCACTCACTTGCTCTGACACTGATATGAGTGTAGAGCCAAATCAGATAGTTGTCATGTAAATATAGTATGGTTGTTATACATATATAAAAACATCCACATTTAAATGTAAATATTTGTAAACTGGTATTGTGCATTCACGTATTGTATGTATACATACTCTACCAATTCGGTTAGACCATGTTAAAGCAACAATGTTGCATTATGTAATACAATTTATGGAGCGCCTACTTTGAATATAAAATGCTTCTTCAACCTACACTGTGCTGTGTTCTTTAAATTATTTAACTATTCATTTGCTTCTGTGGGGGATAATGGGAGGTCAATCGATACTGACTTTTAAAATACAGTAGTCACACGATTCTACTTTTTGCAACAGCTAATAGGGGATGTTTCATTTTAACATATTACCCCTCTGGGAACAGTATACAAAATTGCTGTGGGATTTCATTGTTAGATGTTTTAGCATGCTACACATTGTTTAAATTGTGTTTTAGATTTCAACTCTTTAAAGGAAAAAATCTTGTAAACATATTGAATTAACACAGAAATACCAAACTATTATAAGCAATATATAAATGATTACAATAAATTATAACTATTACTTTATTATTATGACAGTAGAAAACAAATCTTTACATTCAATATAGTTCCTTCAATGCCCTGAATGCCCCAAACAGTTCACAGATTTGTTATATGCATTATTGCCAGAGGATTGTCTTTTAGCTAAATGAGTGTAAATGAATTTCTTTTAGCAAAATGAGTGTTGGGTATACTGCCTATTCTTGCGTGTGATTGGTTTTTACCTACAGCAGCATACATAATTATTGTGGCTCATTTATCACTATGATACCCTATCAGGCAAGGCAGGGTAACAGTTTAACAAACTGGGGTGAAGATAAGCAGCTCTACAGTATATTCCCCATAGAAATCATAGCCACATTCAACTAAACTTGAATCAATCTTTACTATGCTTTACCATGCCTAAGAACCTGTAGAGTTCAATAAGGGCTTGGGTATAAAAATGGTGCCTGGAGAGCCCTTTTTTTTGCTAAACAATGGTAGGAACCATACTGGATGCCTTTCATCAGGGGGTGCCGGTCATCAGGGGGGTGACACCATGCCGGCACCCTTCAAGAGATGGACAGTAATGTGCACCTGGCAACTGATGCTATGTGTCAGGATTTGCTGTCATATCCCGGAGCACAACATTGAAGCCACGCCCACCGCCTTCCGCACTCACTGCACCGGAAGGATAGGACACAGAAGAAGAAGATAAGCCAAGAAGAGGAGGGAAAGTGACAGTGACAGAGAAGAGGTAGGAAAACATTAAGTGAGAGTGGATTAGTAAGTGTGTGAGAGTGATGGGTGTTATGCTGTAGTTTATGCTGAATGTTTCTGAATTAATTTTTGAGAATGAGTGTATGTGTGTGTGATAGCATGGAATTATAAGTGTGTGGGGGGGGGTACCATGGCATAGGGAGGCTGTAATCACCTTCCTATCGTGCCCAGGTTTTTGCATGTACTGGCTGCCTGGGCATGATAGGAGTATTGTTGATTTTTTTGTTGTTGATTTATTTGTCCAATTTTGGTCCAACCACACTTTTATGAAAAGTAAGTAATACAACAATATTAATATATATATATATATATATATATATATATATATATATATAATTGCTAACAGCAATCACACTCCTATCATGCCCAGGCAGCCAGTACATGCTAGAACCTGGCATGACAGGAGTGTGATTGCTGTTAGCAATCACACTCCTATCATGCTAAGTCAGCTAGTACATGCTGGAATCTGTGTATACCTGGGCATGATAGGATTGTGATTGCTATTAATATATATATATATATATATATTTGTTGATTTTTTTGTCTAATTTACTTACTTTTAATAAAAGTCATTTTTGGTTTCGGCCAAATGAATGCCGAATTTTCAGTTTCGGTCCAGAATTTTCATTTCGGTGCATCCCTGCTATATACTAAGCCAGACACTGAAGTGGTAGGCCTACACAACATCAATGTTTGGCTAAGTATATAGTGATAGGGTTTATGCTGCATCATTGTCAAAGTATGGCTCAATGTATAGTGAAAGGGATTACACTTTACAACCGTTAATGTGTGCCTCAGTATATAGTGATAGGTGTTATGCTGTACCCCCGTCATTGTTTGCCTCAGTATATAGTGATAGGTGTTAGGCTGTACCGCCGTCAGTGCGTGCCTCAGTATATAGTGATAGGTGTTATGATAGGTGTAATGCTGTACCCTGTCAATGTTTGCCTCAGTATATAGTGATAGGTGTTATGCTGTACCCCCGTCAATGTTTGCCTGAGTATATAGTGATAGGTGTTATGCTGTACCCCGTCATTGTTTGTCTCAGTATATAGTGATAGGTATTATGCTGTACCACCGTCAGCGTGAGCCTGGTAACCTGAGTAAACATAAAATGCAGTTTTTAATTTCTGAAAAACATCTTGATTACCCCAAGACTTTTGGTCTAATATTCTGTGGACTGATGAGTCAAAAGTAGAACATTTTGGAAAACTCTATTGGTCGCTCTTATGGACCTTTAACTCCTGGAGCAGGGAGAACCCCAGGTGAAGTTTCGCTGTCAGGAGTTAAAGGTCTGTACGAGCGACTCTATTGGTCGCTGTCAGGGAGCTCCTTTGTTGGTTGATGTCAGAGGAGCTCCTTTGTTGGTTGATGTCAGAGGAGCTCCCTGCTGGTGACCAATAGAGTCACTCACACGAACCTTTAAAATACTTGCACAAAAGCTGCTGTGTACCAAGTTAACCCCGTATCAACCCCTTCTAAAAAAAAAACGAAGAAAAAAAATGTAAAAAAAACGAAGAAAAAAAAGAACACGAAGAATGTACACGAATATTCGCCCAAACTGAACACAGGAAGGGGCGAATATTCATGGAATATGAAGATTTTTTTCCCCACGAGGACAAACACGAAGAGTCAAATGTGTGTATGGACAAGTATGTGTGAGGGCAGTGTATGTGTATATGTGTGTTTGGGCAGGTGTTTGTGACAGCAGCGTGTAAGGGCAGTGTATGTTTATATGTGTTCATGGGTGGGTGTGTAAGGGCAGTTTATGTGTTTATTACACTATGTGTTTATAAGGGATGCGTGCAGAGTGCCGGAGTGACATGACCTTCCAGTGCTCTATCATAGACGCCAAAGCAGAAGTGCCGGTTGCCCCCACTAGACACCATGGAGTCTGGAGAAGTATAGGGATGCATTTGTAGATCTGAGGCGGGAGTGGCATATAGGGGGTATAAGGCATATCTAGGGGGCAGAGTGGCACATAGGGGGGTATAATGCATATCTGGGGCAGAGTGGCACATAGCAGGGTCTAAGGCTTATCAGGGGGCAGAGTGGCATATAGTGGTATAATTCATCTCTGGGGCAGAGTGGCATATAGGGGATATAAGGCTTATATGGGGGGCAGAATGGCATATCAGGGAGGCATATAAGGGGGTATATGGCATATCTGGGGGGCAGAGTGGCAAGCCTGGGGACAGATGTGCATAACTGAGGGGGCAGGCTGGCAAATAAAAAGGAAATTAAACAAAAAATGCATTCTTTCAGTCATAGTTTTTATTAAAAAATTGTTTACATGTGAATTGATATTTACTATTAAAACTTTTTCCTATGAATATTCTTATATTCATATAATATAATCAGGGTCGTCTTATTATCGTGCAAAATTATCCATGATATTGCCTATCCATCCAGTATATAACTGATCTTCCTTATATGGTATGATTAAAAGGGAGCCCAAAGACTGTAAATCATTTTAAAGATACATTATTTTTCTTTGAAAGAACGGTGTGCCATTCTTTACAATTCTATTTAGTACACTGTTCAATACACTCAGCCTCTCTAATAGAAGAACAAAATGTAATATATAAATAAAATTATTAAACTGAAGTTAACTGTTGTAGTATAAAATAAAATCACCATTATTCAACTTGCTCAGAAAGTTGTGGAATAAAATCAAAACACATTCCTTTACTATAAACATGATTGTTGATAGCTTTAAAATGTGTATCTGAAAATGATAGCTATTAATCCACCCAAGACCATAAGGGCAACAACTATGCCACTTCCTATTTAAAAACAGAATTAGGTGACAAAATGATTTATGTTGTAATGCCTCAGTCTTTTGAAAACTGAACTTCATTCTCAAATAATCACTCATAAATATGTGCCTGGCACTATAACGGAAATATTTCCCTCTAGCTTAAGTTAAAATTCAGATTTAAATAATAAACCCAAATGATTTGTGGACTACTGGTTAAAATTGTATTTGATGTGCGTATAAATTATCAGGATTTTGGCTAAGTGCACAAAACATACAAAATACTAGTTTTAACTTTATTTGTCAAAGTGCACTTTAGTTCACAGGACTCTGTGGGTTTGCTCTTAATTGGTCATGTTACATGCTGGTGGTCAGTTCAGACTGAATGGTTCCTTTAGGAAGAAAGCCTTATCAATTTTACAGATGTAAAGGACCCATAAGGATAGTGATGCCCAGGATGTACAATAATAGAATTACTCAACACATTAAAGAGGTTTACAACATGTGGGATCAGACTCTCAAAAGCTGACATCTACAATGTGGAGTTAATACAATTTTATATATTCCAGCCTACCTGATTTAACATTCAGTAATAATATTTTGGTCATATAGTCACTGATATCATCGTGACCATAAAAATCACCCTATATATGTATATGTATATATGGTCCTTCCTACTGAATAACTTATCTCTGTTGATTCAGGCAGCTTTTGTAATGGTATATGAGGAGAAGGAAGAGAACCTCAGGACAGAAAACTAAAGACGTTTTGCCAAAGATCTCAGCTTTCCTGAGGTGAAGGCAAGGCCCTTATAATCTGTACAAAACAGCTGTACTAATTTTGTGGATGACAGGTCCACTTTAATATTAGGTGTTAAAAAAGAACAATAAATAAATTGGAAATCAATGGAAACTGGTCAGGACAGTTTAAGGTACATTTTTTGTGAAAAACACAGTTTTTATTAAAATGTCATAGATTGACAGTACACAAAATTAAAGCTTAGTGCATTCAATACAATTATGTGGATATAATGACATTATCATTTTATTTATTTGACTCTTTCTTTACTTTCTTCTCTTTTTCCTTTCTTGTGTAGTATTCAGAGCATCTAAGGACAAGTCTAATTTTAGTGACTGCTATCTGTTTAACACAGTAAGTAAGAAGTTTTTCTCCTTATTACATTCATCAAATTTGTCTGCATGTAAGAATTAACTGTGCATATTTTTACATTAGGAGGCGCACCCATACATTTGCATTAAGACACTTTGCTCTATGCATAGATATGATGTAGTAGGCTATAAATGTTCCTTTTAAATTACTTTTATTTTCACAATAATGATACAAATACTTTATCTGTTAAGTTGACAGTTGTCAGCTGTATTATATAAGTAACTACATAATACAAAAATACATAAATTGAGAAACATCTATGGGACTTTCCAATACTTAGTTTGGACTTGTGATTTCACTAATACGTTGCTAAGATCTCATTATAAATTATTGAAAAACTCATTTGTGTTCCTACATACTCCCTTTATTTCAAACCATGCATGTATTACGATTGAATCAGATGAGGAGCCCAGTATGCAGGGATTGCGAAAATAGTCTCAGGAAAAACACAATATAGTCCAATAGAAAGGTCAAGCAAGCCGGGTCAGGAAGGGAGAGATGAGAGATCAACGTAGTCATAAACAGACAAATGTCAGCAACAAACTTCAATAGGATGGTCAGGCAAGCCCGGTCAGGAATGGAGAAATCAACATTGTCAGAAAGAGGCAAATATCAGCAACATAATGATTGTAAGGAAACTACTGCAAGAGTAGTGAGCTGAGCCAATACAACAACCAAGCACTGCATGATGTCTCATCTCAGCTGCTAGCTGCTGTGCTCTGCAATGGCAACCACCTTCTGGTGTTAGCTGCTCAGTTGGTTGTTCTTCTGGGTCTCCTTTCATTTGGGTTGTACTGTGCAGTTGGTTGATCTCAAATTGAGAGAGCAGCTTCCACTTCACTATGTTGGGTGACTAGCTGTTTCTATCTATCCACATTAGGTCTGCTGTGGTAGTAGCAATCCATCAGATCTAGGTTCTCTTGTCTTGTCCATGTATGATTTGTTCCAGTAGACCACTTGTCATCAGATTGCCTTGGTTCCTCAACCTCTAACAAGGACCTTGTTAATCCGGACGACTTCCGAGCTGGCATGACTCTTATTTTGTGCTTTCATATCGCGATAGGCATTATGCATTCAGGAGTCTTGTCCAAGGACCCCCACTGGAAGGGTAAGGCAAGGCAGGTTCCAGTGCCAGTCTCCCATAGCAGAGGCAATGCACTTAAAAAACCCTCTATACAGTCACATACAAACCCATACACACACATATCAGGGGGCCATTTTTCAATCCACTGCTATATGGATGTGAAATTGAGTAATCATTTTTTATGGCCTGGCATCTTTTTTTTCTTCGTTCCTATTTGGATGCCCACTAACCAGAACATGAGAAGCCAATGACAAGATTTCACAATGGTGGCTTGGCCATGAAAAGTTTACTAAATTCCATTTTTCCTTACAGGCTGTGCACCATATAAGTGTCAAGGGAGTGGACAATGATTTTTTAAGGAAGGAAGAGAACTAGGCTAGTCCTTGCTTTGTAATATGAGGTGACATACTAATGTGTAACAATCAGTATTATACCAAATCAAATTTTGTTCCTACATCCACCTGCTCTTATTAGTCAAATTTATGCCGGAGCTTTTCTTCTTTACATCACTGAAAGAATGATGAGACTTAACTTGCAAGTTCTGATGTTTACCATATTTTGTTTTGCGAAATACAATATCAGCTTATCTTGTGGTTTTTATTTTGCATGTTTTAACTGTGTAAGACTGTATATAGGCTTTAACTTAATGAGTTTTGCATTGTATAGCAGTGTTGGGTCAAATTTCTATTGTTATCTATATTCTACCCAGTCACCCATTTAACCATACCTGATGCCAAAAATTAACCAACATTGATTTCTGAATATTCTGCCTTATTTAGCTCTTCAGATCAACGCCTCTATAAAATTAAGATAGGAAGATTTCCCAGGCCAAGATAACATATTCTTTTTTATTTTTACAATTTGTGGTTATTGTCTGTAAATTCCATTCTACAGGACCAGATAAAACTGATTAATTGAAAATTGACACTATGTTCTAGTATTTAAAATGTGCAAATTAATCTTGTTAAAATTAATATTATAACTGAGTTTTTTAAATATGAAAACGAATAGAATTGCTGAAAAGTGAAGGTTGTGTGAGGATATAAACTAAAAGTTCACACAGAGTTAGTTCTCTGTATTTATCGCTTTCACTTGAAGTTGGCTACTTGGGGGGCTCATCCATAAAGTAATTTTAATCTTAAACTGAACTAGCTGTGACTGCCAGCTAAGACAGAAATATGTAGATATAACAATAATGGTAAATACATAAAAAATACTGTGGTTCTTCTTGAATGAAAGAGATATGTGCTTGTCTAATTATTTGTTTAGTCACTTGCTAAATGCTTACAAAATAAATTATTATGTTGGACAAGCTTTCCTGATATGTCCTCACTGATCACATCTGTGCACATTAAAATCTTTAAAACAACTGGGTACAATGGATTTACCAACAAACCATATTATGCTGCTTTCCGAGATGAATACATAAAAACAATGAACATATTTTATCAGTCTAAAATAGGAATGATGAAAACAGAAAAAAACACTCTACATTCTCTTGAGTATCTAATCAGGCTGTCCATTTTGTTGGCAGGAAAGATCCTGTCCATTAGAGATTATTGCCTAGGTAAAGAACCATAAAATTCTAGAATATTTTAATAAAATTATTGGGCAACACAGGATGTTGCCAAGCTGGATTCAGGAATAGAATTTTGTAACAAAACCAAAGATTCTGCGGAAATATATTCAGACATACTTGGCCTGACTGCACATTCCTTATCAATAATTCATACCCTTTCAGAGCACCTGCCAAATGTTGCGTATTTAACTTAAAATGTACAGCTCAATTGATTTACAAAAAAAATACTTAGTGAGCATTACTTTTTTCCCCAAAATTTACAGGAAATATATGATATATAAATGTTTGTGCCATGTACAATTTAGCTAGTCCTTAAAAATTCCCTGACTTGAGCTGAAAAAATATATAGATGGAAATGTGGTAAACATCTGTTTACCCCTAGTTATCATGCATTATTTTGCAACCTTCTGCTAACCCTGATTAAGACAATAATAAAACATCGAAATTGTTTCAGAAAAGAAAATGGTCTTGTGGTTTGAACCATGTGCCAGTTGGATGATGTTTTCAGAGGTTTAAATAGTCATTCATAACTCAGGTTTCTTGATATCATCATATTTATGGTTTAATTATTCTGTGTTTCTATTTATAAATTGAAATAAATTGACGCACTGTCCATTTTCCCATTTGAATCAAATAATGCAATTTGAGGCTGGAAAAAGAAAAACACATGAGCTGGAATATTTTGTATTTTTCATGCAGACCCATTCTTTGTTTTAATAATCACAACCAAATCATTTTTTTGGCATCTATTTATAGTGAGCTTTGGCATCTATTGATAGTGACCTATAGGTGAAGCTGACAAATGTCGAAGTGAAGTGTAAAAAGTCACATTCTAGATTATCTGTGATTCTAATGCTTAAGCACACTCACACATACAGAGAAATAAAGAAAAAGAGCAAAGGAGGAGATTATATTTTCATATCATGGCACAGACAGAAAATTCAATATTTCAGTCCCACCAGGGGATTTTTATCAAGAAAGCCCCATACAAGAAAAACTCACTATGTATAAATACAATGATATATACACTTTATGGACAAATGAATTGGGACACCTAACCATTACACCAAGAGGGACTTTAGAATGCAATGTCATAAGTTACAATACATAGACATTAATATGCAGTTGGTGCCCTTTTTTGAGCTATAACAGATTCCACTCTTCTGGGAAGGCTGTCCATAAGATTTTGGAGTGTTTCTGTGAGAATTTTTGCCCATTCATCTAGTAGAGTGTTTATGAGGTGAGGCACTGACATTGGATAAGAAGGCATGCCTCGCAATCTCTGTTCCAGTTCATCACCTGTTCCAGGTGTACAATGGGTTTAAGATCAGGGCTCTGTATGGACCAGTCAAGTTCTTCCACACCAAACTCTTCTAACCATGTTTTGTATATGTGTGTGCATATGTATGTGTATGTGTGTATGCGTGTATGTATATGTACAAGGGCAGAATAGACATTAAAAAGAGCATTTAAATGTAAAAGCAGACAACCAAGTTAAAATAAAAAAAGAGAAAAAAGATAGAAAAATGTCAGGAAAATATGTCAGCAGATGAAATGGAAAAAAAGATTGGGCAAAAGAAATTGTCAGAAAAGAACAGAAGGTAAAAAGACCCCAAAGGATAGGCAGAAAGCAGGGAAAAACAGGTTGTTAATGTGAGGAAATACAGAGGCCAACTCTTCGTGTTTGTCTTTGTCGGGGAACAAATCTTTATATTCCGCGAATATTCCTGTCTTCTGTTCGGGCGAATATTCGTTGTTTTCTTCGTTTTTTTTTAGAAGGGGTTAATATGGGGGTACTGTGGTATGGACTACGCAGCATCTTTGGCGCCAGGAGTTTAAATGTCCGTATGAACAACTCAATTGGTCGCCTGCAGGGGCCTCCTCTGCCATCACCTGTACTTCATTGGTTGATGGCAGATGAGCCCCTGCTGGCGACCAATAGGGTCGCTCGTACAGACTTTTAAAATCCTTTCCCAGCAACTTGGCCGACAAAGACCACTGGTCTCCCTGCTACAACAGTTAAAAGTCCGTACGAACGACCACTAAAGTGCGGAGATAAGGTAGGCTGGATGGGGAAGGGACCAGGTGTGTCTTCGTGTACGTTTTACCGCCACTATCTTCGCTTCTTTGTTTCTTCGGAACAAACATAAAAACGAACTGTTCGTGTTAATTTTCATGTTCGCCCAAAGACGAATGTACAAGTCTACTATATACTTTCTCCAGGACTCAAAATTCCTTAATCCAGGTTTATAATCCAGGTTTAACAGTATTTTGTATCATATTGTAACTCAGTGCTAGCTTCTATGAAATCTCCAACAGGCCGCACGTTGGACAACTATGATGTATACTATAGAATACTGGCCATCCTATTGTGATAGATAAAATTTAAATATTAGTTGTTTTCATAGAAGAATGTTGTTCTGTTTAAAATCATATCCATTTTGCATATGTATATATATATATATATATATAATTTTTGTTTTATTTTCCAATCAGACAGCAAGTATATTATTATGATGTAAATTACACTGGCTAAAACCTGCAGCCTTTCCATGATGTCAGTTGTATATTCCTCTCATGATCTGTCACAGTTACATACAAAAATTGAATGTTATATGTTCAAATAAGGACAATTTATATCTGTAACAATTTTACCTACATATGCAATGTTAATTGGGATTATAAATAAATGCTTATTGTGTTTGTACCGATCTTGTTTTTTTCTGTTCCTAACCTTCATTAAGACCTTACAGCTGCTCAATTAAAATGGGTAATAACAAGTTGGAAAATGGTAATATTGTATGTTAATTGTAAATCATTAAAAACAACACTTGTTCTGACATATGACTGGATGAGCACAGAGGTGGCAATGCTTAAGCATTTCTTCACCGCTGCATGTATAATTATGTGCTAAAAATACATTATTTCTTGTAGGTCTTATTAAAAAAGCGTTCCATATCGTCCTTACCTAATATTGCCATTTAATGTGCCACAAGAAGGAAGTATGTAACTTAACCCCTTAAGGACCAGGCTGGTTTTTTTAATTTTGTACCATTTGTGACCAAGGCTGTTTTAACACTTTTGCAGTGCTCGTGTTTAGCTGTAATTTTCTTCTGTCTCATTAAGTGTACCCACACAAGTTATATATTGGGTTTTTTTTCAGAACAAGAAGGGATATATTCAGATATAATTTTTTGATCATATTATTTAATTTCCTATAAAAAAATTATAAAATGTGAAAAATTAAAAAAGCACTTTTTCTCACTTTTGTTTGAAAAATCTTTTACTCGTCTACAAAAGATAATGAAAAACCTGCTCAATAGAGTCTACTATTTGTCCTGAGTTTAGAAATACTCAATGTTTTTATGTTTGTTTTGCTTTTTTGCAAGTTATAAGGCAATAAGTAGCATTTTGCTATTTCAAAACCTTTTTTCAAAATCTGGTCATTCTGCCCCAATGTGCTATTTGGGAGATCTTTGAATTGGATGCAATTCACCCCATCAACCCATATATTTTTTTGAAAACTAGACGCCCCAAGGTATTTCAGAGTCTGGCATTTTACCCCTTTTCATGCAATAATTCTACTACCACCATTTGTCAAACTTTTTGGTAGTAATTTATTTTGTGTTTTATTTCACACAAATCGTAATTCAGGTATAAATATGTCAATGCCAAACAACACCTCAATATGTGTTAAGCAACATCTCCTGAGTACAGTGATACTTGTTATTTGGGGGCTAAAAGGCTACATTTGAGATACGCACAATTCAGGTTTTCAACTAGGAGTTTACATATTAGACAAGAACAATACAATAATTTGTGTGTTAAAACAGATTGTGTTTGTTCATTATTGTAACTTAGATGAAGATTATATCATATTTTAAGACAAATTTCTACATACATTTTAATAATTCCAAAGGGTTATGCAGCAGGACAATGATTAAAAGCACACAAGCAAGCTCACCTCTCAACGGCTCAAAAGTAACAAAATTAATGGGTGATTAACGCTTTACCTTCAGAAAATAAAATGATAATTTAAAAGCTGCATTTTGGGTTTACTCAGTGTGGTCTTTGTGTTATAATAAAATAAAACAATATTTACCGCATCCTCCGCTTCCTCCTGTATGTTCCTTGTGGCCTGCAGCTCAGATGAGAGGTATGGACCTATCAGATTGCAGAGGCCATAGAACAATTGGTCCTTTCAGCACACAGGGGCCCTGGAGCAATTTCTACTGACCTAGCCATATTTTCATGTTGTTTAATGCACAACTGAACCTACTGAAGGTACATAGCGCAGCATTTTTCTTGCTAGTAGAACTCCCACAGGGAAAAGAAAAAATGTCGGTGCGCTAAGCTAGTCTCAGGCTCAAATAATACAAATGTATAATATGAGGCCTACCAAACAGTGTGAGCATGCTGCAAATACAGTGTGTTGGCTGTACAATGTATACAAAAAACAAAATACTGTCTGCGCTTCTCACCCTAATAAAGTTGGCAACAAATATATAAACATAAAATAAATGAGAGAAGCGCAGACAGTATTTTGTTTTTTAGTAGAATTCCCATTCTGGTCAATCAGAGCTGAACTTCTATTGAAAAGCAATGGGAATAACCACACCCAATCGCATATATGCGATTGGTAGGCTAATATTTTGCTAACTTACTTGCAATTGGCTGCTGGTTCAGTGGCGTCTGAGCATGTGTATGAAGTTTAAATAAAAATTTTTAGTCAATTCAGGTGAGGCTATCAGGAGAAGATTTAAATGAGATAGAAGTCTAATTCTGTAAATCCAATAACCAAATAAATGCATGTTTCAATGCAGAAAAACCCATGCAGAAAAATGTACAATACCTTTACAATGACTAAACTGTAGGTTAGTGCCATATAAGAATGAGAAATTAATCGGATGCTTACATATGTTACTAGAAATATGTATATCAAAATTAGCATAAGAAATTATATGTAGTTTAGTCTTTATTTTGTTTAATAAATATTTACATTTACTCGCAGAAACCTTACTTCAAGGTTAGAGCACCAGACCAAAGAATGCGTTCAAGGAAGAATGTGGTCTTGAGTTTTTATTATTCAGTTCAGCTATGACATAACCTAATTACAGAAGGAAAGCTTTCACTGTAGGGAAAATTGTTGTTATTTCATTTGACAATTAAGTAATTAGCTTCTTCTCTAAACGCTTTACTGTATATTGCTAATTAAGCTATCCTCTAGAATTTAATTAAAACATTTGGAGTTTTTTTTTCTTTTTTTAAATTTTTTAAAAAAATTAAACATTTCAGAAAGAGATTGGAAATAAAGAAGCTAAATTAATTCAGAAAACAACGATCTTAGCATGTACAAAGAAATAAATGTAAGTGCTTGATCAAATATAGCTTAAGTTCTGCAACATGCATTATTAGGTCTACATGGTCTTTTTCAGGAAAATAGCAGAATGCTCAGCTTTCTAAGGTTACAGTTCATTGCTAAAATTCTCTTGGGTTCAGGATAAGAACTTTTGGCCAATGGGAGCAAACTCAGCATGAATTTATTCATTAATACCCATTTATATGATTAATAATTGACCACACTTGACTGAAACATGCTAGCAACTGCCAAACAGAAAAGGCAAGAGTCCAGTCAGGTTAAGTTCAGGATACAAAAGCATTTAATGCACTATGTTGGTTGTATAGCTGTATAGGGAACCAATGTTTGTATATTTAATTGTACAAAATAGACCGGGCTACCGCTACCAACACTACCAACCAACAAACAGGTACATTTGTTTTGGCTCACCCTGTGGGCTTAAATGGAAGCTGATGGTGCCTGTCCAGGAAGACACTTGAGATATAGACTTTTTCAGTCCTCTTGAAAATTGATTATGATGTTTTTGCAGTGAATTGAATAGTGTATTCAAAGCCTATAAATGGTCTGAACAGTGGGTAGCAAAACAAACAAAGGCTGTGTGCTTTCCGCATCTTTATTTGGAGCTTACTCAAACATACTTTTGTACATAACTGGTTAGTGTCATGTGTATGATCTGCTCATATTAACCCATCTCAAGGGCAGGACACAAAGGAGGAGGGGCATAAGGGGTGCAGCCCAGGGGCATCAAAACAAGGTTTTGCATAAGGTGGCAGAAATCCTTGCATCAACCCTGACCATTGCTGGCACATAATGTGAGTTGTAGTCAAGAAAAGTTAATGTTGTATTGTATAGTGCAGCATTCTGAGGTATTACATTCTGAGGGATTCAATCTGCTCCTGGGGATTTACCAGCAGAGAAGCTTTTAATTAGATTATGCAATTCAGTTAGGAGGAGCTTTCTGCTTATAGCCACATGATCATCTGATCCTAAAACATTAGTCATGGCCCCAGAGCAGAGGCGTATCTAGGGTATGGCTCCTATGGCTCGTGCCATAGGCGCCATTTGAAAGGGGGGCGTCAGTGAGCGGTTTTTAAACGTCGTCCTTTTTTTTTTGATGCGGAGGAGAGAGGGGCTCCTAGCAATCGCTCGGCACCCCTCATTCTCCTCCACGAGGCCTCTACCTTCGTCCCGGTGGTATGAAGTCATATTTCGGTGCTCAGCAGTGAAGCAGCGGGCACCAGCGAGCGGCTTTTAAACGCTGTCTTTTTTTTTTTTTTATGCGGAGGAGAGAGAGGGGCGCCTAGCAATCGCTCGGCGCCCCTCAGTCTCCCCCGCATCAAAAAAGAAAGCGTTTAAAAGCCGCTTGCTGGTGCCCGCTGTTTCACTGCTGAGCACCGAAATATGACATCATATTCCGGCGCTCAGCAGTGAAGCAGCGGGCACGGCAGCAGTGCAGGAAGACAGAAGCCTCATGCTCCCATCGCTGGACCACAACATGAGAGAACTACAAAGGGGGAGAGGGTACATAGGGTGGTAGGGAAAGGGGAGGGAAAGGGGTTAGAAAGTGACAAGGGAGGGAGAGGGGGTAGATATAAGTAAAGAGTGTGAATTCATGTGTGGATGCATTGAGTGAATGAGGGAGAGCATGAATTGTCTGAATGAGCGAGAGCATGAGTTAATATGTGGATGAGTTGTCTGTATGAGGGAGAGCATGAATTGCCTGAATGAGGGAGAGCGTGAGTTAATAGGTGGATGAGTTGTCTGAATGAGAGAGAGCATGAGTTAATATGTGGATGAATTGTCTGAATGAGGGAGAGCATGAGTTGTCTGTTTGAGGGAGAGCATGAGTTAATATGGGGATGAATTGTCTGAATGAGGGAGAGCATGAGTTAATGTGTAGATGCATTGTCTGAATGAGGGAGAGCATGAGTTGTCTGAATGAGGGAGAGCATGAGTTAATAAGTGGATGAGTTGTCTGTATGAGGGAGAGCATGAGTTAATATGTGGATGAGTTGTCTGAATGAGGGAGAGCATGAAGTGTCTGAATAAGGGAGAGCATGAGTTAATATGTGGATGAGTTGTCTGAGGGAGAGAATGAGTTAATAGGTGGATGAATTGTCTGAATGAGGGAGAGCATGAGTTGTCTGTTTGAGGGAGAGCATGAGTTAATATGGGGATGAGTTGTCTGAATGAGAGAGAGCATGAGTTAATGTGTGGATGAATTGTCTGAATGAGGGAGAGCATGAGTTAATGTGTGGATGAATTGTCTGAATGAGGGAGAGCATGAGTTGTCTGAATGAGAGAGAGCATGAGTTAATGTGTGGATGAATTGTCTGAATGAGGGAGAACATGAGTTAATGTGTGGATGAATTGTCTGAATGAGGGAGAGCATGAGTTGTCTGAATGAGGGAGAACATGAGTTAATGTGTGGATGAATTGTCTGAATGAGGGAAAGCATGAGTTAATGTGTGGATGAATTGTCTGAATGAGGGAGAGCATGAGTTAATGTGTGGATGAATTGTCTGAATGAGGGAGAGCATGAGTTAATGTGTGGATGAATTGTCTGAATGAAAGTGTGAATTAGTGAGTGACTGTAAAAGTGTTTGTGTGTATCATAGATGTATAATTGTGGGCAAAGATGGCACCAGCAGGAGGTTTGAGCCTTGGGGACCAAGATGGCACAGGCAGGGTGTATATGGGACAAAGATGTCACAGGCCGGACTGTTTGGGGACAAAGTTGACTTGTGCAGGGCTATTTGCGGACAAAGATAGCAAATCTTATGTGTGTTATCTGGGTGCTGGTCAGGTTCTATGTGGGCAGTGCGGACGCCAGGGCTGGCTTTGGGATGTGCAACCTGTTATCTATGCCTGTAATTTAGGGGGTTTTAAATATACCTTTTAATGCCGTGTTTTTATGTGAATTCCAATTTATCTATACCTGCAAAGCTGGGTTTTTGTGTTATTCTGTAGATCCATATTTGCTATGCTATGTTTCCATACATTATTTATGTATACCTGCAAATACAGGGTTAATATGTCTTATTCAGTTGATTAATACCTGCAATGCTGTTCCCATGTATTTATTTGATCTATACCTGTGATGCTACGTTTCATATATTATTGTATACCTGCACATACAGAATTTGTATGTCTGATTCCGTTTATTTGATATATACCTTCAGTGCTAAATTCACAAGTGAATTTCAATTGATCTGGATATATATATATATATATATATAGGCAGCAGGGGCTAATAAATGGGTTTTAGATATTTGGACAGGGGCGCAATTTCAGTGCTTGCCATAGGCGCTATTTTCAGTAGATACGCCTCTGCCCCAGAGTTTCTATAACTTTTTCAATAAAAAGGTTTTGGGAAATTTTTAAAATGCATATATGGACTGTTTTCCTTTTTTTAAATTAATTCTTTTGAGATATTTGCTTAACAAAGAAACAAGTGCACTTCTTTCCTTCTTCTAACTACTCAGGCATGGAAAATAATTTGCTTAAATGTAAAATCTAAAATCTTTTCAATAGCATGCTTTAGATTAACAATCAGTTCATCAGTATTGCTCACACCAGCCATATTCAACTTAAAAAGAGTTTTTAAACCCACATTAAGATCTTTGAAAAAACGAGCTTGCTCTCTTCTATCTTCTTCCTGCCAGCAGCAACAAGACATCCGTAATCTTTGACTTCATGGTCTCCCTTTAGCCTTCTGACTTGGGTGGTTCTGGTGTTGCTATTGCCTATGAGACATTATTTACTTATTATTTCAGCTTTGTTTGTCCTTTAGCATCAATAAATTAAGTTTTCACAGAGTGTTCTTAGTTTTGGATTCATTAGGAGTTAAAAGGGTAGTTTTTAAAAGCCTATGGCCTAAGAATAAATTTTCTTCGAAAACCATGTTCTTAAGATTAAATCAGTATAGAAGATGAAATGACCATTAGACCATGTATATCCAGCATCAAAAGATTTAAAATCAATAATTCCATTTTTAAGATGGTGGGAAGATCTATTTACCTTCTGGTTCTCATGCCCTCCAGTTCTATTTTTGGCTGGTAATACACACAAAGATATACAAAATAGATATACTAAAATAGAAACATATTTTTCATACTATTGGCTTAAGGGGTTTGGAGTAGTGATTTTCTTTTTTTTTTTACCTATTGCAGATGGACTAAGGGGTCTTTTTCACAAAAAAATCACTTTATTAATTCTATTATTTTCATTTTTTGTCACTGTTCTCAGCGCAGTATGTCTTGAGATCCCTTTGAGCATCTCTCATATATTTTTTATGCCAGTGATGTCATGGTGATATCATGGGCTTCAAATAAGTTTGATTTATTTTTTTATTTATTTCACTTATATTTTATTTTTTTCCTTAATTTTTTAAAAAAATTTGGAAGGAGGAAAAACTAAACTATTTTTCTCCCTCTCATCCTCCTGATCTGTTTAGGCTGATCACACTGTGATCAGCAACCAAGGCTATAACGCCTCGCATTGCCGATTATAATAATTGTGAACAGCCAGTAGGAAGAGCAATGGGAGAAGGTGTCTTCCTGTGGGTGTCAGTAGTGACAACTACCGGAAGGGAATGCCCTTGTGGCGAACACTGTTACACATGATCAGTCAGACAGCCTGATTTCCCATGGAACAGAAGGAAGATGCTTTTGCCACTGCAACAAAGTCAGGATGTAACTTATATGTCCTAATGTGCTTAGGAACTACAGGTACCTGCTAAGGGGACTTAAGGTGCTTCATATATTGTAAGAATATATTGTATCACCACAATATTCTATATGATATCAAATATAGTATATAAAACCACAATATATAGGAGAAAATAATGAAAAAGAACCAAGAAAAAAAAACCCTCTTTCTCTTATGCTATCCACCTAGCCAGGATAAACAAACATAACTGACATTGCCACAACTGTGGCAAAAAACTCGTCCTGGCGCCTGGCCCAGATTAATTTCTGGGATCTTATACAACAATCCATTACCACTTGTTAACTTTTATATCATCAATAAAATGTAACAAGCTGTAACTAACTGTTGGGTGATATTCCAAAAATAATCTGGGCAAGTTTCCATGTCGTTAAGCGAAGGAGAGGAACAGTGTGGTGAGCCATAGAGGAGAGATGAATAAAAGAAGGTTTCTCATTCGTCTTCCTTTGTTTCAATGGTAGTCTTGTTTTCTGATATTCATACAAATGCACAAATTAGGCAAAAAAAAATGATATGCACTTAAAAATGTATTGTTTCAATTGATTGTGTTGTATTATGTAGAATATATAATGCATTAATTATTTTCTCTCCCTCAATTTGTCATATTGCAAAGTTTGTTATCATATTTCTGTTTCATTATTTTTCTGGAATAGTGTTAGTTTACTTTAAGATTGTATAGAATGTCGGCCAAATTATTGCTTGGATCCATTTTTCTCTTTCATTTCTTTTTTGGGTATTTGCAGTTTCCATAGCTCTAGGTTTAGAGTAAGTATATTGTATAAAACAATAAATTGAGCTTTTCTCCTTTTTCAGAGAATTTGGACTTTGCTTTGATGGAGGATATAGATAATTCAATAATGGCCATCATGTTTGATTATTTAATGTTCCTTAAGAAATTGTGATATCTAAAACCATATTTCTCAAATGATACCTATGTCCTCCTTTTTCTGATATGTAAAAGCAGTTGACCTTTAAAAACTTTTCTGGTTATGACACTCTGTTGTAGACTTTTTCAAAGGTTCCGATCGCCAAGTGTATATTCTGGTTTTGTATGCCTGTAGTGTATGTTATAAAAACCTTTCCATGCATATGTAATTTATAGTTATTTTAGCCTGGTGTGACCTGAGTTTGCTGCCAGGTTTCTATACTAGGCAAAGTTTTTACATCTAGCTATGTGTGTTAAAAATGCATTCACTTTTTTTTACATAATGTATACAAGAAATAAAACATTGGTAGCTTCTACATACAAAACAAACTTCTAATTTTCTTTCCAATTAAATATAAGGATGCAGAGCCTTAGCTATCAGATTTACTCATTTCTGAAATAATGCAGAATGTGAATAGTCAGCAATGGACCCACTTATGTTATTTAATTATGAAAAGCCACATCAAAATTCTACTTGGCTACATTGTGTTCTTAAAAATCCATTTTTGATATACCCCTAACCTAGGGTCCCATGTGTGGATCTATATTTGCTGTTCTTGATATATTGTATGTAATATTTGTGATTGCTGTGTAAATAAGTATTTGGGAGCAAGAAATTATAATCAAAGGCCTTCATAATTTCAGTATTTTTTAGTTTACTTGCTATTTTAAGTTAATTCCTTTTTAATATTGCAGTTTCACAGTGGAACTCCATGGTTATAATAAATTGTAACTGTGCAAGAGCAGGGTCCTCCTTTTCTTTTCTACAAGTATTTCTAAGATGTGCTACTTTTGTTGTCAAATTATATATTGACAATTTTAATTTTATTGGTCATTTTTACTTTTCCTGTGTTGCAATAGTGCCATGAAATCTGCTGGTTTTCAATAAATCAATGTAATGTGAACAGTCTCTATTGCAAGAGGTCTATGCTGAGCCTGCTAAAGCATCATAGGCAGAATCAAGGAACAACTTCTTAAACAGTTTATCATTGTTGGCTTTATTTACATATACCTAACCAGAAGTTGTGGTAGCACTACAAGACCTCTGTGGGAAAAGCAAGTCTTCTCTATTGCCTGGTGGATATGGATGAGGGTTTAATGATCCCTTCTTTATTGAGAAACAGTGATGGCCCTTCATAATAAAGTGAAGTGAAGAAGTTGAAACCACAACTCCCCTACCAATGCTTTTTTGAGGGAACAAATTCTTCTGATGGGAATAATAATGACTTCTTCCTCATCTTCCTGATCTTCTTGTTTTACTTTTTTCCGTGGACATGACCTTCTGTGAACTTGTGGGGAAAGGTTGTGCCTGGAGGCGCTACCCTTTTGCTGAAGGTGAACTTCTGTAGAATGGCGGTGCTTCCACGTATATTCTGTCCCACAATTGGAGGAACAGGGAAGAGGGTGTGTCTGGCCGTTCATCAGGAGGTCATGTCCCATTGTCCACTGAGAAGTGGATGAATAAAGAAGACTTTTTTGTAGCAGCAGGCGAAGAAAGAAAAAAAAGACAGAAGAACAAGAAAATGAGAACCTAAGCAGCACAGAGACAGGGACATAGAAGCAGTCGATGGAAAAGGTAGGCAGACATTCCGAGCTAGAACGTGAATAAGACTGTGAAAGAACGTGAGTGGGAGAGTGATGGGTTATATTGCCCCTTAGCAAGGGGATGGGAGATAAATAAATAAAAAATAATAATAAATAAATAATTTTAAAAAAGCCTTACACATCCCCTTCATTCACATCATGTAATATATAATATAATGCAATGATTAGGAGTTTTTAATAAATAATAATATATTTATATTATGTTCTCTTTGAGGACATATAGCTTATCCTGACAAGAAAGAGGCTTACTTATTTTGATTGTGCTCATTGTTGCACGTGAAAGCACCTTATGGTTTCTCAATTTTTTAAAGAAACCATACAAAATATTTTGATATCAGGGCATTAAAAAGATGCACATGAAAAATATAGCACATGTATATTATGTTTGCTGAATCTTTAAGGATATAAAGATATAAAATGTCTGATATTTAATTACCGTTCCTTTACCTATTCTATTTATTCTCATAATTGTGTTCCCGATTCACTGTATAGTGTCCTCAAAAGCAATTAGTTAGACTTGCTAATTTCTACTGTTGACTTTCTAATTTATGTAATCAAGTATCTCTGTAAAACAAATGACTACATTTTGCATTGGTTTCATTCTGTAATAGAATGTAAGATAATATGTATGGAACACTTTACTAGTATTACAAACAATTTTTCATTTTAAATGCTTTTAAAATCTGTAACACATAAGCCTAATGACATTGTAGCAGTCAAGCATAAATTGTACCAGTATATGATGCTAAATTATTTAAGTTGTTCATATCCAAAAAGAGGTTTTAGTCCTCAGATATCCTAAATCATACATATTTTGGGATCTACTCAGATGTGACAGGTGATTCAATCTATCAGGTGATTTAAATAAGAGCTAATTAAAAAGCCATCTGTGCTCATGTAAGATAAAACAGAAAACACACACTGCAAGGAATAATTGATCATATTAGCATTGAGTCTGCTCTACTTGTACAGAGATATGTATATATGTATGTATACATTACATTTGCTACCTATAAATCACCATTAGAGGTTAAAAGACACTCACATATTTCATGTACTATGTAAATGTAGGTTTTTTCGATGTGATCAAGGAGAACAAAAATTTAGTGGGATGGTGGTCAACCAGTAATTAACCATAAAGAAATTATTTATGTAAATGATTTACTCCCCATAGCAAGCAACCCAGTAACTGTAACACACCATTATAATTGAGCAATTCCAAAGGTATATCAAACTTGCTAACTTAAAGATAAACCTGTTTTAGTCACAAATTCTAAATACCAATATGTTATCACCTGATTTCCAGTTTTACTGGGCCATAAAAAATCTAAGTATTTAGATATCAGCTAACTGAACAAAAGTTTATGATTATCAATTTTAACTCCTATCTAACAGATTAATTGAAGACCTTAGACGTTTGAGCCTCCCACACATTATTTGTTTGGTACATAAACTTCCTTAAAGTGTACTTCCATGAGTAATTATAAGCCTTACATGTTGATGTCCCCAAACATTTTTATCTATTCATACCTTAAACACTAAAAAGCGCTGTGGAATCTCCTGTCACTCTATAAATACAGTTGAGCTCCAACATTTGCATACCATGTGTGACAGAATGACCTGTCATACAGGGCCCCAATGTTCTCAGAGATGGCTCCAGCCTGGCTGCCAAAGATAGCACAGGTAGGAACTAAATTGTTTAACTAATCCCATCAATAGGATTGCTGCCAGGAGAATTAAAAGTTGGGTTGTATACATGTATCTGTTAATCTATGTTAATGCAGTTCTGTGGATATATGAGTCTATGTTTTACTACAATAAACTGTTCATTCTTGCTGTACTCAATTCAAGGTAGTTGTGTCTACTTATTGGGTACACATAGCAGGGTTCCAAGGTGTGCATGCTGACTGGTGCTGGAAGTGATTTCGGGGACAACAAGAGGATACATCTGGGTGATCTATGGGAGTTACTACAGCTCTCTTGGTGAACCTGTTACACCATGGCAGAAATTGTGAAATGTTGGCATTGATTTTGAAAATATGACTGATCATGGAAAAAAACCCTGTCTTTTATTTAAGGCTATGAATCCCCTTATTATGACATAGTTGTTTGGCTCTTTTTGTTAAATCAGAATGAAAACAGATATCACCCAAATGGCCCTGTCAAAAGTTTACATACTCTTGAATGTTTGGCCTTGTTACAGACACACAAGGTAGCACACACATGTTAAAATGGCAATTAAAGGTTAATACCCACACCTGTGGCTTTTTAAAATTGCAATTAGTGTCTGTGTATAAATAGTCAATGAGTTTGTTAGCTCTCACGTGGATGCACTGAGCAGGCTAGATACTGGGCCATGGGGAGCAGAAGAGAACTTTCAAAAGACCTGTGTAACAAGGTTATGGAACTTTTTCAAACATGGAAAACCTTGACATGCCTTACAGCTTCTGGCACACTGTAATTTGGAGAGATGAGACCAAAATAGAGCTTCATGGTCACAACCATAAGTGCTATGGTTTGAAGAGGGGTCATACCATACCCTTTGTGAAGTGTGTGTGAGCTCTAAAGGCACAGAGAATCTTGTAAAAATTGATGGCAAGATGAATGCAGCATGTTATCAGAAAATACTGGCAATTTGCATTCTTCACAAAAGCTGCGCATGGGACACTCTTGGACTTTCCAGCACGACAATGACCCTAAGCACAAGGCCAAGTTGACCCTCCAATGGTTACAGCAGAAAAAGGTGAAGGTTCTGGAGTGGCCATCACAGTCTCCTGACCTTAACATCATCCAAGGTAGATGTCAAACATGAGGTTCAAGCAAAAAGACTTTGCATGACCTAGAGGCAGGCCCGGACTGGCCATCGGGCACACCGGGCATTTGCCCGATGGGCCGGGCGTCGGCAAAGCCGGATTGACATAGGCGATGATGGAGCTACAGCTCCAGGCCCCTACCTTAAAACAGGCCCAGTCAGGACCGGATTGACTGAGCTTATGCGGCCGTCCTTATCGAAGGGTAAAAGGGGCACCTGCCCCTTAAGCCCGCAGCAACTGCTACTTACCTGGCAGACGCGCGCAAGCAGTGTCTCTTCTACCGCCAGGGAGACGCAGGAATCCAGCGGAGTCACGTTACGTACGTCACATATGTCACATGACCCTGCTGCGCGTCTGCTTCCCCTGTGCAGTAGAACAGGTTGCCCGCGGAAGTCTGCGAGCGGAGCGTACATCATCAGTTCAGGTAAGGGGGTGAGGGAGGCTGTATGAAGGAGTATGTGAGATTGAGTGAGTGAGTGGATTAATGAGTATCTGTGAAGGAGTGAGTGAATGAATGTTTGTGAACGAGTATATGTAAATCAGTATCTGAATGAGGGAATTAATGAGCATCAATGTATGAATGAATATCTGAATGAGTATCTGTGAATTAGTGAATAAATATTTGTGAAGGAGTGAATGAATATATGTGTATGATAGCATGGATGTGTAAGGAGGGCAAAGATGCCACAGGCAGGATGTTTTGGTGGCAAAGATGCCACAGGCAGGCTGTTTTGGTGGCAAAGATGCCACAGGCAAGCTGTTTTGGGGGCAAAGATGCCACAGGCAGGCTGTTTTGGGGGCAGCGACCATCACATAAATCAATACCAAAGTGAAACCATTCGTGGAAACCCTCCGGATGCGGGTGTCAGTGTGGCAGAGCCTGTCCTGTTGTGTGTGTGTTTGGGTGTCAGTGTGGCAAGGCCTGTCCTGGTGTGTGTGTTTGGGTGTCGGTGTGACAGAGCTTGTCCTGGTGTGTGTGTGTTTGGGTGTCGGTGTGGCAGAGCCTGTCCTGGTGTGTGTCTGGGTGTCAGTGTGGCAGAGCATGTCCTGATGTGTGTGTCTGGGTGTCAGAGCCTGTCCTAGTGTGTGTTCGGGTGTCAGTGTGGCAGAGCCTGTCCTGGGGTGTGTGTTTGAGTGTCGGTGTGGCAGAGCCTGTCCTGGGGTGTGTGTTTGGGTGTTGGTGTGGCAGATCCTTAGGTTACTTTATTCAGAGAAAGCAAAACAAAAAAAACAACGTTTCGGCCAAACAGGGTCACTGTCAAGCTCAAAAGGCCATGTTTGGCCGAAACATTGCTTTTTTGTTTTGCATTCTCTGAATAAAGTAACCTAAGGACTGGAAGCTGATTGGAGTACTGGGATTCTTTTCTGTGTTCGTATACTTCAAGAGGGTTTATGCTGTCCCTTTTTTCCTGCTAGCACCCAGCTTCCTGGGAGTTGAGTGCTGAACCATTTTTTTCTTTTTTAACTGTCCTGGTGTGTGTGTCTGGTGTTGATGTGGCAGAGCCTGTCCTGGTGTGTGTGTGTGTTTGGATGTCGGTGTGGCAGAGCCTGTCCTGGTGTGTGTTTGGTTATCTGTTTCCTTAATTTACAGTAGGAATTATTTCATTTTTATTTATCCAGAGATAAAACACACTCCTGAATTTGTAGTGACTTCAGGGGACAAAACAATCAAGGCCCTGAAATCATTTAGTGGAAAAGATAAGGTATTGTGTTATTTACTCTATAATATTTATTTATCAGGCTTCCCATGTTGAATGACCAAGTATTATGTATGTGTATGTACATATATGTTTTTTCATAAAAATGGGCTGCTCAGTCGGAAATGCCCGGGCCTATATTTTTGTCCCAGTGCGGGCCTGCCTAGAGGCATTTAGCCATGACGAAAGGGCAGCTATACCACCTGCAGGAATTTGGGGCCTCATAGACAACTATTACAAAAGACTGCATACTGTCATTGATGTTGAAGGGGGCAATAGACAGTATTAAAAACTAAGGGTATGCAGACTTTTGAACAGGGGCCGTTACATTGTTTTCTTTGTTTCCATGTTTTCTTTTATTATTGTGCCATTCTGCTCTAACCTACAGTTGAATATGAATCCCATAAGAAATAAAAACAATGTGTTTTGTTCGCTCACTTATGTTTAAAAATGGTACATATATTGTCAATTCTTCAAGGGTATGCAAACTTTTTAGCACAACTAAAATCTGGGCAAAACAGAAACCCCAGGCTAAGGCACGAAGTTAACTAAAGTGTTAACTAAGCATGTGAATCTGGAAGGCACAACCTAACAATTTTACAACCTAAGTGAATGTTATCAACAATATTAAAGTAGTTTACCTTTAGGGGCTAATGGACTCCAATAAATATATACAAAAATTATCTTAAAACTAGCTCTAGCTCCATATTTTGTATAAGGTATGGTGTTTAATTGATCTTTGTATTGCATTCTGCATCTTATCATAACACATTATAATAGAGATCGGCTCTTATACTATAGCAACTGTTTAGGATGATTTATTAGGAAAGTAGCATCCACAAGATGGCAATAGAGCAGTTAAAAGAAATAAAGAAATATGTAAACTGAAAGACAACGTAAAATATAATTTTGCTAAAATATGTTTTCTTTATATCTGATAAAATATTCATACAATTTGTGTATAATGCAGCACAGCAAATACAAGAAGTGTCAAAATGTGTGTAAAAAGTAATATTTAATTAAATATATCAAGAAAACTATCGCCACCATTGATAAAGGCACCTTTTATGCTCACACACTGAGGTCAGGGCTGGACTGGTGATCACAATGCAGCCTTGGCACTTTCCAGCAGCCGCCTGTTGACATAGATGAGGCCTACAGCTGGATACACATAGCCGCACACTACATGTTTATCCACATGCTGACCGCTGGAGGGGCAGATCGGGTGAGTAGGGGGTGCTGATATATGACCAGTTTGAGCTTGGTTGAGGGGATCTGATCAATTTTTCTCTTTATTCATGTGGTATATATTTTTCTAATGTTTCTTTGCGTGCTTGATTTAATACATATATTTTTTATGCTCTATATACACACTATATATCACTTTTTAAAGTGCAGTATTCTCCTGCGATGTATTTGATAGTTTTGTGCTGCCTCCCAATATATAACCTTGTTTAATTTACTATTTGTCTGCTCATATTTTTGAGAGAGCGCTCTACTCTCTTACCTATAATGGAATTAAAATATTCATTAATCAGGTCCATTACACCAGCTAGTGCATGCAAGTTGACAAAAAACACATTTGTAGCAGACTTAGGCTAGGTTTCCACTTGGTTTTTTTTAGCTAAAAACGCCCATAAAAACGCCAATAGCGCCACCTGGCGTTTTTTTAGTGAAAAAACGCAGCAGCCAGATGTTAGCTGTTCTTCAATAGGAAATCGCACAATGCCATATCCACTTGGCGTTTTTTTGTTTGGCGTTTTTTCAGTCCTCTTTGGCGTTTTTCTGCTTTTTTGGGCTCTGTGGCAGTTTTTCAAAATCGCAGCATGTTGACACTCTGGCGTTTTTTGCAAGGAAATCTTGGCGTTTTTCTCCAATAGAAGTCTATGGGAGAGAAAAAACGCCATGAAAAAGCCATGTGGGTTTATTGCCTTGGCGTTTTTTATGGCGTTTTTTCCACAGTTACAATGCAGAGGATGGACCCAGTATCTGTGTGTCCTACGAGAAATAGGCTGGAAACAAACAGTTTCACACAAAACAAAGTTCATATTGAATTCTACACCATTTGGAACAAACATGCCATTACAAACAAACATACACGACGCATCAACTGGATCCTGCGTGCCAAAAGCAACAGCAAACAATTTGCACCATCATTTGGGGCCAATCTTCCTAGAGGAGCAGACATTCGGAATAAAGCAGGCCTTACAAACCACAGAAAAGTGACAAAAGGGTCCACCGGGGCGTTTAAGTAGAACTCTACCAAATAAATGACATCAGGGGGCAGATACTTGCCATTTATCCTAATCCCTTTTAGCTGGGTGAAACGTCTAACTTGTAAAGGCTGGAAAAACTGCCTAAGGTCAAAAAAAGCAATTTCCACAGAAAGGCTAAAACGCCAGAAAAAACTCCAGAAAAAAACGCCAAAACGCAGGAAAATGCAGTGGCAGTTTTCTTGGCGTTTTTCATCAAGAAAAAAAACGCAGGACAAAAACCCAAGTGGAAACCTAGCCTTACTAGAGCCAATTTCTATTTGCTCTCGTACAAATTTACTCTCAACTTGCATACAATTGACTGCAGGAGAGTCATGTTAATGTGAGTTGCAAAAAGCAAGTAACTTAGCAGACAAGTTACTTGTGATTTGCAAATGCAACTTGTAACTAAATTCCAATGCGTATTTCACATCAAATCCTCAAGAACTCAGGATCAATATATATATAGTATACATATATATTATATTTATATATTATATATATTATATATATATATTGTATATGTATATTTAATTATATATATATATATATATATATATATATATTGTATTGTAATATTATAGATATATATATATATATATATATGTGTGTGTGTGTGTTTGGACTTTTTTTTTTTACATTTTGATGGAACTGGATAGTTCCCCTGATGTTTATTAGTGGGGAATTATTTTTACATGTTACATCATTTTTATATTTTTTTCTTATTTTTTCAATTTTTGGTTCATTTTTGCCACATTATTATTCAGGCAAAGAATATCGTTCCCTGCCCATTCAGGTTGGGCCGAAAATGTGGAGGCATTTTTTATTTGGGAATGAAATTCCAGAAGGTGCCCACCTTCACTTTTATTCACTCTCACCCTGTCAAACAAATGCAGATTTTCCTCGTCACTATAACCGCAGGGTCACGTGACTTTGCATTATGTGACCACACTCTTTTTCTGTCTCTCTGGGCCAGATGGGCAGGAACAGAGCGACATAGCGACATAGTGAGTGCTGAACACCACGATATGGGGTTATATCCCAGCGCTTGGCAATAGTTTGGGGAGATCAATGAGCTCCCCAGCTGTCCCATTATTTAGTTGTTACTTAACTAATGTACAAGATGCAAACAGTAAGCTGGAAATTATAGAGATTGTCAATTTTACCTCCTTTCCTCATTCTGAAACCTATATATCTGACTACGCAGATACAAATACACTGAGTTATACATTTTCCCTAGCTTTTTAAATGCATTAAAAGTGCTATTTAACTTCTTCTGCTGAACATTACCATTTTATAACTAAGTGCTCATATTATTTTCCTGCAAACACTTAATTTTTATACGCCACAAAATCAGCTACTGAATTCAGGAGTGAAAAGGTTAGTGCCTCAATTTATAACTTTGTTTATGTTTTTGTGACACCTATTTGCTTTTGTATTTCCGTGTCTGTGTTATGTCTGTCTTGGAAGCTGTGGTTTATTCATTTAAATTAGACAAACGTCCTCAGGAAGATGAAACATTTCTCCATCATATATTGAGCAATAATCCACTGCTTCAAGGTCAGACATAAAAAACTCAGAGGTATTGCACGATTATCTTCCCTATTGATCTTGCATTTCAGAAACAACTCTGACCTTACAACATTTCTTCACGGTACACCAAAAGAAGGTAAGGTATTTCTCAAAGGCAGACAGAAATTTAAACATCCATCTAAAGAACAAGATTAAAGATGACACTGCAATTATGCATTAAAGGATAATATTTAATTTTTTTATTCTAGCATTGTTATTTATTCAAATTATTATTATGAACATGCATTATATGAAATGTAATGTGTATATATATATATATATATATATATATATATATATATATATATATATATATACACACATGTTTTAGACTTTTAGCATTCATTGTTGAATAAGTTTAATTTTCTCCAGCTGAAAACGGATATTTTTCAGTATGGTGTCTCAATGTGTAAGTTCCTTTTGATTAACTACACTATATAAACAATGATTTTGGGACACCTGCCGATTATACCAACAGGGACTTTGCTTAACATCGCATTCTAAATACATGGGCATTAATACTTAGTTGGTCCTCATTTTCAGCTATAACAGCTTCCACTCTCCTGGGAAGGCTTTCCACAAGATTTTGTAGTGTTTCTGTGGGAATTTTTGCCCATTCATCCAGTGGAGCATTTGTGAGGTCAGGCACTGATGTTGGATGAATGTCTTGGAATACTAAAGGGGTCATACCAAGACATTTTGGACAATGCTATGCTTTCAACACAAATAAAATAAATAAAAAAGTTTAAACACTTTTGGCAAGTCTTACCAGAGTTTAACACTTGCCATCCCCAAATTAACTATCCACTGCAACAGGATACATGCTAGAAGGCTTTAGCTAGTCTTAAAAATGGGAAGCTGTTATAATAAATATTAAAATTTTGTTTTTAACTAAATAGTTGTTATAGTCTTCTTTGGCAAATACCATACAATAATAAACAATTGTTTGTTCTTAGTTCATGCAGGTATTCATTTGCAATACCTACAGTAATATGACTTGGGTAACTGATGCAAAGTGGAGGCAAGGAAGCAGCAAGGACAGCACGTCATGCATTGTTTTCGAACGGAAGAGCTCAGTGGCTTTTTAAACCTAAATTAATGGCAAAATGTCTACTTACCTTCAAGGCAAAATAAACTGTTCAATGTAATTGATTGGTAACTAGTGTCGCACCCTAGAGACATTTTGTCCTTGCATCCTTAAGTCAATTTCACCGGAATTATACCCCCATTAGCCTTTTAGGTTAACAAATGTTTTGTTGTAAATACATACAAAAGCATTGTTGCAAATGTCAGGTAATCTAAATGATACTGAAGAAGCTGTGGCCGGTTGCTACAGTAGAATGCATACCATGTCGATTTGGTAACCTCAGATAGTGATTTTTATTTTGAAACAAAGGCAATTTCCAGTACAATTATGTTTTGCAATGAGCATAAGCAAAAGCCAGACTTTAAGTAAGGTTGAAATATATTTGTCCCATCCCATATTTAGCTGAAAAGGCAGTAAAAATTAAAATTCTCAGTTTGTGCCCCAAATGTTGTTTACAAAGAGATATTTGATATGTAGGAATTATCCTTCTGTGCACTGTGTCTGTGGTACTGCAGGCTTTATTATCTAGTAAGTAATATAATCAATTTAGGATTAGATAGAACCAAAATGTGGTACTTTGATGTAGTGGTAGGCTAAGTAATAAATGATTATACAATGTGTTTACAGCCTGTATTTGTGGGAGGGGTATTTATTCCCCCTTTAGGACCCTCTTCTTCAGGGCGTTTTGTTTACGCTTTTACCCCCCAGTTCACTCTTTCTGCTCCCCTCTGTCTCTATTCTCTATATTCTCTCTTTCCTATCCGTCTTTCTTCTCCTTTCCAAGAGGTAGACCCCTATCTTACCTACTAAGGGGGCATTTTCAGGGTCCAGGCACATTTCAGACCCACTGAGTGTTCACTCTTGTTTGAGCCCTACCACAAATATAATATACACACTGACTCTAACACTATAGATACTGTGTATTAATAATAATAATAATATAAGCCACTTACTTGTCTAAAGAGGTAAAATCATGCACAGGGTTCCTTGCAGGCACTGAAATGGTTAATTGTCATTTGCATATTAACTATGCCCCCTCTGAGATTTGTATTTTTTTATTTAATGCAATAAAGTTTTACTTAATGTACGGAATATTTACTTTACAGAGGGGGTGGTAAATATGTGGAACAATAGTATAGCGATGGTGTATGCATCTGCTAACACTGACCTCACCTAAATGCTTCCTCCTTCACATCTTGTGCTTCCTCTAGAGAACACTGGGATATGATGATATGTCCCACCGCAGGAGGCACACAGACCACATGGTAAGCATGAGTTCAAAGGCTTGCTCTGTGCAGAACTTCACCCACTTAAAGTAGGGAGGAGAGAGAAATATTTTTAGGAGTAATGTTTGTAATCACATAAGTGTTAAATTCAGCTAGGTAGATAAAACAGCACCTTCAAAACAACAAGCTTTACCTAATCCTTCAATTGATTTAAAATATGGTGAGCAGCCACTTCCAATAAATTTTGACAAATTTTCGTGTTTGGCAAAGCATTATATATTGCAAAGAGATGAGATATTTAATATACAATTTGATCTATTCTATTTTGTCATGATTCCAACTTTTAGATTGAAACTTGTGACTGTGATATTAATGGTTATTTTTGGATATGTTGTGAGAACAATGTCAAGCTTTACATCTGTATGTGCATGTAACTGCAAGAGAAATAGTTTTTTCATAAAGTATGAGAAATTGACTTATTAAAAATTGTGACACATAGTATAACCTCTTTTGGAAAACATAAAGTAGGACAAAAATATGTTCTATGCCAACTTGTATGAAATCTAAAGGAGTTTGAACCATCACATCTGAGAAAACCATGTATCACTGGGTTATTTTACTTATCATGTTTCCTTTAATTTTGAATTAAATGTATTCCAATATTATCCACTCCTGACATCCACCAGAGGCATAATAGTACCATTTATTCATTTTCCCATGGAGCGTTAGTGTAAATTTCTTTGGAATATTCTATTCAGCTCAAATAGAATGTAGGTTACTAAAAATCTACCAATATTGTTTAAGCAGACTGCACATGCATTTCATTGGATTATTCTGTATACCAAAGACATCCAAACATTAATCTCACCAAAGGATCCTAGGCCTGTTTGGTAGTCTTTGAACCCAAGCAAGATAGTCAGAGACAAGTATAGCTCAATCAAGCATTTTTAAAGCTATTAAACAGTCTCACAAAGAGTAAATATTTAATCCAGATGTTGACCAGAAGTGTTCCAGGCTGATGAGACTAAACCTTGCATCTGCGGTTGTTGATTATTCGTGCTGATGCAGCTTATCTCACATTTTACATCTGATCTTTCCTTATGAGTAGGAAAAGTCTGATGATTTTTATGTTCTGATTTTTATTTTCCAGTGCTGACACCAGCCAAATACATAACATTTTCGGCGTTATGCAAATTGTGTTTTATGTTCCATGACTCTTCAGCGTACACTGCTTTGGAAGGTTTTTACTAGCACAAACAGGGAGTTATAACATGTTTCCCTAACACTACCTAAATTGTTTTAGCATACTGGGTTTGTGGGCTGACTTCTGTCGACTAAAAACCACCTAACAGGTTGAAAAACTGTCAAATATATTTGCTATGGACAAGAAAAGTAAGATTCTTTTTTTTATTTCTCTTTTTTGAATTTATTTCCAACACTCACATTAAACAAAGGCATAGAGGCATGACCCCTCAGTGAAGCCTAAATTGCAGTCTTCTCATTTTCCCAAATAGATGCATTACTGTTCTCAGAAGTAAATTAAATGTGGGCTTGATTGCCCCATTCATAAACATAAAAACATTAAAACATTTTAATCCACTCACTAATCTAAATATCCCTTGTTTTCCGTTTAAAGATTCTGCCTTTCTATAACTGTTTCCCCATGTGTGCATAAATAAATAGCCAAATTTATTTATGAACAGAAAACTATCCCACTACAAATTATCTATAACATCTCCATCGTGATGGAGTACAGTGGACGTTCATGGATAATGATGTCATAGCCTCATACTCTCTGTGCTGAAGTTCCACATAATGAAAACTAGTAGTTTCTGGAGCATGGCACAGAGAAGAAATTACATTGCATGCAATATAATTGTGTAAATTCAGAAAATACAAATGACATCCAATGCCTCATAGAAGCTGTGTGGTGAAAAAAGCCTCAAAACACTGCTATATTTGGCAATACGCCTCCACGTATGGGGCCTATGATGTTAGTGGAGACTAGTATTGCCCCATTTAGTTAATAATGAAACCAGAGGTCTGGCCGGGAGAGGCAACACTAGAGCACCGTGAAGAAAAAAGATACATAAAGCACACAGAGGGAATGTACATATACCAGCAATTCAGCTTTTAAAATAATTTTTTGTCAGCTGCTCCATGATTCAACAGCTCCAAATACTTTCTCCTAAAAACTGTGACCACCCTTTCTGGGTGCGTAAATAGAAACAATTAGCGTAAAGTAGAGAGACAACATATTATACTTAATTTATAGACTTTTTTTATTTAAAATTGTAAACAAGTCACATAGATTACAAAGGATATCAAAAACAACCAAATCAGTTAACTTCACCATGGTGCTTAATGTCAAAATGTCATATTGTTCTGTCAACTTACACTTGCTGAACATAAAATATTGCTAATAGAAAGTGCCCATGCAGTTTATGAATAAGAAATGCATTTGAAAAGCATTAAAACACAAAGAAGCCGCAGAACACTCAAGAAAATTTATGATAGAAATATTTTGCATACTTGTCTGCTGCAAAAGTTGATTTGTGGTTGTTTGATATCATTTGCTAACCTCATCTGTTTGCAGATCTAATCAGATTCACTTTTGACACAGTCTTTTTTAAGACCTGTTACAGAACATTCAGTGACTTATAAAAACTCAAGCAGGTTTGACCTTCTTGATCTTAAACATTAATCCACAGTTGCTATAGTTTGTAAGCTTAACACTTCAAATACCACACAGTGAACAGAGTGTGTGTTAACACTCAAACAAGGGATGGCTGCCACCTTTTAGCTCATGGGACAATAAAAAAGCCAGTTGCCCCTGGCTCCTGACTCTGACTCATAACATACATTGACACACACTGCAAGATACAGTTACACACACTCACACACAGATGTTACAAAGCTGACTGTACACAGTGTGGCGCCACTACCACGGAGTCATATAAAATCATGGTCCCTCCTCTGTGAGTAGTCGTGCCCAATATGGACTCTCCCTGTTTGAAGAAAAAAGAAAATATCCAGTGAGCGGCAGTTGTGTGGATGACTGGTTCAAGATGACAGAAAGGCAACAGTAACTCAAATAACCACTCGTTACAACCAAGGTATGCAGAATACCATCTCTGAACGCACAACGCGTCGAACCCTGAAGCAGATGGGCTACAGCATCAGACCACAACGGGTGCCACTCTTGTAAGCTAAGAAAAGGAAACTGAGGCTACAATTCGCACAGGCTCACCAAAATTGGACAATGGAAGACTGGAAGAACTTTGCCTTGTTTGATGAGTCTTGATTCCAGCTGCGGTATTCGATGGCAGGGTCAGACTTTTGCGTAAACATGCATAGATCCATCCTGCCTTGTATCAACGGTCAAGACTGGTGGTGGTCGTGTAATGGTGTGGTGGACATTTTCTTGTCACACTTTGGGCCCCTTAGTGCCAATTGAGCATCGTTTAAATGCGACCATGTGCATCCCTTCATGACCACAGGGTATCCATCTTCCAGCAGGATTATGCATCATGTCACAAAGCTCACATCATCTCAAGCTGGTTTCTTGAACATAACAATGAGTTCACTGTACTCCAATGGCCTCGACAGTCACCAGATCTCAATCCAATAGCACGTTTGGGATGTGGTGGAATGGGAGATTTGCAGCCGATGGACCAAACTCTCTGAGGAATGTTTCCAGCACCTTGTAGAAAGTATGCCACGAAGAATGAAAGTAGTTCTGAAGGAAAAAGTGGGTCCAACCCGGTACTAGCAAGGTGTACCTAATAAAGTGGCCAGTGAGTGTATATATAGAATTGTAGAAAATCCCACGGCACACTCACCAATAAACAGGACCCCTCGGTGCAGTTTCCAATTACGGCAATAGAATAGAAGGGATTCTTCACAGTAAGAACAATAAAGGTATGGAATTCACTGCTAAGGGAGGTGGTGTTATCAAATACATTAGATGCCTTCAAAAAGGGTCTGGATATTTTTTTTTAGAAAGGCATGACATAATTCTATAAATAGAATTAATATTTTAGAGCTTCTTGATCCAAGGAGAAATCCTTTTAGAGTCAAGAAGGATTTTTCTCCCTGATGGCAGAATTAAAAGTAGCTTAAGTATGGTTTTTTGCCTTCTTTTGGATCAAGAGTAGGACTGTTAGGTAGAAGGGTTGAACTTGAACTGCAGGAATTTCTGGCAAGTGACAACAATCTCCTGTGTTCTTCAAATGAAAATGACGGAAGCCTTTTCTTACAAAGAAAAACATCCAAGCCAGGCTGAAGTTTGCAAAAACATCAAGTCCCCCCAAATCACGTGGGAAAATGTGTTATAGTCTGATGAAAACAAGGTTGAACTTTTTGGGCATAATTCCAAAAGGTATGTTTGGCGCAAAAACAACACTGTACATTACCCAAAGAACACTATACCCACAGTGAAACATGGTGGTGGCAGCATTGTCCTTTGGGGCTGTTTTTCTTCAGCTGGAACCGGGGCCTTAGTCAGGGTGGAGGGAATTAGGAACAGTTCCAAATACCAGGCAATTTTGGCACAAAACCTTCAGGTGTCCGTTAGGAAGCTGAAGATGAAGAGGAAGTTCACCTTTAAGCACGACAACGACCCAAAGCACACATCCAAACTCACAAAAGCATGTCTTCACCAGAAGAAGATTAACGCTTTGGAATGGCCCAGACCTGAATCAAATTGAACATCTATGGGGTGATCTGAAGAGGGCTATGCACAAGAGATGTCCTCGCAATCTGACATATATGGAGCGCTTTTGCAAAGAAGAGTGGGCATATATTGCCACGTCAAGATGTACCATGCTAATAGAATCCTTCCAAAAAAGACTGATTGCTGTAATAAAATCAAAAGGTGCTTCAACAAAGTATTAGTTTAAGGGTGTGCACATTTATGCAATCAGGTTATTGTGAGTTTTTTTATCCCCCCCCCTCAAAGATTTCAGCTTGTTTTGCAATTGAATTGTTCACTTTATAGGTGGGAAAAGGTCTGACATGATTTATCTTTGAATCACAAGAACCTGGCATTTTAACAGGGGTGTGTAGACTTTTTATATCCTGTATATATCTATCACCCTTTTGCCTTCAGAACTGCCTTTATTCGTGGCATACTTTCTACAAGGTGCTGGAAACATTCCTCGGACAGTTTGGTCCATATGGACATGATGGCAAAACGCAGTTGCTGCACATTTGTCGGCTGGACATTCATGATGCAAATCTTCTGTTCCCCTACATTTCAAATGGGTTCTATTGCTTTGAGATCTGGTGACTGTACAGTGAACTAATTGTCATGTTCAAGAAACCAGTTTGAGATGATATCAGCTTTTTGTGCTCATAAAGGGATGGACATGGTCAGCAACAAGACTCAGGTAAGCTGTCACATTTAAACGATGCTCAATTGGTACTAAGGGGCCCAAAGTGTGCCGAGAAAATGTCCCCCACACCATTACACCACCACCAGCCTGAACCGTGGATACAAGGCAGAATGGATCCATGCTTTCATGTCACCAAAGTCTGACCCTGCCATTTGAATGTCACAGCTGGAATCGAGCCTCATCAGACCAGGCAACGTTCTTCAGTCTTCCATTGTCCAATTTTTGTGAGCCTGTACAAATTGTAGCCTCAGTTTCCTGTTCTTAAATGACTGTTGTATTTCTGTCATTCTCCTCTGACCTCTGACATCAACAAGGCATTTTGATGCCACTGGATATTTTCTCTTTTTCTATTCTCTGTAAACCCTAGAGATGGCTGTACGTAAAGCACCGAAGGGACCACCATTTTACCATCAGGTGAACTTCTGCCGAACTTTACATCCCCCACCCTCAATCCTCAATCCAATTCAATCAAGAAGGTGGTGTTTCAGTTGACATCCTCTCCCTTGATCCTTCAAGTGTCGCCATTTCACCCAAATTGTTTAGATGATCGAGGGAGAGGATGTCAGCGAAAATGTGTCGATTAAGGCAGAAGTTCACCTTAGAGCCAAATCATGGAGCTTTCCTGCATTTGTTGATCATCTCCCCCCATTTTAGTGGTACTTCGCACCAGGTTATGTCTGTGGAAATGTGGACTAAGATAGAAGGTAGAAGAGAAAAAAAAGACCAAGAAAATGCAGGAGCGCTTGGCAGAAGCGGAAATGGTTGTCAGAGAAGGTAGGAAAACATTGAGAGAGTGTGAATGAATGAGTGAGAGTGTGAGTGAGAACAAATGATAATGAATGTGGGCACCGGGCAATTCATTTTGTTCCTGAATTCAAAACGCAACATGCATTGCACATGTCCAATATATATTTCCTGTATATATATATATATATATATATATATATATATATATATATATATATATATATATATATCTCAACATATCAATCTACCAATTTAGCACCACTTTCTGGATAGCATGCACTATAACCTCAGGACAAAACCTAGATCTCCCCTATTATCCACTCATCACTGCTAATGTGACAAACAAACCATCTACCAATTACAATTCTCCACTGTATCCGTGTTAAGACTGAATCCACAGCCTACTCACTAACATTTTGCACCCCCCCCAGGTCCGGTGAACTCACACAGACCTGGTTTACTTCCTCAGGCATAACATTAACCCCTGTAGTCTGCTGGCCTGCCCTGTCATGCGTTAGATTAATGTTTTCCTTTATAACCTTTGGTACATTTATCAAGGTTCTCCTAAAATTGTAAATGGTTTCCAAGATGAAAGAATATAGAGGGGAGGTGTGAGGGAGGAATGTTTCAAAGGAAGGGATGATAACCCCTCTCCTTTATTCCACACTTGACTTCAGGGGGGAAGTTTATTTCAAAGTAGGAGAAATGCTACAACAAAAGGTTGTGAACTCAAACTAGATGGTCTGAGGTTTAGATGAAATGTAAGGAAGTTTTAATTTACAGAGAGGGTGGTAGATAAATGGGACAGTCTCCCATCAAAAGTGATAGAGGTTAATACAGTAAAGGAATTGAAATATGTATGGGATAGGCATTAAGCTATCCTAAATCTAACACGAGACCAAGGACTGATTAAGGTTCAAGTCAGAAAAGATGACTTGATTCTAGATGGGGGGATGGTTCTTATCTGCTGTCAAATTCTATGTTTCTATGTAAAAATTAGTTTAAAGGAAAGCCTAGCCCCTGGTTTTTATTTTAAATTTCTATTGCACATATAACATTTTGCATAAACTTTATTTAATTTTTTTGCATGTGAATTGATGCGTGTATTTCGCCAGCTACTATACATGTGATTTGTGGCTGCTACTTCTATTGATTTTGGACTGCTACCATGCTGGCTTAAGTACACATCTCACAGGAGGAAGATGAAATACAACAGTTTCAAATCAAATCAAATATCAAGACACTTTGTCCTGATTTTCATATAATAGCTACCAACAGTGTACCAAAATCATTGAGGTGCAAGGCAATGGCTTCTATTTCCTCCTCTGCTCTCTTTCCTTTCTAAGATCTCAGAATGATTGCTAGTTAACATTATCATAGTGTCCTATAGCCAAAAAAGTAACAATAATGTTTAGATAAAACACCAAGGCAAAGCAGAAAATACGCTATACACAAAATTCTTTAAAACTATCTAAAATGGGGAAAAGTGGGTGCACTGTTGCCTGGGGTGCCATTTGGTCTAGGAGTGGCCCTGTGCATTGGAGTTCATGCGAAATTTAATATCAGTAGAGAAATCCCCCACTGAGATGGTCCTATTTCTCCAAGCAGAACTGACCCGCTTGCACCCAGTGCAAGCTCCTTTAAAGATATACTCCAGGCTCATCACAAGGTAAGCATAAATGTGATTGTTAGTGTGTTAGTTTAAGTAAGTAGGTAAGTGTTTTTGTTTGTTTGTTTGTGTGTGTGTGTTAACCACTTCACTACCCGGGTTTTTTTAGTATGCTAACACCCGTACATTTTTTGCTATTTTTTAAAAGCACTGTGCTTTAGCATGAACAGCTTTAAGTTGAAACATTTCAGATACCAGTATAATAAATCACTACTATTAAACCATTATTATACTAAATTTGCAGGGAGGGATATTTAAATACAGAAGAAACAATGACAATGTGCATTTAGCTAATGTGGTGTAATAACTATTATTTATACCTACTGCTACTGAATGTGCAGAGGTCTCTAAATTTCATTGAATTTTTTTTTTAATAAAGCTTTATTTGCATACAGTAATTTTGTAGTGGTTGTTAAACCCTCATGCTAAGTTGTTAAGAAGCAAGTTTTATTTAGAAATCTATAAAACATAATGAGATTACAACATTAACATAAATTTTATGTGTGACTGGTTCATATTGCACTCAGTAGGTAGATCTGAAACGTAATACTGTCATAGGCTCGGAAAAAAACAGTAACTAAACCCTGTTATATATTACATAAACAATGATCAAGACATATTCATTTGCTTAATATTATAGAATGACATTAAAAAATAACTAAATCTAATTATATTTTAGGACAATACAAATTTTATTAGCATTTAAATGTTTAAAACTAGTGCAATTTTATTGTGTTTTTACTATGTGAGTGTATTGAAAAATAGATATTATTAAATTCCCAAATGTTACCACCCAGCAAAGGAAATCAGGACCAGGAAGTTTAAATAGGACCAATGGCGGGAAAGCAGGTACGATGACGTCATCGCGACCGGCGCAAGAGAAGCGTCGTCGCGATGACAACGAACCAAAACAAACCCTCCTGCCTGTGGTACCTCCGCGAATGACGCGGAAGCGCCACACAGGCAGGAGAGGAAGAGACAGCAATCGTGGACAGGCAGCGTGGAAACAGGAGACACAGAGAGGCGCGTGCACAGCACGGGCAGGAAGCCAGGTCCGCTCCTCCGGACCGTACCCTCGCCAGTCGATCAGATACTGAAGGGAGCCGCGGTGCCAACGGGAGTCGAGCACGCGGCGGACAACGTGCTCCTCGTGGCCGTGGACAAGGACAGGGGCAGGAGGACGAAGGACCACAGAATAGCGGTTACGCACACAGGGTTTGAGGAGAGACACGTGGAACGTGTTGGGGATACGCATGGAAGGAGGAAGAGCAAGGGACACAGCGACCTCGTTGATACGCCGGACGACGCGGAAGGGACCGAGAAACCGGGAACCTAGCGTCCTACAGGGTTGACGGAGTGCAATATTCCGCGCGGATAGCCATATGTAGTCACCAACCCTGTAGCGGGGAGCCGAAGCACGATGTTTGTCAGCAGCAGTCTTGCTGCGGGCTTGGGCCTTGACCAGCTGGTCATGGAGAGCCGTCCAATGGGCACGCATGTCAGCGACCCGTTCCTCGACGGCAGGGATAGTGGCACCGCGAGAGGTGGCAGGAGGCGGCAGGACAACGGGATGGTATCCCAATGCGGCAAAAAACGGCGAACAACGCAAGGATTCATGGACAGCGTTGTTGTAGGATAGTTCGGCCAAGGGTAACAGGGAAGACCAGTTGTCGTGGCGTGCATTGACGTGGAGGCGTAGGTATTGTTTCAAGGTCTGGTTGGTGCGTTCAGTCTGGCCGTTAGATTGCGGGTGATAAGCCGAGGACAGATGCGTCCGGATCCCTAACTTGCAGCAAAGGGTTCTCCAGTATTTGCATATAAACTAGGGACCCCTATCTGACACCACGTGGAGCGGCAGACCATGCAGACGAACCACGTCTCTGATGAACACATCCGCCAACTGGGACGCCGTGGGTAGCTTGCGTAGGGCAATGAAGTGAGCCTGCTTCGTGAACCTGTCAACCACAACGAGGATGGTAGTGAACCCTTGAGAGACAGGAAGGTCGACAATGAAATCCATAGCGATGTGAGTCCATGGGAGTCTTGGGACCGGAAGAGGCAATAGGAAACCAGAAGGCCGGGTATGTATGGATTTGTGACGGGAACATTGAGGACAGGTGGCAATAAAGGCGCTGACGTCACGCGTTAAGGACGGCCACCAGAAGGTTTTCCGGATGTGGTACTCGGTCTTGCGGGCTCCAGGATGACCGGCTAGTGGTGGGTTATGACCCCAGTGGAGAACAGCAGCACGAAACTGTTGGGAGACATAGAGCCATCCCGAAGGAGGTCGTTGGGACGCTGTGATGTGCGTCTGTTGCATACGAATCCGGTGCATCACGGAAGACGATAAGGCAGAGATGATGCGTGCCTGGGGAATGATGGGTTCCTCTTGGGCGACGTCCCGATGGCTGTCGAATTGACGGGAGAGAGCATCTGCTTTGATGTTTTTACTTCCGGGCTGATATGTCATGACGTAATTAAATCGGGTGAAGAATAAGGCCCATCTGGCCTGTCGAGGGTTCAGACGTCGAGCGGATTCTACATATTGTAGATTCTTGTGGTCTGTCATGACCACAACAGGCAGTTTGGTACCTTCGAGTAGGTGACGCCATTCCTCGAAGGCCAGTTTGACCGCGAGGAGTTCTCGGTTTCCTACGTCATAGTTACGTTCGGCGGACGAGAAACCCTTGGAAAAGAACGCACAGGGGTGGTACTTGGAGGTTGTCGGATTCTGTTGAGAAAGCACAGCCCCCGCACCGGTCTCTGATGCGTCTACTTCAAGCAAGTATTGCAAAGCAGGATCTGGACGTTGCAGAATGGGGGCGGAACAGAAGGCATGTTTGAGGCGTTCGAAGGCTTTCACAGCTTCCACAGACCAGTACTTGGGATCAGCCCCTTTTTTGGTAAAGGCGATGATAGGCGCTGCGATGGAGGCATAATTGCGTATGAAGCGCCGATAATAATTGGCGAACCCCAAAAAGCGTTGTACAGCCTTTACGGTATGGGGGATAGGCCAATCGAGGATGGCCTTCAACTTGCTGGGGTCCATTTCGAGACCGTTAGCGGAGATGATGTACCCGAGGAACGGAAGGCTGTTCTTTTCGAAGTCGCACTTTTCGGCTTTGGCATAGAGACCGTTCTCACGCAGTCTCTGCAGCACCGACCGTAGATGCAGTCGATGTGTTATGATGTCCGGTGAATAGACAAGGATATCATCGCGGTAGACGACCACGTGTGACAGCAACATGTCTCGGAACACGTCATTGATGAAGGCTTGAAACACGGCAGGAGCGTTACATAGTCCGAAGGGCATCACCCGGTACTCATAATGACCGAATCTCGTATTGAAGGCGGTCTTCCATTCATCGTTTTCCTTAATGCGTACTAGGTTGTAAGCCCCTCTTAGGTCGAGCTTGGTGAAAACCGTAGCCCCCTTCAACCTGTCATAGATCTCCGTGATTAACGGAAGAGGATACCGGTTCTTTACGGTGATACGATTTAGTCCCCTATAATCAATGCATGGCCGAAGGGAGCCCTCCTTTTTGGAGAAAAAAAGAATCCAGCCCCTGCTGGTGAGGAGGAGGGTCGGATGAAGCCCTTCTCCAGGCTCTCTTTAATGTATAATTCCAGAGCCTCATTTTGTGGCTCAGATAGGGGATATGTACGTCCCCGAGGAGGCGTGGTACCCGGTAACAAGTCTATGGCACAGTCATAGGATCTGTGAGGGGGTAGGCGTTCTGCCTGTCGTTTGGAGAACACGTCCAGGAAGTCCCAATACTGTTGCGGCACTAGCAGCTTGGGGTCTGTAGGCTTGAGTTCCAAAACGAGATTCACCCTTGTGCAAGGTAAGGAACAAAGGCGGTGACAAGAAGGGCTCCATGCAAGTATCTCGCCTTTGTCCCAATCAATGCGTGGATTGTGTAGCCTTAGCCAGGTGAACCCCAGTATCAAGGGGGCATGAGGTGATTGTATTAGTTCGAACGTGATCGTTTCTCTGTGGGTTGCCCCAACGAACATAGAGAGCGGACAGGTCTCTCGGGTGACCACTCCCCGACCTAAGAGGCTACCGTCAACAGCGGTCACCACAGAAGGAGTTTCTTTGGGACGTAGTGGTAGCCCATGTTGTACGGCCCATTGTTCGTCCAGAAACACTCCAGCCGCCCCGGAGTCTATGAAAGCGTGGGTGACCACAGAGTGGTCTAGCCACCTAAGCGAGACGGAGATCAACATGCGATGGGGAGGAGATGTGTTCTTACTGCTTAGGGGTTCTCCTCCTTTGGTCCCTAAGCTTTTTCGTTTCCCGGACGTAACGGACATGTACGTAGGAGGTGATCCGCTTGTCCGCAGTAGAAACAGAGACCGTGATTCCTCCTTCGTGTTTTCTCTGCTTCCGTGAGGTGCCGTATAGTGCCAATCTCCATGGGTTCCTTGGGAGGTTGGCTGGGTGCAGTAGGTGGTGTATGAGAACCGCTATGGGAGGGAAGCGGCCGATGTCGCCTGCCTTTGTCTTTCTCTGCGTTTCTCTCCTGAATGCGGCTGTCCACGCGCAAACAGAGGGTGATAAAGTCCCCCAGATCAGATGGGGGATCGTGGAACAACAGCACGTCCTTGATCTTCTCATTGAGGCCCTTCCGATAAGCAGCTCGGAGGGAACCCTGATCCCACTGGAGTTCACAGGCCAGAGTACGGAATTCCACAGTATATTGGGCTAGAGTCTTATGTCCCTGCTGTAGCTCCAACAAGGAGTTTTCAGCTGTTTCTTTGCGACCTGGCACATCAAAGACCGATCGTAAGGCCTCCATGAAAGCTGGACAGTCATCCATCAGGTCGGATCCCTGTTCGATAAGGGGAGAGGCCCACAGCAGTGCCTCACCCTTCAACAATGAAATGATGAAGGACACCCGTTTGGAGGAGGTGCGAAACGCCCGTGGATGGTTGCGGAAATGTAGCAAACATTGATTCAGGAATCCCCTGCATTCTTTGGGATCCCCAGCATACTTGTCCGGGAGAGGCAAGCGAGCGGTAGCGCCACCGTCCTCTGGGCTGGGATCCCTGGGTACGTAAGGCGGTCTGGCAGAGGGAGCGACAGCCAGAGACCGTAGCAAGTCAGTCATAGTGTCCATTGTGCTGGATAAGGACTGCAGTTGAGTGGAGTGAGACGTAAGCAGCTGCTCCTGCAGGTCCTGGCGGGAGAGGACGTTAGCCATATCCGCGGGGTCCATGGTTAGGCCCGTTCAATGTGTTACGTGGAATCAGGCACCACAGGTGATGGACCCACAATGCAGAAATGGCGAGTAAATCCAATAAACAAGCCGGGATCGAGGCAGGCAGCACAGGAGCGAAGTCAAACAACAATAGCCAAGGTCGGGACGGGCAGCGCAGGATCGTAGTCAAAGAACAATAGCCAAGGTCTGGTACACAAGAATAGCAATCAAAAGGCACAAGCGAAACAAACACCCCGAGAACAATGATTTGGACTCGTTGAACGGGCAAGGAAACACAGGACCAGGAAGTTTAAATAGGACCAATGGCGGGAAAGCAGGTACGATGACGTCATCGCGACCGGCGCAAGAGAAGCGTCGTCGCGATGACAACGAACCAAAACAAACCCTCCTGCCTGTGGTACCTCCGCGAATGACGCGGAAGCGCCACACAGGCAGGAGAGGAAGAGACAGCAACCGTGGACAGGCAGCGGCGATCGAACACTCGATCGCCGCCGACATGTCCGCGGCGGCTAACCACAATCTCCTCTCTGCCTGTGCTGCCGCCGCGAGCGACGCGGCGGCGCCACACAGGCAGAAGAGGTACTGGTCGGGCGCCGCGAGCATGTAGCGGCGGATCGTCTCTTCGATCGCCGCTGACATGTAGCGGCAGCCCGTTCAGGACTGACACACACGCCCCCTCGTGTGCGCGCCGCACGCACGGCAACACACGAGGAGGACGGGCGCGAAGAACGCCGAGGGACCCCAGCCGGCCGGGTAGGTATGACACACACATTAATTTATACTCTCACTCATTCACACAATTCATCCACACATTAATTCATTCATTTTCTCACTCATTCACACAATCCATACAGACATTAATTCATTCATTATCTCATTCATTTACACAATTTATACAGACATTATTTCATTATCTCACTCATTCACACAATTCATCCACACATTAATTCATTTATTCTCATGCATTCACACAATTCATCCACACATTACTTCATTCATTGTCTTACTCATTCTCACTCTTTATTTCAAGATTCTTACTACCCCCCTTTCTCACAATCTCTTACCCCTTCTCACTATCTACCCCTCTCCTCCCCTTCTCATGATCTACTCCATCTCCTTCCCTTCTCACTATCTACTTTCTCTCCCCCTTGTCACTATCAACCCACTCTCCTCCCCCTACTCACTATCTACCCCCTTTCCCCAACTTCTCACTATCTAGCCCTTCTAACACCCTTCTTACTATCTACCCTCCTTTGCAGTTCACTTACCCAGGTGAAGTCCTGTGATGGCAGCGGGAGGCCTCAATCTTGCTGCCCTGCCGCACCGCGTGTAGCCTCACCACTGAAAGTCGGAATATGATGTCATATTCTGCCGCTCATCATGAAGTGCCGCACCGCAAACCAAGGCCTCCCGCTTCCACCACCGCAGTCAGGGCAGCGGTAAGGAGCAGAGGAGACAAAGGGAGCCGAGAGGTTGCTGAAAAAGTTTTCATGTGTGACCACTCGGCGCCCCTCTCCTCCTCTCCCTGACGCCTGGGTGCTGGCGCGAGCCTGGACTTGGTGATGGGGATGGCCACACGGTGCACCAGCTGCCATGGTGCCCTCTGCGGCCGCACAGCTCGCACAACCCAAAGGCCGGCCCTGGCTGTCTGGCAGGGTGCCCTGTCAGGATGGCCCTTTTTACTTTTGATCAATATTTTCTTCCAACAAAAAAAAGAGTCTAATTTATGTCTTCTTAGAAATAGAATTTTGCATCATCAGTAATATAATCCATAGAAGAGGTTACCGTTATTAAATGTATGATAACCAGGGCTATCAAATGGCCAGTATTTGACCAGTTTTGACAGTTTTTTTGAATTTCAAGTTGGTTGCTGGTTGGATACAATGACCAGTTCTAGGGTGTCATCTATAGGGGAAAAAAACAAAACACGTATCTGTTAAGGGCTCATCTTGCACTAATCCAAAAAGCCTTCGGGTCTCATTTTTCGGGCCCATGGAAATGGGCCAAAATTATATGCATAAAAAACTAGTGCCAGACAAAAAAGAAAAAAAACGACGCAAACTTGCTTTCTAGGTGAATAGACATTATGCCTAACAAAAACGAGAAATTAAAATCAAATACCAAAATGCAAACATATTTAGTTTCACGATAATATCAGTAACCAGACTCAATGACATGACATATTCAATACTTCTCCAAATACATATTTTGACATATTTTATACTTTACTCCTATTATCAGTATCATGTAAATGAAGCGTTTGTGACAGATACTGTATCTTGAGCATTGAAAACTGACTTCCTGCGTTTATTTAACACAGAAGTGCAATGCAGTGACAGTTCAAACTCAAATTCCCCCAACATATCCTGTCAAAGTACCTTAACAAAGCATTGGAAGGACAAGCTCCTGGGATGATATTGCAGTTCTGCCTAAAATCCTATTTAATCTGTGTCCTTCTGGATGAGATTGCCAGTGTTCATGCTTATTCCTTGTCAAGATTTAATTCCCAAACAACTTCATTGTAATTATGAAGACTTCTAAGGCCACAGGGAGGAAGGTTTTATATTAAACCATTATTAATTTATTACAATTATTTGAAGTTTTTATAGCTGTGAAGTAAGATATTCATGATAGTACAGGGTTGAACTAATGATGTATTTTTCTTTAAATGTGAGACTTTACAAATACTATAATAATACCAAAATATGTGTTAACAAAATTCAAATGTTTGGTTTATATTTATATTTTCTTCCACAATACTGGTAATATATCAAACATATTAGATTCCACACCTTTTGTATCTATTTATCTGTACACTCCCTACTACTACATAGACTGTAAGCACTTGAGGACAGTAATGCATACCTTGTACAAAATATTACAATGCTTGTATGACTACTGTACTAGTTAGATGGCTTATTGCATCTTGTCTTTATAATACTGTAAACTGCAAATTACACATATGCTCTATATGTATGTACTATAAAATGAAACATATACATACATAAATACATAATACTGTAAGCGAGGGACTAGAGATACAGAAAAAGTGAATATAAATAAGATAAAAAGAATCAACCGCTGGCTTACTTGTTTAGTAATCTCCACTGATTACTTCCTTCTTCACTTCCAGATAGATAAATAGGTGATAGATACAAAGGTAGGTAGATAGATACACAACAGAACTCACAGAATGTTTCACAGTAATACAAAAGTAATATTATGGTAAATGTAAAATATAAGATGTTACAGATATTTTATAATTCTACTGCTTCTATTAAATATGATAAATTTCACAATTATTTGCCTCCACTTAATACTATAGAATTATAATTATGTTTTCACTAACAGTGATTTACTTAGTGTATCTTGATTTACGGTATGAGGAATGTGTTTAGCTAATGAAACATTTTAATTTACAATGCATGATGCAGTATAAAATTACTTTGAATATCTGGATTGCATTACTGTTGACTACCGGCCAAAGTGTTAAATCAGGGAAGAATTAGCAATGTAAGCCCTTTTATCTCAGGTACATCAAAATATTCTAACAATAAATGAAGCTGGCTCTATGAATTAAAATTCAATCTTGAAATCATGTAATAAATAAGGCCTTTTTATTATGTAGCATTTTTAGAGGATAACACAATGACATTTTTTTATCAGCTTACCATATACTGTGGTATATTATGCTACGGCCCTTATTCTTTTATTTGTATAGCATTCAGCTTCCAAACTTCCGCTTCTTTACAGCATGTGCCCCTATAAATGAAAGAGAATGATAAATATATCTATTTATTTATAAATATATTTATTCACTATAGTGAAAGTTTTCAGATTTTAATTAAATATCTTCCCTACGCTTTGAGAGGGCAATCCCAGCAAGCTTCCCCTACAAAGATAGTTGACTGACCCCTGATCTATATATATATATAATGCAGGGCCAGATCAACTCTACAATAGAAACATGTTGGTTTGGTCTATCATGATGTACAGTGAGTTGATTAATTGAAACTGCAGCTCATCTGCAGAGTCAGTTGTAATGCTGTATAGGGAAGTTATAATGTCTGCCCTCTGATAGATTGAACTTGTCATGTTGCTGTATAAGGACTAGATACAGTAATATATAATTTATATATTTTTTTTGTTGGGGGTCTTAGGAATGTAGAATTGATGACAGATGACAGATAGGAACCATTTGGCCCATCAAGTCTGCCCTTTTTCCTGATGAAAAAACTCAAACTTTAATCAATCCTTGGCTGGGTCTTCACAAACAGCCGATCTGACTTGTACTGGGCCAGTCCACGTCAGATGGGCCCTTTGTGAAAAAGTTTGCTTGGGAAGGCAGAAATGCAGCAAAGTCATGTAATGTGATGTTACTTGAACCAGCTGTAAAGGCAAGGCAGCTCGCACAGAGGAAAGGGGTTGAGTAGAGGGAATGAGAGTAAGGGAAAGAGGGAGTAACTGTGTACTTAAAGTGAGAGTCTATGTGTAAGTGTGTGTGAGCATGAATGTGTGAGCATCAATGTATATGTGTAAGTGTGTGTGCATGAATGTGTGTGTGTGAACATTTGTGTATATGTTTACGAGCAAAAATGTGTGTATGAGCATGAATGTGTAAGTTTGTGTGAGCGTGTATTTGTGTTTGAACATGAGTTTGTATGTGTAGGTGCATGAGTGTGCATGAATATGTATGTTTACATGTGTGTTGGCATGAGTGTGCAAGTGAGTATGTGTTAGCATGAGTTTGTAAGTGTGTGTGTGTTTAGTGAGCATGTGTAAGTGTATATTAATGTGTGTGTAAGCATGAGAGTGTATGTATGTATGTATCATTAGTGTGTAAATTTGTGTATTTGTGAGAGTGTGTGCCAAGTTAACTCAAATTGGTCAAACTGGAGAGTTGGGAGGAGAGTGGGCAGGAATGTTATGGTTTTAATTCCCTCAATTCACAATTAATTATAAAGGGCCAACATTGGCAGGAGTCTCCAACAAAAAGGGCTGAGCTGGTCCTGCACAATCCATAATTCAATAGGTGAGGAAACTGAAGAACTCTCATTGCCTTACCTATGCTATTATACAGGGCCAGTCAAGCGTTCAATGTATTGGAATCTCCATAGAACTGAACATTCATAATGTATCGTGAAGTTGATTTGAAACCACACCTCCCTCTTTAAGATTACTGTTCGACATATATATTGTCTCCTAACAGTCATAGATTTGCATATTATTATGTGCCCTTGTATATTATTTTGTACCCGTCGTGACCAAGGCTGTCACTTTTGCAGTGCTCGTGTTTAGCTGTAACTTTATTCTCTCCCATGTATTGCACTCACACTACTTTTTATCATTCAACTTTCTATAAAAAAAAGATGGAGAAAAATGTAAAAAACTTTTCCTCACTTTTATTTGAAGCTAATAAAAAAACTGCTAAGTAAATTCTACTATTTGTCCTGAGTTTAAAAATACCCAATCTTTTTATGTTTTTTGCAAGTTATAGGGCAATAAGTACAAGTAGCGTTTTTGCCGGCCAATTCAATTTACTCCATCATATCTTGGTATTTAAACCCTTTCCATGTGCCTATTTACAGTGGCCCCTTGTCAAACTTTGTGGTGGCAAATTTGTGTTTTGTTTCACACAAAATGTAATTCAGCTCCTTGTATATGTCACTGCCAAACAACATCTCAATATGTGTTCACCAACATCTCCTGAGTTCAGTGGTACAGCCCATGCATGGATCTGTTGGGTTATTTGGAAGGTTAAAAGCCACATTTGAGAAGTGCACATTTGAGTCCTAATTGGGCCATCTTTGAAGCCGACCAATTCAATTTATGCCATCAAACCATGTTTTTTTGTAAAAATTGACACCCAAAGGTATTTTAAATGCTGTTATTTTAACCCTTTCCATTCTACCACTAGCCTTTTCCAAAATATGTGGTAGTAATTTGTTTTGTATTTTTTTCACACAAATTGTACTTCAGGTATGAGTTTATTGTTGCCGGGTATACATAACTGTTAATCAACACCCCAATATGTGTTCAGAAACATCTGAGTACAGTGATACCTCCCATGCATAGGTTTGTTGGTTTGTTTGGGATGTTAAAAGGCCACATTTGAGATGAGTGTATTTTTCCATTTAGAATTTTACCATTTGGTCATACATACCCCTATGTCCTATCTGGGACATCTTTTAAACCAAGCCAATTCATTTTACCCCATCACACCATATATTTTTTTTTAAATTAGACATGCCAGGGTATTTCAAATGGTGGTATTTTAACGCTTTACATGCACTAATTCCACCACCACTTTGTCAAAGTTTTTAGTAGTCATTTTGTTGGTGGGTTTTTTCCACACACATTACAATTTAGTTATGAATTTATAGCTCCTGGCATACATCACTGTCAAACAACACCCCAATATGTGTTCAGCAACATCTCCAGTACAGCAGTGATACCGCCCATGCATGGGTTTTTCGGGTTGTTGGGGAGGTAAAACCCTTTGGGAAGTGAACATTTTTAACTTGGAACTTTGACATCTGGTTCTTCTGCCACCATGTCCTATTTGGGACATTTATGAAGCCGGTCAGTTCACTTTACCCCATCAAATCATATTTTTTTTTTTAAACTAGACACAGCAGGGTATTTACAATGCCAGTGTTTTAACCCTTTTAAAACAGGCATCTGTCGCCATACAGTGTATAGTGGACATTGATGCCCTGGGGAGGAGCCACACAGAGTCCCTGATGCCCATCTCAGTGTTGCTAAATGCCTCAACATCGAGGCATTACAGCAGCACCATTTAGATCATAGATCACTTTCTAAGCTTGTTTAATGCCATGACGTGCCAGGCATATCATTGGTCGTTAACTGACTTTGGTGGTTGACTGATTTTGTGTGACGTGCCTGGCACCTCACTGGTTGTTGAGGGGTTTTAGCGTGATGCAAATATAACAATTTTATGTCAAGAGTGTTTCCACCAATTAAGATTATAAGTATGAAACCCAGACAAGCACATTTTACATAATTAGTGAAACCTTTTTTTACTTAAAATTGCTACATTTCTATCAAGCTGTACCCTTAGAAGTGAGTGTGTTTATAATGATATAACCTCTAAACTATCATGCAGAGGCTATACTGTTACTTTTGGAATATAGTACTATACTATATACTAAACAAACATTTTTTATTTACCTGCATCCCTAAAATATAGGTTCCATATCCTCCTTCTAGTGTATATCTAATGTAAATTCATAACACCGATCAAAGTTAAACAAAAACTTAAGAATAGCAGATAAATAAAGATGAAAACATCTTTCTATGACATACTGAATGTATGTGTGCCTCTCAGCTTTGATTTTGGATTTCACACAACAGATGGTTTTGAACAAAAACAAAGTATTTTAGGAACTTTGCTTAAGCTTGTTTATATCATGTGTGTGTTGATCATTGTGATTTGTCTTAATATATTTAGTTTCATGTGGGCACCTGCAAGAGGCGCCTGATTAGTGACAGCTTCCCAATTTACATTGTCAATTTTCAGCCACAGGGATAATGACTGAAGCTCATTTTTTGGTTAGAGCAGCTCTGTCATTTTTGAGAATTTCATCTACGTAAGTATATTTTAAGCAAGTATTAGTTTGTAATATAAGTTTGGACATTCCAGTCAATATGATTACATAGAGCAGTTACACTGAAAATATATTACAGTGGGGACAAGAAAGGTGATGAAAAACCCCTCCACTTAAAGTTAAGAAACACTTAAATCATTATTTTTCCTGCTACACTATGTAGGTAGGTGATGATTTTAACTACAGCATTTGCGAAAGTAATTAAATAGTCTAGATACTTTCCTAAATGTATGCGGCACTTTCAACTCCATATAAATCGCAGATGTTGAAATCAGGCACAAACCATTTAGGCAGTGGGTTTGCAGACAATTACAAATAATAACAAAAAAATGCTTTCAGCCTTTGGCCATGCTTTATTCATATTCTTTGCATGATTGCTACTATTTCAAGGTTTTCAAAAAACTTACAGAAAAAAATAGATAAAGAAATGCCATTTTTGGCATGATGATCTCTTAAGGTTGTCTCTATATTGTTTAAAGTACTGCATTGGTAGATTGAGATGAACTGTACCTGCTCAAGCATTTATGGTTGAGGATGTAAGGTGATGGCTGGAAGCAGGTCAGGAAACAGGCACAGAGGTGGCCAATTGTCAGAGGCTGGACAAGATAGAGATATTGGTGTGAGCTAGCAATAGATGACAAAGTCTATGTGTGAGGGATCAGGTGGAGTGAGAGCATATCACAGAGGTTAGACAATGTAGAGTCATCCATCATACAAAAATATAGAATAGGGAAAAACTAGATATAAGCCATGAAAACAGCTTGAAAAAGATAAACTTGTCAGACAGCAGTGCACTGGAAGAAAACTGTATTTGCTCGAAGATAGAATGAGTAAATGCTCTGAAAAAATACCCCTCTAGGGAAAAACTAGATATAAGCCATGAAAACAGCTTAAAAAAGATAAACTTGTCAGACAGCAGTGCACTGGAAGAAAACCGTATTTGCTCGAATATAAGATGAGCAAATGCTCTGAAAAATACCCCTCGTCATATATTCAAGGTTGTCTTATAATCCGAGCTCAAATAGAGGTCTGACTATAAGACTAAGATCCAGACCCCCAGAGTCTGGATCTTAGACTCTGGGCATCTGGAGCTGCTGCCCAGCACTTCCCCCAGGGCTTCTATGACAGAGCACCGTCATGACATGAGTTTCTGGCGCTCTGTCATAGAAGGCTTGGCAGGGGTTATCTACACGCATCAGGCAGACTTGCATAGCAGGGGGGGGGAGAGTGGCAAACCTGGGGTCTGATGTGCATAACTGGGGGGCAGGTTAGCAAATAAAAGGAAATAAAAAACAAGAAATGCATTTTTCTCACTCAGTTTTTTTAAATATAAAAAAATATTAATATTTACTAATAAAACTTTTTCCTATAGGGTAGTCTTATATTCAGTCCCCCCCCCTAAATTAATATTCTAATTTTTTTGGGGGGCACCTTATAATCAGGGTTGTCTTACAATCAAGCAAATATGGTATATTAATTTTGGTTTGATTGTTGTTTTCAATAAATGAAGCACTAGATATACCTATGCACTGCTATGCTCCAGATTGACTTAAATGGGTTCCAAAGACTTGAATAGGGGTCATTGAGATCTATGGAAAATGCAATGTGATACTATCTCCAAACACTTGAGACTGGTGGTACACGAGGATGCATATGCAACCGCCTACACAACCAGATTGGATCATTATCCTCCTCCTACTGGGAACAGAACAAGATATGGTCTGTGCCTCCCATACATTATGTTTAGGTGAGGGGTGTAAGGGGGGTTTAGTTGGTACTAAACCACAAGGCTTATTTTATTACTCCCGCTCCACCGTACATATTAATGGAAGCGGGGGCAATTGTGCCCCCTTTGGTTAAGAGAGCCCTGGGGAGTTTTGTTTCATTTGTGGGAGTTTCAGATGAGAAAATATGAGTGAATTTCCATTTAAATTGGATTCTTTTGTCTGAAAAAATCACACATTTTAAATGCACAAGCACCCACATGTGCTTGCGAACAACTTACATTATAGTATATGCAGCCACAATTGAGTCTGGTCAAACGAGTTAATCTTTAACTTGACTGACCAGTTTATAGCTTTGTGAATAGACCCTGTTCTCTATATTTAATATATCTAATATTTAATTAGATATAATTAATCATTTTGAACTATAACAGTTTTTAGAATGCATGTTTCCGCCGGAGATACAGTAGCTATAATATTTAAAATATGATATTATTCTATATTAAGCAGTTATCTAGGGTTTTAATCTGCTTATGTTTATATCATTACAATATTTGGTAATTTATGTTTGATTTATTTCCTAATTCCTAGAGTATACTTGATTAACAAATATTGTTTATCAATCTAAACAGTATATCAGAGTATATCATTTAACATGCCAAACTTTTTATGTATCCTGCTATAATATGTATCAATTCATTTTACACCCTTTTCCTTTCAATCTTTACAGTTTCCTTTTAAATGTTATCAGGAACACAATTTAAATTTACCTTGGGAGGTACTGTCCATTGTCAGTGGATTGATTAAAAAGTTACACCTATTTTATTCAAAATCGAAATATTTATATTTACTTTTACTGTCAAATTGATTTATACCTGTAATATCAGAAAGTATTGTTGTTTCATCTTCTCTAAGCCAAGTGTAAATTTCAATTTGAAAACAATGTCATTAGTCACTTTCATGCAACAGGTATTTTATGACCCATTTACTCTGGATATGGTTATAATGCTATATTGATATTTTACTTATTGTAAAAACAAAACATTTCAGTGACTGAATGCTTGCTTACTCATATTATTTTATCATTCAACATATGAGGAACACATAGTAAACTATAAGATGCTTATTTCAGCACAATATATATATTTGTATATGTTATTTTATTTTGATCTCCTTGGCTCTTCAGGTAAGCTGGTGTAGCTGGTGTTCGCTTGAACCTGTCTGTTTGGGCAAAAGGCAAGCAGGAAGTATAACCAGCTAAGCACTTACCCCATCATTGGGCCCATGCATAGAAGAATATAAATGAAAGACAACTTGGCAAGGCATTGGGCTTTGTGAGCCAGTTTAGTTTATGCTTTGTTATGGCTATCTCACCCAGTAATTATTATTTTTTGTGTATGTGACTGTATATGGTGCAAAAAAATAAGATGCTTAAAATCGACATTTGTGGAATTTGTGGAATTAGAATACTTGGCATACCTGGTGCTAAGACCAGCCCTTTTGAAGTATTATATTAAATTAAGTATTTGTAAATGTTATTCAATAGGTCCATGTTTTTTCTCTTTATATATTGACTAAAGCAACCAAAATACATACTAAAGCAAATAGAGGAACAGTTTATATGCCCTGTGTGCTTTGAAGGTTTCATCTTTGATTACTGTACTTAGGCTTGTTTAACATCCACAAAAAGGTATAAAAAGTATTTTTCAAGGACATTTTTATGGCAGCATTAAAAACATACATGATGTCTCATTGTGCTCCCCCAAAATAAAGTGCCCTAATAAATGTTTATATCCTGCTTTTGTTTTCTCTGTGTATTTATAGTTTACACTTTATTTTATACCTTTCATTAAACTTTCAGTAATAATCTTCTCAGAATATAAGCTATTTACAATGTTTCTTTAATCAGATACAGAAGTTAAGATACAATCATGTGAGCCTTTATGTAGGTGAGCAGTACATTCTAATAAAAGCAATTAACAAGCAATGGTAATTACCTTACTTGTTATTTGCTGGGGAATCATTGATTCTACTGTTCAATTTGACCATCTGTATTTTTTTGTCAAAAAAACCTTTTTGGATGCAGGGTAGTTGCTCAGTCTCAGAGTCTAATTTACTATTGAAGGCAGATCTATGTGTCCACAGGGAATTAATTACCTCGAGTAATACCGACTAACTTCATTATGTGGACCTGTGAGAGTACACAGTAAATTAAATAAACCTTCAGTGAATAGGAGTGTCTTTTCTGATTTTAGACTATTCTTTACTATGCTTTCCAACGATGGCTGTGCTTTACTAAAAAGTTTTATTTTTTTTAGATTTTTTTCATTCTACACATCACCAAAACGGAAGAATTCAAATATTGCATTACACAATCATTTTAGCCTTATAATTAAAATAAATCTATAGATGTTGGGGGCTTAACGAAAAAAATAATTGTAAAGCAAGATACACAATACAATGTTCAGATATCCTCAATATTCTGGAAGCATATCACATAATTAAATCTGTAATTGAAACCTGTGACTTGTGCAAAACTATCTATTGCTTTTAATATGGGGACAATGAGCAGTGGAAACACTTCATTAGCTTGAAAGAAGAGCAAAAATGTACCATGCTAATTCAAGAGAATAGATGTGCATCTGAATCCACTCTTTGATGCATGTGCCTTATATGAAAAGACAACCTAGCACGAATGTTACACCAAACTGGTTTCATTAAAATACTGTAAGTTTTAGTAGGTGTATATGGTGTAAACGTATTTTTTACTAGGAAAACTAACCCTTAGATTTGCAACATTAATGTGCTGTTACTGGCTGAAATCAAACTACTAATAAGATTCATATGTGTTATGTACTTTCTTTAGATCTGGTTGGTGTATTTGATACGCATCAGCTGTATTGGGGGTAAGTTTTGACCACAAGGGTTTGACTCCAAGTTATTGCAATCTTCCATCACAATAGCTAATGGGCTGGCTAGAATAGAATAATCTGACTAAATTGTTTATTTAGCAAATTATTTGTTTAACAGTATGATAATTTTACTGGGCAACAATACAATTGGGTCAAAGGTACACCTAAGGCATAAAGGTTTAAGGCAGCTAGTGTGTGAGTTGGTAGAATTTGTTTCAAACCACACCTATTATTTTCACTAAAGGTGCGTTGCTACATACAGGTACCTGGTATTCCTTGTCAAAGTTAATTCCTGTCTTGGTTTCCGCTGTTCCCAGCCAGTAGTTGAAGAAAGTGAATGCTCTGACATCTGGATCTTATCTAGATTGAGGTGCTCAGCAATCCATGAACAATTTCATTTTTCTTTGTTGTTGAGGTTTTAGTATGAATAGGTAGATTTACCACAATTAAAGAAACACAATTTATTTAACTATTACAATTAATGTAACTATCCATTCTACAATTGCTAAGGCTATGTTCCATCCACTGAAAGACTTTTGACAAGGGGTAAAAGATTGCCTAGCTTTAGAATATCAGTGATACTGGGTATATATTTGCATTGTTAATCACATATTGAATCAGGTATTCAATCTAGCTATGATAAGTATCTATGTTTAGGTTTCTCTTGAGACCCTAATTTAGTGAATCATTGGCAATAAGATTCCAGATGAACTATGTGGTAATTATCATATAATTGGAAGATCACCAAAGCAATTATCAAGCTGATAGCAACTGGCTGTAGTCTGTATTGCAATATGTTATATCAAATGCTTTCAGCTTGATATGTTACATAAGAATCCAACAATTACATATTAGTTCTTTTGAAAAGGAAAAAAATATTATTGGTTGTCACACTTTGATTTAAGATTTTAATATTTAGAAGGAATCCACAAAATTGGTAACAGGGCACCACAAAACTGCAAACACATAGAAGCCTTGGGTATGTAAGTTCAATGAAAGGTTTATCTTTGGTAAAGGTCCATTATCATCACTTCTGACATTTGAACATGGGAATTTACACCTTATAAGAATCCTGGTTTTTCCACAGCATGATCCAATGTAGGGTAGCCTAATGGTGCCACAAGTCAAATCCGGTACTATTTATGTAAACTATGCACTATAAAAGTGTGAACTGAGCCTAGTGAATCTTTTGACCATATGATCTCCAATGCTTTTTATCTGCTAAGACTAGGAAATCAATGCAAAATAACTATTCATCTCCACAGAGAAAATAAGTGATATATGATAATATTGTCACAACATTTCTGCATAGTGAAAACATGAGCATTATGGAGAGGCTGGTTCTCCATGTTCTTTGATGACTGAAAAATATTTGTTACCGTAAAAAAGAAAAAATGGTTCTGCATAAAAAAGGGACAGCATAAACCCTCTTGAAGCACACAAAGAAAAGGAACCCCAGCACTCCAAACAGCTTCCAGTCTCTAGGACACTTTATTGAGCTTGACAAAGGCCCTGTTTGGCCGAAACGTTGCTTTTGTTTGCTCTCGCTTAATAAAGTGTCCTAGAGACTGGAAGCTGTTTGGAGTGCTGGGATTCCTTTTCTTTGTTTGAAAAATATTTGTTAGCTGATTTAAATATACATGGTAGAAAATGTGTCTGTGTTTAATACAATATGAGAAACATAATATTATTGAATAGGTTAAATGTTTTAGATATATAATGTAATTAACATAGAATGGTCTCATCCAGACATAAAAATATATGTGTGCATCTGTGTGTGTATAATAGAATGCCATTTTCCAATTTAATTTAAATTTTAATTACAATAATAGCAAAACAAAATAATCTGGGGATTTAATTTCAATTCTAAAATGTGCACTTAGCTTGCTTTATTCTTTCTTTGAAATAAATAACAAAGTCTATACAGAAATATAAGCACTGGTAAGAAGTAAGCACAAAGCAACACAACTTTATGAAAAGCTTGATTTTCTCAGTAATTATGCAATGGCTTTCTAGAGAATTGACATTTGCAGTGATGTTGTGTGGTGCTTTTTTAAGTAGTTTCACCTTTTGTTCTTGATATATGAGCATTTGAATATTTTTGAAATTCATTTTTTATTTTTTTTTGGAAAGCATAGATAATTTTGCTCTAAATATTGACACTATAACTAGACTCTAAAAAACGAAAAAGCATTTTGCCATTTTTCGGGGTGAATGAGAATTGTATCTGCTATACTCATTAGTCTCTGCTTGTTCTGCGGCAGAATGGCAATAAAACAAATGCTATATTAATATTTTTTTGCAAAACAACTCTCTTACAGTGCCTGTAATAGGAGCTGCTCAAAATTGTGATATAATCCTTGCTTTTCTGTAGAGGTAAATTAATGCACAGCCTTCCTTAAAGGCATTGAAATGGTTAATTGTCATTTGCATATTAATTATGCTCCTGAGATTTTTACTTTTATTTCATGTGATACAGTGTTACTTAATGTAAGAAACACTTCCTTTAGTGGGTGTGGTGGATATGTGGAACAGCCTTCCAGCAGAAGAAGCTTGAATTCCACATGATCCCTGAAATTATTTTTTTTTATGTAATAAAGTTTGACTTACTTAATAGATTCATATGAATTTACAGAATTTACAGGTTCTGGCCTCGAAAATGAGGCCAGAACCCCCCACAAAGTGGAAGAAAACTATGCAAAAAAGCTCAGAATTTTCATTCTGGTTAACTATCTCAAGCGCAAATGTTTCTATGCTGACCACTTCCGCTTCTTCTGACCACTTCCGCATCTTCTTGTTCTTCATCTTCTATCTTCGGCCACATCTCTGCTAACATAATCTGCTGTAAACTTCCTCAAAAATAGCTGCAGTTCTGTTGACACCTTCACCCCTGATCCTCCAATCAGGGGAGAGAAAGTCACCAAAATCGTAGCGATCTTGCTTTAAGGTAAACTTTAGCCCAAATGGTTTGGGCATAATGGTGGTGCTTTCATTGACGTCCTAACGCCCTTAGGCGGAAATTCACAGCGTTGAAGTTCTCTTCCCTGAATGGTGGATAGGGGGAGACGACAACATCCACCAGTTTTGCTAATGTTCACGCCAAGTTATGTACAAAAACATGTAGTTGAAGATGGAAGACAGAAGATAATAGATAAAGGAAGACGATTAAAGGCAGAAGGTAGAAGATAAAGAACAAAAAGATGTGGAAGTGGTTGGCAGAAGCAGAAGAGGGCGGCAGAGACAATAGGGAACAATTTAGAGAGTGTGTGAGAGAGAGTGAACGAGAATAAGAGTGTAAGGTGTGAGAGAGAGCGAGAGAGTGAATGTGGGCATTGGGCAATGAATTTCATTCTGACTCCCATGAAATGAGTTTCCTCAAACCGAATAGGACAAAAACAAGCCAAAAATTTTGAATTGTTTTTGGCCCATTTGCACATGTCTATTACTTAATGTAAGGATGCTTTACTTTACTGAGGGGGTGGTGGATATATGGAACAGCCTCCCAGCAGAAGCAACTAGAGGTCCAGAGATTTTTTATTTTATAGTCTTTGCACCTCTCTATTATAAGTTACTGTTTTGGTTAAGATTTTTCACATATTATTAACAAATTTAGTTTTAAAGTGATCTACGATATAGATGTATATCTATCTGTATAGATATACCTGGCATTGCAATGATTAACTCTAGCCTTTTGTTTTTCTTTTTTCTGTATGTAACCTTTTGCATCCTGTCCTTTATTGCTTCTTGACAGTTTTAATTTGCTAATACTTATTAAGCAGCACCTGTTAGATTTATTGGACTCTGAATGCTTAACAGGTGTACCCACTTTAAACGTTGACCATATTTTCTGGAAATGCTGCAAAAATGATAATCATAGCTCGTTTGAGCCTGCCTGACCCCAGATAAAGTAACATCTTTTAATTACTGTCAATCATCCAAGAAAATTTGTGAGAGAGAGAGATGACTCATCTATAGCAGGCAAACGAATGAACGAAACATAAAAAAATGTCAGCAGTTTTGCAATGTGCCATTGTTGTTTCATCAGGTAGCTCCTTGTTATTGGAGATTCATACAAATCCATGAAATAAGCATTTATGAATGCATAATGTTCCACATTCATTCGTTTTGTTGGATTTTTTTTTAGATGCTCTCTTTCTTATATGATGACTAATTGCTTTGTAGATAGGCCCTTTAACGGTAAGTGATGATCTTTTTTAACCCACAGCTTTTCACTATTTGAATGGTGCTTGGATAGATCCTACTCCCCTTACTTGGGAAACTTGGATGCTGTGAGTAGGAAGGGCTTTTTTTAAGGGAAAGGAAAACCAAGGATTTTAAGTCAGAACTTCAAATCACATTTGTTACTTGTAGTTTTATAAATCTATGAGTTGCTAGCTTTTAAACTGGCATATACCTGACTTTCCTACATGAGTTTTAAGTGACTTTTATTGCAAGTGCTAATGCAAGTTGGCTTTATTTTATTTGTGAGTTCTTTTTTGCCAGTTTGCAAGCACTCACATTTAGTGAGTAGATCCCAATGGGTTTATTTACTAAATTAGCAAGTGAGGTTACAAATGTAATTTAATTGCATTCACTATGCATAATGAAGGACTGGCTCTAAATTTCTTTTTGGAGGACCGACTCTTTGCAATGCATAGATAATATAATAATATTACATTATTCAGTTTACCTACTGTTAAATGAATAAGCACCTTTGATGACTCATGCCCTTTCAGTTATTTAAAAGCATTCAATTGCACCTCATTCAAATATAAAAACTATGAATGGTTCTAATCTGGATAACTCATTAAAATGATTACTCCAAATGAAAGCTTCATTTCTTTCTAACACAATACATATTTATATTTGGAATTGTGCTATGTATAAATGAAAAATAATAATTTACATAGCTACCAGAATGTGAGTTTATTCAATTTAAGATTTTACCTTTTACTTTTAGGGCAAATCAAAATTTTATTGTAATTTTCAGGTAATGTAGGGAAGGGGTACAGAAAGGAAAAAAGGGAGGGGAAGGGGTAGAAGAATCCACACAGGTGATACATAATGCGCCAACACGCTACAAAAGAAGAGCCATAACAGAGTACATAGACAAAGTACACTCAAGGACACACGAAGTGCCCGCACAGCGAAGGAACCACAGTCTGTGCACCCGGCCAGGTGCAGCAAATATCGTTAACAGTCGCGTAGGACAGATGAAAAATCAGGGTGGACAGGCCGACATGTAAACAAAATATTCGGCGATGCCCCAATTACAGGATATCAGAAAATCCCTCTACCATAGGCAGGCGCACGCATGAGTGCAACAGGCGAAGCACTAGTGATGCAGAACTCATATCAAAGAAAAGTTAGCTAAAATAGGACACCAACTGAAGCAATTGGAAAGTTCCCATTCCAAGGCCGGGAACGCCAAGGCACCCACAAGAGGAGCAACTCCAAGAAAAGTAGTATTCAGGGTACCAGCCAAGAGCTGCAGGCGGAGTGTTCCTGCGACTGTTTGCGGAGCAGGACCGTGTACACGAATGAAAATTTCCGGGCACCCGGGAAAGCCCATAATTAAAGGGCCCGCAGGCCGCATAAAGGCGCCGAGCAGACCAGAAGGAAGGGGTGTGGAAGGAAAAAAAAAAAAAAAAATAAAATAAAAAAAAAAATAAAAAATAAAAAATAGAGGAGAACGAGAAGGGGAGAACAAGGGAAGAGAATCAGAAAGAACCAAGAAAAAGAGAAAAAAAAAAAAAAAAAAAGGGGGGGGAGGGAAGGAGAGAGGGAGGGACACAAAACCACAACACAAGTACATAGGGAGTCAAAAAGCTATAGAGAAGACAGGAAGACACAGAAACTCGCACGGCTCACACAGATTACTCCAGTAAGGGACGAATAGTAGGGTCACTCACGAAAGACAACCAGCAGAACCACAAGGCCTGATACCGCTCCATACTCCCAGAAGCTATATGATGCAGTTCATCCAAAACCCTGAGCCGCTCCACTCGGAGCACCCATTCAGCGAACGTGGGGGGGGCAGGGCAGCCCCAGTGTAAAGGAATTAGAGCCTTAGCAGCCACCAGCAAGTGGCAGAGTACCGATTTCCGGAAGCGCTTGACGGATTGGGGCACATGAAAAAGAAGGAAACACTCCGGGGTGAGAGGGGGAACCGAGTCCGTGAAGCGATGAAGTGTGGAGTGGATGGCAGTCCAGAAAGGGACAATACCCGGACACTCCCACCAGATGTGAAGGAGGGAACCCGGAGTGGCGTCACACCGCCAACAACGGTTGGGGACATCAGGGCGATAGGCAGAAAGCAGCGCAGGAGGGCGATACCAGAGGGCCAGCAACTTATACGACAAGGAGCGAACCTCAGCACAGGGCAAGGCGACGGTAAGGATTTCAGATTTGGAAGGGTTAATCTTAAAATTCGAGAGAGCACCGTAAACCGATAGTTCGCGCAAAATAACAGGGAGAGACAGCCGAGGGTGAGAGACAGGGAAGAGAAGGTCATCCGCGTACGCCAGTAATTTGTGGCGCGTACCCCCAACAGAAAGACCGTTGATGTCAGGGTTGCACCTGATAGATTGCAACAGGGGTTCCAAAGACAAAACAAAGAGAAGGGGGGACAGCGGACAGCCCTGGCGCGTGCCATTTCTAATATGGAAAGGGGCAGAGGAGGTGCCATTGACGCGGACCCGTGCCGACGGAGTGGAGTAGAGAGCGCGGACCCAAGCGAGCAGCCCGGGACCGAAGCCCATATGTGTGAGAGAGGCAAACAGGAAGGGCCAATCAACTCTGTCGAAGGCCTTCTCTGCGTCAGTAGACAGCAAGATCACCGGGAGTTGGGCATGCTTAGCAAAGTGCATCAGGGACAAGGCCCTGATAGTGCTGTCCCGCGCTTCCCGACCGGGAACAAAGCCGGTTTGGTCGGGGTGAATCAGAGAAGGCAGGAACGGTTTGATGCGATTGGCCAGGACCTTGGCAAACAACTTAAGGTCAGAGTTGAGCAAGGAAATAGGGCGGTAGCTGCCACAAAGGTCTGGATCCTTGCCTTCTTTGGGAATGAGGGTGATAGAGGCCAGCAACGTGTGATCATGGATACGACCGCCCTCAAGGATGGAATTGAAGGCAGCTACAAAATGGGGCCCGAGAAGATCCCTGAAAGCAGAATAATACCGCAACGGGAGCCCGTCAGGACCAGGGCACTTACCAGAAGGTGAGGATTTAAGGGCCAGCAAAAGTTCGGGAAGCGTGATTGGGGAGTCGAGGGAGGCAGTCGCCTCCGCAGGGAGCGTGCGGCGAATCGTCCGCTCCAAATATCGCCGCACCTCGTCCGACCCCACACGGGGTGCCGAAGGCGGATCCCCTCCACGTACATTATACAACCTCTCATAATATGCCTTGAAACAATCAGCGATATCTGAGGGAAGCGAACGAAGGTGACCGTCAGGGGAGCGGATCCTCGAGAGATACACCGACTTTCTAGTCGCCCTCAAAGCCCTAGCAAGGTATTTTCCCGGTTTATTCCCGTGTTCATAGAACAAGGCCCTGGAGCGGGCGAAGGATCTCTGCATCCGGTCATTAAGAATAGAGGCTAACTCGCCCCTCAGAGCAAGCAGGCGTTGCAGGTCAGCTCCCGAGCCAGATGACTTATGAGCCCGTTCAGCCTCCGCTATCTGCCCATATAGCTCGTCGACCCTAGCCGCCGCCAGACGCTTTCGACGAGAGCAGACATTGATAAAGTGACCCCTGATCACGCACTTGTGCGCCTCCCAGACAGTCAGCAGCGGGGTTTCAGGGAGCGAGTTCTCCTCAAAATATCGACGGAGAACCTCCAATGCCTCCGCACTAACAGCAGCATCAGAGAGAATCGCCTCATTGAGGCGCCAGGAGCGGTCAGAAGAACGGGCCAGAGGGGAGAGCAGGGAAAGCAAGACCGGGGCGTGGTCGGACCAAGTGGTAACCCCAATAGCGGAGCCACGTAAGAGAGAGGCGTGTTGACAGGGAAGAAAGAAATAGTCAATACGGGAGTAGGAATGGTGAGACATAGAGTAGAAGGTATAATCCCGGTCGGAAGGGTGCAGGGCCCTCCAGCAGTCCAACAACCGATGCTCTGAGAGTATACCAGAAATCTTGTGAAGAACGTGACGGGGAGTCCCGGCCGTGCCAGCAGAAGTATCTAAGGCTGGGTGTAGGGACACATTGAAATCACCCCCTAGCACTAGAATCCCCTCCTGAAAGCCCTCCAACTCCCGAAAAATGCGACGCAGTACATGAGGCTGACCTCTGTTGGGAAGGTAGACATTGGCAAAGGTATAAGTTTGCTCCAGAATCATCCCCTTCACTAGCAAAAATCTGCCCTCAGAATCTTCCCGAGTATCAAGCAAACTAAATGGAAGCCGATTAGAAAAAAGCATCGCCACACCCTTGGACTTAGCAGAAGGGTTATCGCTGAAAAACCCAGTGGGGAAGAATCGAGAAATCAGTCTGGGGGCCCTGGATTTCAAGAAGTGCGTCTCCTGCACGAAAGCAACATCAATTCCCCCCCGCTTAAGATCGCCCAGAAGGGAGGAGCGTTTTTCCGGAGTATTCAGGCCACGAACATTAATAGAGAGCAGAGTTAGACCAGCAGCCATAGCGGACACAACACAGAGACGAAGAGGGACACAAACAGGAATAGGAAAAAAAATAAAAATAAAAAAAAAAAGGGGGGGGTGAGAGAAACTAAGAGGGTACGGAAGAGGAAGGGGAAAGAGAAGGGGGAGAAGAGGAAAAAGACACCAACTACGCCCACCGGGAAAACCGTTCCCAGTAACGGAAGGGCGGTATCGTGTAGGGGGAGGAGCCGACCGACAAGAAAAGAGAGAAAACAGAGACACAGGAGAAGAAAAGAAAAGAGAAGAAAAAGGACGAGCCCAGTAAGGGCCGCCGCTCGCAGGTAAGCTAGACTGAAAGCGCAAGGACCACAAAGAGAGAAGAAGACGGGAGGGGTGGGGAAAAACCGCCGGGCCTTGTAACCCGGACAATGAGCAACAGGAAAACAGCCGCAACAGCGCAGCGGTAAAAAGGGACACAAAAACAAGAGCATCGGGGACCATCGCTCGCCACCAAGTGTAAACAAAAGTGTGGAGACCCAATAACAGAGCCAGAGAAACCCCACTAGACTTAGGTAGTAAAGAGACCCACACACTAGGTCAACTAGATACAGACGTGTGTCGGAGCAGCACGTCAGTACGCACAGGTAGGTACAGGTGCAAGTCAGAAGAAGAAACAAACACTGTGCACGGCGCAAAAAAATAAATAAAAATATATAAATAAAAAATAAAAAAAAAATTAAAAAAAAAACAAAAAAAAACAAAAAAAAAAACCCAGTAAGCGTTGCATAGGTAACCCAAGATCATCGTGGGAAAGCACCTGGAAAACATGGAGTCGCGCAAAAGGCACAGCAGGCGAACCGGCGGTAAACCACACATAAGATGCAGGTAGGCACCAAGACAGTGGAAACAGCGGCTGAGAAAAGAACGTGAGAGCAGGGTAGGCTCATACACCGCAAAAAAAAAAAAAAAATAAAAAAAAAAAATAAAAAAAAAACCCAAACAGAACCCCCAAACCCTACCCGCCTCTACCCCGAACCCAAACTCCACCCAGCATCAACCCAGCCACCCCCCGCCCCCCCAATAAAAGGAAAAAAAAAAAAAAAAATTCATATACATATACATACATCTAAATAGACATGGATAAATCCGCGTATGTAACGCCCTCCAAGGAGTGGCGAGAAGTGTAGCAAGGCACAGCGTAGTGAAGTGCATGGTGCAAGTGGAGTGGGTGAACCCAATGTGGTAAGGGAGCAAAAAGTGCAAACTGGTACCCAGTGGCGGGCATACAGGGCGCCAGACCAGGAGGCCACGAGGCGACAAGGGGTAGACGCCATGGAAAACGCAATGACACCTACTACTAGGAGAGCAGGTAACCTAGTAGAGTCAAAAAGTTAGCCGTAGAGGAGGCAGAAAGGGACAACCCAACAGCCACCTACCAGAGAAAAAAAAATAAAAAATAAATAAATAAATAAATTAAAAAAATTTATATATATATATATATATAGAAAGTAAAGAAATAAAAGTGAAAAGTGTGTGAGATGTGGGTGAGTAAGCCGGAAACAGGGTGAATGTCAGCGTGAGGGTCCCAACGGCTGATGCTCAAAGAGTCTAGTGAGCGTGGCAGGAAAAATAACAGGTGAGATGACGGTGGTGACAGCAACAGCGCTGGGACTCACAACCAGCTATTCCTCGATGTCGCCCCGGCGGCGGGAGGCCAGGGCGTGCTGCGCCTGGGAGACACGGCGGCGAGAAGAATCCCGGCATGTCGGATCCAAACGACCGCGGCTCCGAGTCGGCAGGGCTGGGGTGCGCAGAGAGCCAAGAACCACTTCTGCAGACGACCAGTCCGAGATGTGGGGGTCCGGAAAGCCTAAATGCTGCAAAACACCTCCGACGTCCTGGAAGTGCCTGATGACAAGAGACCGATTGTCGTAGCGGATGATCAGGGCAAAAGGATGCCCCCAGCGATAGGGCACCCCGAGCCTCTGCAATTCAGCCGTCAGCGGCCTCAGGGCCCTCCGGGCCTGCAGAGTCAGGTCAGAGAGGTCCTGGTAGAAGGACACCTGGTGCCCATCAAACAGCCAAGTGCCCACCTCACGTGCACGAAGCATGATGGCTTCCTTCACCAAGAAGTCGGCAAGGTGGCAGATAATGTCCCTGGGGGGTGTCCCAGGTCCCCCTCGAGGGCGAAGGGCCCTATGAGCTCTGTCCAGGGGCATCAGGGAGTCAGCTGAACGACCCAAAAGGTCATTAAAGAGTCGCGTGAGGAGTGCCCGCACATCCTCCGGGCCATCAGACTCCGGAATCCCGCGAACGCGGATGTTGTGGCGACGGCCTCTGTTGTCGAGGTCTTCAATCCTGCGGCGGAGTTCTAGCAGGTAATGAGAATGTTGCGTCGCCGTCTGTTGCAGATGAGTGTGTGTCAAGTGATGCTGCGTCGAGGAGGCCTCGAGGGTCTGCACACGGTTCTCCAACGTGGCCAGATCGGAGCGCACCGCAGAGACTTCGTCACGGACCACCTGCTTCAGCTCCGCGATGAGCAACGAGAAGTCGGACTTCCACGGTGCCGAGGAGAAGAGACTCACCACCTCCGGTGGCTGGGATGCAGGCGGTAAGTGCAGCGCCGGAGCAGGGTCTTCAACCGATGTGGAGCTGGCCGGAGACTGGGCCTCGTGGTCCTCAGGGGCCTGGGAGGCCAGATCCGCCGGCGTCCGAAAATATTCGCGGAAGGCCGGGTTGGAGGAGCGCAAACGGTCCCCCGGTGTGGAAGGCTCCGTGGCCGATTTTTTGGATCGACCCATGAGGGCTAGAAGCGCGGTCAGGCGTGGAAAAGATGCGAGCGGCGGCGGAGAGAGAGACTCAAGCTTCCATCTTACTCGGCGGTCGGGCACGCCCCTACCTTTTACTTTTAAGACCATAATTTAATTGAAAAGGTTGTGATGTAGATTTTAATGCAGTATTTCAATCATCTCAATGAAGGATATGCCATAAAAATTCACACTTCGATGTTGATTAGCATCCTAGTTATCATATCAAGTAATCGACATGCTGGCTGGTAGAAAATAAGGTGTAATTGCTTGATATTGATTGTAATAGGCATTTTATCAACTTCCTTGCCAAATATTTTTCAAAACTGAAAATTAAGGCTAGTGCCAATCATTTTCAGTCACTCTGATTGCTCATCTATGATTCAGTAAATAACAAATTTCAAAAAGTACCTAATGGTGTAGGAAGTGTATGGTGTAGATCTTTTTCTAAAAAATCTACACCATAAGATATTTAAAGTTATTAAAAGTTTATTAAATATACCAAGGGTGATTTCTGTTATCTAATAATTTAAAATAATGACTAAGAAAGAGTTAAGAATCACAATACCATTAGCATCATTATAACTGTATCATATCAAATAATATAAAGTATCTCAACAACTTTGTGGGTCAACTTTGGTATATATTATCCATCACATTCTGCTTCAGGGATGTTAAGGTCACAATATTTAATCATCACTTTTATATAATTAATTTAATCCTTAATTTTCTCATCAGTATAGACTGGGCTACTTTCATACAAATATAATTTAATTATTTTTATTTGATATTTGTATACTTGGAGGCTCAGGGGATAAATAATTTGAATCCTACCCTCCTAGGCAGTGGTGACTCTAGAAACAATATATAGGGGGGGCACACAAGATACCACAGTCAAACTGGAATTATACTTTTGTTATTGGGCTAAAATAATACTTGATCATTCAACATGGGAAACCTGAAGCCACAATTGAGTGCGACTAAACCTTGAAATAAATTCCTACTGTAAGTTAAGTGCCATGAAACAGATGACCAAACAGACACACCAACACAGGCTCTGTCACACCGACACCCAGACACACACACCAGGACAGGCTCTGCCACACCGACAACCAAACACACACACACCAGGACAGGCTCTGCCACACAGACACCCACACACATCAGGACAGGCTCTGCCACACCCACATCCAAACACACACACACACACCAGGACAGGCTCTGACACACTGACACCCAAACACACACCCTAGGACAGGCTCTGCCACACTGACAACCGAACACACACACCAGGACAGGCTCTGCCACACTAACACCTATACACACACACCGGAGGACAGGCTCTGCTACACTGATAACCAAAAACACACAAACAGCAGGACACAATCTACGTCACAGACGTCTACATCAGGATGGATTTTTCACACTGCATTGTCGTTTATACCCCCTTAGTGTTTTTGCCCCTTGTGTATTGATGCCCCTGCTGCCCATATATATTAATATTAGCCCCAGTTGCCGATAGCAGGTATAGATCAACACATTAACACACAAACCAAGCTTTGCATGTATAGATCAACTGAAATTCACATGTGATCTCAACACTGAAGGTATATATCAAATAAACAGAATCAGACATACAAATCCTGTATTTGCAGGTATACAATAGTATATGAAACGTAGCATTGCAGGTATAGATCAAATAAGTAGATGGAAACAGCATTGCAGGTATTAATCAACTGAATAAGACATACAAACACTGCATTTGCAGGTATACATAAATAATGTATGGAAAACCAGCTTTGCAGGTATAGATCAATTGGAATTCACATAAAAACACGTCATTAAAAGGTATATTTAAAACCCCCTAAATTACAGGCATAGATCACAGGTTGCACACCCCAAAGCCAGCCCTTGCGTCCACACTGCCCACACAGCAATCACACTCCTATCATACCCAGGCAACCAGTAAATGCTGGTACCTAGGCATGATGGGACTGTGCTTGCTGTGATTGCTGTTAGCAATCACACTCCTATCATGCCAGGTCAGCCAGTACATGCTGGTACAGGGTGGCTGTAAGTGATGTGCAGACCCCATACTTCTGGCAGCATCAATACACAAGGGGGGCAGCTAGCTAGGTTTCAGCATGTACTGGCTGACTTGGCATGATAGGAGTGTGATTGCTAACAGCAGTCAAAGTCCCATCATGCCTAGGTTCCAGCACCTACACATCCAACCAGTAAATGCTGGAACCTAGGCATGATGGGAAAGTGATTGCTGTTAGCAATCACACTCCTATCATGCCAAATCAGCCAGTACATGCTGGTACAGGGTGGCTGTAAGTGATGTGCAGACCCCATACTGCTGGCAGCATCAATACACAAGGGGGGCAGCTAGCTAGGTTTCAGCATGTACTGGCTGACTTGGCATGATAGGAGTGTGATTGCTAACAGCAATCACAGTCCCATCATGCCTAGGTTCCAACACTTACACATCCATGCTATCACTCACACACTCATTCATTCATTCATATACTCATTCATTCACAAATTAATTCCCTCAATCACGCATACTCATTCAAACACCCTCCCCACCCCGTTACCTGCACTACAGCTCCTCGATGCCGCTCACAGACTTCAGCAGAGGGCGCGGCCTCCCTCTGCGTTCTCTGGTACTGCACAGAGAAAGCAGGACTGGAGCAGAGTCATGTGATGTCACGTGAACTCTGCTAGGTTCCGCTTCCTCTATGCAGTACAGAAGACCCTCCCACAGGTAAGTAGCAGGGTTCGAGGTACGGCCCGCGTAAGATCGGTTGCCCTGGCTGCCGATCTTACGCGGGCCGCACCCTCTCTCTCCTCCGCATTAAAAAATAAATAAAAAAAAAGACTGGATTTAAAGTCCATTCCAAATTCCAAATTCGCTTTATTCCAAATTCGGCAGGGGGGCAACAGGGGGGGCAAGGATTAACCTTGCCCCCCTGTAGTGACGCCACTGCTCCTAGGGTCTAACACCATTTGGGATGGCTACTTTATCACCATTCATGCACCCATCAACAGCATTATCACTGGCAGGGCTTCTCAAAGACATGCATAGACTGGAACCGAAATACCTTCCTCACCCGACCAGGTGAGAAACACATGCACCAAATTAGATTTTTTATCAATAAAATCTGTCTCCTTATGTTTATTGTGCATTCATTTGTCCTTAATTACTTAATGTTAAGGTGCCTTAGATCATTCTCCTGTCTCACTACATAGAGTATATAAGGTTTTTATATTATAATGATTATTATCATACTTTTACCTCTACAACCACTGGTAGGTAGTTTTTTCATTTAAGTAATTTATGTAATTTATTCCACCTTGCATTATCTGGGGGATATAAAATTATCATTGCAGACTGAACACTTAATAGTGTATTGTGATCGGGGACGCAAGGTTAAATTTGCAAGCTGGGACTGAGTAATTTACAAGCATCATTGAGGTTAATGAATGTAAAATGTTTTCCAACTTGTGTATGTACCAGTCAGCAGTAAACAGTTTTTTATGCAAATATGAAGATTTTTCTAGGTTTCTAAGTAGTACACAGTCACATAAGGCAGCATGAAGTTCTGGACTCTGAATTAAAATTTAGCTATAGAATTAACGGATTTCACGATTCACGAACAACAGTTCGATTATCTAATTTTAGTGCGATAAGGTCAACCAATTCATGTTCATTAAAAGTATCTTTTTATTATATTACCAGAGTCATAGAATGTATAATATTTTTTAGAAATGACGTGTCAAATGTAAATTATGTACTGAATAGTGCAATGTAGTGCTTGTGTCATAAAAATTTATTTTATGTGTTACTTGACATTTAGTTGTTAAAGGTGCTTGCTGTATTTTAATTTTTAGTAACTTTTGTGAAAGTATATCATGTTTCCATCTAATTTACTGGCCAACTCAGAGCTTGACTTTTGTTCTGCTGTATGTATGTGTGTATGTATGTACTGTATGTTTATTTGTATATATGTATTATTTATTACTCTACATAGAATGTTTGAAATAGTTAATGCTTTTTCAACCTCTAAATATCCCAATATAATTCAATATTTATATAAACATTATAACGCACTCAAGGGTGTCTGTATTATGCATTTCAATAAATTAAGCCGTTATAATAATATCTACATATGTCTGACACACATTGAAAAAATCTATGTTCTTCAGAATGCTTTGGTAAATTTATAAGCCACAGCTATTCCCAACATTACAACATTTGAATTTGTGAATATTGACTGCTCCAGGAAAGAAACAGAAAAATGACTTTCCAGAAAACATTAAGAACTACAGTAATCCATGTGCAGATTCTGCTATCATTATGTTACGCCTTTTATAGATGATATTATTCATTAACATTATTTTCTTTTTTAGTCCTTTGTGTGTTCTAGTACAATTATGCCACCATCATTAACTAAGCAGATAATGGGGGTAGAATAACAAATGAAAGATGAGAGTAGGGTAACTGAATTTTGCTACAGAATCCAATTATGTTGATAAGGGATGTACTAATTAAATGCAGTGATAAGGGGCTAGGGTTGATATCTATGTAAGAGTTCTCTTCTCAGGGGCACAATTCAGCTCATTAGCTTCAAAGTGCCACAAAACACTTTTGATGGCTGAGAAATGCCTTATGGAGATATTAAGTATTACAATATATTCTTCAAAAGGAAAAAAATCTTCTTGACTTAAAGGCAGTCAAATTCACCCTGAATCAACATTACCTTATCTTACTAGAAAAACATCCACACGGTTTTTAACATATACTGATCAAATTGGCCAAAACAACTTTAGGTGGCAATCTATTCCACACTTTAACTGCCTTATCTATAAAGAAACCTTATCTATGTTTAAAACAAGATTAATGGATGCCTATATGTTGTCTGGGAGGTATGATTTAAAAAGAAATCTCCAAAAATATATCTCTATTGACCTTGAACATACTTGTAAATGTTTTTTTCACCAGAAAGAAATATATTCTAAAGAGAAAACAATCCCAGTTTGGAGAGTCTTTCTTCATAGCTGAGATTTTCCCTTCCTTTAATAATGTTTGCAACTCTTCTCAGAACCCTTTTGATTTCCAGTATGCCCTTTTTAAAACATAGTAGGTGATGTTTTAATGTGTTATAGTTGTGTGGAACTTTTTGGTCCCGCTGTTATGAAATTTGGAAGTTGGTGAAGCCTTAAGTGGTCTAGAGTGGAGTGGGGTTCTACCAAACCTGAGGGAGGTAACCTCTGGAAAAAAATGGACACCGAAATCCATGTTGTGCTTGTAGATGAGGAACATAAAGTCCAGGCCTTGTCAAAAGCCATGGTTTTTAGAGAAGGGAATGGTATGAAGAAACAACCCCCTGTTTTATATAGAAGGTCTCAGCAGCCAAGTGTGGGGACAATAGTAGGATGTGATTGCCAACCCATCAAATTAAATTTGAGGGGTATCCATAAGATCCAAACCAAAAAATTATGTAGTAAGCTATTTTTAATCTCCATCCAGTCCCTCAGGGACTCCCTCCTGGACAACTCTGGTCCCTCTTGGCCACAAAAGTAGCATCATTGGAAAGTTGCACGTTGAGGAGACACAGTCCCCCATAGAGTTTGGGTTTACATAATGTTCCAGATTAGAAGCGAGGAAGATACAGACATATCATATGTTATGAAAAATGACCATAAATTATGAAAATATACCCTTGGGATCTCTATGGGTAGAGAGCCTGAAATAGGTGTAAAAAAAAGGAAACATGTTGATTTTAAGAACAGTAGTACAAAACCAATTATAATGGAAACCTCATATAATGATTTAATTTGTATAAGATTTACTTAGAATAATGAATCCAAGGCCTTCAAAATACAAACTTCTCGTTCCTGGTATGAAACAAATATTGTGCTTGATCTCTTTAAAACTGCATGTTTCCTCTGTTGAGTAGAGATGTAACAAACTACAAGAAATATGGCCTTAATATGCTTCTGGTATGCTTTGTCAAACTATAAACCATGCTTACTTGAAAGTGAGAAAGGTAAAAGATAGGGACAAAAGGGACATGTTGATAGGGGGAGAGAGAGATAGTGAAAAAGAAGAGTGATATAGTAAGAAAGAGTCAAGATAAAGAGAAAGATATAGGGGAGAAAGATATGGGGGAGAGGTAATGATGAATCAAACATGGTAGAGGCTAATATATTTCAGTAAGATAATTTTAACATGCATGGGATACGTGTAAAGTTATCCAGAATCTAAAAAAAGGTGTCAGTCTTACATTAGAAAAAATGGGCAGACTAGATTGTTTTTATATCTTTCTAATAAAGTTAAGCTAAACCTTGTTTTATCATGAGAAATATAGACTATTTCATATTTGTATAGGTACTCAAGGTACACAATTATATTTAAAATTAAACTAAAAATAAAAGCAGAATTAAAGAACAGCTTCTTATAAATGCCTAATAGGTGACTCTTTTTGGCTTTTGCAAGGTAAATGAAATCTGTCTGCCGTATTGTTCATTTTCATGTACAGGCTTTAGGCTGAATACACACATTTTCTGTTCTGTTTAAGATTGGCAGAAAATCTTGTTCTCTCATATTGGCATTTTGTAAATTGGCTGATTTTCAGGGGATGTTAACAAATACTCATGCATCACTAAGTTTTATTACCAAACTGCTAGGCCACATAAAATCAATCAGTACAAATAGAAAAACATGTATACATTACTATATGAAAAGGTTTTGGACACATTTTGAAGCCTTCCCCTGGGCGTTATCAAATGAGCAAAATGTGATATGTACTTATTATTGCATTTCCAGTATCCTTGTTTACCGCTAACAAATATGCTTACATTTCTATGTATGATTAAGATAAATATTGTAAGCTTCAATATCAATATTAAAGGTCAGCTATATAAAAATGTTAATTCTTTTGTGGTTGACATTTCCGAAGTTTTAATATTTTTGTTTTTATCAATCTGTGAAGAAAGCAAATTAAATTATATTTTGCATCATTGCTGTAAATAACAAAATTAATACTCTCATCACAAATCAAGCTGTATTCATTACTTCTTTTTTCTACAAAACCTTCAGCAGCAAAGAAACTGTTAACAGACAGAACAAAAATAACCAATCAGGAACACATTAAATAGCTCCTCAGAACCTTCAACTTCCTCTGCTTTGCTGCTAGCCTCCATTCTAGTGTGCTACACGTTTGGCTAGATTTGATTACTTATTGGATAGATTTTATTTTATTATATTGTTGTTATTTATCTTATTATTGTTTCGTACGTGTTTTTTATATTGTTTGGCATTTGTTTTATTTATTTATTTAGTCTGCGCCTCCTTGGCAGTTTGGCACCCTTTTCTTGGTGTGGATACTCAGCCCGTATTTCTGTTCCCTCTGTCCTTATCCTCTCATTTATTATTTCACTACCTTCAAATATATTGTTTGTTCTTTTTTTCCCTTTGTCTCTTTCCCTTACCGTTTTCACTCCATTTAATAGCTTTCCTTCTACCAGTTTTCAGCGCGGCCTGACAGGGGCATCAGAGCTGTAGATGGACCTCACAGACTGACATCCACGCTGGGTCCGCTTGCGTTTTCTGTTCTCTCAGAGGACGAGCGTTCCCCTGCTGTTTGAGGAGAAGTTACTAAAGAAACTTAACATTTTTACCTCCCTGAACAAAGCACAGATATCGATCCGCAGAGTGTTCTGCGCTGGGGACCGTTCTTTGGTGAGGGCTGGTCAGCAGAGGGGCCGTGCCACCAGCAGAGCTTCCTTCCAGGGAAACAAGTCCAGGTTCCTGGATAGTGCAGCGGGACAACGATTCCAATACAGGAGTTCCGTCTCCAGAGGTTTGTCCAGAGGCAGAGGATCATCCTCCTGCTTCAGAGCCAGACACACGTCAGGTAAGGGTTTTTTCCTTTTCTACCTCATATACCTGTGGCGGGCAGGCTAATTAATTTCTTCCCTTACTGGGAAAATTTATCTCGGGACACTTAGGTCCTTCAATGTGTAAAGGGGTTTCAGATAGACTTCCTTTCCCACCCCCTCCAATTTGTATATAGCGGAAAGCACAGGTGTTTGTCCACGCAGAGCTTTTATCGCTCTCGATTTATCTATCTGCAATCAAGATCAGGGATACTCAACTTGCGGTCCACCTATTCCAGTTGCGGTCACCAACTCAATCAGTCCAGTTCCTTGGCTTCCTGGTAGGTTTGGTGGAGGCGGTAATCCGTCCCCTTCTATGGTCCACAAGTGTTTCTTCGAGAGATCTGGTCAGCATGGTGGGCTTACTTTCGGCATCCATTCAGGCGGTGTTTCCTAGGACCTCTTCACTATCAGGCCATGCAGGTCTCAAAAAATCTTACTTGCGCCATTCAGACACTTGGGATCAACCCATGTCATGATCCTACCCAGGCTGCGGAGCTGCATATCTCACTCTTGTTTCAGTTTCCCTGTTTTGCTTGAATCCATTCCTGGATTTCCTTTTGCACTGTTCTGATCTCCCGTTCCTTTCTTCTGCTTCAGCTCTTTGCTTTTGCTTTGTATCCTTTATAAGGTGTGCCCCTCCCGTGTGTTCTGTTTGTCTCAGTCTGCAGTCTAAAGGTATGTCTCAGTGCTATGTGTTTGGGTTACATGTTTAGTTTGTTTCGTATCTTTGTTTGCAGGGATTAGCGTTAGGACCCACCGTCATTGGAGTACTTTGGCGTAGTGGTGGGCTAAGCATACTATGGCCATAAGATGTGACGGAATTTCCAATAGTTATCAAACAGTCCTAGGCTAGTTTCTGTATTTTTGTGTATCAGTCTGTCCCTTATCCCCGGTAGAGGGTGTTGTGAATCCTGCCGACTACGCCAATTGTTGTGAATCCTGCCGACTACGCCAATTGTTGTGAATCCTGCCGACTACGCCAATTGTTGTGGTTGTGGCCTGATTCTAACTTTAAATTATTTAATTAAGGTAATCAGGGAACCTTAATAACAACAATAAATTTTATTAAATCTATATACACTCTGTATCTTGATATACAAATGGTATATAATATGAGGTATTCCAGTCGATCATATGGTGAGAAATACTTAAATACTGTGGTGAATGGTAATTATACTTTAATGATCAGCAGAATTAAAATCACACACCAGTCTTAACAGATTGCAATAACATAACAATAATACTTAGCTTCGGTAGATGGTCAGCTTACAGAGATGATGAAGAAACCCAGCAAAACAATATCAAGTGAAACTCCGTTGGTCATAATGACTACTTGATGAAACGTGGGAAGGATTCCGGTCTATAACCCAGGGCGCTTACAAACAGGTGAAGCCCTCTGGATCCAGGCACCGTCAAGCCCTGGATTGAAGTTCCTCTAGCACATGGTGTATGGTTCTTTTTAAGGTGTTTTTTACTATAGGATTGATAGGTTGCTATGTAAATAGCAACCGTATCAATTGTAAACTAGTAACAGTTTTTTCAGTTGAAAGGTGTACAATATTTCGGTTGTAACCATGCAAACCAGAATCACTAACACATCCTATACCTACACACATGTGAATGAAACAAAATGTGCCTCTGCCTATATGTAACTAAGCAACACCAATCACACAAGAACTGGCTGTTATCGCCTCAGGCTAGGATAGCTTGTATAGCAACTTTGTTGTTGGGATCCTAGGACAACTATTGACCAGTAGGTCAATAGTTCAGCCTTTATATTAAATTAATTCTGCTGTCATTCTGCTGTCTATGACGTAAATCACAAATTAGGAAAATCATTTTCATAACAGAGGGGTGTCCTGTCTTGGTCATGTCTTGTTCCATGTAGTGCCCTGTATCATGTATATCTTGCCTATTATGTTTCTTGCCTGGTCTCCCTATCTCTTGCTTGTTATGTTCCTTCTATAACCTCTGCTTAGCTTCCACACTCCCAGCCTGCAGCATCCTGCACATGAGTCTTGTGTAATGTCTCATGCCTGTTCCAGGGAGCCTGCAGGATTTAACTTCGTTCTGGACTACATCCGCTGCTATATCTGGGCGCTGGTGTGTGGCTGCACAACCCTAGATGCTCATCACCCATGTGAGTGCAGTCGTCCCGCACCAGGCCCTGTCCTGAGACTCCGCTACTGCATACTTTCCTGACATATGGCCGCAGGCAATTATTCATGTCGGGGGTTCGCGGAGTGGAGTCTGCAGCATTCAAGCCCAGCCAGAGGGCTACCTATCATGCACCCCACCAAGGGGGTTATCTGTCGTGTGCACCCCTCCAAAGGGGTTTCCTGTCGAGTGCGATCCACCAAGGGGGCTTTCCTGTCGAGTGTGCCCCACCAAGGGGGCTTTCCTGTCGAGTGTGCCTCACCAAGGGGGTTTCCTGAGTTGCGGCCAGCGCCCCACTAGAGGACTCCCAAGTTGAGTGCCCTGCATTGCGACTCCCAGGATGACTGCCTGCATCCGGGCTACCCTGGTTGAGTGCCCTGCAAGTGGGCAACCTGCCGTGTGCCCTGCAAGTGGGCAACCTGCCGTGTGCCCTGCAAGTGGGTTACCTGTCGTCTGCCCAGCAAGTGGGTTACCTGTCGTCTGCCCAGCAAGTGGGTTACCTGTCGTCTGCCCAGCAAGTGGGTTACCTGTCGTGTCTGCCCAGCAAGTGGGTTACCTGTCGTGTCTGCCCAGCAAGTGGGTTACCTGTCGTGTCTGCCCAGCAAGTGGGTTACCTGTCGTGTCTGCCCAGCAAGTGGGTTACCTGTCGTGTCTGCCCAGCAAGTGGGTTACCTGTCGTGTCCGCCCAGCAAGTGGGTTACCTGTCGTGTTGGCCCTGTCAAGTGGGCTTATCTGCCTTGCCCTCGTCTGGACCTAAAAGTCCGCTAGAGACAACTTCCTCATTCCTGTTCAGATATGCTGATTCCTGTTTCGGAGGAGAGTGCGCAAGAAACGGCTTCCTCATTCCTGATCAGATATGCTGATTCCTGTTTTGGAGGAGATTGGTCTGCTAAGCGGCAGTGCTGGTCATTGAAGGACTTCTTCGTGATTTCCGATTCCTGAGTATGCAGGTTCCTGGGCTGCCTTGTCAACTCTTCCATCAGAGAGCGGGCCTTCCTTCTGTTGATGTTCCTGTACGCGTCCAGAGGCCGCTCATTCGGAGGGGGATACTGTCACTCTTGTTTCAGTTTCCCTGTTTTGCTTGAATCCATTCCTGGAGTTCCTTTTGCACTGTTCTGATCTCCCGTTCCTTGCTTCTGCTTCAGCTCTTTGCTTTTGCTTTGTATCCTGTATAAGGTGTGCCCCTCCCGTGTGTTCTGTTTGTCTCAGTCTGCAGTCTAAAGGTATGTCTCAGTGCTATGTGTTTGGGTTACATGTTTAGTTTTTTTCGTATCTTTGTTTGCAGGGATTAGCGTTAGGACCCACCGTCATTGGAGTACTTTGGCGTAGTGGTGGGCTAAGCATACTATGGCCATAAGATGTGACGGAATCTCCAATAGTTATCAAACAGTCCTAGGCTAGTTTCTGTATTTTTGTGTATCAGTCTGTCCCTTATCCCCGGTAGAGGGGTGTCCTGTCTTGTTCATGTCTTGTTCCATGTAGTGCCCTGTATCATGTATATCTTGCCTATTATGTTTCTTGCCTGGTCTCCCTATCCCTTGCTTGTTATGTTTCTTCTATAACCTCTGCTTAGCTTCCACACTCCCAGCCTGCAGCATCCTGCACATGAGTCTTGTGTAATGTCTCATGCCTGTTCCAGGGAGCCTGCAGGATTTAACTTCGTTCTGGACTATATCCGCTGCTATATCTGGGCGCTGGTGTGTGGCTGCACAACCCTAGATGCTTATCACCCATGTGAGTGCAGTCGTCCCGCACCAGGCCCTGTCCTGAGACTCCGCTAGTGCATACTGAACTCCTGAACTCCATCTTTGGGCGCGCTGGGTCATTACAGTCGTCCGTATGGACCCAGTTTCCTGACAACCCTTTTGGTTAACTGACGAGGTATGGGTAGAGTTGCACTGATGGCTCCACCACATGGAGGCCTGGAATGGACAAGCTCCAGAATTTTGCCTGGAGTCAGATGCCAGCCTTCTAGGTTGGGGAGAGGCTTGCTACGACTGTGGACGGAAGTCCGTATGGACCCAGTTTCCTGACAACCCATTTGGTTAACTGACGAGGTATGGGTAGAGTTGCGCTGATGGCTCCACCACATGGAGGCCTGGAATGGACAAGCTCCAGAATTTTGCCTGGAGTCAGATGCCAGCCTTCTAGGTTGGTAGAGGCTTGCTACAACTGTGGACGGAAGAGGAACAAGGTTTCCACATAAATTGTTTGTACCGGATAGCCGGATCCTCTGTCATTCAGAGTTTTACCAAGAACATGACCCACTGTTCTCTGGTTCTCAAGATGGACAATGTGTCTGCCGTCAGATACATAAACCGTCTGGGTGGCTCGAGGTCAAAGCTACTGTCAGATCTGTCTGCGGATCTCTATCAGTATTGTCTGGGCAATCATATCTCCATTAGAGTGGAGTACATTCTGGGAAAGGAGAACCTGGTGGCCGTCTGGTTCTTCAGACATTAGAGGGACGCCAGCGATTGGCACTAGCTACCCCACATCTTCAGGGCTCTGAATCAGGCTTGAAGTCAGTTGTCGCTGGATCTGTTCTCTTCTTTGACAGGCACCGGACTTCTTCAGTTGGCTTCTGAATCCTCTGTCTCTGGCAGTGGACACGTTTCTCCAGGTATGGCCGCCCTCGTATGCCTTTCCTCCATTCTCGATGATCCTCTGGACTCTCCACCAGGTAAGCACATAAGGGTTTACGTCGCTGCTGATCACTCTGTTTTGGAAGACGCAACCCTGGTTTCCTCTGTTGCTGTAGCTGTCATGTGCCGATCCGCTGGTTCTCCCTCCGCAGGATCTCCGGAGGGCAATCCCTACCTGCTGGGGCTCCTTGATCAGTTACCATTAGTAGCCTGGATGGTTTCAAGGGATTCTGGAGTTTGTCCGTCTTATCAGCTGAGGCTACAGATCTCCTCTGGGATTCCTGGGCATCAGGCATTAGAAGACCTTACCTTCAGGCATGGGGATCCTGGACTAGCTGGTGTTTGGAACAACAGATGGATCCCTTTATGGCACCAGTGGTGATAGTTTTGGCATCATTTTTTTGCTTGGAAAGTCTTATTGTACCACCAATGTAGCCCGGTCAGGCATTTCAGCTGCACACACTCCGGTTGCATGTCAGGAAGGATCCGGTGATCTGTCGTCTCCTTAGGGGATTCGGATATCCAGACCCCCTTCTTCACGGTATGCAACCTTTTGGGATGTTTCTGTCGATTTTCAATTTTTGGAGGTGTGACCGGATAATAATGCCTTATTGTTGTGCCAACTTTCTGCAAAGCTGGCTCTTCTAATTTGTTTGGTCTCCTTTCAGAGAGTGTCAGATATTAGGGCGTTCAATACGGACTCTTTTTCTTTTACCCCGGATGGTGTTATGGTTTCGATATCCCGTAGAATCAAATGTTTTTCGTCTATGATGTCTTACCCATATTTCCCTGATCGCTCTAGTCTGTGCATGGCAAAGTCTCACTTTTCCCACGGCTGATTTCTCAAGCCAATCTGATATATTATATTTTACTCTGAAAATACTGTAAAAAATGGACCAGAAAATATCACAGATTCATGAAAATTATCAATTCAATCAGAGACCCTATGGTGAAAAGAGATACAATCAGCCTATTTGGTTCAAAACACTTTTCCTTATCATACCCAAATTTTGTTTTTAAAACAGTTTGACCCTTTTCAGCAGAGTGTTCTGTCTTTATGATATTTTCAACTGCATAGCCTAGCTGTGTTTTTGTACCCACAAATTTTGAGAGACATAGTCTCTCAGACACAGCCTAAATAAAAGAGACAAAAAAATATCAAACATATTTTAACAATGTTGTCCCACCTCAATAGCTGAAATATATCTGTTACTGTTATACAATTTAGTTTCACTCAGTGGAACTATTATGACTATCTAAACAGTGAAGCTGTATTTATTCTGTACCATGTAGATGCATATTCATGCATTGAAAAAAATGGGGAAAAAAATCTCAAAAGTAAACATACAAGGATAAAATACATATTTGCAACTGGGCATGTTTCAAAGAAACATTGATTTGCTTGATATTCATTTATGAGAAAAACACAAACTATAGTTTTGTTTTGAATTGTTCAAAACAAATTAGGCAGAAATTAAAATCTATAGAGAAGATATAGATTCTTAGGAATATTACATACATCATAGATCTTCATTTAAGATACTTTCTGAAATAAATTACCAATTCATGAACAAGTTGGCACTGGTAATATTAGTCAGGTACAGGTAATGTAATAGCTACTATGTGTGAAACAGATGCACACATTTTTAAAAAGGGAATGTATTAGTTACATGCAGCCTATACCATATGTCCCTAATATCTACTTGACACATTCTATATGCCACAGTCATAAGGCAGTAATTATTAGGGTAATAGTGTCTATGAGTGTGAATAGTACCTATGTGCAAATGGGAAAAATATTTTTGGCCCACTCTTTTTCAGGCAATGAATTGCATTCCATGCCCATTCGGTTTGGGCAAATCGTACAAATCTGTACAAATCGCCGAATTTACCCAAATTTGGTTAAATTTGCATCTTGTACAAAACAAGTCTTGTGAGTAGTACAGTTTTTGGTAAAAAAAGTAAGTATCTTTTTTCTTGTCAACGAGCTTGTCAAACTTTTAAAGGAATAACCATACACTGTTACTTATTTTGTGCCTAAATTTGGATAGTGGAATTGTTGACATAACAAGGCAAGGGAATATTTACACACTCTTTCTGGTATGCTCTTTTATTAAGTGAGCAACGGAAACAGGAGAGGCAGAGGAAAAATGTAGTGGAGTACAAAATAAAAAACAAAATGCACTTATATTTAGAATAAGCAAACTTAGTGGCATTGTGGTCCCAAGACAAGGTAGGAAAATAATTTCTCATTTTGATATTGTGTGTTCTCATGTTTACAGGATGCCTTGATGAGCACAGCATAATATATTACATAATATATTACATTACCAGTGTTATAACTAGACGTTCATATTCGGGAGAACATAAAAACGAACACAAATGTGGTTTTTTTCATTATTCAAACCGAATACCGAATAAACTATTATAGCGGGACGTAAACGATGAAGAAGCACAGCATCTTCGTAAACATCTCCTAGCTAATCTCCCTGGTCCCTGGTTTTCCAAGATAACGTTTGCTCACAATGGTAAACAGGTATTGTAGAACAATTAATGAAACCTGTTTGGAGTATAAAAAATATTTATAGAATATGTTTATTGTCGCAATTTTAGACAATTTTTCAGTTTTGACAACCTGCAAATGGTTTACAGTATGTTTGGAATTCATCAGACAAGTTAAAATCAGAAGTATTATAACACATTTTAATGAAAGGAAATAATATCAATATAGTGTAAGTGGTAACTTACATGCACATTGAAATGAAAATACAGTAAAATAAAGTACTCAAGACAATGTATTTTATTTCAGAGGGTGAACATATTAAAAGAATGCTTGCTAATTACGTATTTGGGTGTTTAAAAATTGCGATTAAAAACAGCTTGTAACAAATGTAATAATTATGGGTAAGTTCCTTCAGATTTACAAACATTGTCATAAGCTTCCAAACACCAGAGTCAGCTGGGGCAAGTCTTTTCTTTTCTTTTTTGGATAGCCCCTTTTCATGAGCAGAAAATGAGAATCAATTGCCTTGTTAATCATGCTGTATGATCACCGAAAAGCTAAGTGACCATTTTTTTACATTTATGTTTTCACCATGCCTTTCAATGTCCACCTTCTTGGCACCCAAAGTGTGCTTAGATGGACCTCATGTTCTCTGACAGATGGTCTTAGGAACGGGGTTCTTAAATCCCCCCCAAACCCGCAGGGCAGGAATGGGAGGATCATGGGATGGGGTTTGTGCCCCTCTTAAAAGGCCTGAAAAGGTGCAGGGACAGGAGTTGCATTAATTGCCCCCCTAAGACAGGTAATAAAGACAGGTTCAGCCATGTATTAATGGCTATTAGCGTTTACTATTTTCATTAATTTGTACGAATATCTGTCAGTGTAGGGACCCTGTGGCAAGATGGCCTGTAGCTGAGGTCAGACAATAGTCCATACATGTCATTTCTGATCAAACATTAAGTGGTTTTATTTCTCCATAGCAGAACTAAACATTTGGGCACCCTGTCCCTTTTAAGGCAACAAAAACTAGCAAAATAAAACCTACGCCACATTGGGAGAACTTACTAACAGTTCAAGCCCTATTTATCAGGCTGGCTGGCTGGCTGGCTGGCTATCTCTAGTTCCCACATCAGTCAGGAAATAATAAGTTCTTACTGTGTTTTAGAGAGAGGGTTGGAAATCCATCTGGTTAGCAATTTGCACAATATATCTCGAAGACAGCACCCTTCTACAAGCAAATACATAAAGCAAGAGAAGCAAGGAGGAATAAGGGGCTGAACAAGAAGCGGAGCTGCACAAAAGGAGACAGGGACATGGAAGAAGTTGGTGGCGAATGTACAGAGACATAAATGTGAGTGACAACATATTTTGTTTCTGATTCGAAAAAGCCCTTGATCCAAACTGAAACATGTTTGGTCCTTCTAAGCTGAGAGTGATTTTGTGTGAGTGCAAATGATTGTTGGCATCAATTAATTTGTGAGTTGAAACATATTTTTTTCTGTTTAGTCCATCCCTTTCAGTACTGTCCATTCCATTGTTTATTCCGGGTAAGCACAGCATTATTTAGATCTTGTAATGTGAGCACATAAATTAAGAGAGACAAAGCATGTATCAAGAAGAATCATGCTGCCTTGTGATGAGTGACTGAAAACAAGAATTAATTTGTGGATTAACGTGTGGTGCTCAAGATGGAGAGAGTAAGTGTCAGTAAGCATTAGCATGTGACTTAGATTGACAGTCAGTGAAAGAAACATTGTATCACTTAGAGAATCAGTTGTTACATTACTTAACATTTTAATGAGCTAATAGATGTGATATGAATAGACAGCATCCACTAACTAGATTGAAATAAATAATATAACCAGTTCTCAGATTAATGTGCAAAAAACTTAAAATATAATGTTCACCATTCATTGCAGATTATTTCACAGATTATTACTGGCTATGCATAGTATTATTTATTATCTGTAAATGTGACTATTTCCATATACAAAGGAGATTTAAATTTGCTAAAAAAAGTATCTCCTGTCATGGCCTTGGGCTTTGTTTTTATTAATGTATAGTTGATTAACTAACCTTACTGTATTCACTACTTACTCTACAGTTTAATTGCTTAAACTCTATATAGTCATATTAGTTCAAGAGAAGATGGACACTCAAATTAAAGGTGATATATTTTATTGAGCCAATAAGGAACAACATATTTAGATAAATTGAGTGAGAGCATGTACAACATGACTAGAAAGAACAATAGTTGGAGAAATTAACATAACATTCACTCACTGGTTGTATGCAAATAATAATAATACTGAAACAAGAAAGTACTTTCCCCAAACTAGTCCCACAAAGTTAGAAGCATACAATTTTCTAAAATGTCTTTGTATGCTGTGGCATAACATCGCCCTTTACTGGAACTAAGAAACCTAGGCCAAACCCTAAACAACAGCCCTAGACCATAATCTCTCTTCCACCATCTTTACAATCAGCACTATGCATTCCGGTAGGGAGCATTCTCCTGGCACCCACCAACTCCAGAATCATCCATCAGGCTTCCAGAGAGCTTGATTCATCAATTCCGATAAATGTTCCACTGTTCGAAAGTCCAGAGGCAGTGTGCTTCACACCACCTAGCCAATGCTTGGCATTGCACATAGCGATCTTTGGCTTGTGTGCAGCTGCTTGACAGAACGCTTATCAGTATGACTCTGCATGGACGTGGGGAACAACACGATTGACTGGAACAGCATATGTGATGCATATTTGTTATATTTGATTAAGTGTACTCTCTGGCTATTTTACATTAAATACTTAATCAATGAGTGGTTTGTCCTCCCAGTTTATAAAAAAATTACTTGCACTTAAAATTATTGTTTAAACACATGTGTCTTTAGCCCATGTTGAATGGAGTAATTGCTTTACAAAATGTATTGATCTACATGATTTCATGCAAAAAAAGGTGTTATAGTATTGCAACAAAATCTCAGTATACAAGCCATGAATGTTATATAGTAGCATGAAAACAGAGAGTGTCATGCATACCAAGTACATTTTGCAGATTTTCCGTTTCTTTTTTATTTGATTGATTCTTATAGGAGTTTCTGGAGACAAGCATTTCAACAATTCAAATTTATTAAAACAAACTGTATCTATCCCACTTTATTAACACACTACACAATACAAAAACATTTGAAAGCACACCAAATTATTTTAACAACCAATTTAATAAATTAATAGAAAACAAAATAATGAATTGGAATAGCTTAATGTTAATGTAAAACAGTATTCTTCTAGTATAATAAAAAAGGGTACAGTCTCACCCAAAAACAGTAATATATGAAAATGCATGGTATTGATCAAAATGTTATAATTCACTTAAGTAAATTTAGCTCTTCACCATGACTAAACAAGCACATTCAAATACTCTTGTATTAATAAGAAACAGATAAAACTTTTAAAGTACAAGTACAGAGATAACATCATTACCCCATGCACACAAAAAAGCAATTATAGTGTGAATTTTAACAGTCAGTGATATACAATGAATAATGAGCATACTTGTCACAATTAGCCGATTGTTAAAAGAACGTTGTTCATGCTTATAGCAACCACTTTCTTAAATGTGCAATATCTTCTAGGTTTGAGTTGTCAGCTTTAATTACGTCTCAGACATTTCCTTTTGAAACAGCAGACATAGTGGCTCAACTTTTAATAATGATACTCCTGATTATACTTAGGTTAAAAGTGAAGCTACATTCTGTTTCATAATTATTAAATAAATAAAAGATACAAATATGTGTCATTCTACAGCCATATCTTAAAGCTGAGCCTCTCAGAAAACCAAGCATTACAAAAAAGAAAATGAAGGCAATTAAAAAATATATGTACACTTAATGCAAACAACATCATAAAAACATAAAAATCACTGAGCTCTATTTACCAAAATAAAAGGGGAAGGTGGGCTCTTGTGGACTACTAATACCCAGAATGCTGAATGATGAAAGTTATAATCCACAAAACAGGGTGTTTAACCCTGTATTGTATCTATTGTAGGTGTCATACTTTTTTTTGGTATAATTATAGTGTTTAACATCATCTTATGTGTGCTTACCCTGCCAGATATTTTAGGCTGGGAAATATGTTTAATAACTGAGTATGTTGTATATTGTACAGTATGTCAAAGCAAGTTTTAATCTTTGCTTTTCCTATTATATAAATTTTTAGTAAGACTACTATAGTATAGGGTACCACTACACTATAGATCTTATATACTCTCCATAAGAATATTTTATTTATTAGTTTCTTAAATGTCTAATTCCCCATTTCCTTCAAAGTCAGGATGAGACATGAGGGAAAGAATGGGTTGACGTTTGTGCCCCCATTGACATATGTTTTGTAAACATTCCCATCACATAAAATAATGGGGGTTGTTAAAGATTTAGGTGAGTGCTATAACCCAAGGATTTTTTTATTTCCCTCAATTCACAAAAGCCAGAGTAAGACACAGCGGGATTAAGTTTTCTTAAATTGATGATGACATTCATGTATATTTTGGAAATTTGCGTGCTCACTTTTAGAGACTAAACCTTACTGCTTACCTTATTAGTCCATACCTTATCATAAACCCAGATCTAGGCTGTTTTGAAAGCTAATTATATGCTGTTTTGGTAGATTTAAATGAGTTGTTAAATCAGTTTAGGATAAATATCCCCAGTAATCTAAAACTTTGGACGATGGGTATTTGTGTCATTCACAATTACTGATTGTCTTGGGAAAAACAGTCAAGCCAAGAATCCTACACAAAGCCAGTGCTAAAATATCAAATCCATCTTTCATAATCCTAGTCTCAGCATCATCCAATCATGGGTGGCCTGGTATACTTCCTAGGCATGACAATAACCCCAACCGCCGGCAACAAAAACAGAACCAATTTAAGATATTTGGAAGCAACAAGTCACTTAAATACATTGTGGCTAAGAGTTAAACAAAGTGCATTTTCGTGCCAGGTAGCAAACTAAAATAATAACATAGAAACAAACATAGACCGCTAGACGACACAGCGGTCTTCAGCAGCTATTGGAGCGAACATCTCCAGCACTTGGACCAAGTATTAGACTGTATCCAGCACGCAGGGATGACTATCAGACCTGACAAATGTCAGCTAGGTATGGGGGAGGTACAGTACCTAGGACATCAAGTGTGGGGGGGTTGACCTGACCCTGCCAAGATAAGACAGTATTGTCATCTGGCCGGTGCCACAGACCAAAAAGCAAGTCTTGGCATTCTTAGGAACAGCGTAGTATTACAGAAAGTTCATACCTCACCAAGAAAGCCAGGGACCGGGAGCTAGGGTATGCGGCCATTGAAAAAGAGTGCCTTGCACTCGTATGGGCCCTCAAAAGATTTCAACCCTACCTTTACAGAAGGGAATTCACTGTTCTTACAGACCACAACCCCCTGGTCTGGCTCAACCGGGAGAGCAGAGACAATGGATGTTTGTTGCGGTGGAGTCTCTCACTCCAACCCTTCAACTTTACTGTACAATACAATGCCGACGGGGGTTAAAGGTTGGGTTGTCTACATATATCTGTTTATCAATCTTAATGCAATTATGTGGATATATAAGGCTATGTTTTACAACAATAAAAAATGTTCAATTTGTTCTTCACAATCATGGTGGTCGTGACTACTTTTGTGATCTAAGCCAAAGATCCATCTATTAGCCTCCTGTGGCTGGAGACTATCCTGAGGGATAGACAAAGGGTTCATAGAGTATCTATAGCCCTAACTAAGCAACACTTTACATTGTATTAACATCTATCACTTCAGCTGGAAGTGAATGTCCTCTTGTTTTGGCAGTATTACTTCCTTTAAGTAAACTAAATTCCTTTATCATGTTGATTCACTTTAAGTATTTCAATGGTTCTATCTCACCCCCCCCCCCATCACATCTTTCTTCTAGGCTATATATATGTTAAGATCCTTTAACCTTTCCTGGTAAATTTCATCTAGTGTAAAACAGATGATATTGCTTGCAATCACTGCACATCTGATTTGTTGATATTAGTTACTTAACAGTTGCTAAAATTAAACTTCAGGCAAAAGAACTAACATTAAAAGGATAGAGTCCCTAATGGGGAATTTAGTAATTTGCACTTATGTAAAACAAACTTCCTTGCAGTGATAAATCCATATTCCAAATCATCAAATATTAAACAAAATAAATGAAACTACAGGGAAAATTTAAAAATTAAAATTTAACAAGCATTTCCTAGTGAATTATGTACTTGGTGTTTTTGTCTGGGTTTTTTTTTAAGAAACTAATACAGAAATCCAAATAGTGTGTATTGTGTGACCTTACAGAGAATTTGCCATTTTCTTTAAAAGTGTGGTTTCACCTACTTTGTTATAAATACTTGTATACCGCATTTAATACCTAATTGCTTATACTATTCATTGCCAAAGGCCTTCCCAGAAATAATTATTTAACCATGTACAATTTTGCCTGAATTGTTATTTCCAGGGAATGCTTGATTGTAATGTAACAAAAAGGCAGGTGGTGATCTAAAAACTAAAAAACAAACTTCTTAAAAACCTCTTCTTTTTGTGATTAAATACAATTACACATTTTGATAGTAGTGTCATTTATCTGGATTATCCATTAATAAAATATTAGTATTTTCAAACATATATCTAATGTATCTAATATGCAATAATAGACCTTTTACCATAAAAAGAATAATCATGTTCACCTCCTCATATCCATCTTGCAATCACATGCAATTCTGCCCAACACATTCAAACTATGTTAAAATAACCAGATAAAAAATCATGATATAGCAGGGGTGAGCCTGGATGTTGTATTGCACGCAAACTCGCTCTGATACCAACTCACTTTAACACCATAAACTTACACAAACATACAAACACATCTCACTCTTTCTCATCCCTGACATTCTAGCACCATATACTGACACACACTCATGCTATACCATACATTAACATACACACACATAAACATGCTGACTTTAAATACTAACACATAAGCTTATGCTAACATCATATACTAACACACAATTATAGTCGTGTAAAAAAGAAAGTACACCAGAATTCTATAGTTTTACACATCAGTACATAACAACAATCATCTGTTCCTTAACAGGTCTAAAATGTAGCTAAAAACAACCTGAGATGAACAACAACACATGAGATATTACACTGTGACATGATTTTTTCAACACAAATAAAGCCAAAATGGAGAAGCCAATATGTGAAAAACTAAGTACACCTTAGTACCCAATAGCATGTAGAACCATTGTTAGCAGCAATATCTTGAAGTAATTGATTCCTGGAAGACTTTATCAGTCTGTCACATCTTTGTGGAGTTTTATCCACTCTTCTTTACAACGTTGCCTCAGTTCATTAAGGTTTGGAGGGATTTTTTTTTTTATGCACAACTCTTAAAGTCTCGTCACAGCATTTCAATCAGATCATCACCCTTCCACCACCAGGATTGACAGTTGGTATGAGCTGTTTGTGGTGATATACTGTGTTTTGTTTTTGCCAAATGTGGCCTGTGCATTATTGCCAAATATGTCCGCTTTGGTCTCATCTGTCCAAATTACATTGTTCCATAAGTCTTATGGTTTGTTCAGATGTTCTTTTAGAGAGAAGAGGCTTTCTCATGGAAGCCCCTCCAAACAAACCATACTTGTTCAGTCTTTTTCTAATTTGAATTTACATTTAACATGCTAACTGAGGCCTGTAGAGACGGAGGTGTAACGCTTGGGTTTTTTAAATTTGTCTGAGCATTGCATGGTCTGATCTTGGGGTGAATTTGCTGGGACGTCCACTCCTGGAAAATAGGCATCTGACTTGAATGTTTTCCATTGAATAATATTTCTTACTTTAGAATTATGACCTCTAAATTGTTTGTAAATGGCCTTATAATCCTCCCCGGACTGACAGGCAGCAACGATTGCTTCTCTAAAATTATTGCCGATGCCTGTCCTTCTTAGTATTGTGTTATCAAACACCTTAATGCTCCAGACCAGTAAACTGCTAAAACCTCAGGTTTTTATAGCCATGGACACACTTGATTAGCAGCACCTGTCTGTTATTAGCATCTAAATTCCTATGGGAGCAGTAAGGATGTTTTTCTCACATGGCTTCTCCATTTTGGCTTTATTTTTGTTGAATATATGATGACACAGTGTAATATGTCATGTGTTGTTCATCTGAGGTCATATGTACCTAATTTTTAAAACCTAAAACCTGCTAAGGAACAGATGATTGTAATTATGTCCTGATATGTAAAACCATATAATTAAAAAAAGGTGTACTTTCTTTTTCACACAAATCTAAGCTAACACCCACCATCAAGCCCTACCAAATACTAACACACACACTCATGCTGACATATACATGCACACTCTAACACCGTGCAGTAAAACATACATAACAGCATACACTAACACATGAACACTCTACCCCTAGACACTAACACACACTAACACGATATACTCACACACATGCTAACACCATACAGTAGCACACAATTTACCCTCATACACTTACACATTTTCTTCAAGACCAGCTTTCCTTATCTCACATGGAGCCATGTCTTCACTGCAGTTTGCACTCTCTGTGCGAGCTGTCGCTACTACAGTGGGATGGTATAACACATGTTATGTGATCCCCTGGATGCCTTGGTTACCAGGCACCTGCCATTATGATAAAGCAAATTATTAGATATGTACACATGAGACCAATGCTGTTTGCTATCTATTACACTACTTATGAATAAAAACATTGTTAAAGGTGATCTATTGAGAAAATTAGAAAGGAACATAAAGATAGAAGGTGACTTACATATGTATTTTATCTGCATAGACAAAATTTAAATTACAGGGAAAAGTATTCTGAGGAATGTTTTGACAATAAAGAAGAAAATAATCTTCTGAAAAGATGGATTACTTGTACAACATTTTAATTAGTCTATTATCAAGATATGACCTAAATTTAACAGTCCAACCTATTCCTATTCCCAATGACATTAAATTAAAAACAAAAACAGGCTTTACTTTATAATTCTAGTTATTAGAAGACTGTTCATCAAATAGCAGAAGAAAAAAGACTTTGGATGGCAACTGGAATAAAAATGTTGTAGTTTGACGTGATATTTACTGGTAACACATAAGCAGTCGATGAAACAAATCATACAGTAAGTTATTTTTACATTTATTATAATTAGGCAATAAATATTGAGTCATTTTACATGAACTTCAGCTTTACAGGCACTATTAAATATTACTTTGTTAATAAAACTGATAGAATTTGGAAACTGATATACATAGTATAATTTTATTTAAACACCTAATGAAATATGTTAAAATGTATGTTCTGTCTTTTTTAAATGATCTTTGTTGAAAAACATATTTTTAAGCTTCTTTACTGAAAACCAAATCACATTGCTACAATATTTTGCAGTTATGTTATTGTACATGTTATTGTAATGCAAAAGTACATTGTGAGAGATTCCTTGTACCAGTATGAACAATCATAAGAAGTTATATCTGGGTGCATTTATAAATTTGTATTTTCTTTTTTAAAGTTATTACCAATATCCATTGCATCCATATTGTGGGAATCTAAATAAATGTCCTTTGTTCAAAACATATTTTAAGTTGTGATAAAATGCTTCAGGGTAAAGCAAATATCAAAGCTATTTGTTACATAAGATTTAAATGTAATGGTTGCAATTTTGTGTTAGTTTTCTGCCCTTTTATTTGTAAAATTCACAATAGTATTACACTGCATATGAATACACTGAAGACTAAACGAACTTGAGCTCATTGGAATATAACAGGAAGAGTTCAAGATCAAGAAAATTCAATATAGCAGTGTGAGTACTTTCAAAATAATGCAAAATTAGCAGACATGGGAGCACTAAAAACACCCCTATTGTGGAAGCATGAAATCTTGTTTTTTGATGCTATTCCAGTAAACACAATGTACATATAGTTCTTGAAAAATATAAACATATTAAAGCAGGTTGTATTCAGGGCTGACCTGGGGCCAGGGAGGCAATTGCCCCACCGGCTGGTCCTAAGTCTCCAAAAAAGGGTTGACCTGGGGCCTAATTCGGACAAGCTTGCTTGTGGAGGTGGGCCTTAGAGAGGTCATATAATGAAACTTACATTGTACTAGGCCAGAAGGTGACAGCCCCTTCTGTGACTATATGTAGGAATGACTAGAAGTTTGCATATCATTTTAGTGAAGTGGCTTCCTCTTACCTGGTAAGTTTGAAATCTCTATAGCAACTGCTCTGTTCTGGTAATTTCTCACACTTTGCAAACACAGCTGCTGTTTTTAAGCAGCTGTTTGATTTTAGTCATTAACATGCTTAGCAGACTGTGTCATAGGAATGGGAATAATTGGCATCCACACTAATTGATTTATTTGGAAAAAATACAAAAGAAACATATCATGAGATAAAACAAGAACAATCCTATTTTTTGGCATAAATAGAACTAATGGCCAAAGTATATTCAAAAGAAAACAACTATACATTTTGCTTACCATTTATTTTCTTGTGAAACCATGACATTTTTAAGATAGACCTTGCATATATAGTTTGACTACCCTCACTGATGTATAGTGATATTATTCATCTTGTGTTGTCTCAGACTTATCCTATTCCAAGAATCTGCAGTTAAATCTTGTTGTTTTTCTTCTCTTTCTCATTTACCTGGGAATGTCATACTTCATCTGACTTTGCTTTGACCATTATTGTAGTAGCAATTGTCCTGTTCATACAACTCTGATTTTATATTGATTACTCCCTGTAACAAGACATAGTCCTATTAATATGGGATTATTTTGGTTATATAATAGCTATTGTATTTTCTCTGTTTTGTTTATCTTGTTGATATGTCATGTGTAAATTACTGTGTGTTTGTTTAATTGGTTATAGTTATAATGTTGGATCCATGTTTTAAGAATATTATTGGGACTGTATCATTCTGTATTTTAACCTTTGTTAAAATTTTCTGTGTATTGACTCACTGTCTCGTCTAAGTGTTACTTCTCTATTCCCTTTACTTCTGTTGTGCATTCACCACTGTTGCATGTGTGTGGAGATTAGTGTGGTGCCAATGTTGACAGCATAATCCCTCACTAGTATGTTGGTCTCCCCGCTCCAAGGTCGGTATGAGCAACCAATAAAGACACTCATACAGACCTGTAACTCCTGACAGCGAAACAAACACCTTGCTGGCAACCAATAGAGTCGCTCATAAAGACTTTTAAAATCCTGGTGCTGAAACTCAGACTGGGGAGACCATTGGGTGCTAGGACGAGGTAGTGGAAGGACCAGGAGAGAGAAGAGGGAGGTCCTGATGGATGAGCATCTTAAGCCTGTTCGAAGAAGAATGAAAGATGGTGACTCTGAATGAAAGTAATGGAAAATACTGTATAAGACTAATTTTAATTTGGATATAGACATAGGGGTTTCTCAGTGATTTAAGTGGGGGATGGTATATGTTTTGTATATGAAATTTAGCTTTGCATTTGTGTTGATATTTTAGAATAGTGACAGATATTGGAATTCTGGTGGGGTGGTTTGTGGTTGATGTGGGGAGGTGCCGTTTGACTTAAAATAAAAAATAAAAACAATTCTGTTCATGAATCCTTGTTACAAATTTTGGTAGTTTGGCATCTGGGACAAGGTGGTAGAAGGACCAGGAGAGAAAAGTGGGAGGTCCTGATGGATCAGCATTATAATCCTGCTCAAAGGACAATGAGTGATATTTATTCTAAGGGAATATGGATGAAAAGAATGGAGAAAATAGTGTATGCAATGTTTTTATTTGTTGTAGAATAATTGTGTTTGTATTGTATCAACACGTATTTTATTTTGGATGTAGGAGTAGGATCCTAGGTGGTGGTTTGAGGGAGTGGGGAGTTGGATATGTTTTTTTTGTATTTTGCTTTGTTTATATGTTTTGATATTGTAAAATGGTGACAGATATTGTGAATCTGGTTGGAGGTTTATGGTTGGTGTGAGGAGGTGCTTTTTTACTTAAGGTTAAAGAAAAATTTTCCTTGTTTCTTATTCCCTGTTACAGAGTTTTCATTGCTCGTGTTCCTGTGCCTTAGTTCCAAGTATCCCTTGTTCCTGTGCCTTAGCATCAGTGTTCCTGCTTCAACCCTCCAGTTTCTGACATCAGCCCAGCTACTTATGTTGAAAAAAGCAATTTGATTATTTAGGGCTGCATCAGGTTCAGTGCTGGCTGCCCGGAACAATTGAAGGCTTTTTTTTTCTTTGTATTCCATTTTGGATGGGCTAGGGACCCATTTTCGTTCTGGTGGATTCATAACGACCATGGATGTTGCCTAACTACCTATGTTGCCCTACCTAATTTGTTTTTGCTACCTGGCACAATAACTCCAGCTAGCCCGACCCCGCTTTGTGCATTGCAACATTGTTTCTGGACTACTGGTGTTATGACATTGGTTTGTCTTACCAACACCAATCTGTCAGCAGTCTCTTTGCCTGTTTTCGTGTGCTTCAGTCCCAACCTATGAATTCTACTTTCAGAAATGCACTGAGATTCACTATTCCATCTCAGAGGCATTAACATGACATCTGTTCCTGACACTTGTGTGTGTGGTGCTACATTTCTCAAGCAATCTATTTTATAACACATATTTTGTTAGGACATATAACGTATTAAACGTGTGTGCCCTTGAGATTAATAGAGTGTTGGTATATTTGTCATGATCTAACCTAGCATGTATAATCAATTGTGTTTTTCTCAACTAATGTATGTTTTATACAAAATTGTATAATATTTTTCTTTGCAGTTTATTTTAAATATCTCATAATTAAATAATACAATATATATATTGCATCATTATCCCAGCAGTGAAGAAGTATTCCTAACTGTTTAAAAAAATACATTATTATGTTGGGAGGCTGATAATATAAGAAAAAAAACACCTTTAAGGGTGATTGGATTGGAAGCATCAATGTTTCCATCTACTTTATTTGTTAGTTTCAGTACAAGGGATGTGTCTTATCCGTATCTAAGAAATGTGATCAATAAGCTATCTTGTAAAGGGCACATTGGTTGCTTCCAGGTCACTGCACTAAAATACACACAACATTTTTTTCAATTCCGCATGTGGTGTTCAGTATTTACTCTTCAAATCAAAGATCTTTTCAGTAAAGCAAATGATTTGTTGTATTCAGTTATAAAACAAATGTGTTTTTGCATATTTGACCTTTTTGACTTTCAAAACAAAATCTCTCAAACTTATAAATGTTTTAATTAGTTATAAAACTTACAATTAAAATAGTACATTACAGTTCTAAATATATTTCATATAATGAGTTAAAACTTGTTTTGAATATTTTATAAAAGTGAAATAAAAGATGGGTACATTCAACTAAATGAAAAGGAAACAAAATAGTTTCATGTTTCTAATGACAATAATGAACCATAATTACGTTTTGTCAATTCATTAGACAATAATTAGAACTAGAAAAAGTTGTGGGTCTTTGATAGAAAATTATTATTTAAGCCATACAGTGACAGAGGTGTTAAATAGGCCTACTGGCGAGTTAAGTGTAATGTATGGGGATGGTATTATTTTTAGAATTTTTAGAATAATGTGTAGAAACAAGATCTTATCTGGACAGAATATACTCTATATATTTTTGTTCATTGTTGTTTATCTGGATTATGTTCAAAATACATTTTAGATTATAATGCATTTTGCCCAGTTGTCAATATTTCAAGAGGATCCCTGAAATGTAATTGAACTGTATTAAATACGTGTATATGTACTAATAGAGTGATCTGCTTCACCATTTTGGCACATGAGCCTTAATCTCTGCTTCAACACTGTAACTGTTACCGTCACTGACTCCCTCATGCTCCAACTCATGTTGGACCCTTCAATCACAGCCTAACCATCAATGAGACTACTCCCTGTTTTTTTGGTTACTCCTCCCTTTTAGTCATTTAACCTACACACAGTCATTTCCCACTTTACTTAATCAAAGAGCAACAAAACGGTTGTAATAAGGCAACAAAATGTTTAATATTTTGTCATTTGTTTTTGTTTATTACGTTAGGGACCCTGCTCATTATCATGAACAAATAAAATTCGCAAATTTTGTTAAATAAAGTTCATCTGTGAACAATCCTATTGTAAAATTCATAAAATGACAAGCAAAAACATTTCAAGAATGGACTGAAGCTTAGAGTTTTTAACAGGTTACTGTCATTGTATATGTATGAAATATGTCATTATTTTTATTCTTCCAGAATATGGTAGGTGACCATATGAACCTTTTCCCATACATACAGTTGTGTTTGCAACATTACCTAATTTGAGCATGCATCAGTATGCACTGCTTGGATTTTTTTTTAAAAGTTTAACTAATATCAGCATTCAGTGCAGGTTTTGTGATTCATCTCATGTCTGCTCATTTCCTTCAACTGGAAGACCTGCTCAGTGGCATCAGTTTGTTAACACTGTCTACTGAACACTGATGACTCCTGGTAAGGAGAATGCATTGTTAAGTGAACTGTAGGAAAAGTATATGAGCTTGCAGCTAATGCATTGTCAAAGCTACACTGTATGAACAAGGCAGGTGAAAAGTAAAAGCAATAATAAAAAAATTGAAAAGACTTTAAGTGCTATCATTATTACTATGGGAAAGTATTTCTCTGTCCTCTCAAAAATATCTTCCTTGAAATTCCTAAGGCAGATGACTGCTGAACACGCTTCATGGTTAGATGGTGGGTTTTTTATGTTGAGAAATGGCAAACTACATAATTAAATCCTTGAATATTATTCTTATTTAGGAATATTAGTATTATCCAGGAATATAGCAAGTTTTAACCAAACCAAAATCTAGTTTACTTTTATTTTAATAATGACCCCATTACAGAACTTCACATAATAAATGTAAAAATGTCACTCAATGACCATTTCTGTACCATAATGAAAATGTTATTGCTGTCACTGACACAAAATAGAAATAGGTGGAAACGTCTGCCTATATTCTAAAAACAGCAGAAAGTAGCACTTTTTCTGAGAAAGAAATACCCAGCTCTGGAAATACTATCTACATAACGCCTCCATTCTTTCTACGTATGCAACTGAGTAAGGGGGACAATGGACAGAGCAGTACCCGTGGATTAAGTGTCCCTAGATTAAAGGAATCACCTAGTCACCCCATTTTAAAGAAACAATACTTTTATTAAATCTGACATTTGAACTATGATTTAGGGTGTGGGCAGGTTAAACAGCATGATACAGATGTTGCTTGGAAAGAAAAACGGAAAAAATTTTGAATATTAAAATATTGCATGGTCTAGAAAAAATATCAACATTTCATAATTGGCCAAAAGTACATCAGTATTTAAAAGAGAAATGAAATCTATATCAGTGTTCTAAAGTCAACTCTTTTTATTCTACAATGAGAGCCCTTATTTCATGCTTTAATCACATATAGGCTTGGTGCATCTCCTCTTGTTCCTGTCTGATCATCCTGCTGATCTCAAAGGGTTAACATTTGGTGCCCTCCCGTCTAGTTTTTTGGTATATAATCCCATAAATTCCAAGGCTTCTCCCTGGTATAGAAATACAGTTACCTCATTCAAAGTGCACTTATCATACATGAACAGATGGGAGTTATATTGGAGCTAAACTGCAGGGATTCTGTAGGACAGTTTAATACCATCTCTCTTTGGCATCACCAGGTGTTCTGATTAATATACTTATCTCATCTCCCTTGCTCCAACTGTCAGAGTGTCCCATTTATTTATTTTCTTTATCCCTTTCTCCTTAAACTTAAAGCTTTCCCTCCCCTCATAAACCACCCTGCTACAATTTATATTGTAGATGCCAGTTAGGACATACCGGTATGTCATGCCATTATTGCAGCGACAGGGACATCACTGGTCAGGATCAGCATCAAGGAGGTCAGGATGTCTTATTATTAGAATTAGCATTAGTATTGGAATAGTAATAATTAGTGATTACAAACAGTCACCCCTGCTAGCTGTGGAGTTTATCTGTAGTACTTATATGTAATCCAATGTAGACAGTGACATTATGTGGGATAAAATGGTAACAAAGTAATGTCTAAAACAGGACATCATAAAGGAGATTTAAAAGGTTTTCTTTTCACTGTAAAATATGTCATCATACATAAAAAAGACAATATACACAAAAATATTTCTTGTGAAAATATACTAAAATATACTAATTAAGTTTGACTGAAAAACATTTTCATTGGTCTACATATTTCATCAAATAAAAGATTTCAGCATAGTTTGCTATTGTAGGCATTTTCATGTATAAAACAAAGAAATATATTGACGTGACATATTCTGACAATTAACTTTTAATGAGAACCATCATGCTACTTGGCTTGTTGAATTTTGTAGTTATTACACTGATTTCCTGATCTGATTCTTTGCTGGAAAAAACATTTCCAGGTAAAATTGGCAATATTGACCCAATAAATGCAACATAGCTTTTTCAATTTGCTAAATCTTTTCTTTCCTTATTTAGACTTTGTACTAAGACTTAAAGCCAGATACAGAAAGCTTATGTTAATATGTGATTTTTAATTATAACTGTTGTCTGAACTTAGGCCTAGTGTTCTACTGTTTTAATTTTTTTTTTACTTTTTTTTACATTCAGCCTTTGGCACTAGGGATGGAAATTATTCCAAATACAATTAAAAATATGGTTATGCATATACCTGTTCCCATTTTACGAATGTAACAGATGGCTATTTCAAGCAAGGGTAGGTCCAGAAATCAGTGTAGACAAACATGTTTAACTTTCAAGCCTCATATATTCATAATGGTTGTAAATGCACAATACAAGGCAATGTTCTTGTTAATTACTAAAACCCAGTATAATTTAAAAAGCTAAACATAATCCATAATATTATAAATAAATGGATAATTATTACAAAGGACAATATACTGTATCATCTACAGAAATAATATGTAGTTCTACATGAATGTAGAGAAGAGGAAGAGTGAAGGGATACAAAAACTGTACACTTAAGAGAAAGATCTGGTTTGCCAAGGACAACTTACCTTTTGAATAAAGTGTTTAGCAGTAGATGGCTACCTAGGACCAATGAGAAGCAGGCATCTACTTTGCTACAAAAGGTTATATTGGTGCAATATAGCTGTTCTATACATATCCTCCTCAGTTATTTTTAGATGTGTGCATTCGTATTCAGATGAACATGAAATCGAACACAAATGTTACAGTTTCGTTGTTCAAACTGAACACAGAATAAACTAATATGGCAGCGGATAAACGTACACGAAGACGCATGAGGCAAAGAATGTTCATTTCTTTGTGTTTGTCTTCGTATATATACTATGCTAGCCTATTAGTTAAAATAAAATCCCCAAATATCTCCTAGCTAATCTCCCTGGTCCCTTCACCCCATACAAGTCACTGCCTCTAGCCTATCTTGAGTCTTCATAGTATAGCAGGGGTAGAGAAGGCTAGTACATACACATAGTAAACACAAACCAGAACTATGCTAGTTCATCTGAGTTAGGAAAATTATTATAGAGCTAATTGCATTTAATTATACACATTAAAATATTTTCTGTTAAACTAAAACATTTTATATCTACGTATAACATTTATAAAAACAAAAATGAAACAAAAAAATACAATACATAGCAAAAAAAGTTTTTATGATAAGAGTTTGTATTCTTGACTTGCATTTGCATTGCTTTTCACACATAAACAGATGCAGTAAAAGCTAGGTTACAGCATGTAGAATTTATTAGGGCTGGAATCAGCTGATCTCCAAATCCTAATTTTGGAATTATTTTTTTTTCTAAATTTATAAATTAGTTTGCATAGTTTTATCATTATGTACCAGACCTTACTTAATTATCATTAGCATTAGTTATGGATACACTGACTCCAAGAAATGTAAATATATCAGTGTTATTTATTCACGGACAGCAACATTTTATCAGACAATCTTTTATTAAAGCTTGTTCAATTAGGACTGCAGCCCACTAAATTAGACACCTGAATCTTAGAATTAAATTTTTATTTTGCATAGTCTCAAGGCTTTTGTTGAACACTACATTAGCCATGCTTAATTCTACACAGAATTAATCTTCTTTGCTTGTTACCCTAAACCTTAGCAATGCTAATTTCTTGCTTACACAGGGAAAAAAGTTGTCTTTTTGTTTATTTATATTTGCTTACATCATTATTTTATATGAAGTTAAGAAAGAAAACAAAATAACTTCACATTTTGTTTATATAATTTAGAAATTGCTGAATATCAGTGTATTTGTTAATACATTATTGTATGTATTTCTTTTTATGTCAGGGTTTTCAGTCTAATTGAAATAAACAGATTCAGGTTACAAATTTATGTTTTGGGGCATGATTTGACACTAGACTGGATGCACATTAAGTGCTCTACCCAGAAAAATCAGTGGTTAACCCCTTAATGACAAATGACATGCCAGGCACGTCACAGAAAAACGATCAGCTAACGGCCAATGATGTGCCTGGCACGTCATGGCTTTAAATAAGCTTAGAAAGTGATCAAATGTGTCTCTTAGCATAAACAGTGTTGCTGTAATGTCTTGATGTCAAGACATTCAGCAACCCCCGGAAATCTGCTCCAGGGACCCATGTGGCCCCTACCCGTAGCATCCACTTGCGCCATATACAATATGGCAGTGGGCACCTGATTTAAAAGAGCTTTCAGCCCATAAACAACCAGGCAACCTTATGCATGGGTGGAATTACGGTACTCAGAAAGTTCCTCTTCTCAGCCACTGTCCCCATCCACCCCCAGACCACATGGAGATCTACAATTCCTTACCTATTTAACCAAAGGGGAGAAAATGTTCTAAACCCAACTTTAATTCCTGCCACATTTGCAGAATACTACTCCAGCCTGTACAATAAAGTAGGTCTACCTACCAACCTTTCAAAGAAGAAAACAATATATAGACAAACTGAAGCACCCTCTGATTTCAGAAGTGCACTAACATCCTAGTGCCACACATTACTAACAAATGTAGTACAACAAAGGCATTTCCATCCACTATACTTACAGTACATATCACCATCAGTTCCTAAATTGGGGAATCCTCTGACCACATGCCCTACTCAACACGGATGTAAAAATCTATGGTAAGATTTTGGCCACCAGATTACAGAACCTTTACCATCGATCCTGGGTCATGACCAAGTGGGTTTTGTCAAGGGTAGGCAGGCCTCCGACAACAGTAGGAAACAATTTTTTTTACTTCCTATTAGCTATGTGGCCAGATAGACTGACAGATTTGAGTTTACTAGCTGGTCATATTCTAAATTAATTAGCACGTAATTGGAAATTGCAAACTATACTGTCAACTACCCAGCTACACAATGAGATTAAGGAGAACATATATTGATAATGGAAAAGCTTTTTTATAGCTCTCCCAACAGGCTGTAGTATCTCTGGCATAGCTAAAAAACTTCACACCTACAAAAGAGGTTAGTTACATTGACTTGATGGTTCTGAAGATCCCGCGGACACTGGAGGAGAAGGAGGGTCCTGGGAAGCTGTCTCTCCACCCTTATCTTATCTCTCCTTCTTTCCTGCTTTATTTTTTTTCTTTCACCTTTGATCTCTATTTACCGGTTAGTAACAGTTCCACTACAGTTGGAGCAGGTACAACGGCTACACAACTGATTGTAGCTGACTTTACCAAAACATTTCTTAAGGTTTCAATTTGACTTCTGAATTTATTTGTGTCCTATACAGAAAGCTTAGCCTAATCATCAGAAGTTGATTCACTAAAATTATTGTTAATAACTAGTTAGATGTCAAAACTTTACAAAGCTTGCATGAGCTTCCATGTCACAACTTGAAGAGCAACTCACATATTTACTAAAAATTGGGTTGCTCTTGAGTTGTTACAAGGTCATGTGATGTTAAAATGTGTGTGCCTCAACAGTATTTTGCAATTCTCCCCTGATACAAACTAAAAAAAAGAAATCTATTATTAAATAGAATTACTTAAACAAATAAGCAAAACATAAATAGTTCATGAATTCTAGATCTACATGTATTCTAATGTTGGACGAAAAGACCTGGTTCTGGTGATGACGCTTATGGTGACATTCTCCCCCCTGATTGATGGATCGAGGAGAGGATGTCACCACAAGCGCCACCATTTTGACAGAAGTTCTCATTGGGTTATGTCCGCCGAGATGCGGACAAAGATAGAAAATAGCAGATTAAAGAGAGAAGATGAAGATGCATAAGTGGTCGGCAGATAAGGTATGGAGACATTTAGAGAGCGTGAGAGAGTGGACAGAGATGAGAGTGAGTGAAAATGAATGTGGGCACAAGATAACAACTTTCATTCCTATTTTGAAAGTTTATTGTGATTGAAGTGTCAATGGACCATAATAAACATTGAAAACATGATCCCAAATATATAAAATATTTCACATACTACAAAGGCCATTGAAAAACATAACGTCTAGCTGCCAAATGTGAAATAATTATAAAGTATTTCACAAAAGTGTTTTCCTCTCTGTAGGCATCCTTTTGAGTAGATGTGTGAACCAGTTAAGGATAACTTAACAGAAGGAGCAAACAGATATTGTGTAAGTAATTAGCAGCTTTGCCTAATAAAGAATTTCTACAAAAAAACATGATTTTGCACTTTTGCCAAGTTATCATTAATTAGAGTTGTTTTCCTTAAAGTCATAAACTAAAAAAAATGAACTAGAATTTAAAGAGAATCAAATAATTTAACCATTATAGAAGAGACATGTTTTAGAAAAAAATGAATTTTCTAGTGTTGTAGGAAACAGTGGTGCATTGGTATGATAGTTAATACTATGATTATTATCTATTATTTATCACATCAAACAATGTATGCAGTGCTTCTCAGTACATGCATTCAAAAGAAATGACAATACTAGAATTGAGAGAATAAGACAAACCCATACATTAGGTAAAGTAGGTCCTGCTCACAAACTTACAAATTGGAGGCCATATTGTTTTAATAAATCTCTTACATAACTGGATACAGTTTCCCTTTTTGGTCAAGTTATACTACACAAAGTCATTTTTATATATTCAGCCATATCTTTCTGAAACGTTATCGTTTTTTTCTTGCTAATTTTTAAAATGTTTAATCTCACTGAACATTCCTTATACTAGAGCTTTCATCTCTATTTACTAAACAGTGACTGCTTGATATATCCCAACTCACATGTTAATATTTACAAATCTCAACCTGTATATAACATAGTAATTTGGGTTAAAAAAAATGTCCCAAATCAATGAAGTTGAATCCTTCTGTTGATGTAAGTTCATGGAACTGTACTAGGAACTGTGGCGATGCCCGCCAACAATTGGAACAGCATCGCTATGGACGCCCTTTGCCCCACCACGTCGGTCCTTTGATGTTTCATTAAGCGTGTGGTGGTTACAGAGAGGGAGCTTGTTTGGGAACCCTGGTTTTATTACCAATCTTTAGGAGCAGGGTTTACCCAGCCTCTGGCCTGACTACCGTGCGTACTATTCCTGGCGACGTTTCTGACGCTGTCACTCAGGGTCCCGACGTCAGATTGCGCCGCTTTTTGTATCATATTATCTTCGGGCCCTAACTCTCCATTGGTATCCCTGGATTGATGCCACTCCCTTGGGATCACCCCGAAATAGTGACTCTGTCGGCTGGGCCTTGGTGGCCATAGAACTGTAAGGAGGCGCCGGGCTGTCTGGTAGTTGATGGGATTAAACCCCTAATATTTGGTGTATAAATATCTGTGCTGTTCTCAATAAAGAGAGTTCTGTTTTATCCCTACACTAAGTCTCGGCTGGTGCTTGGGGGAATATGAAGGGTTAATTCGTTGAGCAATTAAGCTTTCAGCGGCAAGGAAGATCTCTACGGCGGAGCTGCTCAGTCTGAGTATGGGTTTCCGTCACAGACCCCTTATATGTAAACAAAAAAAAATTCCACTCATTGTCATTTAGTGTGATTCTTAAGTTCCTTTCCCAAAGTCTAGTGAAGTATGACCTGGATTCAAATCTAATTAGCTCCATCGGGAGTAAGAGACACAATGTAGTGTTTGGGTATACAGATATTGGGACCTGAATGATCGTGCGGGTGCCTGTGACAACTGGGAGAGATTCTTTACCGTTGTAGAGCTTAGTACATGTTTCAGGCTCAAGACTCCCACCTCCACTGTTGAAGACCTGCAATGTCACACCTCTGGGAGTAAAGTCAGTGTTGTGTGTCAGGGGCAACACGAGTCTTGGAGAGAGATGTCTTAGTGACAACCTCATCCCATATAGTGGCAGCAATGGTAGAGTGTTCTCTGTTAGACAGGCAGGGTTCCTCAACCACACCACTGTGGGTAACGGGCCAGAGAATGAGTCCTGCTCAATTGTGACCCACAACCTGGGTGTGGGGATGGGCCACTCCACTACTCTACATAAGTGGGAAGCCTGCCAGTATTTATCCAAGTCAGTCAGACCAAGCCCCCTTTGCTGCACACTTGAGTCAAGTTTCTGTGGGATGATCTGGATCATCTGCCCCCATATGACGCTTGAGATGACTCTCGAGCATTGCTTACAAAAAGCTCAGGGAAAATTGATTGGGAGAACTTGGAACAGGTAAAGGAACTTAGGCAACACATTCATCTTAACCACCTCTATACAGTCCAACAAGGTGATATAATACATACACCATCTCCTCAGGTCAGCATTTAGTATCTTTAATAGGGGTGACAAGTTTGGGTCAAAGAAGTGTGAAAGGTCTGTGGTCAAGTGAATTCCCAAATATTTCACAAAACCCACACACCATCAGAAGGGATGATAATGTGGACCCTCAAAATCTCTGATTTGGTAATATTTTTTGCAGGTTTGAAAAGGAACTATAATGCCACAGTTTATTTGTTTTTTGTGTTAAGGACTGCGTGGGGTTGGTAACTGTGAACGGCATAACATCAGCAAATATTCCTATTTTGTGCTGAGTATGAGCGAGTTACTCCTTATCATGCTAAAGGCTTGCCTGCCAGGATGAACAGCAGAGGGGAGAGGGGGCACCTCTGCCTACTGCCATTCAACAGGATGACCTGAACCGAGATCTGTCCATCGACCTTTATATAGGCTGTGGGCTTGTCATTTTATGCCATTATGGCCATATCTAGCCCAGGAGTGTCAGGCTAAAACCCAGACCCTCCCAAACTCTAAACAGGTAAGGCCAGTCCACTCTGTCAAAAGCTTTCTCTGCTTTTCTGGACATGAGAAGAAGGAAGTCTTATTTCTTGGTGTGTTATTATGTTGATGACTTTTATGGTGTTTGATGGTTATCCCTAGCCTCCCTTCCAGGGATAAACTGATCAGGTTTGGGATTAAATTAAATAAAAATAAAATATGTTTAAGGGTCTAGACCAACCAGTGAGTTTGGAAAGTTAAGCCACCAGTATAGGACCCAAAAGTCCACAAATCTCCTGTAGTAGAGGTAGAAAGGCAGGATCCGGGCATTTCCGAGTGGAGGTGGATTTAAAGGCGGGCTGGATATCTTCTTAATCCATAGGGGCCTCTAAAAGTTGGTCCCCTTCAAGGATGACATTAGTATCCAGGTGTTTTGCTATCCTCTCTGCCAGGGAACTACCAGTTTCTAGGGTATATTGGCTTGAATATAGGCCACACCCGAATTTAGGCCGCACCCTTAAAGTTTGGTGCTATTTTAAAGAAAAAAATGTTTAAAGAAAATTTACAATTTTAACATTTTTGGTTAATTCATAATGCCCCTTACTTACAGATATGCCCCTCTGCCCCTGATATGCTTTATAACCCCTGATATGCCACTCTGTCCCCAGATATGCCACTCTGCCCCTGATTTGCTTTATGCCCCCAGATATGCCACTCTGACCCCCGGATATGCTTTATGCCTCCTAGAAATGCCGACCTGCCCCCCAGATATGCTTTATATCCCCTAGAAGTGCCATCCTCCCCAACTTACCAAGGCACCCCCGGACTCCCTAGTGGGTTGGCCAGTGGGCCTCTGTGCAATGCATGTAGGCAACCTCCACTGCCAGCACTTCCGCCGGGGCTTCTATGGTGGAGCACCGGAAGGTTATGTCACACCGGTGCTCCATCACGTAGATGTCCAGGGCTGCCGGAGCGGAGGATCCAAGTCCCCTGCAGCGCTGCGGGGGATCTGGATCCAAACCCTGCTGCTTACCCGCAGCAGGGATAAATGAAAATGGAAAAAAAAACACCCGGCCAGCGCAACAAGAACTGTGCATCCCTGTGCTAAACCCCGAATATAGGCCGCACCCCCACTTTAAAGACCTAAAGTGGGAGAAAAAAGTGCGACCTATATTCGGGCCAATACAGTATATATATATATATATATATATATATATATATATATATATATATATATATATATATATATATATATATATATATATATATGAAACACAGTTAATCAAAGTGTTCAATATAAGTCTGGAAAAAGTATGCACTTGTGCTTTTTAGATTATTGATTGATATTTTTTTGTGTGACAAATGCTATTAATAAAAAATATTAAACATTTTTTTTTTTAAATCCACTTCTTGGAAACAAGGTGCATGTACATCAAGAAACAATTTGACTCAAATTGGTATATGCCGTTTTCACCTTTTTTTTCAAAAACTATATATTTTTTACAAATCTATGATACCTCTTTTGATGTTTTATCAATTGCATTTTGTCACATAAAATCTCAATCAATATTCTAAAAAGCACCAGTGCATACTTTTAATTACCATTAACTAATGCTAAATACCATTATATTAATAACAAATATTATATATTTATTATATATACCATTGATATGTTTAACATTAATAATAAATGTTTATTGTATTAATAATAAATAAATTAAAAAAAACATAAGCAAATTATTAACAGAGTAATACTAGAGTCACATAACAAAAAATCACAATCAATCACCAAAGCACCAGTGCATATTTGTAATCACCATTAATTAATTAATTAATGCTAACAACATTATACTGTATTGGCTCGATTATAGGCCACACCCTTAAAGTTTGGTGCTATTTTAAAGAACAAAATATTTAAGAAAAAATACACAGTGGAATGGCAAATTATTTTATCTAATGAACAGGAATACATGAATTTTAACAATTTTGGTATCTATTATGCAGCATAGTCAGGATAGGTTATATACAAATATAAAATTGTCCCCCCTTAATTCATAATGCTCCTTACTTACAGATATGCTACTCGTTCCCCCCAGATATGCGTTATGCCCCCCGATATGCCACTCTGCTTCCCTAGATATGCCGCACTGCTCCCCCAGATATGCCACACTGCTCCCCTGTCCTGGCGGAGGTGCCGGCAGCAGTGGAAGTTGTCTGCGCGCATCGAGCAGATGTTCCTAGGCTGCCAGAGAGGAGGATACAGGTCTCCTGCAGCGCTGCGGGGGATCCTCATCTCTGGAAGCCAGGGAGCGGCTGCACGATGCGCTCAGGCAACCTCCACTGCTGCTGGCCGGTACTTCAGCTGGGGCTTCTATGGTGGAGCACTGGAAGGTCACGTAAGGCCAAAGAGGAGGATCCAGGTCCCTGTAGCGCTGCAGGGGATCTGGATCATCACCCTGCTGTTTTCCTCACAGAGGCCATGCCTCCTGAAGGGAAATATAAGGAGGAAGTGACTCCTTATATATCCCTACTGGTGTACTGGTGCCTAGGACCAGTACACAGAAACAGAAATGCAGGGGAGAGCCAGAGGCCAATGAACTGCAGGAACCAAAGTGAGTTCCACTGGGGTTCTGACAGATCCCCCACCCAAGGAGTGGCCTCCAAGAAGCCCAGTTCATCTCTTGACAGATCTCCTGAAAGGGCGTCCACGCCTAGATGTTTGGAGAACTGGAGGTACAGGGGGACCAACCTTCCACTGTACAGTTATCCCTTGGACAAGAGCAGACTGATAGGTGGTACAGTCCCATGCCAGCTTACCCATCACTTTGGGCACTGCTAGCATAGAACTGTATCTTCACTGGCCAGGGATTCTTAATCGCTGTGAGAACAAGCATGTTCAGGACTTATCGTTTCAACACACAAAGAAGCATCATCACTATAGTGTTCTGTGACACCACTATCAGGAACAGTAGAAACGTGAGCAACATCTGCTGCCATCTGTAAAGCTCGGAGATAGCCTTTCTTAGTCTTTGAGGTGGCTTCATTGGTAGAGTTCCTGGCCTTTAGTGATTCTTCAAAACACTCCAGATCCCGTCTGTGGACCACCGTGGCATTAGAAGCATAAGTGAGATCAGGGGGCATGTCCTTTTGGGCAGAAGATAATACACTAGTGGTGTTGGTCTCTGCAGTGTTAGTTGGTTTATCTGGAACAATAGGAGAGCCAATATCAATACTGAGTGCATTCCTCAGAGATGTCACTAATGAGCAGAAGTGCTCACAACAAGAGTGTCTTACAGCTGAACTTGGAGAAGTAACTAGGTGGTTATGTACAGTCCCAATACGAGGAGACGGAGGCCTGGGTGGGCATATAGGACAGTTGGTAATAAAATGCCCTCCATCACCATAATAAAATCATAGGCCTCTAACACACCTTCTGGCTCTCTCATTAGGAAACCGAGTTATCTGAATCATTCCAATCTCCATTGGCTCTTCTTCATAACAATCAGGGGCAGACACATCCATGAAGTCCTCTGAGGGACTAGCTGCTTTACTATAAATCGCCTCTTCCCTTCTCTGATGGGAAGGAATACCCAGAGGTGTTTTCTCTTATCTTTAGTGTTAATTTAGGGGCAGTTATGGTTAATGGGGTGTTTCGGGTTAATTTAGGGGCAGTTATGGTTAACGGGGTGTTTTGGGTTAATTTAGGGGCAGTTATGGTTAATGGGGTGTTTAGGGTTAATTTAGGGGCAGTTATGGTAAATGGGGTGTTTAGGGTTAATTTAGGGGCAGTTATGCTTAATGGGGTCTTAAGGGTTAATTTTAGGGGCAGTCATGGTTGATGGGGTGTTAAGGGTTAATTTAATGCTGAGGGTTAATTTAATGCTGAGGGTTAATTTAATTAATTTAATAAAGTTAACGTAAGGTGCACTTAGAGGTAAAGGGGGAATCTAAATCCTGGGGGCAGTGATTATTAGTGTATTTATTTATAAAAGTATGGTGATATTCTCTGAATGATTCGAATCCCTGTAAGATCCAGATCCCTGTAAGATCTGGCTCCCTGTAAGATCCAAATCTTTGAACGACTCTCTGCCTTCATTGACATCACTAGAGTAGGTAGGCGGGAGGGTTCATTGACTAATGAAAGGGGTGGGGCCAATTGTTAGTGTGCCTGCACGGAGGGACACTGAAACAGTAACTCCTGTGAGTCACACTGAGTGATCCGAAGATTCGGATCATGAATCGGATCATTTCAGTGAACGAGTCGAAATGATCCGATTCACTTTAATGATCCGAACTTCCCATCACTACTGGTGTTGCTACTCTATCTCCTTCCTTTCTCTGGGGGGATCAATTCTTTAAATATTTATCTAATTTTGGAGGAAATTCAGTGTCCTTCTGTACCATGGGGCTGGATGTGTCTACGGCCAGTGTAAGTGTCATACTATTGCTGCTATCATAACATCTTCCTTTCTAAGAGGGATTAATCAAAATCTCATTTTTGAGAAATTCAGTGTCATAGCATGCCGCTGGATTTATGTATACATTGGTGCAGTGCTGCTGTTGCTGGTGATCCTGCAGTGCAAAATCAAGTCTTAATCTCTTCCTAAACCTTGAGATGATGTTCCTATAAAAGGTGTTGTGAAAGGTGAGTCCAGAAGAAGTCAGGAACCTCCCCTTTGAGAACGCCCCCTAAATGTGATTTTCAGATCAAAAATAGGCTCCCAAATTTCTTCAGAACTGAAAGGTCATAAAATCAAACGTGGCAAATACGGAACTAAAATGTAATTTCAAATCGATTTTGTTTGTCATTTACAAGTCTTTTGCAGATATATTGCTGTGTTAATTATTTTGTAAGCACATAATTTCTATGGTTATAGCCCATTAATTCACTTATGCTATAAGATATACTGAATACTATTTTATTTTGGCACAATAAAACATATTATGGATTGCATGATTAATTTCATACATGTATGACTAGTTTATTCTAAGTATTATCATCTATCATGTTTTCATAGGATATGTAATAACTTTATCTGAAAAGGTAAACATGGATATTTAAGTATAATGATCAATCATTACATTATTATTCATTTGCAGTTAGAAACTGTCAGTTCTCAGCAGTTTTACATCATCAGTACATCTGCACAGTTAGGTATTTGTAAAAGCAGATGGAATGTCAAGTTAAAACTGATAAATATGAAATATGTGATAAGTGTAGGAGTAAAAAAAATATATTATTTATATAAATATAAATAATTAAAAAACAGCAAGATGTAGGCATGACAACAAGAATCATAAACCAATTGGAATTTTATTTTCGCATTAAAACTATTATCCTTACATGGAAGACAATATCATGTAGTTATGATATTATTTTAAATAAAATAAAACATGTAAGGTGTCTAAATGGTTGTATTAAACACAACATTGGAAAAGTAAAAAATAAATTCTTGCTTTTGTGATACATGGGAAGATTTGTTCTTATAATATAATCCCCCAAACCAACATAATGATGCACTGAAATAATATAGATATTAGACATGTGCAGATGGGCCTAAAATTACGTGGACAAATTTTTCGTATTGTTTTTGGCCTACTCATTTTTGGGCAACACATTTATTTCCCCGCACATTGGATTCAGCTGATTAATTGGTGCCCGGTGGCCACATTCACTCTCACTCTCAGACTCTCACCCTCTCATTCACTCTCTCATGCTCTCTAAATATTTCCCTACCTTCTCTGCAGACCACTTCCGCTTACACGAAACACCTCTGCATCTTCATTTTCTTCATCTTTTCTCTTCTGTTCCTTCTTCTATGTTCGGTCTCATGTCTGCAGACATATTTCGGAGGGAGCTTCTGTCAAAATGGCGGCACTTGCGGTGATCTTATCTCCCTGATCCTCCAATTACAGAAGAAGACATTTTGCCTTACTTGAACTCAGGGCATTATGGCGGGGCATCTGGTGACATGCTTTACCCAATGCTTCAATCGGTGCCATATTGCCCCGAGTTCAAGTGAGGATGTGCCCGCCAGGTTATGGCCACAGAGGTGCCGATGAAGATAGAAGATAGCAGATTGAAGAGAGAACATAGAAGAAGATGCCGAAGTGGTGGGCACAATCTGTTGGCAAAGAAGGTAGGGAAACACTTAGACAGCATGAGTGACAAGAGTGTAACGGAGTGTTGAAAACTCTTAGCTTTTTGCTTTATTTTTGTCTAATTGGTATGTGCGTGGGGGCCGGCCTCGTTTTTTTGGGCTTCGTACAAATCACAGAATTTACTAAAATTCTGTAAATTTGCAATTCATATGAATCTGAATGCACAAGTCTAATAGGTAATGTCTAATGAACTAATGTTTCCTAATATTCACACATATTATTAAAAGGTCTATACTGTATTGAAGAAGAGCCAATAGTAATCAATACATATGGAACTCAAATGAATATTTCTCAAATTAGTATTTAGAAATTAATTTTTTTGCCGCTACAGTTGAATTTATCACAAGTAAATTAATTTCTATGTCAAAAGTGGGCAGATAAGATCAGGTAATGAGGTATTGCCAAATTATTTTCAAAAACAATTAAAAGAAGCACAAATTGTATTTCAAAACAAGCAGAGCAAAGTGACAGAAAATAAAACATGAATGGTCAATAGTGTCAGGTACCTCTTGGTGGAAAAACTTTGTTAAATCTACAGAAATTATTTATTTGTATCTTTAATATACCAATTGGTTGAGGCCAGAGGAGGCCCCTGCAGGCGATTAATAAGCTCACTCGCACGGCCCTTTAACTCCTGATGGCGAACCTACGGATTTCTGCTTCTGTTAACCCCTCCGACGCTGCGTAGATAACGGGAGCGGAAATCCATAGGTTTGTCATCAGGAGTTAAACTTGGAGTGGGGAGACAGGCCAAGTTCCCCGTCAGGAGTTAAAGGTCCATACAAGCGACTTTATTGGTCGTTCGTACGGACTTTTAACTCTTGGAGCGGGGAGACCAGTGGTCTCTCCTGGCCAGTTTGCGGCACCAGGATTTTAAAAGTTTGTACGAGCAACTCTATTGGTCGCCAGCAGGGGTCTCGTCTGGCATCAAGCAATTGGTTGATGCCAGAGGAAGCCCCTGCAGGCAACCAATAGGCTCACTCGTACGGCCCTTTAACTCCTGATGACGCAACTTGGCCTGGGGTCTCCCTGCTCCAAGAGTTACAGGTCCATACAAATGACGTCATTGGTAGTTCGTACGGACTTTTAACTCTTGGAGCAGGGAAACCAGTGGTCTCTCCCGGCCAAGTTGCGGCACCAGGATTTTAAAAGCCTGTATGAGCGGCAACTTGGCCTGAGGAGACCATGGCCTCCCTACTCCAAGAGTTAAAGGTCCGTACAAGCGACTTTATTGGTCGTTCGTACAGACTTTTAACTCTTGGAGCAGGGAGACCAGTGGTCTCTCCCTGCTCTTTAAAAGTCTGTACGAGCGACTCTATTTGTCGCCAGCAGGTGGCTCGTCTGCCATCAACCAATGAAGCACAGGTGTACTTCATTGGTTGATGGCAGAGGAGGCCCCTGCAGGCGTCCAATAGAGTTGCTTGTATGGACATTTAAAATCCTGCCGCCAAAGCTGCTGCGTAGTCTGTACTGTGTTAACCCCTTATTAACCCCTTCTACAAAAAATGGCAAAAAAGAAAAAAACAAACAAACACGAAGAATGTAGACGAATATTCGCCCGAACCAAACACAGGAACGGGCGAATATTCGCGGAATATGAAGATTTGTTTCCCCCACAAAGACGAACACGAAGAGTTGGCTGGCGCCCAAGTCTAATATATATGCTTTGTAACTATATCACTTATTTAAGAAGTTTTAGAAGCTGTGGTTTTGACCAACCAGATACCAGCGGTCTGCTTAGATATAATCCAAATTTTAATCAATATGATTGTGACATTTAATAATCCTTTTTATTGATATTTCTTAATTCGTCTATTGGTTGTAAAGCATATTGCAATGTGATATACTATATATATATATATATATATATATATATACATATACATATATATACATATATATACATATATAGATCACGAACCGGGGGCACAGGTAGAGAAGGAGCCCAGGTGCAGGGGATACTACAGACATGAACAAGACATGAACACCACTATACAGAAACTTGCCTAGGACTATTTGATAACTATTGGAGATTCCGTCACATCTTATGGCCATAGTATGCTTAGCCCACCACTACACCAAAGTACTCCAGGGCACACGGCAGGAAGCCCACTTGCAGGGCACTCGGCAGGAAGCCCACTTGCAGGGCACTCGGCAGGAAGCCCACTTGCAGGGCACTCGGCAGGAAGCCCACTTGCAGGGCACACGGCAGGTTGCCCACTTGCAGGGCACTTGACTTGACTTGACTTGAGTCCACTTAGTGGGGCGCTGGCCGCAACTCAGGAACAAAGCAGGTACAGGAACAAGGCAGGTACGGCAACAAGGCAGGTACGGCAACAAGGCAGGTACGGAAACAAGGCAGGTACGGCAACAAGGCAGGTACGGCAACAAGGCAGGTACGGCAACAAGGCAGGTACGGCAACAAGGCAGGTAGTCCCGAAACATCAATGACAAGGCCCAGACTGAAGGGCTGGGCATGTTTATAAAGCCTGGTTTGATCAGGTGATACACTGCAGCTGGACATGATAATCACTCAGTGATTCAGTGACAAGAGCGGCCACTAGTGGTTGAAAACGGACATGACCGCGAAATGATTATGCATGGTCCAGACTAGCAGGGTGGAATCATGACAATATATACCCTCATTTGTGTGAAAAAGAAAGTACACCCTCTTTGAATTCTATGGTTTTACATATCAGGACATAATAACATTCATCTAAATTCAATCTCAGATGAACAACAACAGATGACATATTATACCGTGTCATGATATATTAAAAAAAAAATAAAGCCAAAATGGAGAAGCCATGTGTGATAAACAAAGTACACTTTATGATTCAATAGCTTGTAGAGCCACATTTAGCAGCAATAACTTGAAACAATCGTTTGGCAGAAAGAAGCCTTTACTGTGTCAATGCGACAAAAAAGCCTGATTACAATATGCCAGACAACACCTTGACACACCTCACAGTTTCTGGCACACTGTAATTTGGCAGCACCATGGGATTTCTGGCTTGTCTAGTAGATGTGGATGAGTGTTTAATAATGCTTCTACTATATATATATATATATATATATTGTGGCAAGGTTATGGAGTCTGTCTACATAAGTGGCAGATTGGAACACTCATTATTCCCAGCATGAGGGGGTTAATTGCCTATCTAACAGCTTTTGAGCGAACTGCCATCAGAGAGCAATGGCCTCGCACTCAATGGGCTGGTATAGTTGCACCTTTTTTGCTTGGTGAAGCTCAAAAAGCCTATTTTGACCTAGAGGAAGAGGCGGCTGCTAGTTATGATATTCTTAAAGCAGAGATTCTTGCAAGGACTGGCGTGACTCCAGTGATCCGTGCCCAACGGTTCTATAATTGGAAATACCAGGAACAGAAGGCACCAAGATCACAAATGTTTGATTTGATTCATCTGGCCAGGAGATGGTTAAAACCAGAGAGTTCAACGCCTGCTCAAATAATCGAGACATTGGTTTTGGATCGTTTTTTACGAGGATTACCCCAAGGCCTACGAGAGTGGGCAGGGCAGGGAAGCCCTACCACTTATGATGCAATGGTGGCACTGGTTGAACAATATACAGCAGTGAGAGAGTTAAAATCTACATCACAGACTAAAATGCAACAGAACCAAAGACTGCTCACAAGCTCAAGGCCCTGGAACTATGGGAAAAATCAAGTTGTGATCCGAACTGGAGGCCCTGAAGTTTCTCCGGATGGAAGCCAGGACTATAAACCCTCAAAAGGATGGCAACCCAGGAAACCTCCAGTTACTTGCTTTGAGTGTGGGAAGCTAGGTCACATAAAAGCTGTATGTCCTCATTTGCAGGAACCTATGGAATGTGGGTATAATTCTATAAATGACTTTTGTGGACTAATCTGTTTGGTTGGGAAACAGACCGAAAAATGTGTATTTGATAAATCTGTTTTGCTAAATGGGAAGGAAACTGTAGCTCTTGTGGACTCTGGGAGCGATATTTCCTTAGTGACAAGCAGTCTCATTTAGCCGTCTCAGTTGCTCCCAGGTAAGAAGGTTGGGATACTCTGTGTACATGGCTGTACTGTATCATACCCTACTACCTCTGTAAACATAGGCTATGGGGGCCAAACATTTCCAGTAGTGGCTGCAGTGGTACCTAAATTACCCCATTTCCTTATTCTTGGACGTAATTTCCCTGCGTTTCAAAGCCTGATTCAAACCCCGTGGGAGTCTGTAGAGGAGAACCCGTTTTGTGTTTTCCCATTGGTACACCCAGATTTGTTTTGTAAAAGGCGCAAGACAAGACGTGAGAGAAGGGAAGATAAGCATAGGGGTACTAGGAACTTACAAATGGCTTTGGTAAATGAAGGTGTGACCTTACAAGATCCGAGCACTAGTTCCAATTCTTCAACCGAAATACTGGTTGAACCCCAGGGCCAAACCCAAGAACAGGCTAAAATTGTGGATTTGGAGATTGGTTTAAATCAGTTTGGAAGGGAACAAGTCAATGATTTAACATTGCAAAATGCCCGTAACCAAATTGTAGAAGTTAATGGGACCATGGTTGATGGGCAATCCAGAGACAGGTATCCTCATTTCATTCTTAGAAATGACCTACTTTATAGAGTGATCAGAGAGGAGGGGCAAGAACTTGAACAGCTCTTAGTACCAAGGTCCTTCAGGAGGAAGGTGTTGGAATTGGCCCATTCTCATTTGTTTGGGGGACACTTGGGGGTAGAAAAAACTCAGCAAAGGGTTTTAAGGCGATTCTTTTGGCCTGGGGTATATGAAGAGGTAAAGCGGTACTGTGCCTCATGCCCAGACTGCCAGCTAGCGACCACAAAACCTCGTCTAAGAGCACCCCTAATCCGATTGCCAATTATTGAAACCCCTTTTGAGCGAATTGCTATGGATTTGGTGGGACCAATAGAAAAATCGGCTAAGGGTAATCAATATATTTTGGTCATATTGGATTATGCTACACGCTACCCAGAAGCTATTCCCCTCCGCAATACTGCCTCCAAAACCATAGCCAAAGAATTGCTTCAAGTAGGGTTACCAAAAGAAATTTTAACTGACCAAGGTACCCCTTTTATGTCCAGACTAATGAAAGAGTTGTGTCATTTGTTACAAATAAAAGCTTTGAGGACATCTGTGTACCATCCTCAAACAGATGGGTTAGTTGAAAGATTCAATAGGACCCTGAAACACATGTTACGTAAAGTTGTTGATAGAGATGGGAAAAATTGGGACACTCTCCTACCGTACTTACTGTTTGCTATTCGGGAGGTTCCCCAGTCTTCTGTAGGGTTTTCACCTTTTGAGCTCCTTTATGGTAGGCATCCAAGAGGTTTATTAGATATAGCGAAGGAGGAGTGGGAAGAACAAACGGTACCAGGACAGAATGTCATTCAATACGTGGAGCAACTCAAGGGGCGCATTACACAAATTTCTCCCATAGTCAGACAAAATCTGGAGGAAGCTCAAAGAAGCCAACAGGTTATTTACCAGGCAGCAGTACGTTCTTTCCAACCTGGGGACCGAGTGATGGTCCTTGTTCCCACTGCCGAAAGCAAACTCTTGTCTCATTGGCAGGGCCCATATGAGATTATTGAACAAGTAGGCCCTGTAAACTATAAAGTTCGACAGCCTGATTGTAGGAAATAAAAAAAACCTGCTAAAACCCTGGAAGGATAGAGAAAGTAGTATGGTTGCTATAGATAAATCCCCAGACCCAGATGTTAAAATATCTGCTGATCTCACCCCTGAACAGCAAAAGGAAGTTAAAGAAATGATATCAAGACATAAAGATGTCTTTTCTAGTATTCCTGGCAGAACTAGTGAAATCTGCCATGATATTATCACAGAACCAGGAGTTACAGTAAAAGTAAAGCCCTATAGAATTCCTGAGGCAAAAAGGAGTGCAATACAAACAGAAGTAGCAAAAATGTTAGAACTGGGAGTCATTGAGGAATCACATAGCCAATGGTCTAGCCCATAGTTTTAGTACCTAAGCTTCGGGTTGATGAACTCATTGAGAAACTGGCACAGGCCAGATTCCTAAGTGTGTTAGACCTTACAAAGGGTTATTGGCAGATCCCGTTGACAGAAACAGCTAAAGAAAAAACTGCATTTGTGACCCCTGAAGGTCTGTACCAATATACAGTTTTGCCATTTGGGCTTCATGGAGCCCCAGCAACCTTTCAGAGGTTAATGAATAAACTTCTGAGACCTCACTCCAATTATGCTTCTGCATACTTAGATGATGTAGTCGTCTATAGCCTAGAATGGGACTCCCATTTGAGAAAGGTAGAAGCGGTTTTAAATAGTATTCGGAAAGCTGGTCTTACTGCTAATCCTGCCAAATGTTCTATTGGATGTATGGAAGCCAAATATCTTGGTTATACTGTAGGGAGAGGTCTGGTAAAACCTGAGTGAACATTGGCCACGCCCTCTAAGAAAGAAACAGGTGAAAGCTTTCCTAGGAATAGTTGGCTATTATAGACGCTTCATACCCCACTTTGCCACTCGAGCTGCACCTCTCACTGATTTGATTAAAGCAAAGGCACCAGATACAGTGAGATGGAATGATGATGCAGAAAAGGCTTTTGCAGACTTGCGCACAGCTTTATGCAGGCACCCTGTTTTAGTAGCCCTGGATTTTAAGGAACATTTCTTTTTGCAAACTGATGCTTCTGATGTGGGCCTGGGGGCAGTATTATCTCAGATGATAGGAGAGGAAGAACATCCTGTGTTGTTTTTAAGTCATAAGTTGTTGCCAAGGGAGCAGAAGTATGCTACTGTAGAGAAGGAATGTTTGGCCATTAAGTGGGCAACTGAAACATTGAAATATTATTTGTTGGGCAGATCTTTCACCCTCATCACCGACCATGCTCCACTACAGTGGATGCAGAACAACAAAGACAAGAATACTAAAGTCACACGTTGGTTCCTCTCTTTGCAACAGTTTAAATTTGTTGTGAAGCATAGGGCTGGGCTATTGCATGCCAATGCAGATGCATTGTCTAGGGTGCACAGTTTCTTGTCGAAGGCCGCTTCACACACCTGTGTTAAGCTGAGGGGGAGGATATGTGGCAAGGTAATGGAGTCTGTCTACATAAGTAGCAGATTGGAACGCTCATTATTCCCAGCATGAGGGGGTTAATTGCTGGAGGTCAGCAAGGTGGAGCCAATTAACCTGCACTCAGGTGCTTAAAGGGCGGCCGTTAGAGGCATTAGGGGTCTGGAAACAGGGAGAGAGGCAGTCAAGCCAGAGGCCCTCAGACTTTATCAAGAGGATTTGTTTTGGTTTTGGTTTATTTACACTATGAAGTGCAATACTGTGGACTATACAAAGCTGCAATAAACCACATCTTGCTTTTATTCTGCTGGTGTTCGGAGTTTCTTGTTTTGATCGGGCCGTCCTGCCACAAGATATATATATATATATATATATATATATATATATATACATACACAGTTGTGTTTAAAAGTATATATAGATGTGTGTATATATATATATATATATATATATATATATATGTGTGTGTATACATGTATTTTTTTTGTAATGTGCAATTATTATATAATATTTATGTATTTTCTATTGATCTCTGAATACCAATTAAAAATCATGTAATTTAATTCATACACTGTATATATTTCTCCCTATTTAAAATTTGGATTGGAATATTTTTCTTACATAATTTAATGTAGTTATATTTATACTACATGAATACGTTCATTTTCAGTAGCTTTTCTAGGCTGTTATGGTAATTTTAACTAGGTTTTCTTCTTTTCATTTTCTTTTCCCCTTTTATTATATTGCAATGGATGTTTCATTTTGATACCACCTATGAATTGCATTAACACTCAATGGGTGTGTCTTGTTTTCCCACAGTTCATTATCGCATTATTTACAATACATATAGGAATTTGTAAAATATAGTGGTATACGCCTATGAACAAGCACTAAGTTTAGTGTGAAACGCATTAGGCTTTTACTTTCATGTTTCAATATACCCTTGCTGTACACTATGCAGTTGATTATAAACCAGCAATAAATCAATATATTTGTACATCGAGGAGTTGTACCTTTATTTACTGGCTCCTGTTTATCCTGTACCTTATTTTCCTGTTGTTGTTCTGCATGTTGAGACTGCAGGAGAGTGGTGGAGACCTTATTTTATCATGCTTGAAATATCAATTAATATATCACAAACATATCTCAGTTATTAGACTTATACACAGCAAGCAAAATCAACTTGGGCAAAATATTTGTTTAATTTTTGCCGCATTTGTTTTTGGGCAGTGAATTTCATTTTCCAGCTGTTTGGTTAAGATGAAAATCACGGGCCGCTTTTGATTTGATAATGATTCCCATGGGGATAGGGTGACCACATTGGCCATGTTTTCTAGGACATGTATATTTCTTACATATTGCTGACAAGCCCAGATAAATTGCTGCTTTGCAGTATGGGGAACTAAAAATAAAAAAAACATACCTCCACAGTTAAGTCATCCTAGTAGGGGAGATGAGATCCATACAAGCACCCATTGAGGATCAGCACTGAGGAGGCACTTAAAAATTAAAGTTCCCTTTGGTTTTTTTGTTGTTGTTTTTTTCTAATTTTATTTCACGTAATCCCCTCATTTCCCATTAGCAGGTGAAGGGGCTATAAAGGGATGTATACCCTTAGGTTTATTTAATTATCCCACTGTACACAGGGTAGAAAGAAAGGACATTGATTAGCACATCCTTTGTTAATAGGGGTCCTGGGGAAAGTGAGGGCATGCAACTGGAGTCACTTGACTTAGTGAATAGACTTATATGTAGTATCAAAAGCATAATCGATTACTTTCCTAAACACCTGTTAGAGGTGCAGCTTAGAATGAACTGGGTATGGACTTAAGCTGCACCTCAGAATGAACCTACACAGAAGCTCCATCAAAAACCACGAGGAAGACAAATATTGCACCCCAGTAGGACATAATTTCACACAGAATAATCACTCCATCCAAAACCTGAAAAGTACTCAAAGGGAATTTCAAAGACTCTCAAGAAAGGAAAGCATTTGAGATGAAAATGATAACATATTTCAACACCAAAAAAGAGGGACTTCTGGTTTCCTGACACACTACCATATGACATTCATCTTAATGTCCAATGTGTGTCTCATTGCTGTTATTGTCTCTGATGTTAATGTGTTTATTGGTTTCCCTAGGTTTATTTGTTCTGTCCTTTGGTTACCTCTCTGCATTTTTCACCTCCTGGCCTATTATTTTTGACACCCCACTCAACCCCCACCCTCCCGTTCTGTAATACCATCACTTGTAAGTTGTAACCAATTTCATGTTGACCAGTATTGCTTCAGACCTGATGGAGAGGATAACTCTTGAAAGCTTGTCTTTTAAATATTATGTTAGTCCAATAAAAAGGTATCACTGCATACTCTGCAATACTGTTTTTTGACAGTATATATATATATATATATATATATATATATATATACGGTATATAAATTAATCTTATATAATTGTCCCCCAACTTCTGTCCTTGCCCCCCTAATTATGATTTCTGGAGATGTCATTGGTTTATGGCATGCATTTTTATGAACAACGGCTATTTCTGTTTACAGTTTTATGACTTTAAAAATGTTTAAAATTAAATATTTTTCAAATGAAAGTGTTTTTCACCAATATCTTTACAATGTTCTTTTCATGTCAGATTACTGTACTATAAATTGTATTTTAGTCTTAAGAAAAAATATGATATGTTAACTTGTACCAGTTAACATGTTATCCTTTTGGAACTTTAATCAGCCGAATACATTTAAAAAAAAAATCAAGGGCCATGGTCCTGATTACTGCAAATACTGATGTTCTCATTATACAGTGTGATCATTGAACAGTTCTTATTCAGCCCACATAAATGTAGGTCAGGGCAAGTCAAATCACAATTTCTATCTCTCTAATGAAAGAAACAGGGAAAAGCACAGTGTTCAGTCAAAATGAACATTAGCTAGCTCTAATCCACCCAATATTGAATCTAGATAATTAATTGTACAGCACCATCCTTTCAATTTTGTCTTGATAGATAAGCAAAAGCTTTGCATTTGATAAATTTGTTGTTGGCACAGATACCATTTGAAGTAAAAGTTATTTTTTTAATAAGTTAAAAAATAAACACTTGTTACATTTGCAATTCAGTGGGCATTATTAATTATGAAAAGTGATCTGTGAAGTTTGTGAAGAGTAATATAATCTATAGGGACTTGGCAAACAGGAAAAAAATAAGGCAGAAGGTAAGGTGGCGCTGACATGGATGTAACAAAAAGGATGTAGTAAATACTCTTTGTTTAGGGAAAGAGCTTTGTCCTTGTTTGCTTTGGCTTGCTCTTCTCCTCTAATCTCCCTAATCATATGATTCAATCTTAACAGCCAACCCAACCCTAATATACTTTATAATATTAACTAAAAACTGAAATGGACCTTTTCCGCTCATAAATATGGAAGAAGTACATTCTACAAGATATACTTTGTAGACAAGGTTTGTCTTGGTTCCTAAATTCATCATTTGTTGTTCCTAAGAGAGATGCCCGTGGGGTGCGCTATAGCTCCACCTTTTTGGCCTCCAAGGCAGACAGATCAATGTAGATAGAGAAGCTGCATCCCTTTTTTTCTCCACAAGTCCATCTGCATTAGTCTAGCCTCTCTGAGTATTTCCCTAAAATGGCAGAACCACTGCTTGCCCTACAGGGGCAGCCTCTTTCCCATAGGTGATATTAAAATGTCATGCTTAAATCTTCTAGCAGAACATCTTCAATATGTTTTTTGTTTGTTTGTTTGTTTTTCCTGGCTATAGAGTGCCCTTGATGACAATTGCCGGTCGGGGCACGTCACGGAAATTCAAGTCGATAACGACAAATGATGTGCCAGGACCGGCACGTCTTTAAACGGGTGCAGAAAGCGACCTCGAGGCATTCAGCAACGCCATTATCGGCACAAAGGGGCCATCTCTGGCCCCTCCCCGGGGCGTCAACATCCGCCATACTTTGTATGGCGGCAGACGCTCGTTTTAAAAGCGTTGATCGCCTCCTAAACTTAAATGGTGTCGCTGGAATGCCTCGATCAGGAGGCATCCAGTGACACCAAACACTTACCTGGGGATGGACTGTGACCGCTCCGGAGAGCGGTCACAGCCGCAGCTGCCGGTGATCTTCGCCATCAGCAAGATGGCGGTGGCCCGGGAAAAAAAAAACAATAAAGACTAAAAAGTTCGCTAGACGGTCTCCAGACCCTCTAGAGAACTCTGGCTCCACTTTCATGTTGAATATAGGTACTGCATTCAACCATGCAAGTCAATAGAGCTCAGCTTTCTAATCACAGTGTGATTAGAAAAAATAAATTAAAAATAAAATAAAATTAATAATAATTAGAAAAAAAATAGTAAAACACCACTAAAGTGTAAAAATAATTTCCCACTGATGTCACTAGGGGAACCTTCAAGTTGAAATTAAAAAAAAAAAAAAAAAAAAAGGCAAAAAAAATAAATATATATATATATAAAAAATATCTTTTTGTGAGCAAGTCCTAAAATTAGCATATTAGCTTAAAACAATTCTCGCATGGAAAGAGTTAAAATACTGGCATATTAAATGCCCATGGGGTGTCTACTTTAAAAAAATGTATGATTTCATGGGGTAAATTGAATTGGCCGGGTTCAACAAGGTCCCAATTAACACGGGGGGGAAGGATGGCCACACATCTAATTTCCAATTAGAAAAATGCACACGTACCAAATGTGGCCTTTTAGTTCCCCCCAAAAATGACAAACCCATGCATGTGGGGTATCACTGTACTCAGGAGATGTTGTTGAACACATATTGGGGTGTCGTGTGACAGCGGCATATACCAGGAGCTGTAAATTCATACATAAAGTAGGTGTGTGTGGGAAAAATACACACACAAAAATACTACTGCAAACTTTGAAAAAATGCTGGTGGTAAAATGTGTGCATGCAAAGAGTTAAAATACCAGCATTTAAAATACCCTGTGGTGTCTAGTTTTGAAAAATATATGGTTTTGTTGGGCACACTGAAATGGCCCGGCTCAAAGATGTACCAAATAGGGCATGGGCAGTGGATCCCCAAATGCCAAAGTTCAACATTGAAAAATGTGCATGCCCCAAATGTGGCCCTTTTGCCCCCAAACAGCCAGGCAAAATCATTCATGTGAGGTATCGCTGTACTCAGGAGATGTTGCTAAACACATATTGGGGTGTTTTATGATAGTGACATATACCAGAACCTGTTTATTCATACCTAAAGTAAAATGTGTGTGAAAAAACAAATGCAAAAAATGTACTACCATAAAGTTTGGAAAGGGTTAAAATACCAGCATTTGGAATACCCTGGGCTGTCTAGTTTTCAAAAATATATGATTTGATGGGGTAAATTGCATTGGCCGGGTTCAAAGATACCCAAAATGGCACATGGGGGGAAGAATTACCAGATTTGGAAAAAATGGCTTTGAAATAGCAAAACGCTACCTGTACTTATTGCTCCATAACGTGCAGAAAAAAAGCAAAAAAATATAAAATCATTGTGTATTTCTAAACTCAGGACAAATAGTAGAATCTATTTAGCAGGTTTTTTTATTACCTTTTATAGATGAGTAAAAGATTTTTCAACTAAAAGTTAGAAACAGTCATTTTTTTCAAAATTTTTCACCATATTTTATACTTTTTTTAATAGTAAATAATATGATACAATCAAAACAATGTAATCTAAAGAAAGCCCTTCTTGTCCTGAAAAAAATAATATCTAATGTGTGTGGGTTCAGTAAACGGGAAAGAAGAAAATTACAGCTAAACACGAGCAGCGCAGAAATGTTAAAACGGCCATTGTCACGAAGGGTACAAAAAGTAAAATCAGCCTTTGTCACGAAGGGGTTAACAGCAATCTGCTCATAATCTGAACCATAGAGATAAAAAAATACACCAAAATGCAACAAATACATAAATCAGCATAGTTATGCATGTACAATGCTATAGGATTCTTTCTTCACTATAAAGGAATAATTATGCTCATTTTTATATACCAGAAAAAGTAAGTAAACCCTTTGGAATTACCGGCATTTATGTACACATTTGTTTTAAATTATGTTCAGATTTTAAAATAAGTTACAATAATGAACAAATGCAATCTGTTTACTAATAAAAAAGGCATTATTGTATTGTTCTTATCCATATTAAATACATAATTCAATCATTCACAGTGTGGGGGGAGAGCTTGGCTGGACACCAAATGAGATGGCTGATTGACTTGAGTTCTAACGAATCTAACGCAGAAAACAATAATTTTTCCAACCAAACTCAAGGAGGCGAGGCATACCATTGATATTGACCCTCAAAGGTTTTTCATCCCTTCCCTTTTTAAAAACCTGAATTCCCATGGCCATGTGACCATGTGACACTTTCTGCCATTCTCCACCATGAGGACTCCTCTGACATCATGGAGTCAGTAAAGCAAGATCCCTCAAGGACTGGAGAATGGCATTTAAGAAGTTACCTAAGAGAGATGACTTTGCAATGCTGATTATGGATGGGAAATGTGAATCCCTGGAGATTCCAAGCATGGAGTCACCAGTGGGGGATGATATCAATTCCCATCCACTACCAGTATGGAAAGTAAATCAACCTTGCAGTCAGAAACTCCAGAGGCTCAAACGCCTGGCAAGAATGAACCTGTGATGTGCCAGCTCAACAATGGGGGTTTACCATGACCTACTGCTCGCCGTATACTATGCCAAGTTTTTAAGTTTATATGTTACTTCTGTCCTTTATATTTATGTTTCTGACATAACTAATGGTGTAAGCAGTAGAAAATCTGCACTACAGTGTATCTTGATAAATATAATAGATGTCCCTGTCCATTAGGTTCAGGCCCCGTCCCACTGTTTAACTTCCCCCTAAACGGACTAGATTGTAAGCTTGCAAGAGCAATGCCCTCTTCTCCTTTTGTACCAGTTTGTTTTTGTTTGTCATTTTAAATTTATCCTACCCTACAGGGTTCCTAGGTTTGTTATTTAATCTGGGTAAAAACAGACAGTATTAACATTTGACCTTCCTGATATTGTTCTCTGGAGTGGAGCAGAGCACCCCTGTCCATACACTCATGACAACTGCAAACTCTTTCTGAAATGCATCCTTACTTTACTAGTTAATCTAACAGCCAGCACTGAAAATCTCACAAACACATATTGGTCCACATAGCCTTAGCAGACTTTATCCACACAGCCGCAAGGGACCAGTTGACGTTAGCTGGTGTCAATAACTTAATTCACATTGCAGCATAGACACACTTACAAGTTATAAAGTTTAAATTCACTTGCAGATTAACACACACTCACACACATTAATATATTACGTGTAAGGGCCTCATTGTTAGATCCTGTAATAATTGGATGAGGAGGACCCCAGATGGCGCCAGGCAAACAGTAACCAGGAGTAGCCAGGAGAGCTGGAATCGAGAATCAGGTCTGGTAACCAGTAAAGCGGGAAGCCGAATCAAATCCAGAAGAGTAGTCAAACAAGCTGAGTCAATACCAACGATCAGAGAACAGGAGCCAGATCAGTAAACAGGAGCAAAGTCAGCAAGCCGGGTCAAACAAATAAATAGTCACAGTAACTTGCACAGGAAAACAGCAGAATACACCCGCCAAGGGTGACCCAGAAGAGGAAGTCCAGGTTTAAATAGGGAAAGGTGGAGGTGTGTCCTGCATTAAGAGGTCACCCGAGGTTATAAGTTACAGATGTAACATGTAATATTATGTTTTGACCACACGGTCGTGCTGTGCTACCTCGTGGTCAGCCACGCGGTAAAGACGCCGACCGGGTAGTGATGGTACTCACTGCCCGGGAAGCCGTCTGAAGAGGAGGTGTTGTGGGACCGGCCACGGAGCAGCGACCGGAGAGGCAGGTAAGTCCTTACAGATCCCCTTCCTTTCTTCCTTTTATCCTGGTTTCTTATCTACTGTTACTTTGATTTATCTGATCTTGAAAAAGTGGGTTACTAGATGGAGATGACATATATAATATTAATGATCTGAATTGTTATATGCCATGTAATTTAATACTTGGTAGAAGTCCACTTGTCTCTCTTGGTAAATATGAGTAAAGAATGCTGTGAAAAAATATCCTTTAACCTTTTGATCTTTTCTTATTTCTTATTTCAAAAAAACACTAAGCTCTCACAGATATTAAGCAATTGCACACAACACAGCTTTCTAAAACAAGAAAATGTTAATTATATATGTACAAAATTGAAAAAAACAATAGGTAAAAGTGTACATGCGCTACAACACTCTGTGGGAATCCCACTCTCCCACACTTCAAGATAAAAGGTATTGGTGGTGCAACCCACCAACAGTGAGCGGAGCGACAGAAGTAAATATAAACGTAACTCACCCTCACCCCAATGGGTTATATAGAATAAATGACATGAAAAAATGTCAAGAAAAAAAAAATAATAATAATAGTGCACTCCGTATGATAAAATATAGCACATTTTTTTTTAAAAATGTATAAAAAACTCACATTCTGATGAGTCAGACAAAGACTGACTCAAATCATCAACGCCTGGTGTGATTAGGCCCCACAAACCCATGCATGAGTGATATCACTGTACTCAGGAGATGTTACTGAAAATGTATCGGGGTGTTGTTTGACAGTGAGATATACCACTGACTATTGCAACACTGGTTGGCATTCACCGTCTTGATGCTCTTCTCTGCAGTCTATCCTAAATGCTGTTGCTAGGCTTATCTTCCTCCCACTGTGGTTTCCTTCTGCTGCCCCTGTGACAGGGCCAGGCTAGCTGGCTCATGTGTCATATGAAGTTTAGCCGGGTCACGGAGCACTTTTGTGTCCGGTTCTGTATACTGTGACCCGGTAATATATTATATTGTGTTGTGTTTATTGTGTAACCGGCCCAGAGACTGATGTGGATTCAGCCCCAGCCTTCAAAGAGACGATCCTATAATCTGGCTGGGGCTCTTAATCAGCCAACACAGCTGTCTGCCCAGACGGCACCCGCACTACAGGGGGGATAACACAGGTGGGGGAACCCATTGTATTCTGTAATCCCCTCACCTGATACATCCCCTGTATACTGATGGGATTTGTGATGGGATGTGGCTGATGGGATTGGGGGTTGGGTTCGGTACACATTGCATTGAGATTGTATATAACTTCTGTGTGTTTGTAATAAAGAGAGTTCTTCTTGGTTTACTACGAATGGTGGTCTGGATGATCCGTGGATAGCTGAGTGCTATCCGTATGAGGGACTGACTGGTGATTCCTCAGCCCTCAAACAGGGGTACCCAGCCTTGGGTACGGTGACCCTGTAACATTGGTTGGCAGCGGTGGGAAGAATCCCACGACTTGGGTGAAATCCAAACCACCAACTGGGATTGCAGACGAGAGACACCAAGAGAGCTCCTGGAGGTTTGTTGCAAAGGAAAGGCTACTCTGATTGCGGACTGCAGAGAGATGGACCGGCACCAGGATGCCCCAGAGGAGAGCCTCGGACTGAGTGCTCTACAAAAGAACATTCTATGGCACTTATCCCTGTACCCAGGAGGGGCCACATCGGAGCAAGTGACGGCGGTGATTAAAATGTGTCACCAGGAACTGAGCCAGAGTGGGTCTGTATCTCCCAGACTAGGGGAACAGACCCCCAAAATATCATACCAGGATATCCAACCCTTCCGAGAACCCGAGGATGAGACAGACCGGGTTACAGCCGAGGTGTGTGAGCTGGAACACCAGCAATGGCAGTTAGAGTCTGCGCCTGCAGACTGGAGAGATGATTTCTCCCATCCCCACTTTGAAACGTACTGGGCACAGTACTGGACAATGTGGGATCTACGAGTTCCACTCCTGGGGGAGAACCCGTTGCCGGAGTGGGAAGACGAATTGAGGGGTCTCATATATGCAGAGCTCGACCTCCAGAGCCGCTACCAGGGATTCTCCCAGCAGTTAGCAGGTGAAGACCACAGCGACCCTCTGATGCTGTATAGCCCCGTCGACCCAGGACTGATATATGATGCCTTCCAATTTGACTCGTCCTTCGGAAGCCCCTGCCAGTACCGCAGGGATACAATCTGGGACAACCGTGCAGAAGTCCTGGTTTATGCTATTCCCCCCGAGCTGGAGGCTGTTATGGATTGCCTGGTCCAAGAGGAATGGCAGCTCGAGAGGGACTATAAAGAATTGCTGCGGAGAGTGGAGCTCCAGGAGTTACAAGGAGACTGGGAGCATGATACTACAACTTGCAGGAGTTGGACCGAGGTCCTCTTCACTTACTCTGCGGCCCCTGCCCTGGCGAGAAGAACCGAGCTCCTCGCCAGCAAGAAGAAGCGGAGGAGGAAACCAAAAGCTCCGACCCAAGTCCCCACCAACAACCCTGGCTGCTCTACCCCGGCAGAAGAGATGACTGTCCCCACCGCCCGAGTAAGTGGCACAATCCCCCTCACCAAACCCTTATCTATGCTCGTAGAAGCCAGGGCCCCAGATTGTCCCCCTGATTTCCCGAGTGTCCTGGGAGAAGTCCGGGTCACTGCCCCAGAGGTTCCCACTGAAGTCCCCGGTGACCCGGTAGAGGCACCGTTCCCCGACCTAGTGAGGACGCCAGAGGGGCTGCCGAGTTCCCTGGGTCCTCTCAGTAGCCTGGCGCAGGCCCTGGTTCCTATCCCTGTGTTCTCCGAAGTGATCCCTGGTTCCCCAAGTGTCCTCCTAGAAGCCCAGGTCACTGTCCCAGAGTGTTCCTCTGACTCTCCCCGTGCCCAGGCAGAGGCATCTGTCCCAGAGAGGAAGATCGAGGGTCTGCTTAACCCTCCCGGTGGTCCAGTATTGGCACCTGTCCCTGCCCCGGAGTATTCCCCTGGGTCCCCTGAGTACCCCGCAGAGCTGCTTAGCTCGCCCAATAACCCTGTAAGGGCACCCGTTCCTGTCCCAGAATGTCCCCTAGGTCACTCCAGTGTCCCGGTAGAGGCCTCGCTTACTACCTCTACGTGTTTCCCTGGTTCCCCGAGTGCCCCCGGCCCGATCAGCAGGGTTTTCCTTCCATGCAACCACCCTGGCCTGGCAGCTGCCCCAGACTCAGTTCCCAAGACTAGGGAGCAAGAGTCTCCACGTGCCCCTGTTACCTCGGTGAGGGGGATAGCCATGTGCCCCCGGCTGAGGTGGGACCGTCCTCCAATTCAAAGAGGACTACTGACTATCCTTTTGGGCAACCAGGGCCCTGGCCCACCTTCAATGGATGATTCTGACAAAGGGGGCCATGAACTAAGGCCTGCACCTTTGAACTTTGTCCACTCGGACAGCCTGCAGCAGACCCGTGTGGATCTGCCTGGTCTGCCGGACCGTTGGTCAAGGGGGAGATCTGTGACAGGGCCAGGCTAGCTGGCTCATGTGTCATATGAAGTTTAGCCGGGTCACGGAGCACTTTTGTGTCCGGTTCTGTATACTGTGACCCGGTAATATATTATATTGTGTTGTGTTTATTGTGTAACCGGCCCAGAGACTGATGTGGATTCAGCCCCAGCCTTCAAAGAGACGATCCTATAATCTGGCTGGGGCTCTTAATCAGCCAACACAGCCCTGTCTGCCCAGACGGCACCCGCACTACAGGGGGGATAACACAGGTGGGGGAACCCATTGTATTCTGTAATCCCCTCACCTGATACATCCCCTGTATACTGATGGGATTTGTGATGGGATGTGGCAGATGGGATTGGGGGTTGGGTTCGGTACACATTGCATTGAGATTGTATATAAGTTCTGTGTGTTTGTAATAAAGAGAGTTCTTCTTGGTTTACTACGAATGGTGGTCTGGATGATCCGTGGATAGCTGAGTGCTATCCGTATGAGGGACTGACTGGTGATTCCTCAGCCCTCAAACAGGGGTACCCAGCCTTGGGTACGGTGACCCTGTAACAGCCCCACTCTGTGAAATCCTCAAGTGGCTCCCTATTACATTAACAATTACATTTAAAATCATTGTACTAACATATAAGGCTCTCCATTACACTGCTCCTCCATACATTTCTGCCCTCATAAAAAAATATTCCCCTACTCGATCTTTACGTTCTTGCCAAGGTCTAAGGTTTTTCTCTTCCTTTTGCTGTCTTCAAGACTCGTGCTGCCCCATATCTCTTGAACCTACTTCCACCGAACCTTCAGCTTTCACCCTCCCTCCCAACATTCAAGAAAAATCTCGAAACCCACTTCTTCAGAGAAGCGTACCATCTTAGGTAACTGATACAACCCACAAACTACTTCTCACCTTTTTTCTATTGCTTATGTTTGTACTCACCCCATTCCCTCAAGATTGTAAGCATGCGAGCAGGGCCCTTTCTACCTAATATATTGGTTTGTCTAAGTCTGTCAATTCTTGTCTTGTTATACCTCTTGAATATATGTTTTGTAAGAAGAGCTGTGTAAATTGTTGCCGCTATATATAAAAGGATAATAATAATAAAGTAATTCATATATATATGCACTAATGTCAACTAGCAACTATTGGGATCTCTCTCTAAAGTCCATTTTACTGTAGGAAAATTGGTGCATGCGTTCACTTAAGTTTGATTTTTCTCCTGCCATAACTATTACTATTAAGAGGGTATCATACTAGACTCAATAGAATTAAGGGTAGAGTTTTGTTCCTCAATAGAATACAGTGTGGGCTGTGCACTACAAAGTTCTGATTAAATATAATCAATCACACAAAAAGGGGCAAAATCCCAAGTTTACCATCCTTCACCAGTATCTTTCACAAATTGTATGACAAGACCAGCCCCGGAGCAAGAAATAGGTGTAGGGGCACCATGACCGGGGAAGGAACGAGGAGCACCCCATGACCTAACAAGGGGTTAAAATATTGGTTAGATACATACATCCTCTGTGACTGCTTGGCCCCTGTGTGAACTTTTGCCCCCACACTCTGAATGTTCAGGAACAGGAAGAAGGGGAGGGCACTGGGTGTCATCAACCAAATAAATTTGGGAACCTGCTCACAGATGAGCTTGTAGGTTTTTTAAGTAGGCGAAATTCCCACCCTCCCTTCCCTCTTTTTCTTTTGTTATATTGTCTTGTGTGGCGGTTGGTGTTTACATTTTGGTCATTGTTAATATGTGGTTGGCTGGTTCGGTGCTTGAGACAACTATCTAAGGTATGGTTGTACTCGTGGTGCACATGCCTCAGGGCGGAAGTGCAGAACACTCCCTGGGCGCCTTGCTCAGGTGATACGTTGGGTGACGTGTGGTTGCTGGGCTTTGGACGCCGGCAGCCTCTACAGGTGACGTGGTTTGTTACGCCCTTACCAGCCCTATAGATATACAGTGTTATATGGTTGGCTTGTAGCCAAGAATTTGTGGTTTATAACGTTTAAGAAATATGATAATGAGTGTCACGGTTGGGGATAATACCGGGATTTTGACCGTGGCCAAATTTATCCAAAATCGAACAATAAAGCAATTTTAATTACATACATTGTCTATGTGTCTTATTTGGGGAATGGGGCCGAAGTTGACGATACTAAGGTCATGATAAAAACATGACATGACATGATACAAACAATTTTGTGTACAATTGCAATTATTTTTGGTTCCCTTAACCAACTGTTTCAAACCAATGAGAACAAATAGCTTTATTCTTGTCTTTACCTTCCTTTGAAAATTGTGATTGTTTTAATACAGAAATATGCACTAGAAACAATTCAATGATTTACTTTAAACCTGTTCTCATGTATGATATCTTTGTGTGTACAATTACATGAACAGATTTATAGTGTAGCTTGAGAAATATCCAGAAAGTTTTAACATTTTTCTTTGTAAATTGCACCTTTTATTTGAAACTTTCTATTTTTATTATAATCCATCTGGTCGTTTTGCAACAGATGCAGTCTTGTTAAAGCAACTTTGCCTGCCAAAACAAATGTGTGATATTGTGTACATTTTCACAAATGCATAATGTTTTTTGAATCAAAATTTTTCCTTCAAATACCTTTGTATTTATAACTAAAAACACCTAAAATCTTCATATTTCTTAAGACATTTCTGTCCATCACAAAGTCTACCTGTACACTCCACACTGTGCAAAATAAAATTAATACCAGCTCTTTCAATAACATTACATTATATTACATTTTATTTATGGGGTACCAGCAGAACATTGTCAACAACTGAACTATTGCTATGATATTCCAACAACCAGCATTATTCAAGTCTTTCCTGACTCCGGGCTCAGATGAATACCAAAGTACATACAAAAAGGATTGTGATCTCACTTGTGTGACCACAGAGAACAAACATTTCCTTAGAAATATCAGCCTAATCCACAACCAAAATGCACTGCAAATTTCCTCTGCACAAGGAACACAACTATGTGTTTTGGCCTTCATGGTCCTCATGAAGATGCAGGTGAGTAAGAAGATCATCACTTGGACTAACCATTACACTTTGGGTGGACCCTAAGAGCACCATGAGAGATGGTGAAAAGCAGCAAAATGGTGCATTGGATGAACCTTATCAACCCTGCCTGAGGTGAGGGTAGATAATTTAAAAATGTATTTATTTATTTACATAATTACTTATTAACAATTTTGATCTTACAGCTCAGGGGACAAAGGGAGAGGAGATTCATGGTTGGGCCCAAAGGATGAATGTTCATTTTAACTGCCATACCACTTGGCACAGGAGTTGGAATGAAGGGAGAGGCATGGGAGAGACTATTAGAATGGGTTTCATTGTAAAATGTATATGCGCTTTCATCACAATGCAAGAAAGTTGGATATTAATAAATAAGTACATAATTTTATTTGCATGTTGTACCATGCAAATGCTATTAAAAAAATAAAACTAAATAGAATGATGTAGGAAATACATTCACAAAAAAAGATCCAACATTAGTGTCTAGTAGCAAAACGAGAGAACCAAGGAGGGAATCAACCATTGTTAATCCTATTGCAGGAAACATGATTTAAGGATTGAGTTAAAATAAGGTATATAGATTTATTTTATACCAATAGCAGTCCTAAAATCCTATTTCCAAGTTTTTCAGTTGCCTCTTTTTTATTAACCTCAAATACTACAACTGCAACTAAAGCATAATGTAGAATTTTAATACAATTTGCTATAAAATGTAGTTATATAGTTATTTTTGATTGGATTATTTTCCAAAGGCTGTTTACTTATACCAAAAGAACTGCTACAGGTCACTTAAACATCTGCACCTAGGGAGGTAACCCCATGCTTTGCACTGTGCTATTGAAATCCAAGAGCTTTTTAGCAATTCATCTAATGCAGTTACAATCAAATCACAATATATAACAGGAGTGAATCTACTTAATCCCCAGGTATTTATGGCTGTAGGTCATCTTTCATGCTGAGCCCCCTTCTCTTGAAATAGCTTTGACATAACCAGTAAATGTTAAAAACATTAAAGATTTATCTAGCTCTTGCCCTAGAAAATGGTGACTGGTGTGTTATGATGCCTACCAAGAACTGCTAGAGAAAAGATTTCAAATGCATTATTACCTAGAAACACAAAAATGAAGTAATCACTTGAATAAGAAAATAGAAAAGTATTTATTTTATTCCATATATTTTAATTAAAAAAACATATTGTTTTCTCCATTTTTCTACAGGAAAACTAAATGTTGATTTATACATGTCTTCATTTTAGAATTTCTGATAAACTTTAGGTAATGGTAATGGATGATTACTGTACAAGGACATGAAGAATGTAAGCCAGTGTGATGACCCTTGCAAGCATGTATAACAATACTATACTAAATACTAACATGGAAAAAGGTATTACATAACTCTTTTGAGTCTGTTTTGAGTTGAGCGGTCAGCAGTTATGTTATTGACTTACCAGACTCAGCAAAGAGGGGGGTGCCACCAGGCCAGCATCGGGTGCGCACCCCTCTAGAGATGGACTATAATGCCCGCCTCTAGAGGAGCAGGCTTGGTTTCGGAGATCAAAGATCTCCCTCTAACTGGCTTAAAATCAGTAAAGGGAGAGGGAGGTCTGTTAATGCAGACCTCCGATCCTGCTCCGTTTCGAATGGCGTGGCAACTGCTGTGTGTCAGGATTTGATGTCATATCCCGTGCACAACACTGAAGCCGCACCCACCGCATTCTGCGCTCACTGCACCGGAAGGACATAGAAGAAGAAGAGCCAAGAGGAAGAACGAAGAGGAGGAGGAAAAGTGACAGTGACAGAGAAAAGCTAGGAAGACAAAAATAGAGAGGGAGAGAGAGGGAGGAAGAGAGAGAGATAAATAGGGAGGGAAAGAGAGAGAGAGGGAGAAAGAGAGGGAGGGTGGGTGAGAAAGCATTAGTAAGTGTGTAAGAGTGATGGGAGTTATACTGCACTATTGTCAATGTCTTGTTCAGTGTATAGTGGTGGTAGATATTCTGTACTCCATGAGTGCCTTGCTCAGTAAGTAGTAATGGGTGTTAAACTCTAAAGTAGATCATAACTCCCATCACTTTATACTGAGCCAGACATTACATTATATGAATGTACATAGCGCCAGCAGATTCTATAGCGCTGTTACATTCAGTAAAATTAAAAATCACATAAACCAACACAAAAGGGCCCTGTTCTTGCAAGCTTACAATCTAGTTGACGGTGGTACAGCGTAACTCCTATCACTATATACCACCATCAATGCCTGCCTCAGGGTGACCACATCGATCATGTTCTCAGGACATGTATAAGTTTATCATATTGATGACCAACCCAGACAAAATGCTGCCCTGCGTATATGTGAGGTGTATAGACTTATGGAAGGGAACTAATTAGTCGGTCATACATTATCCATGCTGCAGGGCAGCACTTTATCTGGTCTGGTCAGCAATATGTAAAAATTATATGTGTCCTGGAAAACATGGCTTATGTGGTATAAGTATATAATGATAGCAGTTATGCTGTACCACAGTCAATGTCTGGCTCAGTGTATAGTGATAGTAGTTATGCTGTTTTTAAGTGTGTTGTGTGTGTGTTGGGGTGCCACATACAGGATCTACCCCAGGTGCCAAATACTCTAGGTATGCCCCTGGTTGTAACGAGTGGTTATTTGAGTTACTGTTGTCATCTCAAACAAGTCTGCCCATTCTCCTCTGACATCAACAAGGCATTTTCCTCCATACAACTGCCGCTCACTGGATATTTTCTCTTTTTTGGACAATTCTCTGTAAACCCCAGAAATGGTTGTGCGTCAAAATCCCAGTAGATCAGCAGTTTTTACAATACTTAGACAAGCCCGTCTGGCACCAACAATCATGCCATGTTCAAAGTCACTTAAATCCCCTTTCTTTTTTGCCTGGAGGCTCTGTCCTTTACCAGAAGTTCACTCTGAGATTACTTAAACAAAAAAGCAGAGCCTCTGGCCACACCATCTCTCTAATCCTTTGTCCACAGAGAAGTCTTTTTGGAGCAGCAGACGAAGAAAGTAGAAAGAAGACAGAAGAACAAAAATATGTAAGATAAGAAGTGGAGTTGCGTGGCATGGAGACAGAGACATGGAGTCAATCAGCGGAGAAGGTAGGGAGACTTCAGAGAGAGCGTGAGAAAGAGTTTGAGAGAAGTAAACGACGGTGTCACGGAGCTGGCTAGTCCGACCAACTACCTCCGCTTACATGTGCTCCCTTAGCCTGTGACACCACACTTTCCCCGGTTCCTCAGTCACTAGCTGAGTAAACGAAGACTGATTTATTTTAGACACACAGGGCTGGATATATCCAGCAAAACACACATTTACATAAAACAAGATATTGGGACACAAACTGCCCTCTTAATCTCCCAGAGACAACAGGGGCAGTAACAAGATTAACAATACAATAGGGGGAGACTGATTTATACAACATTAAACTGAAGCAATGGTGGTCACTCCCTGGTTGCAGATCCTGGCTGTCTGCCGGAGATAGTCCCCTCAGCCAGTGATGAGATGATACTGCTGGGGGTGACACAAAAGTCTCTACAAACCCAGGGCCCATAGTCAATAGGGAGGAGGCTGGCAGTCAGGCCTCTCCAGTGGTCCCAGTGATGGAGGGTTCCGTCATAGACAGTATGAGTGAATATGAGTAAAAGTGAAAGAACCATTGAAATTCAAACAAAAATGTGGAGCTATTTGCTTTGTTTTTGTTTGTTTCACTGGAGATCCCTCCTTGTTTTCTGAGATACGTAAAATTGCAATTCATGTGAATCTGAATGCATCTATCATGAAGTTTTCCCTCATTGTTTGTTTAGACATAGGAACCACAAAATGGCATTTCTGAGGATCATTAAAAAACTTTTTAATATTTGTTAAAGATAAATAAATATTTGTTAAAGAAAATATCTGTTATGTTACTTACTAGTGAAATGGCTTGTTAAAATTGTTCACTGTGTTTAGTAGCTACAATGGCGAGACTATATAACTTGTTGTGTACTTAACGTATTGTTGGTACAACATACAAGAATTCAAAGTATTTGAAAATATGTGCAATTCTTGAAAAAGCGAGGATTAAGAAACTGAAGCAGGGGGCAAAAAAAGATCCAGCATATTTTCAGATATAAAAATGTTGTTAAGAACCCGTAACAGCTGTTGTTTCAAACAACAGTTGTAGTAGGGCACTAGTAGGGCACTAGGAGTGGGTAGACACTGGTACATATCAAGCCCCATGGTACATGACACTGAATTTCTCCCACAATTAGAAAAATATTGAAAGAAAGACAGACACATCCCCTCTCTTATATTAAAAAAAGAACTGATCCCCAGATTTAGCTACGGAATTGTGGTGCAGGGGCAGGACAGGGTATAGACCAGATGTTGTCAGACAGACACATCCAACTACATGACTGAACCCCCCCAATATTAGCAAAACTAAGAATTGACAGGGCAAGGCACAAGGCAGATTCTTACAGACAGAGACACCCAGACTGTACAGGATTGTACAAGACTGACCTGAATATTAGAAAAAAATGATCTCCCAGAATAAGATAGGACATTGGAGGCAGGTACAGAGCAGGGTGTAACATTAGAACACAAGGCCTGGGCAGGTGTTTTGCCAATGAGGATACAGAATGAGAACACAACAAACAGCAGTTTGATCAAGCAAAACTTTAATATAGAACTCTTACTACAGCAGATAGAAAATAGTTGTTTATGCACACTGATACGTATGTATATATGTGTGTGTAAAACGAGTTAAGCAATCAAATCAATCAATCAATCAATATCACAGCAATCAATGCTATAGTGTCAAATGTCAATACAGTAATACATGACCAAGCCAAGTAGTTATCACTCCTCTAGCTGATTAACTCGCAACTTAGCAGAGACTGGGAAACCCCTCAGAACAGTCTTTTTGAAGAGCCATTTTTGAAGGCATTGCGACAACAGCAAACCTACAACAGCTGCCACCACCAGCAGCTGCCTGAGAAAAGGGCATGTTGAGGTCTCAGCTTACCCTCAGTCTACCATAGGACACTTTGGGGCTTTCCATTCAAGGGGTATGTCAAAGCAATACTCAAATAAGATGACATGACTGCTTGGTCAGCTTATCGCTATTGGAGGTGCTTCATTCTTAATGATTGAGGGGGAGCCCTTCAGGCAGTTGCTACAGGCTGTCACTCCCCACTACCACTATCTCTGTCACACCATCTTCTGCATGTTAAATGTTGAAGTTCATGGACAATTAGAAAAAGACCCAACCAGTGTGGTTTGTTTGGAAAGGTTTGCCAGGAGAAAGCCTAAAAAGAACATGAAAGCATGGCTAGGTTTGCAAAGTTGCATCTGAACAAACCTCAAGACTTCCGGAACAATGTTCTTTGGATAGACATGACCAAAGTGGAGATGTTAGGCCATAATGCACAGCACCACATATTATGTTCTGATATGTAAAATCATACAATTTAAAGGGTGTGTACTCTTTTTTTCACACAACTGTATATATAAATATATATATATATATATATATATTCATGTGGATAGTGAACAACCATAGGCAATCGTATACACCTTTAAGATGAACTAATATTTCATAATCTATGATAATATGATAAAAGATGTAAGGAGACCTATTACCTGTTACCACCCCATAAGTGGGAGCGGAGGAGCAGGACAAATAATGTGTGTGTTTGTAAGTGTACGGTGATAGAGTAAATGTTAAAATGAGAATTTGTGGGCCCAGGTTCACTCACACTTTCTAACATTCTCATTCACTCTCACTTATGCAGTGGCGTCGGCAGGGGGGGGCCAGAGGGAATAAGTTCTCAGCGACCGTTCGGCGCCTCTCACTCTTCTCCGCTACCGCGAGGCCTCTGCTTTGGTCACAGTGCCGGCATTTCAAGCCGAGCGCCGGTATATGATGTCATATCCGGCGCTCAGCAATGAAGCCGCGCACACTGCGGCAGAACCAGGAAGACAGAGACCTCGCGATCCCGCCACTGGACTTCTACAAGCCCAAGGTAAGTGAACTTCAAAGGGAGGGGGGGAGAGGGTAGAAAGTTAGGAGGGGGTTAGAGAGTGAAAAGAGGTAGATAGGGATAGATTGGGAGGGAGAGAGGGGGTTGTTACACTATAAGCAGTTGTGTGAATAAATATGTATATGGACACGTGTATGCGGGTGTATGGATGTACATGTGTGTAGATATGCATATGTAGGTATGTATGTGTATGTGTATATATATATATATATATATATATCATGGTTTCTGTTAATACTAGTTAAATCAAGATGCATGGGATGTGGCCGTGAATGATAAATATTATAGATAACACTGATATGCGTGATGAAGGGTGTGTGGAAGAAAGACAGGTTTTCTCATGAAACAGATTGAATCAGGTCAGGAGATCTTTGGGTTTTACTGGCCCATGATTGTAAAGACCCCAGGGTGTGGTGTTGGCCAAAGGGAATAACTTCAAAGGGTAACTACGGCAACCACAGGGTCCAATCAGGGATCTCCCAGTAGACTCAATTGGGACCCTCTAGTATATCAAGGGACAGGTAGTGAAAGAGGGAAGAGGAGAGAAAGTAAAGAGACAAAGGAACATCACTAACCTGGAGCTCTCAGGGAAGGTAAGTATGAACATGCATGTTTGAATATTGTAAATAGGAACTTATATGTATTTGTTGTAAGTGTGTCAATTAATGTGGGGATTATTGTTATTGTACTGTTATTTGTATTGTTTTATATTTGGAACGTTCTAGTAAAAGTTTGTATTGTTGTATCATAGCCGCATTGTGGATTCTTGGATATCCTGTTGTTGTTTCAAAATATTCTGTTGCATTCTGGAAGAAGCGAAAGTTTTCAGTTCAAACCTTAAAAGTTAGAAGAGATAGAACAGGGATTGTATAACTTAATAAGCCAGTGGGTGGGTTTATCGGTGCATATTTCATAAGTGTACCCATACACCCATTCACCTGGATAAGTGTAGTTATTGTAGCTAGAAAACACATTAGCCTTCAGGAGATATATCCGAATACATATTGTGATTTCATTGATATGTGTTTGGATGTATCTGTTGTTGGATCAGTTGTAATCTTAAGCACATAACACATTCATAAATCTTTTAGATGGTATGCTGTAGATATTAGCATTAATCCATCTGATTGATATTTTAATAACACAATTCCCTAGTTCCCTCAAAAGAAAACTTAACATTGGCGACCACGAAGGGACTGAAAATCTTTTGTATTTTTCCAGGATCAACACCTAGCTTTGTTGTATGACATTGAAGGGTTTTGGAGGGTTTCAGGCTGAAGCAGCCAACCACCAGTAACAGGGTCACTTTGTTGGTTTATGGTTTTAAATATTAAAAGAAGCAGCTGCATTAAGTTTTGAAGGTGGCAAATGTTGGATAATTTCAGAAGAGCTAGCGAACACTGAAAAGAGGACAGTAAGACCACTGGATGTTTTGTTTTATTTTTGTTAAAAACCCAAAGGTCAAAGAGCCTGGTTTTTAGTTTTATTTTAAAAGGTGAAAGAACCTATTTTTTTTGTTGATGTTTTGTTTTATTTTGTTAAAAACCCAAAAGGTAAAAGAGCCTGGTTTTTAGTTTTATTTTTTGTTTTAAAGGTAAAAGCCTATTTTTGTTTTATTTTGTTGTTGCTTAAAGGTAAAAGCCTATTTTTGTTTTATTTTGATTTTGTTATCCGTAAAGTTAAAAGGACTTATGGTTTTGTTTTATTTGGTTTCTATTGGTTAGCCTATAATTTTGTAACTTTGGAGTAATTGATTTGGTTTTATTTTGATCTTAAATTCAGATTTTGGTTTTAATGCCAGTGTAATCTGGTTGAATAATTAGTTTAAAAAAATTAGTTTGGCGGTAGCTTTGATTTGAGTAAAATATGGAAGCAGTTTCACAATTAGAAAGTTTTGTTATCAAATATATTGATGAACACAAAAGTTCAGAGTTTGCTTGTGAGACAAAATTACAAAATGATCCTTGGGCCTATGTTCAGGAGCTTTTTGATACAGAGGTTACTACCTCAAAGAAATTGAAAAAGAAAAATAAGAAAGGTATGGCAGTGGCTAGTCTCTTTGCTGCATGCCTCGCAATGAACGGCAAATTAATTGAGTGTCAGCAAACCATCCAAGAAGTAAAAAGAGAAAATGAGTTGACACAACAAGAAAATGAAGTTGTTAAAAAAGAAAATAGTGAATATAAAGTAATGCTAGCAGAGAGCCAGACTGAGCAGAAACGTCTTAAGGACATGCACATCCAGCTCAGTTCTGCGGGGCAACATAAGTCTATAGACCATGCCCCATGTAGAGAAAGAGAGATTCAGTTGTTAAAATCACTTGTTGTTTTAAAAGAACAAAACATGATGATTCAGGAATTGAAATGTAAACCATCTGCTCCTATGTGTGCATACGTAATGAATGATTGGGAGGAGCCCTACCCAGACACCTGGGACAATGATTCTACTGAATCCAACAATTGTGTACCAATTGCATTAGGGGAAGTTGTTGACCCGCACAGTAGGGGAGAATGTTCCATATTGATAGAACAACAGAATGTTGAAAATGGGCAGGCTGACACAATGAAAACCCCTGTCTCCGTAAGAACATGTCTGTTTCCTTCTACAGGAGGAAATGATACAATGTTGGGCTATGACAGTGCAGGTAGAACATTATATAATGCACCAATTCATAATCAACCCTTACAACCTTTAGAAGGCCCATACTGCCCAGGGGAAGATAACACTCCCTACAATCCAAAGTGGGTAAAAAGGTCACAGCCTCAAAACAGGTTTTTCTGGGTTAGACTTGAATGGAAAGGAGGAGGAAGGGACTTTTCTCATACCTGGTATCAAAACAAAAGGTATAGAGAACAAAACACTCCTTCCTATTTTGAATTAAAAAAAACAATTAAGGGAACTGCAACAGCAAACAGGGCAGGGCAGAACAGATAGTACCCACAATGCAGTTCCATCTTACAAAAAATTAAGTGGACAATTAAGAGATGGAATTAAAAACCCAGGACCAGGCAGGTGATTTAAAGGCTTCCCAGCATCACCTGGTCCCAGCTAATCAATGACGGGAACAGGCTCCCAAATATGTCGCACCTATAACTCTGGATAGGTGTGGGCGCCCTCAAGTATCAGCAGTGATAAGGGGCCATCAGTGCAAAATGATACTTGACACAGGAGCTGCCATTTCCATTTTACATACTCAAGAATCACCACTATCATCAAGGGAACCATTATGTACAAGTCTGCTGGGATATGATTTTTTGGTAACCAATGATTGTATGTTAGATTTGACTAACCTCATGTTGTTACAAAGTTCTCCCAACACAGGTACGAAGACCGTGGTAATTCCAGATTCACATGCAATAGCAGCCATCAAACTAAATGGTGTTAAATATGATTTGTTAAAACTAACAGAGAGCCATCCAGACAAACAAGTGTTAGAAGCCATTTTAGGAAAACATTCCAAAATGAGGGATCACTTAACCAAATTCTTCTCCCACAAGAATCTTTTGCAAAATGTGGATGATTTACTCCTAGCGACTAGTTATAAACAGCAACGTATACAACTGGATGAACTTCGAGGAATCCTGAAAGAGGCTGGCGTGAAGGGTAACCCTACAAAAGCTCAGATATCACGTGAGTCTGTATCATTTTTAGGAATTTCCATCACATCAGATGGTCGAGCAGTGGCGTCAGACAAGGTAAAATCCATCCTTTGTTTACCTCTACCTGTCAGTATTCCTACTATAAGATCTTTTCTAAGACTAATAAACTAATTGATATGTTTTATTATCAATGGCGCAAAAATTTTCACACGTACCTGGAGTATGCAATATAAAGGCACATTCAACACGTTCACCACATTGGAAACTAAATGTGACTGCTGACTTACTAGCAAAACAGGGAGCACAAGGGGGCGACGTGTGGGAAATGCCAGAAACAAATACTGTGTGCCCCACTGTTTGTGCCGTAACTAAGCTAACAATTGTAACACCAGATATATCAGACGTTCAAATGCAGGACCCGGAGATTAAAAAGAAATTGACAAATTAACAGTTTGACCTAACAGAGGAAAATATAGAAAAGATATAGGACATGGTGATCATATGTTTGTCTCTTAAAATTTTTGTTTGTCTCATATACAGGAAGATGAGGGCCGTGGGCGTGGTTGCATGTCAACAACCCGTCGTAAGACTCAATAAAGACAAAGATTAAATATTCTGCGATGAGGGAGAAGCAGTCTTCCTCCCTGTTTATGTGGAAGGAACAAGAGATCATAAAGTTGGGGAAGCTCCGATCTACAAAGATAGTCACCGTTTTTCCGAATGGGTCACTGTTCCATGACGCACGCCTTGAGGATACTGGGAAGTGGGCATATTATTTTATCGTGAACCTTGGCTCACAAAACGCAGAGTCTCAGGTCCCTGGAACGATTTATCTCAAGGTATACCCTAAAGCAAAGTCATCAACTGTCCATGCAACGGTGGCAACAACAACCATGGGACATAAAACAAACAGATCTATGGAATGCCCGGTAACACAGGAAGGGTCCACAAGTGGCCTCACGGCTATCTCCATTCCTGGAACTCTGTATAATAATGTAAAATTCATACATGTACCGGTGGTGGTAAATTTGTCCAAGTGGGATATGGCGGAATTCGGGTATTGTGAAAGAAGTAGTGTCTTTGTTTTATTCGTCATTATTAGCCGATTTAGTTTTATCCTATGCACGCAGGACTCAAGATCCCTTCACAGGGTAGCAGGTTTCCCATCTAAAAGGTACTCATAGGCTGAGGAGAGTAAGGAGTCTGGAGGGAATAATTGGGACAGCCACGGGACTCTTTGGGTCAGGGATGTCCATTTGGAATAGGGCAGATTTAAAGGCAATACGGGCTCATATCAATAAGTTTGAACAACAAGAAGGAAAGCACGTTTTGAAACCTGTCCTGCAGGGGATCGAGGGTCTTACAATATTGAACATGCATGACATAGCAAAATTGTTTTCCAGAACGCAAGTAAAACTGAATGCGCTCATAGAAGAAAACAATCAGAGAGTTACAGAAAACAAAGAAGGGCGAGAGATTATATGTACAGCCTATGGGAGTTTTGTTTTGAATAAAATAAGTAATATTATAAGGGATATACAGTCAGGGAAAATTCCAGATATATTGAAGGATAAGGACCTCACCCGCTGGTACTGTCCTCAGGGGTACTATAGCAACGGGAACTGTACACCTCTACCGGTAACAGTAATCCGTAATCTGGGTATTGTCACGCCGCATCCGATTGGAGGTGCGCACCCTTGCAGTGGAAATCATACCAATTGTTCAATTAACGGCTTGTATGTGTCTTTTACCATGTCAATACCGATCTTCAACCCAAGCGAAGATATGGTCAGCACGCTGGCATCTGTAAGATCTATCGGATATTTGGAGAAGAATATTTACAAGGAAAGATTGAATGTGCCAAAACTATTGGCGAAAGTTCAAGGGAATTGGAAGGTGCCTAACACAGCATGTTGTGTTAGTAAAGACAACCAGTACTTGTGTCGCTGTGATGTGTTCAAGATCATCACTCCAATATGTGGCCTAAATCAAAGTGAGGTCATAACAGAAGAAGAAAAGATAGAGGGCACCAACAATCCGGTTCCAGAACCCAGAACCAAAACCAGCACGGAAACCAGCAAGACAACAAATATAACCAATCCTATAACCGAGAACGGATGCCCAGTCCAACTGACCAAATGGAGAACACCAACGGTAAAAGTCACATACAACCATGAAAGGCAATATTGTGTGATGACCAATGTTGGGGGGTATCTCTATGGGGATCAGTGGTGTCCTATACACAGACCAAATTTTTGCTTTACACCTCATGAGTACACTAGCATTGGGGGGGGGTCGTTATTACACCAATCCCTATCTATAAGAATGATATGTACCTCGACAGTGTACCAGACAATATCCAACCAGGAAAATATGTCCCTGTATTTAACATCCACATAGACCCATTGTCCCTGAATTTACATAAATTGTTAGAAAGAAAGGATACCCATCTAATCCAAATAAGCAATAATATAGAGAAGGCAGGAGTGGAGTTGAATGAATTTGAATGAATACATGATGGTGATGTGAGCTTGGTTTTAACAAATACTTGGATGGAAGTTGGTTTGCGAGGACTGCTAATAGGACAAGTGGTTGTGTTAATGGTGGTAATCGGTATGGTCATCTATTTAAACAAGGTTTTTAAAATCCAAAGACAGAAGATGCAAATGTTAATTGCATTTAGGCAGAAACAATTATTGTCTAATGTGTGACCATGCATCAAGTTGAATGGTCACAAGGGGGCGACTGTTACACTATAAGCAGTTGTGTGAATAAATATGTATATGGACACGTGTATGCGGGTGTATGGATGTACATGTGTGTAGATATGCATATGTAGGTATGTATGTGTATGTGTATATATATATATATATATATCTATCATGGTTTCTGTTAATACTAGTTAAATCAAGATGCATGGGATGTGGCCGGGAATGATAAATATTATAGATAACACTGATATGCGTGATGAAGGGTGTGTGGAAGAAAGACAGGTTTTCTCATGAAACAGATTGAATCAGGTCAGGAGATCTTTGGGTTTTACTGGCCCATGATTGTAAAGACCCCAGGGTGTGGTGTTGGCCAAAGGGAATAACTTCAAAGGGTAACTACGGCAACCACAGGGTCCAATCAGGGATCTCCCAGTAGACTCAATTGGGACCCTCTAGTATATCAAGGGACAGGTAGTGAAAGAGGGAAGAGGAGAGAAAGTAAAGAGACAAAGGAACATCACTAACCTGGAGCTCTCAGGGAAGGTAAGTATGAACATGCATGTTTGAATATTGTAAATAGGAACTTATATGTATTTGTTGTAAGTGTGTCAATTAATGTGGGGATTATTGTTATTGTACTGTTATTTGTATTGTTTTATATTTGGAACGTTCTAGTAAAAGTTTGTATTGTTGTATCATAGCCGCATTGTGGATTCTTGGATATCCTGTTGTTGTTTCAAAATATTCTGTTGCATTCTGGAAGAAGCGAAAGTTTTCAGTTCAAACCTTAAAAGTTAGAAGAGATAGAACAGGGATTGTATAATTTAATAAGCCAGTGGGTGGGTTTATCGGTGCATATTTCATAAGTGTACCCATACACCCATTCACCTGGATAAGTGTAGTTATTGTAGCTAGAAAACACATTAGCCTTCAGGAGATATATCCGAATACATATTGTGATTTCATTGATATGTGTTTGGATGTATCTGTTGTTGGATCAGTTGTAATCTTAAGCACATAACACATTCATAAATCTTTTAGATGGTATGCTGTAGATAAAGCATTAATCCATCTGATTGATATTTTAATAACACAATTCCCTAGTTCCCTCAAAAGAAAACTTAACAGGGTAGATAGGATAGATTGGGAGGGAGAGGGGGTAGTTAGGATAGATTGGGAGGGAGAGGGGGTAGTTAGGATAGATTGGGAGGGAGAGGGGATTGATAGGATAGATTGGGAGGGAGAGGGGGTAGATAGGATAGATTGGGAGGGAGAGGGTGTAGATAGGATAGATTGGGAGGGAGAGGGGGTAGATAAGATAGATTGGGAGGGAGAGGGGATAGATTGGGAAGGAGAGGGGATAGATAGGATAGATAGGGAGGGAGATGGAGATATTAACATATATTGGCAGCAGGGGCTAATATTAATATTTATTGGCAGCAGGGTCTAGTATTTATATTCATATTGGCAGCAGGGTCTAGTATTTATATACATATCGGCAGCAGGGGCTAATATTAATATATATTGGCTGCAGGGGCTAATTTTTTATATATTGGCTGCAGGGACTAATAATATATATTGGCAGTAGGGGCTAATATTAATATATACTGGTAGCAGGGTCAAATATTAATATATATCGGCAGAAGGGTATAATTTTTATGTATATCGGCAGCAGGGTATAATATAAGTATATATCCGCAGCAGGGGCTAATATCAATATATATCCGCAGCAGGGGTTAATATTAATATATTAATATATATCAGAAGCAGGGTGTAATATTTCTATATATCGGCAGCAGGGTCTAATATTTATATATATTGTCAGCAGGGGCTAATATTAAAGAATGAGAAATAACTGCCTAACGTGTGTGTGTATATGTGTATATATATATATATATATATATATATATATATATATATATATATATATAGTGTATATGTACCGTTTTATAATTGGCCCCCTACTTTGGTCCCTGGCCCCCCATGTGCCCCCCTAAATATGAAAGCTGGAGACGCCACTGCGCTTATGGTCTCTAAATGTTTCTCTAACTTCTCTGCTGACCACTTCTGGTTCTGCATCTTCATCTTCTACCTTTTCTTCTATCTTCCTCATCCCCCTTGTTGTATTATCTTGATTTAGTGTTCTACTTTAAAAGATCTGTTTTGTTTTTACAGTTTTTTACCTATGACATCCCCTAAAGTAATAACCAAGGCATGGAGATTTAGCATTATTTCCCATAAATCCTCCATGATGATATTATTCAAATCCTACTGTCAACCCAGATATGTACTTATAGCACCTTTCCTACAATCTACCTGCATTGTTTTAGCTAGTCTAGACATATGTAAAAATGAATCCTTTTATAATTGCAACAAACTATTACAGTTTTTAAAACCATACTTGTCTACTCATTGTAAAAACTGTGTGTTACCTCTGTAAAACATAGAAACAATGTAAAACATAACGTAGCAGCAAGAACAGATAATTGTAATGTAAATAGGTAAAATAATACAACAAAAACATGATTAATATATTGTACATACAGACCCCTTTTAAGATAGTCTCAGTCAAGTCTGAGCAGGGGTGTTCACAATTAACCTTCATGCTACGTACCCAGTAGGTGACTAGTATTAGGGCCCAAACCAAATTTAATTATTTTATCAAATAAGCAAAAGTTAGCTTTAAACTTTAGTGTCTCTTTAACACAGTATAAAGTAATGGATATAATGCAAGCCAGGAAAATGCTCTAGGATGGTAAATTGTGTGCTTGCTGAATGCATTACTCAGCATGTAGTCTTTTATGTCTCCTGCAAACAGGAATTTGCAGCTGAGCTCTAGTGGTGTTGAAAACCCTGAATCTTGTTATCAATTATATCATTCTGTAGATTGCTATGGTATTCGGGATAAAACATTCTGTTCAGCATATTCTACAGCTATCCTTCAGGATTTGGATCCCAGAGGCAGCTCTGAAGAGGACACCACATATTTTTCTATTTGTTGTTATTTTTTCCAGATAAGGAAGGTTTTGTAAAACCAAGCATAGTAGAAATGATTTTAAAACAAATGTTTAAAGCTGAACTTAATAATGTTGTATCTAGCCCTTATAATTAAACACAAATCATGAAAATGTAACTCTAAATACATACAGTATCAGTACCTTATAATTCAATTTTCAGATCAATGTTAAAGACTTCTTATGTACACTGGGTGTAATCAGGCTTCTGCTTTGTATTTTACAATGGATAATTTTTTCTTTTTCTTTTCTTTTTTTTTACAATAGAAACAATACTTCCATAGTGTAACATTTATGATGGATAGGTTACTGCAGTGGACAGGCTTATTTAATTAACAGTAATGCCTAATACGCATATCAAGGTCTAAGTATTCAAACAAGTCCACAAATGTTCTGTTTTGCCACTTCTATCATTGTAGGCTCTTTATTATTTTTCTGTTCACTAAAAGGTTACCTTGGCTGACATGATTCCAATTCATTTGCATGCCCTTGCATGCTAAGAAAAGCAAAACAACAGATTCTCTACTCTTAATTCTGACTTTAGTAGATGAGGACATGCGAGTTAAATGTGCCTCTAGGAGGCCCTGGCGACCCTTGCAACCTCTTGTTCCTGTCTCTCTGTGCCACTTCAAAATTGTTCAGAAAGCCCCTTCCGACCTATAACGTGACAGTCCAGGTCTGAAGGGCTCTCTGCCAACAATTTTGAACCGACAGGGAGAGAGACAGGCATGCAGAGGGGTCACATTTTGAAGGGTTACTAAAGGAACATATTTGAAATTTCATCTTGAACAGGAGTTTCATTAGCAGGAGCCAACATGGCTTTGTGAAAGACAGATCTTGTCAAACTTACTTAATTGCATTCTATGAAGAATTGAGTAGAAAAAATAGATATGGGTGCTACGGTGGATGTGATATACTGTATTTAGTACACTTGGGCACCAGGGAGGTCTTCGTGTTCGTCTTAGGCAAAAAATAATCTCCTTATTATGCGAATATTCGCCCGTTCCTGTCTTCCCTTCAGGCAAATATTCGTGGACATTCTTTGTGTTCGTTTTTTCCGGTTATATATAAGGGGTTAACGCGTACCGCAGCAGCTCTGGCGCCAGGAGTTTAAATGTCTGTATGAGCGACTCTATTGGTCGGCAGCAGGGGGCTCGTCTGCCATTAACCAATAGAGTCGCTCGTACAGACTTTTAAAACCCTGGTGCTCCTGGGCTCGACATTCTACTGAGACCACCCTTACTAAAGTTACTAATAACCTACTAACTGCTGAATCCAATGGCTTTTACTCTATGCTGGTTCACACCCTACCTTTCTAGTCATTACATTAGCATCTCCCTCTCCAGTAACACTCCCCCCCTTCCCCTCTCAATTGAGGTACCCCTCTTCTCTCTTTACACTAGCTCACTTGGGAAACTAATCTTATCCTCTCAAAACCATGCCCCTCTACAATCCACCATGAATGCTGCTGTCAGACTTATCTTCCTCTCCCATCGCTTTACTAACACCTCTCCCCTCTGTCAGTCTCTTCACTGGCTGCCTATGCATTTCAGGATTCATTTGAAAATATTGACTCTTACTTTCAAAGCTTTTCATAGCGGTTCCCCTAATTACATCTCCTCACTTATTTCTAAATACACTCCTGACTGGTCTCTACGCTCATCCAATGATCTCTGTCTGTCCTTTCCTCTGATTTCTAGCTCTCACATATGCTTGCAAGACTTCTCAAGGGCTGCCCGTGTCTTCTGGAATGCCCTTCCCTGGCCTATCTGTCTTCCCCCATGCCTTTGGACCTTATGCTTTAACAACTTACCTCACTTTTCCTAGTCCCTCTCCTGCAATATTTATACTAGTTTGGCTGGTCCATCTGTAACAATGGCAATTGTATAATAAACCCTAACTCTCTCTAGATTGTAAGCTCATTTGAGCAGGGCCCTCCTAACCTGTTTTTTCTATATATCATATTGTTATGTTATATACTAATTGTTATGTCCTGTCTACACTTTGTTATAAAACAATAATAATATTTTGTACTAGCTAACAGTCAAACATTTACACATTCAATTATATGATCATTTATTAAGTATTTATATATGATGTTTTTATAATCCCACTCCCGCTGATATTTTGTCCACTCCCTCCCGCTCCCACAACATGTGTGTGCAATCCCGCCCGCTCCCGCCACATATGTGCCCAATCACGCCCACCTTCTTACCTGAACTGCAGATTTCCTGCACAATCCCGCATGGCTGCCTTTGTGTTGCTCCCTCACAGCGTCTCTTCTCTTGTTCCGCCCAGGAACACAGCGGAGTCACAGGAAGTGATATCACATCATGTGACTCTGCTGTGTTCCTGGGCAGAGCAAAAGAAGAGATGCTCTGAGAGAGCAGTGTCTGACCGACCGCTCCCGCCCACAACACCAGCAAGACCGCCCACAGTCCTCTACCTTGTACATTATGTAACGGTTTCTCTGTTAAAAAAGACAACTTGTGTGCATAATTTCAGGCTGTAGCAAAAAATGAACAAATATTGATAAATATAGCTGCTAAGAAGATCTAATTTAACTAATTTGACTTATAAAACTTGTATATGTTGCCCTATAGAATGCCTTTAGACAGCCTGTGATATTTTAGTATAATACCTGCTTGGCTTATTTTTATTCACAGTTTCTTTATAGGTTTGATTAAATACTCTGTGTAATTAAGATCATAATATGATTGTCTAAATATCTCTTTCATCTAGGCTGAAACATTCACTATTTTGTTAAAGATTCTTGAGCACTTTAATTCGGTAAATGCAATAAAAACCCCAAAGGACTAGATTAAAAATCAATCGACCATGGATAGATTTGACCTTTAAATTATTAAATATGTGAATGGTTTCTAAAGATGATTTTCTACTTTTTTCAAGCTATAATAGTGTGAGCATTCCATCTGTTCTTGTTGGCAAGGGTATCACATAAAGAGATAAGGAAACATGGCTCCAAAATAGAGGAGAACCCCCACTGCTAATGCAGTTGTTCATCACCTGCTGCATCTCAGATGGGTCTCACCCTACATCTGCTACAAGATTGTAGAGATTACCAAGCCCCAACATGGGACTAAAACTTTAATATAAATAAATAAACATCTTCCTGAATGCATGATGAAAACTGACATCTCAATTTCAGATATGATTTCTGTATTCTAGCATATTTACTTACCAAATTATATTCATAATGGACAGTGTAAAGCAAATGAACAGTGAACTGTAAAAATAAATATGTAAATCAATTACAATATTTGATTCTTTGTTATGAAGTTATTTTTTTTCTACGAATGGCTCTACTGAATAACAGAAAAGACATAGGATAACTGTTGATTATATGCCTATGCAAAATTCTATTGGACTTCACGCTCCTTAAAAAATTGTGTGTGTGCTTAACCTTTTAGAACAGGACTGCAAACCTTCATAAATTTGCTGGCATAGCGAAAACAATGTGACAAATTGATGAGAGTGTATATGGTACCGTAGCTGTTACCGAAATGCTGCATTGAGACCAATTTATTTTGTTTGAGTTTGGCAACCCTACATATGGCAGTCTTCATTTTTAACAAGATTTTATAGGGTTGAAAATTGAGGATTTTGCATCATCTCGGGGATTTGGTTTATTGATAGATTTATTTGGAAAATGTATTAACATTAATTAATACTGATGTATTTTAAGTGCTGGTAGGAAAAACCTTCAACTTGTGTTTCTCTATCACCCTGTCATCTTCAAGTGAATTTCGAATGGGCCAAAAAGATGAATGTAATCTTTTAAAGTTTGGCTACCCAATATCAAGCTATTCCAGGAGTAGCACAAGAAAAACAATTATGTGGACTGTAATTAGCGGGGCTACAAAGAATGGATATAAGGTACTAATATAAAACTACCGGTCATTATATTTATTTGTGCTAGATTTTTTGTGCATTCCTGAAATTGTAACTATTTTATGGTATTTTTCCACTTGCGTTAAATATTGACAATGAAGTTACATTTAGGCAGTTGCAACATTAAAACAAACATGTAGAACTTTTAATTTTATTAACAAGCTGACTGATTTAAAGACTATAATGCAAGTCATATTAAATTGGTAGATTTCGCATATTCTAACATCAATAGACTTCAATGTAAGATTCCAACTACAGTACCAGGATGCCATCTGTAAAAATTGGTGCACAATGTAACATACTACATGAATTAGTAACCCACACTCCTATAATAAAAATCCACATGCTCTTCCTCAAAACAAAACTGGTCTAAAGATCGAGTGGTCAATTTCGTTAAAGGTTAACTCGACTGACCAGACTCATGCTGTCACATGCTGTTACTCGCAAAACACTTTGCATATTCACTAAAGACTGGTGTGGCTGCAAGAGCCTGCAACTTTCTTATTATTTATTTTATTGCAAGTTTAATTAATCTCGCATGTCATCCTTCAACTAAAAAGAATCATTTTTGGTACCCTCCTGTCTAGCTTCATTTTAAAGGCTAGATATGAAACAATGGCTAACCAAGGACACTCTCAATACAGTCCTAATTTCAGGGTCTCTGTTTGGTACAGCAGTACAGTTCCATCATCCAAAGTGAACTTGTTAAACATTAAGAGAATTTGTGGGAAATGCCAACTCTCAATTGACATCAGTGGATATACTGTTTAATTTACTTATCTCAACTATTGTTTTCTCTCTCCTTTTTCCATCTTGTTCTTAAAGGAACATTCCAGCCATCGTTTGCACCTCTAATGCATTTAATAGCTGAGATGTCCCATTTGTAAATGAGTAAGGGGATGCTCAGCTCAGCCAAACACATCTCCTTGCATGTGACATATTTATCAGTCAGCTTTAGCACCGGCTTGGAGATTTATATATACCACCGGCTGGCCGAAAGGCCATGAGTCGGATAGGACAGAGTCGCCATAAACCTCCTTTTCTTTAGGGAAGAGAGCTAACTCTAACCTCTAACAGTTTCAACATAACTTGCCACTCCCAGCAAATTTTGTCAAACCCCTCCACCACAGGGACTTCTCTACTGCAGGTAACGTGCTTAGATCCCTACCAGCATGTTGAACCCTCCACACCTCAAATTCCCTTTGCAATTTTAGCCTGACCTCCAGACCATAGTTTGATTCCTACAACATTCAAAAGTACAACCTCCCAGGCAAACAGGCCCCGTCGAGTCTGTTTCAGTGCTGGTGTATTTCACTACCAGGCCCCTTGGTTGGGCCACAAAGTAAGAACCGACATTCATGCCAGAAGCAGACCGTGCCCAACACCAAAATAAACAGGGAGTAATCTCCAACAACACTAAAAGTAACCAAGCTTTCTGCCTGGGGGCTTTGCTGCCAATCACCCTGTCCTGCTCCTGCCCTGCCTGTGAGTTTTCAATCTGTGCTGCATGCCTGACTAAGTCCAGTCCTGTTTACTCTTACCAGTCCTGTCGGTACTCTCCTATCCAGCCTGGATATCCAGCCCTGTGTGTTTCATTTAGCCTGTCTGTACCTACCTGTTATTAGTTATATGAGTCCATCTTATGCCCTGCATCTAGGCTCATCCCTGATTTCCTTGCACGGGTCATGAGAGAATGCAAAGGCCACAATAAGGAGTCTGCAGGAATAACCTCTAGAGTTGTTGGCTGAGTGTCTGCTGAAGATGCTGAAGAATGTACTTGAGAACAATGCTAGTGAGGGAACATCTAAGACTGTGTCCATGTGCAAGAAAACTTCAAAGAAAAGCTGTAAACGCGAACTTCTCACTAAAGACGAAATAGAGAAGAGATTTAAGGGAAATTTGTGTTTTTATTGTGGGGAGACTGCCCAGTAAAACCAGCTATAACCCTGTACCTACAAATGTCAAAATCCTGAACAGGGACACCGAATTTACTAGCAGTGTTCAATCTAAACTGAAAAAGAATGCCAATTCCTTGACTCAATGATCCTGGGCAGGGCTGGCCTTAGGTGTTCAGGCACCCTGTGCCGACTCCTTCTCTTGCACCACCCTCGACAAAAAAGAAAGGGAAACAATCTAGTTTCATTAGAGATTATTTATGTGCAAGTGCAAACCAGCACAATAATATATAACTGGAAACACTGTTAACAATAATGTACCTTAAATACATTAAATATAGGAAAAAAAGACAGCTAACAGTGCAATCTTTGTAATAAAAACATTTTCCCTTTAAATATTGAAAAAAAAATTGGACCCTAGGCAATTATTTCCTTTGCACCCCCTCCACGCTCCCTAGCATGCAATCACTCCCTCCACTCCCACACCAAAAAAATATTTTCCACACTGACTAGGGAAAGACTGTGAGAGTCCGTGCAGTCTTCCCTCCTTCTGACTCTACTGTGACTTTGAAAAAGGTCCTCTCTCCCGTACTCTTCCCCAGAGTTCTTTTGTCCCCTCATTCACTAAACCACACCTCTCTTTTCCTTCCTCCCTGTAGTTCAGGTATAGATCAAATAAACACATGTAAACAACACTTGCGTGTATAGCAGTGCAGGTATAGTCCAACAGATTTGCAGGTAAAGATCAACTGGGGATCACACGCAAACTCAGCACTGAAGGTATAGATCAAATAAACACATGGAAACAGCATTGTAGGCATAGATCAGCTAAATGTATGGATATAGATCAACAGAATAACACAAAAATCCGGCTTTGCAGGTATAGATCAATTTGAATTATCATAAAAACTCAGCATTAAAGGTATAGATAAAAATAAAAAAAATACAGGCATAGATCACAGGTTGCACACTCCAAAGCCAGCCCTGGTGTCCACATAGAACTTGACCAGTACCCAGATTACACACAAATTACAGCCCAGCGTGAGCCATCTTTGTCCCCAAACAGCCTGCCTGTGCCATCTTTGTCCCATAAACATCGTGCCTGTGCCATCTTTGTCTCATAAACACCCTGCCTATGCCATCTTGGTCCCCAAAGCTCAAACACCCTGCTTTCAAGATTCTTACAACCCTCCTTTCTCACAATCTCCTCCCCCTTCTCACTATCTACCCCCTTCTTACTATCTACCCCCTCTCATCCCCTTCTTACTATCTACCCCCTCCTTATTATCTACCCCCTCTTCCCCTTCTTACTATCTACCCCCTCTTCTTCCTTCTTACTATCTACCCACTCCTTACTATCTATCCCTTCTCCCCCTGCTTACTATCTACCCACTCCTTACTATCTATCCCCTCCCCCCTCCTTACTATCTACCCCCCTCCTTACTCTCTGCCCCTCCCCCTCCTTACTATCCACCCCCTCTCCTTACTATATACCCCCTCTCCCCCCTTACTATCTATCCCCTCTGCCCCTTTTTACTATCTCCCCCCTCTCCCCCTTCTTACTATCTACCCCCTCTCTCCCTTCTTACTATCTATCCCCTCTCTCCCTTCTTACTATCTACCCCCTCTTTCCCTTCTTACTATCTACCCCCTCTTTCCCTTCTTACTATATACCCCCTCTCTCCCCTTCTTACTATCTACCCATCTACCCCCTCTCCTTACTATCTACCCCCTCCCCTTGCAGTTCACTTACCCTTGTGAAGTCTTGCGGTGGGAGCGCGAGGCCTCAGTCTCTCTGTCCTGCCGCGGCACGCACCGCTTCACTGCTTAGTGTCGGAATATGACATCATTCTCCCATACCACACCATACAGAATCCTTAGTAATGTTTGTTGTACTAATGGTTAATTGTTTAATGTTATATAATTTTATATAAGACCTCTAAGACAATTTAATTCTAGACTTGCTAGTCTGCTCGCACTACTCAGATTTGCCTTGTAACATTTTATATATAACACAGTCTGCCAGCCACAGATGAGTTAAAATCCAGCTGATAACACAGTTTGCCACCCACTGGTGCATCAAAATCCAGTTGATAACACATAGTCTGCCAGCCCCTGGCATGATTTGAGCCAGTTGTCAGAACACAGTCTACCAACCACACACACGTTAAAATATAGCTCATAACATATTGTCTGCCAGCCACTGGTATGTCACAGACTGCAAAGGAGTGTCAACATCCAGTCAATGTCTCTATCCTGTCAAGGATAGTCTGTTTTAAGGTGTTTATCTGAAATTTGTATACTGCCTGTGGATTATCCTGTTTGAGTAAACTAGTCATGTTGGTATTGAAGTCGGTATTCTGCTTGCATTATCCTGTGGATGTGGGGATGGTTCTGGAAGGTAGGGAGGTGAAGAACGCTGTCCTTTGGGATCGAGCGTCGGAACCCATTACTTGAGGAGCGAAGTATGGAATGTAGGGTGTATCCGCCAGGAATCAGGTAACTGGGGGCAAACGGCTACAGGGCTAACCAGAGAGGTGATAGGGAACGGCCCAACGTACTTAGGGTTTAGTTTTTTGGCAAGACCGGGGAGGTTGAGGTTGGTGGTGGACAGCCAGATCTTGTCACCTGCTGCATACGAGGGTGGCGTGGAACGCCTTTTAACTGCCTGCCATTTGTAGTCCTGCTGCGCTTTGGTGAGTTGCCTCCTGAGGAGCGTGAGACATTGAGAAATGAGTAGGGCTGTGGTAGGAGGGCAGTGGTAGGAGGAACTGTTTGAGTGCTGGAGGATTAGAGTTGTGTATATACACAATATTTATATACAAAATATAGAAACAGTATGTATAAGGGAGTTTAGTTTTTGAAAATAAACATAGTGTCTCAGATAATTTCTTTAACACCTACTAATAGTAATAGAGTTCACTTCTTCAGCATATGATAGTTTCTCTTCTAAGCCAGTAGAGTATTCTCCAAGGAGTAATTCAGTCAGACTAAAGGTATCCATATCTTCATGACTGTTCTGTCAGAACTAATGAAAGATATAACGATAATGAAATAGAGTGTTATTCAAATCTGAATAGGCCTATTTTACAATTCTAAAATTAGCTAAATGAAGGGTAAATTAAGGTTAATATTTTAGGTAGTCTCACATGTACATTTGCAGAAGAAATATATCTTGTGTTTCAGTATGTATAGTAAGTATGGTATGAAATAAAATCAAAGTTAATAAATGAGATAATACCTGTGATATTTACAGTGGCAAGAAGTAGTAGAATTACTAGCATTTCTGTATACTTTTGTTTTAAAATAAGATCTTCATCTAAATTACAATAACGAACAAACAATCTGTTTTAAATAATAATATACAAATTATTGTATTGGTCTTGTCTACATTAAGTGCATAATTCAAACATTATTATTATTATTATTATCTTTTATTTATATAATGCCAACCATTTACGCAGCGCTTAAACATTCACAATGTCAGTTGGCAAAAGTATGTGAACCCCTAGGCAATTAAACTTCAACAAAAGCTAATTAGAGTCAGGAGTTGGCAAACCTTGAGTCCAAACAATGAAACTGGAATGCCGTCATCTAGGACAATGAATTCCCACGTTTATCAAGGAATCATAAAGGATAATGTCATGAAGACTGTCCGCTACCTGAAGCAGGACAATGACCCTAAACGTTGAAGTAAATCTACTACAGAATGGATTCTAATAAAAATCCCTGTTTTGGGGTGGCCCAGTCAAAGGCCAGGGTTTTTTCAGATAGAGTTCCTATCTCCAATGGTACCAGACAAGAGTGTCCACTATCAACCATTATATTCTTGCTAGCCCAAACAGATACAAGGAATCAAAATTTCTAGTAGCCCTAACAAACCCAACTTATTTGCAGATGACATCATGCAGACTGACTGATCCAATATGATCTATACCCCCATCTGTTGCAGCTCGTTACAGAATATAGACAAGTCTCTTATTATAAAAATAATGACACCAAAATATAGGCATTAGCAATCAACTTATCTCACACTACAGAATACATACTTAAACCGCGTTATACTGTTGAATGGAGGAAAGACTTCATAACCTACATAGATATCAATATTAATCGCATTGCAGTTCATAGAGATGCTCCATAAAATTATATCCTAAACAATAAGTTTTTATAACAGGCAAAACAAACACCCAGAAGAACACTTATTACCTGATGCAACAGAGAAGGGAAACCAGGCATCTCTGATCTGGAAACTCCACTTCTTCCAAACTTACAAATAACAAATTGGGAACCCAAATCCCACCAACCAACTTCAATGCGTCAGCAAAATATATATGAAACTCCACACACGCAGCTGCAAAACCCAAGTGCCGCAATAAGGCCAAAACTGGTTGGGAACCAGAAATAGAATTACTGATTATATGCACTACACTCCCGTTATCCATTTAGAATACCAGCCATTAGCTAGCATCGGACCCCACATTTTCACTGCCACAACAAATAACTCCATCAAAGCAAGATTGTGACACAAGTCAGACCCTCATCAATTGTACGACCATGTCTGAGAGCACCATTATCTCTGGAATTATGCTCCCATGCCCAGAAGTGTCAGTAAGCTCCAGGTCAACATTAGTGCATTCTGCCTGCTGCCAGCAAGTTTGCCCAGACACCCAAACCCCTACATCTGCCCATATTGAACATATAATCCTAACAAAATGTATTACCTGAATGCTAGCTGTAGCTAATGACAGCTTCCTGCAAAATGCTAGCCCTTTGGGCATGACCTGACAAGTGAAGGATAAATGACACAACAATGCTTGAACTTGCTTGGGCTGCACCTTTTTTGGAACCCTGAATCCTAGCAGGGCTGTCAACTTACATTCAACAATACCAAACAAGGATCAGAGCTCACAGAACCAACAAACACGGTCATCAAGGTAATGGAGCAGAGAGGAAGTACCGGATTCATGATCCACTACCCATTCCAGAAAGGATGGTTTCAAAAAATGATGAATCATCCTAAAGCTACCAGGCTTTTTTTAGGGACCAATACAAGTGGGGATCGGATCAAAGGGGCCCGCCTTAAGGCCACAATTTACCTCCTTCTGAAGCTTAGTCACTACTACCTCATTCAATGCTACTGAGTTCAAATAACCTGCCATAGATGGTTGGTCAGAATAAACAAACTGAATCAAGAATCCTCTTGTAAAACCATCCTTAAGCAAACAAGCCTCTCGTCTTTTGCTGTATCTAACCAAGGGAGGATCCTTAGGACGTTTACTGGTAACCTCGCCCCAACTTGAAAACTCTTTTCTTCCAGACATGGTTCCGCCAGCCTTGTTTTTTTTTAAACATCTAACTGCTGAATGTGCTCAACCACAATGGGAGCACTCCATCACAATGAGCGGTACCACCTGCAAGGGCTCTCATAGTAAAGACAGCAGCACCTGTCGCCACTCCTGGCCCAGAAATGTCCCCCCTCCCGAAAAGGGAAGCAGCCTAGAAAGAGTAGTTAACAACAACCACGTGGTTCCCATCTTGCATGTCAAAACTCATACCTGGGCGTACTGCCATCTTTTGATGGAACTGCTGCTCATACTGGGCCCATAGATCTTATACACAAATAAGGATGGACTTTTTTATGGAAAAGGTTTGCACAATATTCTAGCAAAAACAGCAAAACCTGCAAGTCAATTTTCAAAAGTACACAGAATATGCTTCAATTTTTCTGCATCACTCTCATATGAAATCCTTGGTCTATCAACAGTTTCCTTATCTACCGGCACTAATTACAGCATATCCACAAATTTCAACTTTTTTCCCCCTGATATGCACAGCTACATGCATATTTAATGGTACTACCTTGCACACATTGGCTACCTGTACCTGCTGAGTGGGCAGGGGCAATCTAGGTCCAACAGCTATCTAAAACCCTATAAGGGTGCAGCTGTAGCTTAAGCTATCCATCAACCTCCTTGTGGACTCTTTCCAGGTCAGCCTCTGCTTTTCTATCCTGTAAGCCCCTATACCCCCATCTGCTGTACCCCAGGTCACTTGGCCTAAGCACTCACCCTTTATACTTGTATCAAGGCAACTCACATGCTACAGCTCCATATTCTGGATGAAATAGATTGTCATAAAATTGTATTCCGCACATTAATTTGATTCAATAAAATTTTACTCTTTTTCCTGTCTACTAAATAATACATATACAGGTTATGCCTAAGAAATGGTGTCATTCACTGTTAGAACCTCTTTCTTAAAAATGATAATGTTATGTGATCTCCAAAGTGTCTCTTTAGAATACTTTAAAGCCTTGCTTACAATAAAAAGTTTGTCTTTTGAGTTAGAGTCCATATAAGATAATTCATTGTCCAACTTCCTAACGCCTGTAAGCCACTCTAAAATTAGAACTTTCTTCCAAAGTTCTTGTGCATACTGGCATTTCCAAAAAAATGTGCATCACAGTCTTATACTTGCCAACAGTCCCGGTTTTGCCAGGACAGTCCTGATTTTTGAGGCACTGTCCGGGCAGGTGCCCCAGCATATGTGGCTCTCAACTTTCTTCAGTGAGCTGCTGAGACTCAGTACAGCTTGTAGGAGGTCCACTGCCACTAAAGAGATCGGTGGCAGCCCTCCAGCAAGCTTTACTGAGTCTACGTGGATCGGTGAAGTGTATTTTGGAGTGTTCGCTCAAAAGGGTGGAGCCTCTGTGAACACCCTCTTCCGCCTTTTTGAGGAAGTGATCTGTAATGAGTTGGTCTGCAGAGCTGGTACTCCATTTTAACAATTAACACATTCCCTTCCATTGAAAGGCTATGTGTTTTCCACTTTTTAATTATGTTGTTTACCTGTTGGGCCACTATTCCACAGCTTTCTGTACCCTTATTTGACTCATTTAAAACAACTCCTAAAATGTTTACCCATCTGGCAGCTTGTCCAGGACAAGATATTTAGATTTACTTCAGATGACTCCATTTTAGTTATAAATCCCAATGCCCCCCCCCCAAGAAATAGGTTTTCCCAAGAAGTTGACCTACCCCAAGCAGAGGCGCGACACTTCCAGTGATTTGCACAATAACAAGTTGTTGGCCCTCAGGTACGCTGACAAGAAGGGCATGTATATCCTCTCCACTATACACAATAAAAGTGTGTATGTGAGATGCACAGGTGCTCAAACCTCAGTCCATCACCGAGTACAATGGCAACATGGAGCGTGTAGATCATTCTGACCAGTATCTACAGCACACATACTGCAGGACAATATTTTATCTGGGCTGGTCAGCAATATGTAAAAATGATGTGTCCTGGAAAACATAGCTGATGTGGTCACCCTAATGTAGCTCCTTGGGGCCGGACTGAAATTCCTCAATATTATACATACATATTATAATGCCTGGTATTGTCATCAATATTTATTTAAAAATGAAAAATTATAGTTGTTAGACAGAAAAAAAAAATGTCCACAAATTTGAGGTTTGGGTAGACACAGTAACAGGTTTTAAATTTTAAACAACTAAAAGGCAGTCACAGTGAGTACGGGCCAGTAGAATGCTTTGTTTTGCCATCAATATTTATCAATGAAGAATAATATATGATAAGACAGAAAGATAATACAAAGTATTTTCCCTACAATAAATTAGTAGAAAATGTCTGCTGCAGTCCATGTAAGTGGTATATAAATTAAATATATGCACTTCAGTAGTCACTACAGCTCCTCCAATCCACCCTACAATAGTACATTCTCTGCACTAAAATAAATTATTAACTTGCAGTATGCTATGTGAGTAATGAGCATCACTCTCAGCCTCTGCTAAGCTAGCATGTCACTGTTTCTCCAGCTCTCATCAGTCTATAATTGCTGTTACTGACCAATTAAAAAGGTTGGCCAGAGTGAATAAAGTAAAGAAAAACTTCCACAGGTTGCTGGACCCATCAATTGCAGCCATAAACATCAATGAGACCACTAGTAGTTTTTGCTGTTTATATCAGTCATTGATATCTATCCTCCTACACACAGTCCCTTTACCTAATTTAGGAGCACCAACACAACTTGCTAAAACAGCTTGTAATGATGTTGTCTACACATGGCAGCAAATGGACAAATCCTAACGAAATTTCTGCACTTTTGCAATTAGTTTACGGCAGTTTTCATGGGCCTCATCCTTGTTTTCGGAATCTGAATGCACAAGTCTATTCTCTATAACTCTTTGAAAGGTATGGAAATTCTAAGTAAATAAGGTAGATCTGAAATAAGGACACCTGAATTGATACATTTTAAGGGTATTTTCTGTAATTTCACTAATTTTGTGAGGATTTATATGGAAAATGTGGGGTCTTTTTTGCTATTACTAAATTACTAAATTTTAATGTAACTATGGTATCAAAATAAAGATCTCTTCTTCAAAAAAACAATACATAGTTTTCATGGGTGCACTATTCACAAGAAAAGGGGATTAATGGCTGAACTGACATATGGCAGAACATGCAAAATTGCTCCGGGACTTAAGGTACCCAAAACACCTGGGAGTGAAGGCGTTAAATTCAGAAGCACAGCAAAAAAAATGTTTAACTGTCTTTTGAAGCGAAACTGTGTCCATACAGAAAAGGGCAACATCATTAATTTATCTTACTACTTTATAGTGTTCTTTCAGCTGAACTCTATGACCAGTGGCTCCAAAGTTGTAGGCTCCTTGCTATTTTCTTTCATGGAGTTTTCCATTTTACTAGAATCAAAAGATGCTACCATCTATACTGTGTTTCTACCTTTATATCTAAAGGTTTGTTCTTGGGGGGAAGGTGGTCCCCCATACTGTTTAACTCCTTCGTGACAATGGCTGTTTAAACATTTCAGTGTTGTTTTTAGGTGTAATTTTATTCTTCCTAATTTATTGTACCTACACAAGTTATATATTGGTGTTTTTTAGGACAAGAAGGGCTTTCTTTAGATATAATTATTTTTGAAAAAAAATAAATCTTTTTCACTTTTACTTGAAGAATCTCTTACTCATCTACAAAAGCTAATTAAACAAACCTGCTAAATACCGTATTTGATTAGAAGACGACCCCCCAAAATCTGAATATTCATTTAGGAAAAAAAGAAAAATCCTGAATATAAGACGACCCTATAGTAAAAAAGTTTTACTAGTAAATATGAATTAATGTAAACTATTTTTTCATATTTAATAAATTATGTTAAAAGGCATATCATGGGGCACAGTGGCATATAGGAGGGTATAAGGCATTTCTGGAGGCAGGATGGCATATAGGGGGTTAAAAGGTATATCATGGGGCAGAGTGGCATACAGGGGGGTATAAGGCATATCATGGGGCACTCTGCCTCCAGAAAAGCCTTATGCCCCCCCATATAACACCCCCCCGACTTACCAGTGCTTCTGACTCCCTGGTGTCTAGTGGAGGCCGGCGTTAGTTCCGGCGGTGCTTCTATGACTGAACACCGGAAGGTCATGTAATGCCGGTGCTCCGTCATAGAAGCCTCAGCGGAAGTCCCAGCAGTAGCGGGGGTTGTCCGCGTTCATTGAGCGGACATTCGCCAGCTGCTAGATTAGAGAATTCACTGCAGCGCTGCGGGGGAATTCTGCACGATGGACGCAGACAACCCCCGCTGCTAGCCACACCTCCTTCCGGCTGCAGCGTAAGTTATCTACGCGAATCGCGTAGACATCTACACACTGCCCCGGCTACACACCGGGGACTCAGAAGCACCGGTAAGTGGGGCGAGGGGGGGGGGACAGGAGGATCCAGGTCCCCTGCAGCTGCGGGGGATCTGGATCTTAGTCATCTCATAGTCAGACCTATTTGAGGTCTGATTATAAGACGACCCCGATTATAAGTTGAGGGGTATTTTTCAGAGCATTTGCTCTGAAAAAAAACTCGTCTTATAATCGAGCAAATACGGTATGTAAGTATGTATTATTGCAGCATACAAAAACTATTGCTTTAGTGACCCCAGGGGGGCTGAAGGAATTCTGTTCAATGATATTTAGATGTTATAAAGTTTTTTAATGTGTGTAGGATGTAGACCCAATAATTGTAAGTAGTGTCGGTGAAGCATCCGTTAATGGACTTTGGATATTAAGTGCTCTTTAGTAAGTGTAGCGTCTGCGGGTAACAATTTAACCGTCTAGTTGGTTTATTTTACCACCACTCACTCCAGATACATTTATACTGTATTCCTTTGTCCTTGAACATTAGGAAACAGTTTATTGGGGTGACTAGCAGCTTTCTCAGATACTACCTTTTCTTTGTTTCTTCTCTACTCCTCCTGGAGCATTCTTATACAGCATTACTTATCACTAGTGAAAATTATTATTGCCTAAGTGTTATTTGGCATATCGCTATGTTATATTTAACTCATTATATTTGTCTAAATTGTCATTGTCTTCATTGTGTGGACAGTTTTAATATAGACTATTTAAACTCAAGATCTAATGTGGATTTGGTTTCTTGAAAATAAAAAGTAGCTGTTTTAAAAATTCACACTTTGTCATAATGTGATATACTGCATACCTAAATACTGTATTGGTTTTTTTGGCATGCCATGGCTTCCAAATTAGTTCTCCCAAGAACCGTATGCCTTGCCTTGTACCTGACCCAGCCCCTGCTTACCTTTTTCAGCTAATGTCTGGTCTCCTCTGATCTCTCTGTGCGGCTGCAGAGATACTGACAGGAAAAATAGGAGGGGTAGGGAGAGATGGAAGGGTGAGTGTCAGTGTGTAAGAGTGTGCAGCTGCAAAGTAGAATGTTACATGAGAGGGGGAGCCCCTGCTTACCTTTTCCAGCTACTGTCTGGTCTCCTCCGATCTCTCTGTGTGGCTGCAGAGATACTGACAAGAAAAATAGGAGGGGCAGGGAGAGATGGAAGGGTGAGTGTCAGTGTGTAAGAGTGTGCAGCTGCAAAGTATAACGTTACACGAGAGGGGGAGGAAGTGTGTAGTGTACACAGCATTCAATAGAAGCTAAATTATTAAATAACCCTTGGTTGTCTTCAGAGGTAATTAAATGCAGTTTCCTAAGAGGCACTGAAGTGGTTAATTATCACTTGCATATTGATTCTGCTCTGGTAGTTTTTACAAAACGTTTTAGTTTGCCAACATTATTTTTCTTTTTAGGCGGTGCCACATATATGATCCGCCCCTGGTGCTAAATACTCTAGGTACGCACCTATCTCTCAAAGCGCTCCACAATCAAGATTTTTGTAAAACGTTAAGAATAACTCTTTAAAATGATGTTCTTATATTTCACCGCAGTAAGATGACATGACAGATGAATCATATGTTTAATGATCTGTTTGGCAGAATGTGTTTTGAAAAATGTACTGCCCAATCTTAGCATGTATGTTTGGATATTAGGAATAATATGATAGAGAGTGCACTTCTCATCGCATTCTGCACTGTACACACCATTATTTTAGTGCAGGGGCCCCAACCCCCGAGATCACTTCCTCAGAGGCCCTGCCACTTACCTGTGCGAGCAGTGTCTCTTGTTCCACCCAGGACAAGCAGAAAACCAGCAGAGTCACGTGACTTTATGTCACGTCACATGACTCCGCTCCGTTCCTGCTTTCCCGGGCGGTACAAGAGAAGAACGCAGAGGGATGCAGCGGCTCCTGCAGAAGTCTGCGAGTGGCACAGAGTGATTTGCAGTCCAGGTAAGGGGGTGGGGGAGGTGGTATGAATGAGTATGCATGTCAGTGTAGAAGGTTTTTAGAAAATGGATACCCAAAGCAGGAACAAACCGTGGGTTCAGAATGAAGGCACAGATTTGTGTAAGCTGCAATAATCTCGTTAGACATGATAGACACGATAGACATGCACGGGTCAGGGCAGGCAGCAAACACTCAAAGTCAGGAGACAGTGCAGGAGTCAAAATACTGGAGACAGGCAGTAAGGAAGCGATACAGGAGCAGGATACGTGTATAAGGGACAGGAGGACACCAGAACACAACCATAGGGGAGCTGGTATAACCAAGCAATGAGTGTAGTGCTTGGTTCCTTTTTATAGTGTCATTCGTTAGCGCCAAAGCGCTAACGAATGACGTTTTGCGCGTTCTCCTGTAATTTCTACTACTCCCTGTAGAGGGAGTAGGTGTACACTTTTCGTTCTGTGCGTGCGCTCTCTTGTAATTTCTCCTACTCCCTGTAGAGGGGGTAGGTGTACATGTTTTGTTCCACTAGTAGGCGCGCATGCACAGTATGTACGCGTGTCAGTCCTACGAGGCGTGGACTGAAGCCTCGCGGTGGAGCTGTGTGTGCGTCTCCGGTATCCTGCAGGTAAGACGCGAAGGTGGTCGCGACAATGCGTGATCGAGGAAATAAATAGCATCTGTCAATGAGTGAATGAATGAGTATCTGTAAATGATTAGTATCTGTAAATGAGGAAATTAATATATGAATGAGTGAATTAATGTTTAATGTTTGAATTAATGAATGAATACGTGTGTGATTGCATGGATGTGTAAGTGTGGGGGGAAAGCATTGCACAGGGAGGCTGTTTGAGGATACCACAGGCAGGTTGTTTGGGAGCAAAGAAATCCTATGCTTCCATTCTGGGTGTTGGGCAGATCCTGTGAGTGAAATCTGGGTGCTAAGGGATCACATAAATCAATACTAAAGGGGGGGCTGGGCGGTGGGATAAATATACAATGTGGGGCTAGCTGGGGGCAATACACAAGGGTGTGGGCACATTAGGGTGACTGCATTGGCCATGTTTTCCAGGACCTATATAGCTTTTACATTTTGCTGACCAGCCCAGAAAAAATGCTGCACTGCAGTATGGGGAATTTATAGACTCATGGAAGGAACAAACTAGTCAGATATACATCCCCCATACTGCAGGGCAGCATTTTATCTATGCTGGCGGCATCGATACACAAGGGTAGCAACTGGGGCCATTACACAAAAGGGGGCAAAAACACTAAAAGGGGAGTCAAGGACAAAGCAGTGTGGAAAATACTTTTTTTTATTATTGTTGTAGCTTAGCCCATCTGGTGGGTGTCAGAGCCTGTCCTGGTGTGTGTTTTTGGGTGTCGGTGTGGCAGAGCCTGTCCTGTGTATGTGTGTTTGGGTGTCGGTGTGGCAGAGACTGTCCTGGTGTGTGTGTTTGGACGTCGGTGTGGCAGAGACTGTCCTGGTGTGTGTGTGTGTGTGTGTTTGGGTGTCGGTGTGTGTTTGGCTATTGGTGTGGCAGAGCCTGTCCTGGTGTGTGTGTTTGGGTGTCGGTGTGGCAGAGCCTGTCCTGGTGTGTGTGTTTGGTGTCAGTGTGGCAGAGCCTGTCCTGGTGTGTGTGTTTGGGTGTCGGTGTGGCAGAGCCTGTCCTGGTGTGTATTTGATCATCTTTTTCCTGGCACTTTACTTTCTTTAGGAATAAATTAAACTATAGTCACTTTAAAAGACAACATTTTCTAGGCCCAGAAATCAGTGATCAGAAAAGTGAAGGTTTTGTGTTATTTAATCTATTTCAATCTGCATATTTTATTAAAAAGGATTAGTTGTGTTAAATTGTGGCTTCAGGTGTCCCGTGTATGATTACTTTTTTTTAGTGTGCTGATGTACTCCCAATCCCATCACATTACATCAACATGTGTTAAGAGATCCGGAAAAGATGGGCTTGGATGGTGGGCTGATTTGGTGGCGCAATGGGCCACTTCACTAGACTTGCCCGTAGGCCATAGGAAGCCAGCCATCCCTTGCATGCTAAAATTTACTTAAACAGTACTTACTTTTTACATTTATGATTTTAATTTAGAAAGTGGGTCATGTTTAATGTATTCTGCTATGATTGTCATAAAATAGGATATTGGTTTTATATATAATGGAGATGATAGCCAATTATTTTCTCTTTATCATTATCTTAACAAATGTAAATTTGCAATTTGGTTCTTGATGCACATTGGCAGACTTGCAGATCATAAATTTAGGTTTAGTCTAATTTATAGGCAATTAATTATCTTTGTTCTTTTTGAATCTCTTGGATTGAATAGTAAATCCATATAAATAATGCAAAGGAGTTGTTTTCAGGTTTGAAAACCAAATTCTGATATTAAATAAAAGTCATTGAAGAAAGACTGATCTTGATTTATACATTGGACTAACAAAGTAGCATATTTTATTAAATTTCTAGTGGTTTGTAGAGACGAACTACATTTTTCTTTCTGCCCAAAACATTCACCATTTAAATTTAATTTATTTTTGTTTTAAGTATATTTCCAAATCTTGACACAAAGTTTGAATTATTTTTTTGGTGTCTATATGCAAATATAGTGCACAAATAAAGTGTGTGAATTGGCTGCAAATTGAGTGTTTACATTCAAATAAAGCAGACACAACTATTAGGTTTAGGTAAATAAATTACAAATGAATGTTTGATCTTAAAATAAATTCAACTAAAAAATCTTGTTTGCACTTTTAGTAACACACAAACAACTGGTTAATTAATGAATATACCAGTTATTTTGGAAGAATTAGCTTGCAAGGCCAGGCAACCTCAGTTGAGTCTCGTCATTCAAGGTAACCACTTGTCTTTTTAATTAATGGACTCTTACGTTTTCCTAAATCGCATCTGTTGAACCTTAATAATTCACTAAGTGAAGTGTCGGATATCACTGCTGCTGTGCCCCTTCCACCTTCTTCTTCAACAGAACAGGTAAACATTTGTTAAATATGGTATATGTGACCAATGGGGAGAAGATGTATAAGCAGGATTATCTGCATAAAAATAGCCAGGCAAAGATACCAAAGGATACTACAAAAATAACAACATAAAGCCAAGAGGTCAGACAGGTAGCATTAAAGCACAGTTTTGCGGAGATGTGATGTATATATATCTCTTTTATGATTAAATCAATTCACCTTAAAAGATAAAATCAAAATAATTAAAATCAGTATATATTTTACATTTTTCACAGATCTGTATGTTTAGGACTAGTACATGAAATTGTATGATTTTTGAGCAGGTATTGCTCTTTAATTTTACTCCAAACTTATAAATGCTGATACAGAAGGATAAATTATTTCTGCATTAGGTTGGTTATACCAAAATCTATTCTAGGAATTGCAGTCTACCTGGACCATTTTCAGAACATATGGTCCTCAGCAACCTTTCTATGTCCATCTGGTGCAGACCTAAGGCATGTTATCTGGTATCCTTCCAAACAGAAATCAGTTTCAAAGTTAGATTAGTCAAAGTTCACTATAGGAATCAATTTCTTGATTAACTATTTAACACAGGGGCACAACAATTGTAATGTATGTGTAAGCATTTTAATCCATATATATATGGCAGTAACTAAAGACAGCGTTATTAATATATTCATGGAGCTCTAATTCTTCTAATTGTCACATGCCAGGCATTAAATATCAAGATTTTATACAGGAAAATCCAGCAGGGCAATTCATATAATTATCTGAACATTAAAATTAAAGTTTCGGTTTCACTATATTTATTAGACGTGTGCATTTGCATTTGTACAAATTTATTTTTTTACAAATGTTGACAAATTTATATGAATCTCTGAAAAGGTGATGCACCCACAGGAAACAAATGAACACATTTTGACGCCATTAAACCTCATCCTTACTCTCCTTATCGTAATCACTAGGAACCTGTCCATGGTTTTTTGAGGTGTCATCCAAAGGTCAATTAACACTAAGTACACTAGGTATCTACAAATAGCTTTACTTATCCTAAGCTGTTTTAAAATGTCACTTCCCACTTGGAAAAATGTGCCCAGACCCCCAGCACTCAAAGACTTACAGTAAATAAAGAGAAGTATATCAATGTTGAGAAATAGTTTACTAGTCTACTTTTGTATATCCGATTTGTATGAATTTAAATGTTACCAAAATTTGCCAATTTTGTCAGTTCGTACAAAACTCAAAAATTGAGGAGGAACCTACAACAAAATGAAAATGGAAGTTGTTCCTGCTCTTTCACACTTTCATTCACATTCTCTTACACTCTCATTCAATATCTCATGCAGTCTCTGAATGTCCCGGCCTTCTTGTCGCACAGCTTTGCCTTTTCTTCTTGTCAAAAAATTCTACTTTCTTTGGTTCCCGTGGATACCTGGAGATGACTTCTCTGTGAACTTCTGCAAAAGGGCAGAGGCTCCCGGCACACTCACTCCCCATATTGGCGTAATGAGGGAGAGGCTCTCCTCGTGGTTCTGCACTTTTGCCAAAAATCACAGAGATTAGCAGAGAAACAGAGGGCAGAAACAGCCTATCTAACTATATATGTAACCCTTTCCAGACTGATAGATGTCAAAGACTTTGTCTTTCATCTATTTTAGAATTTCTTTAGATTGCATCATGTGCTGGTTTTGAGACACTTGAGCCACAGTGAAGACTTTGTAAGACAGGCTCTATTTAATTGAGGTTTAGATTCAACAGGGCTGGTAATAATCATTCCTGGGTGTGTCTAGAGAGCACCCAGACAGCCTCTCCCCCGTTACTCCAATAAACTTGGTTAATTGGCTGATTTAGTAACTAAATTGACACTACTTTTTGTTTTGTGTTTACATGGGTTATCTTTGTCTAATATTAAGTCCAATGTAAGTTTTCTCAACTAGAAAATATTTTCAGATCATTAGTAAGAATAGCTTATCATTTTGGATTTATTTGGACAAATTCACATAACACCTAGGATGGGTTTAATCTTTAGAAGAATACATGAAATATAAATGCAGAATACTTCATACACCAATGAAACTGAAAGCACATCTGTAATGCACACAATTAATGGAAATATATTTGATGCAGTGCCCCTAAGCACTGGGCTCCTGAATACAAACAACTGCTAAATTAATCAGTAAAGATGGGCAGACCCGATGGGCCGAATGGTTCTTATCTGCCATCAAATTCTATGTTTCCCAGTTTGAGATGATGTGAGCTTTGTTACATGGTGCATTATCCTGCTGGAAGTAGCCATCAAAAGATGGGTACAATGTGGTCATAAAGGGATGGACATATTCAGTAGGTGCCAAGAAGATTTCCCCCACACCATTACACCACCACCAGCAGCCTGAACCGTTGATAGTAGGCAGGATGGATCCATGCTTTCATGTTGTTTACATCATGTTTTCATGTTGTTTATGTCATGTTTTCATGTTGTCTGACCCTGCCATCTGAATGTCGCAGCTGGAATCGGGGTTCATCAGACCAGAAAATGGTCTTCCAGTCTTCCATTGTTCAATTGTGGTGAGCCAGTGCAAATTGTATCCTCAGTTTTCTGTTCTTAGCTGACAGGAGTAGCACTTGGTGTGGTCTTCTGCTTCTGTAGCCCATCTGCTTCAAGGTTTGACGTGTTGTGCGTTCAGAGATGATATTCTGCATACCTTGGTTGTAATGGTTATTTATGTTACTGTTGCCTTTCTGTCATCTCAAGCCAGTCTGCCCATTCTCCTGTGACCTCTGACATCAACAAGGTATTTTTGTGTACACAACGCTGCTCACTGGGTATTTTATCTTTTTCTGACCATTTTCTGTAAACCCTAGAGACGCTTGAGTGTGAAAATTCCAGTGGATCGGCAGTTTCTGAAATACTCAGACCAGCCCGCCTGGCACCAACAACAATGCCACATTCAAAGTCACTTAAATCCCTTTTCTTCCCCAACCAGATGCTTGGTTTGAACTTCAGCAAGTTGTCTTGAACACGTCTACATGCCTAAATGCCATGTGATTGGCTGATTAGCTATTTGTGTCAGCAAGCAATTGAACAGGTGTACCTAATAAAGTGGCCAGTTAGTGTATATATAATATATATAATTAAAATTATCTCTGATACTTGTACTGCTTGTAACTGGACCATTAGTGAGAGACACCATAGGCATGTATCTCAGATATAGTAAGCGAGTTGTGAAAAGATGAAGACAAGGGAGGTGGAGAGACTTTAGAAGAAACGTGTGAGAGTCAGTTTACATTGCATTTTAATGGACAATGGGTTCTGTTTTAAGATGGTACATTTAAAGATGGTGGGCAATGCATTTTGATGCAATTATATCATGTTTGTTAAATGGAATATGGATTATTCTATCGATGAGCAGAGTTTTTAGTGGTTATTTAGTAGATCTTCCTATTCACATACTTTGTACAATATGTATTGTTATGCCAGTGTGATGTGTGGGGCTCTTTTGGGCACTCGTAACGAGTGAAGTGTACATTAACATAAGCATGTTTTCTTATATAGTGTTTTTAATGTGTTCCAGCACCGAAGAGACTTAAATCTCATGACTATGTTTGTGTGTGGCAGGTTGCAGATGTGCACTGATTTCTTAAAGTTTTACCTATACGTTTTACATATTGTAATGTTCAGCTCTTGCTGATCTTGGTATGAAAATTAAATGTAATAATATATTATCTAATATGTAGCACACCGGAGAATCACTCTTAGAAGTAATTTCTTATTTAGAATTGCTTTAAATTTTAGTTACACTTCGTTAAATGGCTAGCACGAATCTTTAATTTATTCTCTAATTTAAAAGTTAAATTATTGTAATAATTCAGTACTCCAACAAAATCAACATTTCTTCAATAACAAAAAAACAGAAGGTTGGCAACATCCACCAATAGAGAAACTGGTTATTATTAATAAGACTCATCAGAGAGTTATGAAGTTAAATTTCAGTAATCTGAGATGCCCAACCATTGTCAGGCCAACTGGCAGATAGTAACCTCAGCAGAAAACAATACTGTTGTGTCTTAGCATAGAAATATAATTGTAGTCTTTAATAAAAATACCTTTATAACTACAAGAATTTAATAAAAGTAGAATAGTTGTACTAGTCATTAGTCATAATAATAAATATTGCATGCAAAGTGAAATCAGACACTGTAGACAAAGCCAGGTCCGGTGAGATGAGGGGGTTGTTCAAATTTAATCACACCCTTTGTGGTAATAGAGCCAAACTATGCCCTCTCTGCCTTCCATCAACTGCCTATTGAAATTTCGAAGAGGACTAAAGTATAATCAACGATTTGGAGGGCCACAGAACCTGTACATTTTAAAAATAATACATTTTTATTAACATGCACAGGGAACAAAGTGGATTTGGATGAATGTTTTATTTTGTTTTTGCCTCATTAATTTTTGGATAATGAATTTTGATTTCCTGACCTTGTGATTCAGATGAAATTCTTATTTTTTTTTTATTTGAAAAAGAAATTTGGCACATTATAGTCTCTCTTCCTCTCTCTTTCTTTCTCTCCCTAGATATAGTATATCACAGGATAATGTTCTAGTTTAATTTTTAAACTCCCTTTCCTGACATTGAATTGAGCCACCCACCCTTAGAATTCTGCTGGCTAGCTTCCCCTACCTCTTCCATAGTTCAGATTACAGAGGCTTCCAAAGAGTAATAAGAATTTGCAGGAGAAATTAAAATTAGGCTAATATTATCACAAAATATGCCATGGATGGCATCTGCTAGAGATAGCTAAAAATTGCTTTATATTTGTAGCTTAGAAACTGTATTAATTGACATAGACTCCAGTTGAACAAAAAACATTTTAAAAACCTAGTTTTCAGTTAAAATGGAAGATAAAAACATAACATACTTTTACCTTACAGTTTGACGAAAATTAAGATAAAAAGCATTTATTTAGAAATGAGCAGTTTGTAAAAAGGTAAAATCATTTCAAGCTGGTTGTTTCCAATTATATCTGCATGTGGTAAAACTGAGCTGTGGTAACTGTACTTAATAGAACAAAACATTAAAAAGCTTACACTTCATTAACTTCCTTATTGCCTCAGTAAATATGTTAGGAACCATTGCATTTTCAACACATAAAAACAATTGATATGCAACAAGCTATTTTGTAAAAGCTTATTCAATGAAGTATTATTTTACAAAGCTTTTTTCATATTTTGTTGACTGTAATTCTCATAGGGTATATTGATGAATTTTAACCCCTCAATAGCCCTAAACTGGGGATGAGGTCAAGGGAGGCTGTACTTGAGCTCTATACACACCAGATTGTTTTAATTATCCATCGCATGTAGGGAGGGGAAGAGAGACGATCGTTGCTCTTCTTGTTTTTAAAATTATTTAGATGTTTTTTATAATTTATGTGTATTGCAGGAGAGGAAAATCTAGGAAATCATGTGAGGGAATATATTTAATGCAGTTGAAGGAATTCAGTTTGCATGTCATCGTCCAAAGTTTGCAAAGCTTAAAGTTGTGCCATCATGAGATTTCATTAACATAACTTCAATGCCTGCCTGGCCCAGTCTGAAATTAGACTTTCAAAATATTGTTCTTCTTGCTTTCAAGCTTTAGAAGAAAATGTGATATACTTGTTTCCAGAATAAGTCTCACAGTCTAAGCTTATCATTTTGACAAGTCTCCAACCCAGGGGGAAACTCTGAATTTGCCATACTGGAACATAGCAGTCATGGGTAGGGCATAGTTGGGTGTGTTCCATAAGTACCTTCCCACCATTAGGCCTTTAATAGATGATTATTCCTGAAAGATTGGCTCTAGTAATATAACAAATATTAACGCAGTTGCCTTCTCTCATGCCATTTGACAGGATGATAGAATGCAATTAAGTTTCAACTAATGAATAGCTATAAAGAGCAATATAAATTGCTAATCTGATACAAATTAACATATTGTCCTGAAGATAAATCCATTGCAAAGTCTCAAACCCTATATTCTTTGAAACCCTCTGTAATCTGGTCTACGGAAGAGGTAGCTAGCCAGCAAAAAGGAAATGGTGCTTTTTTAGTAAAATATTATTATGTTTAAGATGAATAAGGTTATGGAAAATATTGATACTGATATGATAAATGATTGAGTGTGTTGGGTGTGTTTGTGAGGTGTTCCACATCTAAAGTATTCTAAATCTGACAATTTCTAAATCTAAAGAATTCTAAACCGTGAAGGCTAATATATTATGGATTACTTTATTAATGTTATATTTTCATGAAATGATGGCAGTTAGACAACAAGTTCAATAATGAGTTAATTAAGAGGTGTTTTTTATGGTGGCTTATCTCAATCTTAGGAGAGGGGTATAAGAATTAAACTAGAACATTATCCTATAATGTACTCTATCTAGAGAGGAAATACTTAAAATTGTGTTTCATAGACTTGTGTATTCAGTTTTAAACAGACTTTAACAAATATTTCCTAATTAGTGTAACATTTGTGTAAATCTTTAAGCACCAGGTACATCATGCCAAGGTGTCCTTATAGGACCAGTGACGTACCTAGTATGTCATGGTTAAGAAATGCCTCCATGTTACCACAGCTGCTGCTGTCTTTCTGGGCAGACCAGCAACACAGAGCCTCCCCAAGCTTACCCCAAACTTCATAATTCTGTGTTCCCTTTAGATTTGTGGTTGCAATGTTGCAAAAAGGTAAGTAGAGTGACTTGGAAATTTTAAAGGGTGTACTCTTATGGAATATATAGCCTCTACTTTGTCTCAAATGAATCATTCGCCCAGTACAGTGATCTGTCAAATTTTTGTGTTTGAAAACTGAAATTGGCAGGTTATTGTTGTACTTAGGGAGTATTACTGAATACAAATCAATAACTTTTTCGTTCTTTCACATTTCCATTCAGAAAAAACATGCTGCAACTGCAAAGTGGATGTGGAAATTTTTTTCTATTTTATTACTCCAACTTTGAATGGTGCTGGTATTAAATCAACTGCATGGGACATGCAAAATTATTTTCTTTTTTCCGGTAGTTTTTCTGGAAGCTATTGAAGCCCAGCTACCAGCATATTACATTAAAAAAATCTTGGGAACAGCGATGCGCATCATTCATATTTAATGCTATAACTACCAAAATAAATGGTGTTCTCAGAATCATTTGCACTGGCTATGTATAGTTTTTTTATAAGTGAAACCATGAAAATGTTGGCTTTTTTCATAGTAAAATGCTGCTTAAAAAAATAAATCAGATTTTTTTTTCTTCTCTTCCTTCTTATTTCTTTTTATCTTGCACTTCTCCTTATCTCTCTTCTTTCTCCATTTCTCCTCCTCTTTATCTCTATATATCTTCTTTAGCTCTCTCCTTCGTCCCTGTCTCTCATCTTTCTCATTATTTCCTGCTTCTCATTATCTTTTCCCATCTCTCTCTCTACCTCATTAACTCTACCATATATCTTTCTCTTTATCTTACTCACTATCTATCTCTCCCCTTTCTCCCCATCTCTTGCCTTTCTTAAGTCCTGTTTTAGGAGTGCAAGGCCTCTGTGTCAGAGCTCTATCACTGTGCGCAGGGCCGGCCCAAGGCAAAATGCCGCCTGGGGCTAATTTTAAAATGCCGCCCCCCCCTTATCTACCTTTCCTCTCCCCCCCCTGCCGCCCCCCCCCTTGTACTTACCTTTCAGCAGTCCTGCGGCAAGTCTCCCTGTTCGGTCTCGGTGCCGGCTTGTGATGCTGAGCGCCGGAAATCTTCCGGCACTCATCATTACAAGCTGGCACCGAGACCGAACAGGAAGACTCGCCGCAGAGGAGAGAGAGAGCGGCGCCGAGCGGGTACTGACAGCTTGGTAAGCGAAAACCACTCGGCGCCCCTTTCTCTCTCTTTCGCTTTAAAAAAAAAAAAAAAGGGCTTGGGGAGGCAAAGTGCCGCCCCTTCAAAAGTGCCGCCTGGAGCGGTTGCCCCACTCAGCTCCATTGTCGGGCCGGCCCTGACTGTGCGTGCAGAGTCAGTGCTGAGTTTCTAGTGCTACTCCTTCAGCTGGCAGGGTGGTGGACACCTTGCTGGCCTCTGATTGCCATCCCTTTCAAAGTGCCACCTGGGTCCCATGGAAATGGCTAGCTATGTTTAAACCCTCAAGGAATGACAGCTCCCCCTTTTGCCCGCATTAAAGATGGCTCTGTTTGTGCTAATAGGATAGCCACCCTTCCACCCAATCTTTTACATTCAGATCAAGTTGGGTTTAAACCATCTGACAATACCTGTCAAATTATTAATGTTATTTCTGACTACTCTAGAGCACAGAAACCATGATTTCTTCCTGTGCTGAAAAGGCCTTTAATTGGGAGTGTTGATTGAATTTAGATTTCCCTCAGAAGCGATCAGGGCAGTTATGGCTTATATAGGTGGCCATCTGCATAGGTTACTCAGGCAGGGCTCCTGTTTTTACCAATCCACATCTCAAATGAGACCAGACAGGGATGCTCCTCTCTCCCTTCCAGTGACCTTCCAATAGGTGTCAGCGTTGACACCTAACGGACTGGAATGCCCAATCGTGCATTAGTTAGGACTGTGTCCCTATGCTGGCTTCTACTGACAGAAGGGAGTCCAGGTTATCAATAGACAGCTTAATCTCTAATACAACAGCAGGGAAATGTCCCCGCCCCTATGAAAAAGCCATGATGTAACAGATCTGACATCCTAGAGGTAAAATAATCTTCCCTACACATTTTACGGGGAATACACTATATGTATTTCTGAAAGTATTTGCAAGTGTCACCCAGGTATTTGTTTTTAGAACAGATGCCCATTAACCAGGACACTTGGGTTAGGCAAGCATTCACAGGTTAAACCGTCAAATTGTCAAAATAGAAATAGCTGCATTACAAAGATTTTTCAGTTCTGACAAAATAATTTTCTTTTAAGTGTCATAAATGCCAGTCATTTCAATTACTATGGTTTTCTGCTTAAAACAAAATATGTATGTATTGTGTAAAAAAAGTAAAATTAGTCTTTAATGTTTCAATCTGAAAGGATAATTCAGCATCAAATTGTTAAATAACACATGGGTTGGCACACACAGGGCATACAGTGAGGTATTTTTACTTAACTTTTTTGATTGGTTTCATTTATTACAGAAATCTACAGTCATAGAAAAAAATATAAGGGATGGCAATATAAGAGCAGATGCTGTGTGAACATGGTTTTTAATGTTTTCTTCTTTTTATATATTTAATATTCTTAACAATCCTGCTCATTTGAAATAACATTCCTGGTTTTCTTGTTTGAAGTTTAAACATTTTAGATTTTTATTGTCCTGAATTCCATACTTCATTCTGACCTTTTCAAACTATTGTAGCTCACTGAGCACTGAAAATTATGTTAAAGTTTAGATAATTGTAAAAAATAATAAAAGGTACATTATTGTAGGAAAAGAGAAATTTAAAAAGCACAAGTATGTTAAAAAAGCATGGAATTTTGTCAGACTGTGTTTTTAAATCAAATACATACAAATTCAGTGTGAAGGACTAAACTGACCCTCTATAATGCACAGTTCAATTTGATCTTTCTTATTTAACTAATCTAACTAATTAAATATAAATTTCTCAGGTCCAGTCAAGCTCTTGTTGCAGCAGAAGTTCAATAGGGTTGGCTCTTCATAACGTATAGTGAAGTGAATGAGCTGATAACACAACTCACCTGGAAACTCTCCTTTAGTGAATTTCCCTTTAGTGAATAAAATCCAACATTGTGAATATCCAGTATATACTTGGGGAGGGGTAAATAAGCTCTATAGTCAGTACTTAAAGTGAAAGTTAACAACATAAAATAACCCATACCAATATATTTATATTTTGTGATTGAAAAAATAACAATAGAAAAAACATTTTAAATCAGCCTAGGTTCCTCATAATGGACAAGACTCTCACACTCTCATGTTCTTTCAAAACTGTCATCATGCTCTCTAAGTGTCTCTCTACAATTCTATTAACTGTCAGGGGCGTACCTAGAGTATTTGGTACCTGGGGCAGATCCTGTATGTGGCACCCCCCACAAACACCTACCACTATATACTGAGGCAGACATTGACAGTGGTACAGCATAACACCTATCACTATATATTGAAGCAGACATTGACGGTTGTACAGCATAACACCTATCACTATATACTGAGGAAGACATTGACGGGGGTACAGCATAACTGTTATCATTATATACCAAGGCAGACATTGACGGGGGTACAGCATAAAACCTAACACTATATACTGAGGCAGATATTGATGGTGGTACAGCATAACAACTATCACTATATACTGAGGCAGACATTGACAGTGGTACAGCATAACAACTATCACTATATACTGAGGCATACACAAAAAGAAAGGTTGGAATGCAGCACTCAGCAGTAAAATGGTGCACGAGCCAGGGTACCACCAAGTCCCTCAATAAATCCAAAATAAAGAAGCAAAGGCTCAGCACTCAAATGATAAGGTGAGTTTATTTCACACAGGCAACATTTTGACGCACAGGTCTTTCTAAGACTTGAGAAAGACCTGTGCGTCGAAACGTTGCCTGTGTGAAATAAACTCACCTTATCATTTGAGTGCTGAGCCTTTGCTTCTTTATTTTGGATATATACTGAGGCAGACATTGACAGTGGTACAGCATAACACCTATCACTATATACTGAGGCAGACATTGACAGTGGTACAGCATAACAACTATCACTATATACTGAGGCAGACATTGACAGTGGTACAGCATAACACCTATCACTATATACTGAGGCAGACATTGACGGTTGTATAGCATAACACCTATCACTATATACTGATGCAGACATTGACAGTGGTACAGAATTACACCTATCACTATATACCGATGCAGACAATGATGGTGGTACAGAATAACACCTATCACTATATACTGAGGCAGACATTGACGGGGGTACAGCAAACAGCAAACAGTGACGAGGCTGCCAGGGATCTGGGCAATCCGGAACATGTGGTCACCCTAGCCCGTGGCACCCCCTGATGAGCGGCACCCGGGGAGGACCGCCCCCCCTGCCTCCCGCTAGGTACGCTACTGTTAACTGTTATATCTGTGCTACATTACATATATAAGCAGCATATTTCACTAAAATACAGGGGGTAAAATTAACAAATTAGGTTATTCAACCATGGAATTAAGTAATACTAGTAATGGCAATTTGTTTGTATATTATGGAATTTTCATAATAAAGTTTAATTCAGGAAAAAAGGAGCGTGAGATTAAATTTTACAATATGATTAGGCAGTGATATACAGATAAATGATTTTTGTGTTTCTGGAAAAGACAATGTAATTATATAATATAAGGGGAAGGGACATCATGTGCTGATGCCATTTTAACTTGTCAGGAGCAGTTACAGACTGATGAGAGTTGGTGTGTGAGACAGTCCGAGATATTTAGTTAGTAGAGATTGAGATTGATGCTCATTGCTCATCTACCATACTATAAATCAATTCAGTAGTGTGGTATAGAAAACTTACTGAGATTGAACGGAGAAGCTGCAGTGTACTGTTTATTAGTTTATTACTAGATAATAAAGCCTGCGGTACCACGGACAGGATAATAATTCTTACATAACAGAATCTGTGTATTTCTGTGTAATTTGTGGTATAAACTGTTTTACTTGATGGTACCAAGCACCTGTGGGTAAGAGTATGAAGAATTTTCACCCTTACTGCCTTTGCAGCTATAGAAAAATATACATGTACATACAATTGTCTATGACTAAAAATGAGTTGGGACAAATATATTTCAGCCTTCCTGAAAGTGTAAGGGCAAAAAGCCAGTAAAATTGCCTCTAGGATGTGACACTTTTTACGGTAAGGTTCCAGTACAGGGAAAGATAAGTCCAGTAAGGGTTATTCTGTGGAGTGAGGTGTAGCGCAGCTTGCTCTCTCTATAGCGTGGATGGTGGATGGTGCAATGCTCCCACACAATGGCTGGGCTCAGGCCGCTTCTCACTCACTGTGGCCCTCTAAATTCCCATCTTTGTGTTTGGTCGTACCTTAGGCCAGTATTTGTTGGTTGGGAGGGATGTCGCTCTCACCATGAATCCTCACTAACCTATCTCCAGGACACAGGCAGTGATATTAGTCCTGACCCTTCCTGCGGCTCTGCCTCACATTACTCACCTAGTTCATCAAGTCTGTCTTATTATAAATATTGATATACAGCAACTGGTTGGTTTTTTTTAATCAAAAACTTTACTTAGGCTCAAGTCTGTGGAAGACACAAAACAATATTGGTGACAACATTAGACATTTGACTGTGCTTGCAAACAGTGTTTTAGTTGTTAAAATACTGTTCCTAAGTACCGCTTATTAAGAGAATTGTTATATTAATTGATAAATATTGGTGACAGAATTTGATATTTGATTGTGCTCGCTAACAGTGTGTTTTATAATTGCATTTGGATTGCAAATTTACAGATTTTATGTAAATTTGTGCGATTAGTTAGTATGAACCTCTGAAAATGAGGCCAGACCCCAACGAAATAGGTGATAAAAACAAAGCAAAAAGCTCAGAACTTTCCAAAATTCGTGGGCCCACACTCACACTCTCACACTCTGAATCTCGTTCACCAAACCAAACAGGCCTGAAAACTAATGGGCCTAAAACAAACTGAAAAATTTGAATTGTTTTTGGCCTATTTGCATGTGTCTGATGTTTTAGTTGTTAAAATACTGTTCCTGAGTAGAGTTTATTAACCTTTTAAGGACTGTTTTTTAATATTAGTACACTTAGGCTTTTAACATTTCTGTTGTGTTTGTTTTTAGCTATAATTTTCTTCTTAATCATTTAGTATATCTGCACTCATTTTTTTAAGGCCTTTGCCCCCAAAAAGTTTATCAGTGCCATCCTTTCTCCAAACAGCCTGTTAGTGCTATCTTTGCCCCAAACAGCTAGTCTGTGCCATCATTCCCCCCAAACATCTTATCTGTGCCTTCTTTGCCCCTTGCCCCCATCCAATATACACTTTGGCACACATATGTAAACACTTACACAAATTACATGCACTGACTCATACGCACACACATACACATTCATTCTAACGTACACTCCATCTCTTCCCACCCACACATACATGCTGACACACAAACACTTACACATCCCTGCTCACACAATTACACATCCATGCTCACACACAATTACACATCCATGCACACACAAAAAACAAATCCATGCTCACACACACAATTACAATTTTGGGCGCTTGTTTTTTTTGGGGGGGGGGTTCCTTATGTTTTGCCTTCCTTACTGAGGGATCAGTTCCTTTTATTTTTCTAATATTGGGGAAATTCGGTCTAGCACCAAGGTGGTGCATGTGCATATCATGCTCAAGCCACATGTAATACAACGGCTGTTTCTCAATCTCCTTCCTTACTGTGGTTGAATCATTTTTTTATAATTGTTTTTTTGTTTTTTTTTCTGTATACTGTGAACATTTAGCCCTGAAATGGCTTACATTGAGGAAATTCAGTGCTACACCAGGTAGCTGGATGTGTATGTCTGCCTGTGCCTGCCCTTCCTCTGTTGCTGCTGTGTCTCAATCTACTTCCTTACTCTGAGGTATCAGTTCTTTGTGGAAAATTCAGTGTATTTCTGTGCTGTGGGGCTATATGTGTCTATCTGCCAGTGTATTCTCAGTGCTCTACTACTAATGCTGCTGCTGCCTCTAAGGGATCAATTCATCAAACTCGGTCCCATAGCATGCTGCTGCATGTCTGTATTCATTGGTGCAGTACTGCTGTTGCTGGTTGTGGTCCTGCAGTTCAAAATCAAATCTCGATATTTTTCTTAACTTTGAGATGGTGCTGCTGTAGGTAACAGGAGAGTCCAGCGGGTGTCAGGAACCCCCCCTTTCTAAAAGAAAACAATGTTACCTGAAAACGAACATTGGAATAACAAAATTAAAATTTGATATTGTTTGCCTGCACAAGTCAATAAATAACTATTTTCTTAGGTAGTTATTTTAACTGATGGTGTACAGCTGAATGTTTTCAATTTTTACACTCAAAAATCAGTTTACTATAATGTAATATGCACGTAAAGTTTCCATCGCCAGAAAACTGGCAAATTATTCTAAAATCTGGTTTTGTGGTAGGAGGCAACTGTACTGGACATATCACCAAAGGACTGAGTTAAAGATAAAACAAGGTCCAAAACAAGATGGACTGCAGCACAAAAGAGTGAATCATCATATTTAATAGTACCTAGCTCCAGTTGGATGTGAAATGAAAGCAGAGAAACTCTAAATTAATTCTCTATGAATTCTGAAACGTGAATGCCCAATCTTTTTCTGAAAAAGTTTGTTTCAGTTATACACCTATGAAATAAACAATCTACAATTAATTGTTACAAAACATAAAGCAATTTAAAAGTGTAAACTGAATTAAACCAGAAACTAATTTAGGTAGCAGACTTAATATCTGTCTTGTGATGATTTTATAACTGTTATTTTGGTATGCAAGCAAACATTTTTTTACTAGTTCTTAAAAGATAAAGGTACGCAAAAGCGTTTCTAACTTGGAGATGTGTTTTGCTGATTATCTCTTGTGGTTATGTTTTTGGAGTCAATAGCTACATTAAGGCACCCTAAAGCAACAGCAAATATGGCTGCACCAACACAATTAAAGTGAAGAATATCTAAACTTTAGAATGGCAGATGATAGAAACATGCAGTCTGTGGAGCAGGACTGAATTTCCAGCACAATATTATAAAAAAAAAATACTCTCAGGTTCCCCCAGAGTAAGGACTGTCAGAGAGGTAGCAGTGGTCTTAGTAATTTATTTTGTTCTTTTTTTCATAATTGTATTTGTAACGTGCAAGCCCAGTAAAATGCCTTGTTTTGTCACCAATGGTTATTTATCAATGGAAAATAATAGATGATATGATAGAAAGATAATAAAAAATCAACTTGCCCACAAATTACAGGTTTGGCTAGTAGCATAAATGGGCAACTGTCTTAATCAAATAAACTCTACTCAGGAACAGGAGGGAATATCTGCTGCAGTACCTGTAGTACAATACAGCTTCTCCAATTTACTAAAGTAAACTATTCATTAACTACAAATTAACAGACAAAGGAGCAGAAATGCCACTTTTCTTTTAAGCGGGGGGACAGGGTTTGCCCATAAGTTCTGTCCTTTTGCAGACTCAGGTGTTTCTGCTCCATGGCTGGATCGAGAGTATAATGGATTTTTTTATTTTTTTTTAACCCTTTCAGGACGACATGTTACATGGCCTATTCTGCATCTGGAATCAGGTTATCTGGAATAATTTTTTGTATAAGACTAAGGGTGTATATATTTTGTGGTTAGCACTAGCATCAGTGTTGATTTTCTAAAGGAAAGAAGGTCATCTTATGTCTGGAGAGTCACTCTTTGCTGATCTATCATGCACACCATGGTCCTACTTAACAGCTTTATCTAAAGGCAATAAGGTTATTAGCCTGGTATTACTCTTGGGATAACCAGCACTCAGGAGTTGCTTTCCATAAATACAATCCACTGGAATTTAACAGAAACTCAGAAATGACTAATATAACAGGGCATGCCTGTTACTCCAGTCAGAGGAGAGGGTGTGCCTGGAGTCTTAACCCTTTTGTCTAAGGTCACCAGGAGCCCATGTCAAGTTGTCCACAGAAAAGCAGATGAAGAAAGAAGACTTTTTGGAGCAGTGAATTTAGAAAGATGACAGAAAAACAATAAGATGCAAGTGAAGAAGCTGAGCTGAGCTGAGCTGCACTGCAAGGAGATGCAAAAGTGGTCAGTGGAGAAGAAAGGGAGACATTCAGAGGGTGTAAGAGAGTGAAAGAGAGTGTGAGAGAATGTGAATGAGAGTGTGAATGTGGGAGAGTGACAACAAATTTTGTTTCTAAATATAAAATGCCCACCGATTTTTGTCCAAACAAAAGGTCAGAAAACAAATGGACCAAAAACAAAACAAAAAATGTCCCCGATTTGCTTTTGGTCCATTTGCACAAGTCTAATAAACATTTTCAATAACCTGAGAGGATATGAACATGCTTGATGGGACAGCTAGTTTTCAAATCTTTGTTTTTTATAATCAGTATTTTGTAGCAACATTATTGTAAATTTGATTTTGTGGTTGTTAAAATGCAGTTAATTCTTTTGCATGTTTTGTCCCCTTTGTGTTTTGTTTTTGCGTTTATGTGTTAGCAGGTATTAAGTTAAAGTTAAGGGAACAAGGTATCCCAAAAAACTAATTTCAAGTACAACAGTAGTAATAGCTCCCGCTGAAAATCCCTGTGTTTTATAATAGGCCACATTGATTTGCTCTATAGATCTCACAATTATGACCACCTGGTTTCTTCCTTCATCTAGTTTCCATGCAATTATTATTAAATTAATGCACATAGTTAATAAATGTGTAACCAAAATAACATATTCATATGTGGTGTACTCATGGTAATTTATCTGGTACCATATTTTACCTCACAAAGTTACATATGAAATGTATTTATAAAAGGCAAATCCAATACACTATATGACCAAAAGGATGTAGACACCTGACCACCATACTTATGTAAGCTTGTAGGCTCAATCGGCATTCCAATTAATTCCAAAGGTATTTAGTTAAGGTCATACCATTTGAATTCTTCAAAACCAAAGTTGTCAAACCATGTCTTTGTGGACTGTTTTGTGCACAGGGGCACAGTCATACTGAAAAAAAGTGGTGCCACAAAGTTAGAAACATCCAATCGTGCATTGTGACCCCGTACATGTGCGGGCTTTTTCGTGAAGGGATTAAGCCATTTGCCTTAAGTAGCAGTTAAGCATGGCATTAGCAAGGTTGATCATCAATCACCCAATAAAGACAAGAGACCTGCTGGATTGTATTAAACACCTGCGACATACATAAACGTAAACTTGAAATATGTAAGCATATACTCATAACCCGCAAAAAGATTCACCTAATAACATCATCCTCAAATGTATAACAAATGAACACCCTAGTATACTAGGACAGGATCCTCCGGGAATGCTGATGCAGTGATTACCGGCATTCCTTCTTGCACGTTAGCAAAACCGATATGAACTCCTCAGGGCCATTCCATGGGGTGTCCTACATGTAGCCCAAGTTGCCATATCTCAGATGGCCAACACCCTAAGTGATGCCAGATCCTGAGGGACCCCCTACCACACCATGAACAAAACAAAACAAGGGAAGGTGGGAGATCCCCTTTGGGCAGAAATAATTACCCCTTGAGAGTGGTAACAGCAAGCATTAGCATAATGCCCTAACAGAGGTTCACTATTGGGCTCAGGCCCGGACTGGGACAAAAAATAGGCTCGGGCATTTAAGACTGAGCAGCCCATTTTTATTTATTTATTTATTGTTAAAGCCCACCCTTCATGTACCATCTTTGCATTTCCCCAAATCACTTAAACATTCATGATAGACACAAACACTTACTCATTCACACAAATCATTAACACATATTCATTAATGCAGTCTCACAAATCATTCAAGCAATTCATCCACACATGAATTCATTAATTCTCATACGGATTCACACAATTCATCCACACATTTATTCATTTATTCACACTACCCCCCTCTCCCCATCTCCTTCTTATCTGCCCCTTCTATGTTCCCCCTTATCACTATGTACCCCCTTCCACATTTCTCAATATGTACCCCCTCTCACTATCTATCCCCTCTACCCCTTTCTATCTAACCCCTCTACCCCCTCTCACTGCACCCCCTCCCTTACCCTACTTACCTTGTTGGCAGAGTAAGCAGCAACTGCGACCGGGTCCGCCACTCTAGGGGGCATGGCAGCCCCCACCAGGGCCGGCCTTAGGGGTGCGTGGCCGCACAGGGCTTAAATTAAAACATTGGGGTTTTTTTTTTTAACTTTATTTAACATCCTCCATGTTAAATAAAGTTAAACAAACTTTATTTAACATGAAGGATGTTAAATAAAGTAAACAAAAAAAAAAACCCCGATGTTTTAATTTAAGCCCTGTGCGGCCACGCATCTCTAAGGCCGGCCCTGGTTGGGGCTGCCTGGCCCCCTAGAGTGGCGGACCCGGTCACAGTTGCTGCAGGCTTAAGAGGCAGGTGCCCCTTATGCCCTGCGTTAATGCGGCCTCATAGGCCCAGTCAGTCCGGTCCTGACTGAGCCTATTTTAAGGTAGGGACCTGGAGCTGCAGCTCCATCAGTCCCTACGTCAATCCAGCCCTGGGCCGCCCGGCCCACCGGGAAAATGCCCGGTGTGCCCGATGGCCATTCCGGGCCTGATTGGGCTAATACACAGAAAACATACATTGGGTAAAGACAGAAACAACACACCTACTGGGAATACGGAAACCGTCAGAATAACCAGAAAACAATAAGTGATCAGCAGCTACAACCGGAGCATTTGTGCTCAAAGTGGCAGAGCGTACCCCACTTACAGGTGCTGTCATACTGCCAGCATATACCCTTTTTTTTGTCCCACTAGTCACTGAGCCCCTAGCAGCCGATAGAAAGGGCTGGACCGTACGACAATCAGGAGCCATAACCTTGAGCCATAAGGAAATATCCTTTTGATTCCATCTGTTCATTGTACCGCAACCAGGCAAAGCCATCAAAGACGCGGTACAACTCATGGATAGAGTCCATGTAACAAATGAGATGTGCCCCTAGAGGACCCTCAAAGCACACATAAACTTCGCCACAAGCAGCATCAGCAAACCTTATTGGGTTCTTATTGTTAGGGGGTTCCTCGCTGACACTAACAGTAGGAGGTGGAGCCAGAGGAGACGGTATCTCCACTGCAGACGTATAAGTGCTCCATACCTGAGAAGCAGATGGAGCCACTGAAGCAGGTAGAGTGCCTTTTTCCACTGCCCGAAGCATGTCCTGGAGCCCAGACACCAATTGGGAAAGTATACTCCCCTCCTCTACAGAACCCAAAGCCCCTGCCCCGAGGAAGAACCCACGGGCGCCTGAGCATTAGGAGGTAAAAGAGAAGACACCAAGGACTCACCCCATAGCAGGGCCAGCCGTGGGTGCAGGCACACATCCCAGCATGCAAAGCAGGAAACAGTTTTGGACTGCTGCAATAGGGCTCTTCCTCATGAGAGTCAGCTTGGAGGAGTCTGTGTGCAGGAGGGGAGACATACTCCCCCTCTTCAGCAGAGCTGGATGCAGCAGGTGCCTGCTGGTGCCTGGTGATGTTAGGAAGAGACCCACATGACGCAGAAGGACTTTTCCTCCTCCTTCTCTCCTCTGCAGACCTGGATGGAGGTGGCACCTGCTCCCACATCTGGAAGGCCACATTTTGCTACGTGTGCCCCGGATGTACGGCTTATCGGAGCCTGAAGATGGGAGCAAGGGACCAACAGTGGACCCTCCAGCTGGATTGGCCTCTACAGGCAGGTATGACACGCTGCAAGAGAGTTGGGGAGGCAGCCTACAGGCCAGACAGTAGCCAGCACAATGGTAGTGGCGGAAGTTAGGGCAGCCCTGGGAGCTCTTCTTTGCCTCTTAGCGGCCTGAGGAACATAAAGGAGTGTAGGAGCATAGTCAATGGGGGTGGGTGAGATTAGGGATAAAACAGGCGGGGAGGTAAGTAGCCCTCAATCTGGAGGCACTAGGTGAAGAAGGGACCGTATGGGGAAATAATGGAGGGTAAAATCTTACCCACCCTATCTTGGAGCCAGATATCCCTGTGTACCAAGGCAGCAGAGCAGATCAAGAAGTGCCTCCAGATCTTAACTGATCTAGTTCACTCAGTATGATTTCTTAAAAGTGAGTAGGATTCCCTCTGGGTAGAAATAAATACCCCTTGGGAGGGGTAACACGGGATATCCTCTTCCGATGACCTTCCGGGTGACATGACCAGGAAGGGAATGCCTGATCGTGCATTCGTGCCGGAAGCTGTTGCATGAGAGCGGGCAGCAGAAAGCCAGCAATGTCCCTGCCGCTGCAAGAAGGGCAGGACGTACCAGTATGTCCATAGGGGATTCTTGGGAAGGTGAAGGTATATGCATCTCCCACATATTTTTCTAGATGAAATGTGCATTTCAATCCATTTGGGACGACAGGAATCTATTGCCAACGTTTACCTGTAAGCAACAGAAACATATTTTTTAACCACATTAGCTTTACAAAATATATTAACTTATGATGCATGTATAAGGATCCTTAAATATTGTTGCTATCTTTCTCAAAAGAAAAAAAAAACAGTATGTGTGCTATAGGCTAACCATTTATAGTCCTTCAATGGTGTTTGAAGAAATGTAACACTTACAATTCTGCAATCCTTTCAATAAAAATTAAATTGATGTAGCAATACAAATGAATCATTATTTGTATTGTGATGAACTTTGTTCAGGGCCAGGGCCGGCCCGACAATGGAGCCGAGTGAGGCAACCGCTCCAGGCGGCACTTTTGAAGCCCCCTTTTTTTTTTTTTAAAGCGAAAGAGAGAGAAAGGGGCGCCGAGTGGTTTTCGCTTACCAAGCTGTCAGTACCCGCTCGGCGCCCCTCCCTCTCTCCTCTGCGGCGAGTCTTCCTGTTCGGTCTCGGTGCCTGCTTGTAATGCTGAGTGCCGGCGCTCAGCATTACAAGCCGGCACCGAGACCGAACAGGGAGACTCGCCGCAGGACTGCTGAAAGGTAAGTACAAGGGGGGGGGGCGAGGAAGGGTAGATAATTGGGGGGGGGCGGCAGGGACGGAGGGAGAGGAAGGGTAGATAAGGGAGGGGCGGCATTTTAAAATTCGCCCCAGGCGGCATTTTGCCTTGGGCCGGCCCTGTTCAGGGCTATAAATGTCACTTTTTGAGATGTTAAGCAGGGCGCTCTACAGCAATAAGGTTTAGGAATACTGATGTTCTGCAAACTGTGTGCACAAAGCAAACACCCCAAAATGAATTCATAAAAGTAAATCCTAGCTCCCAACTGCAGGCTTCTTTGGTTTATACTTATATGCCCCAGGCTGGCCCACCCAACTACTTCCTCACCAGACCCATCTAAGCCAGGCTTTGGAAACCTTGGCTCACTGATCTTCTTTAGGGCCTCTTCTGGGGTATTTACTCAACAACAGTCTCCCTGATTGTGATGCTCCGGGGTTTAGTCCCTTAAGGACAGAGCTATTTTTTTTTATCATAAAACTTACTATAAAAATATATACAATATATGGAAAAATAGAGAAAAAAAATGACTTTTTTTATTTGAAAAATATATTACTCATCTACAAAAGCTAATGAAAAAACCTGCTAAATAGATTCTAATATTTTCCTGAGTTTAGGAATATAGAGCAGTAAGAAGTAGCATATTGCTATTTTTTTAAAAAAATATCTGTTCATACTGTCCCATACTGCTTCCATACCACCCCCTCGAAAGCTCGAAAGCTGATCAGTTCAATTTAACCCCATTACACCATATATGTTTGAAAACTAGACACCCCTGGTATTTAAAATGCTGGTATTTTAACCCTTTACATGGACTAATTGCCTTTGTCAAAGTTTGCGGTAGTATTTTTTTGTGTGATTTCTTTTTCATGCACGTTGTAATTTAGGTATGAATTTACAGCCCCTGGTGTATGCAAAAGCCAAACAATACCCCAATATGTATTCAGCTTCATCTCCTGAACACAGTGATAACACCCATGCATATGTTTGGGAGGTTGTTTGGGGGTAGGTGTGCATTTTGGGGGGACATCTGCTCAGTCTGTGCCCATGTCCTATTTGGGACATATTTAAACCCAGCCAGTTTGATTTACCCCATCAAATTATACATTTTTGAAAACAAGAATGTCAGTATTTTAACTCTGTCCATGCAAGGATTTTTGAGAAAATAAAGTGCTAATTTTTTCTATATATATTTTTGGACTTTTTTTCATAGCTTGTTGGAACTGGACGGTTTCCCTGATGGCAACATTTTTACACGTTAACACATTTTTATCTGTTTTTTAACAATTTTCTTTTTTTAATTATTTATTTTGATTTTATTGTATTTAACCTGCAGGACAAGCTCAGAGATCTCAGTGGGCCCTGGAAAGACCCCCTTGTGAACTTGTTTATCTTTTAATGAGCTATGCCATCTTACGTGAGGCAAAATCTCTCGCTATGGCGCTTGTGACTGTTCTCCGGAGTGGTCACAGTGCTTCCTGGGGTGAGTTTTTGGTGTCACTGAATCTCTCGATAGGAAGGCATTTCAGTAACACCTTTAAGCGTATTAATGATTGCCTCCTAACTTCTTTAAGGTGTTGAGAGATCTGACAGGGCTCCTGCTGCAAATGTTGGTGTTGCTGAATGCATGTAGATCCAGGCATTACAGCAACCAATTTCAGATTGCTTTCTCAACACACATTTAAACTGAAGGTGCCAGGCATGTCAATTGTCGCCAGCAAGATATTTTTGCGTGATGTGCCTGCCAATTCAATTGTCATCAAGGGGTTAAATGTCTAGCGCTCGTGCCTGATGCTGGTTTATACAAAGTCCTGAGCTGGATCCTGCAAACCTTGCTTGGGCATCCAGTCTGTTGCAAATTTGGAATATTGGCCAACTCTGCTCTCAAAAAGATCCACCCCAGGGACCCATGCACAATATTTGCACATCGTCTGTACACAAAACTCCATGAAACATCACCCTAGGACTGCACAGTGTCACAGTATGCTGTTATTTACTTTGTTTACCAGTAAAAGGCCGTATACTAAATTATAAATACAAGTTGTAGCAATGGTAAATCATTTAGTAAACATTGCCTGTAAATTTATGTTTGCACTTTTTTGATTCACAATTTATCAAAATAGATTAGACACAGGCAAACAGTAAACTAATTAAAGTTTGATCGTGTGTGGGCTCTAAGAAAAATCTAATGTTCTATTCAATCTGTTTTTAGACTGGGTATGAAAAATTGCTTTCTTTCCTTATATAAATATATTACAATCATACTTCTGTAGTACCACATAAAGAAAATATGTAAAATGACTGAAATAGAAGACAAGTAAATGAGGGCACTTACTGTATCTTATGGTGAAATTTACTTTACAACTGTAGTTTATTGGATATTATTTACTTATATATATTGTGCTATGTAAAGTGATTACTTGCAAGGAACATTTTTACCATGATTGTTTCTTAACATGTAACTGCCCATCCCCTGATCCTGTCACAACCTTACATCCCCTCCTTTGGTCCTAACCTTACATGCAGTAAATATTGCACTATTTTTCTTTTTTTCTCTGTCTGTCTCTCTCTCTGTCAATCTCTCACCAGAGAGCTCCTCCTCCTCCCCTCTACCCCACACTTCTTTTCTCCCCCTTAATACATTAAGATGAGTAGTCGCCACAACTTAAATAGGTGTGCTTATGTATGCATGATTAGTCCTCATCTGCTGAGCTTTGGGGCATTGCTAAGTCTAGGCTAGAGCACATGCCAGATTTGATAGAAGTGGAGTAATAAAGCTCACGTGGTTGAGTATTGCATATGAAGGATATACATGATGCCAATGAGCTATTTATTTAACCTCTTAACGTCCAGTGACTTACCAGGTACATCATGCCAAAGGGGGATCAGAGATTGTACCCACGTTGCCATGCCATGATGTCGGAGCAGACCAATACACCCACCCAGAGCCCCACAGCCCTAAGCCTGCAGGAGCGATTTTACAGGCTCAACGCGCAATCACTAGTTTACTGACTATCATGTTCCCCACTGCCGGAGGCAGCTTCAGGGACAGGGCTGATGGCTTCTTCTGCTCCCTCACAAGTATGGAGACCAGCCCCAGCCCTCCCCTTCTACCCAATAGTGCAGCATTGATCAATGTCAAACGCCTAAACTTGTCAGTTATAAGTGATCTGATAGCAATTTTTCTTCACAATATATACCGTATTTGCTCGATTATAAGACAAGGTTTTTTCCAAAGCAAATGCTCTGAAAAATACCCCTCGTCTTATAATCGTGGTCGTCTTATAATCAGACCTTAACTAGGTCTGACTATGAGACTAAGATCCAGATCCCCCGCATCGATGCAGGGGACCTGGATCCTCCTGTCTCCCCCTCCAACTTACCGGTACTTCTGAGTCCCCGGTGCTTAGTCCGGGCAGCGTGTAGAGCTCTACGCGATTCGCATACACAATGTCCGCTGCAGCCGGGAGGAGGTGCGGCTAGCAGCCGGGGTTCTCTGCGTCCATCGCGTAGACCTTCCCCGGCTTTCAGAGATCAGAGGAAATATGTAACTCTAGATATGCTAAGATATTAGGCGGTGGTGTGGAGAGTATAGTATAAGCCTGTATTTTACTGTATATTTTGTTTGGCAAGGTCAAGTATCTGTACATCACAATTTATCAGAATGTACAACCTACTGCATGCTTGATTAAACCATTTATATTACAATGAGTCGAATTACAACTGCCTCTGCTTAATATTTAGAACACAGATTAAAATATCAAAGGCAACTGAAAGAATAGTATAAACAGATTCAGTTCTAGCACATAAAAATATGCATTGAAAAGAAAAGAAAGTTTAGTTAAGAATGGATAATGTGTCATACCTGTCTATATTGCACCAATATCAGTTGGTTTTCCTCTAAGGTTTTAGGGCTATTCAAAATAATAATAAGCAATAATAATGAGCATATTTATTTATGCAAGAGTAATTTTATTCCTAATTCAGTATTAACATATGGTTACACTGAAAAGAAAAAGAAAAGAAAGTTTAGTTAAGAATGGATAATGTGTCATACCTGTCTATATTGCACCAATATCAGTTGTTTTTCCTCTAAGGTTTTAGGGCTAATTAAAATAATAATAAGCAATATTAATGAGCATATTTTATTTTATTTTATTCCTAATTCAGTATTAACATATGGTTACACTGACTTTTTAAAATATCGGATTGGACATCTAGCCTATGCTCATGCACAACATAAGAAATTTTCATTGTCTCTAAAAGGTCTTTTTTTAACTCTGTAGCCAAAGCAGCTGGTGGGGGGTTAGAGAGCACTCAAGTCACCCAAATCTCTGGATATTGTTTTGTGTTGTGCCATCTGTGTTGTGTTAAATATTCCTTAATATTGCCAGCTCTGGGTGAATTTATACGTTAAATCAGTTACAGAAAACAGTATCCAAGAAGCTTCAGGAGAAAATGTCATTACGCTCAGCATAATAAAAAATAGTCCTCTGCGTTGGCTTTGCAACTGACAGTGGAGTGTAAAGCTTCTGGCCCTGTACTTGAAACGTCTATGAAAGTAATTAAAGGACAATTTTCTTCAAAACTCAGGCAATTTAACTATCACTCAGATACAGTACAATTTAAACATGTTGTCTCTGCACTGGAAAGCAGGTAAGCAAATTGAGCAGGTTTTGGTTTCACATACTGTAATGTAAGTGCATACTAATATACTTACTATTCATTAAATGTATATTATTGTTTACAGTATTCAGATTTTATATAATGAAATACCTGCATTCACCCATAATCTGTCATTGCTAGTTACTAACCAATAGCCTCTCCCTTCCCACATATAGCTTTTATCTTTCATGTGAATAACTACAAAAACTACAGCACGACATCGGCAAACCGCAGAAATTGACCTAAATAAAGTATAAATATGTAAAAAAAACATTATTTGTTGTAGAATAAGACCCATAAATCATATTGACCACAATGAACAAGTTATGTATAGGCTCTCCACAGCTATCACATATTCAAAATTTCAAAACTCCAAGGGGTAGATTCAATGCCGAAGATAAATGTAACACAAGTAATTAAAGAGCAAATCTTTGGTTTGTTACAGTGGAAACAAATGAGATATAAAGTAAATCTATATTGGCTCAGTATAGTTATATAGTTTATTAACTTACATAACCTTTACACCTTGTAGTCTCATTTTCCATTGCGATTTATGATAGAATTGCCATTCAATTACATGTGGTACATTTATCTCAGACATTAAGTTTAGGTCTAGATCTTTAAAAAAAAAAGAAAAAAATTATATGATTTCATACATAAAGTAGAGAAAAACTTACCTGATTTCTATTTACATTTTTCATTAGGTTAAGCAATTCATTTATGAAATATTAAAAACCAAATGAAAAAAGACTATGGAAGATCTATTTTATATAAATGGGATTTTAAATTCTCAACAGTTCGTCATAGTCAGTTCATCCTATTACATATGGAATATATCCAAGGCTCATACTTTCTGTCGTCTACATATTTTTCATCCAAAACTCAGTAATTAAGGTTGTCAATTCACAATGATACATTTAATTGATGCATTCTAAAACAAATATTTATGCTAAAAGAAAACAAGTTCTCTGTAAAGCCCTATCTGTGAACATTTATTAGCAACTTTTAATATTTGTACATCATGTACAATATATTCAGAAATAATTTGAAAAGTACTTGCTTATTAGTATCTGAATATTCTAAGGGGATGTTTAACAAATTGAACAAAAGGAGATGTCTTATTAACTGACATGTAGTGATTTCACAAAAGAAACAAAAAATATGACCTGGACAGCATTAAAGACAACCTTCCCTAATATTTGGCAAAAATGATACCTCTAAACAATTATTGTAGCCATCTATAAGCTTCATTCACCTGTCTGTTGGCAGTTTCTCTCGCACTTCAAATGTTATTTGTTTAAGCTATTGAATGTTTGTAGGATTCCCTCTCCCAGTGGAAGATTTCAGCTCTTTTCAAAGGTGAGACCAAGACTCATTGATTGCCAGTGCAAAATAGTATATTTATTTTCCTTTCATTTCCTGTGAAATTTTTCATTTCATTATGTAGCGACGCCAGAGGACCAGATTTGCGCCAGATGAGAAGCTGGATGAGAAAATCATCTATGAAGCGCATTAGGATTGTGAGAATAGCATGCTATAAATTGGTCCTCCACAGTCTACGTACCATGAGTAAAAATTTTACAAATGTTGGATTTGATTGTCACCTGACCAAAGCAGACCAATCAGAGAGAGGGAAACCTCGGCCAGCTGCTGATTGGTCGCTGGAGTCATCTGACTAGGCTCAGCCAATCAGGGGCTGCCCCTCAACCCTAGCCTCCTGATTGGAGGGTGGTGTCACCTGACCAATCAAAGGCCAGCTGGGCCAGCTGCTGATTGTTCGCTCAGCCCTAGCCTCCTGATTAGTGCGAGGTATCATATTGCATGGCACTTTATTATTATTTATGAATTAAATTGTTAAAGGAACCATTAATAATTTGGAGTTTTTTTTTTTTTTGTCACTTGCTGTCAAGAGTTTACGCCAGACACTACTGGTGTGGGAACGGGCCAGCAATAGCCGGAACCAAACTCACGAGCAACGGGGAGGAAGTCCAACACCTTAACCACAACTCCAAGTCAGAGATACTGTGATGCACCCGTCTCTGTAGCGTATTGGTTTAGGTGTTAGCGTGATTTTAGTTTAGCTTTAGGTGATTCCCTGAGGCTTATTTTTTACGTGGATCACCACGTAGACCAAAATTTAAGCCATATTGTCTCTGCCCCTACAAGCCACCATTCTTTAGTTTATTTACTGTGTTTGTTTGGAAGTCAGGCCAGCTGGAGGACTGTATTGTATAAAGGATTGTTTTTCCGACCACTGACATCCAGTCTCTTTAGCCTAATGACTAAGGTGTTGGGTTTGGTACCTTGATGTCTTGAGTTCAATTACCCAAGGCTTCAACTGTGTCTCCTCTGTTTTTTTTTTAGGTTTTTAAGTAAGCACATAGACCAAAACATAAGCCATTTTGTCTTTGCCCTTACAATACACCCTTCTTTAGTTTATTTAGTGCATTTGTTTGGGAATCAGGCTAGCTAAAGAGCTGTAAAAACTAAAGGATTGTTTCTGTAGGGCCTTATACCTGTTCTCTGTGGTGCAATGGTTGAGATGTTGGATTTAGTTTTTGAGGTTTTGGGTTTAATTCACTCCAATTGATTTATTTGGTGTGTTTGTTTGGGAGGAAGGCACGCTACAAGATTGCAATGAGGTCAAAAACCAATGGATTGTTTGCAGGGGACAGGTTTGCTAGTGTCTGTAGTGTACATGCTACCCTTCTGTCGTTTATGAATCGTGTTTGTGTGGGAGACAAGCTAGGTGCCGCTCCCATATGACTATGTAGAGTAACGGTTAAGAAGCTGAGCCCCAGTGCTTAAGTTCCTGGGTTCAATTCCCTTGTGCTCCATATTGAACTTCTTCTCAGTTCTCTTCTACGTTGTGTTTTATTTGTTTTTTGTTTGGTGAGGGAGAAAAAAGCTATTGTTAGCAACCAGGTAGACCAAAACACAAGCCACCCAGTTCATGCATTTAAATTGAATGATTTACTCAAAGGGATTTGGGTCACTCTGTCAGCATTAGCCATTTTCCCCACATTTGGATATTTATATCATCATTGACAGGTCATACAAAATCATCAACTTAAAAATAACCCTGCATTGTATATTTATCCCACCATACATCCCCACATTGTGTATTGATTTATGTGATGACCCTCAGCCAGCCCTACATGTAAATGAATGCCCCATTGCCCCCCACACCCTTGTGTATTGCCCTCATCCATTTTCTTTGAGAAATCCAGGTGCTGTGGTTGCAGTGGGATGTGTCTGATTGGCTGAACCTGGTCAAGTGACTCCACCAGCCAACCAGGCATTGGGATTGAGACCCAGGAGGGGGATTTAAGCTTCACTGGCAGCTAGTGATGGGAAGTTCGGATCATTAAAGTGAATCGGATCATTTCGATTCGTTCACTGAAATGATCCGATTCATGATCCGAATCTTCGGATCACTCAGTGTGACTCACAGGAGTTACTGTTTTCCAGTAACTCCGTGCAGGCACACTAATGATTGGCCCCGCCCCTTTCATTATGAATCCTCCCCCCTGCCTCCAGTGATGTCAATGAAGGCAGAGAGTCCTTCAAAGATTCGGATCTTACAGGGATCCGAATCTTACAGTGATCCGGATCACTGTAAGATCCGGATCATTGTAAGATCCGGATCTTTGAACGACTCTCTGCCTTCATTGGGATTCGAATCAGTCAGATAATATTACCATACTGTTATAAATAATACATTAATAATCACTGCCCCCAGGATTTACATTCCCCTTTACCTGCAACTGCACCTTAAGCTAACTGTATTAAATTAATTAAATTAACCCTCACCATTAAATTAACCCTAAACACCCCATCAACCATGTCTGCCCCTAAAATTAACCCTTAACACCCCATCAACCATGACTGCCCCTAAAATTAACCCTTAACACCCCATTAAGCATAACTGCCCCCAAATTAACCCTAAACACCCCATTAAGCATAACTTCCCCTAAATTAACACTAAAGACCCCACTAAGCACAACTGCCCCTAAATTAACCCTAAACACCCCATTAAGCATAACTGCCCCTAAATTAACACTAAAGACCCCATTAAGCATAACTGCCCCTAAATTAACCCTAAACACCCCATTAAGCATAACGGACCCCAAATTAACCCTAAACACCTCATTAAGCATAACTGCCCCTAAATTAACACTAAAGACCCCATTAAGCATAACTGCCCCCAAATTAACCCTAAACACCTCATTAAGCATAACTGCCCCTAAATTAACACTAAAGACCCCATTAAGCATAACTGCCCCTAAATTAACCCTAAACACCCCATTAAGCATAACTGCCCCTAAATTAACACTAAAGACCCCATCAACCATACCAATTTATTAGATAATTTATCTGGAGTACATGCAATTAATTTAGGGGCAGTTATGGTTAATGGAGTATTTAGGGTTAATTTCAGGGGCCGTTACGGTTAATGGGGTCTTTAGGGTTAATTTCAGGGGCTGTTATGGTTAATGGGATATTTACGGTTAATTTCAGGGGCAGTTATGGTTGATGGGGTATAAGGGTTAATTTTATGCTGATGACTGAGGGTTAATTTAATTAAGTTAATAAAGTTAACTGTAGGTGCACTTATAGGTAAAGGGGGGCAAACTTAGGGGAATCTAAATCCTGGGGGCAGTGTGAACATTATTAATGTATTTATTTATAAAAGTATGGTATCAGTAATATTCTCTGTAAGATTCGAATCTCTGTAAGATTCGGATCCTTGTAAGATCCGGATCCCTGTAAGATTCGAATCATTCGAGTCTTCGGATCATTCGAGTCTTCGGATCATTCGAGTCTTCGGATCATTCGAATCTTCGGATCATTCGAATCATTGAACGAGTCTCTGACTCTATGAGTCATGGTTCCTCTGTGAATTAATGAGCTGATGACTCACAGCTCTAGGATCAGGTTACAGCTGAATGATTCACAGACTGAACCGCTACAAATGAATCGTTCAGTCTACTGAACCGATTCATCCGGATCACTAAAAAGAACCGGATCAAATGAACGATTCGTTCATGATCCGGACATCACTACTTGCAGCTCTAGGTTCTTTTGATGTTCATTTTCTTGGAGAAATCCAGGTGCTGTGGTTGCAGTGGGATGTGTCCAGGCCAGGACTTATCTTTTTACAGTATTTCCCCTGTCTCTGTTTTTGCATTGCCATTGGCCCTATTCTTTTGTGTTTTAGTTGTTTTTTCCTGCTTCCACCTTTGCTGTTACTGAAGGCACAAGGCGTCTCAGACCCTATCATCTCCAATAATACTAATGTCTTTTCCTTCACTTATCATGAGTAGTTCTTCTTCTTTCCATAGCTTTAACATGTCCTGTTCAATCCCTTTTCTGTTGTGTTGTGTCTTTGAAGAGAATGTTCAAAGTAATTTTAATATGCTGAGGGATGGCCACCAAAAATGTGCAATTGATTGACACCCCACTTCCTGATAAACCTAAAAAAATTGGGGGACAAGAAATCTTTAAAACACACACACACACACACAAATAAAAAACAAAACAAAAATAACAGAAATTAAACCATGTGAATATGGAGCTTGTGTTGACACAGGAGAACATGGATACATATAATAATTAACAATGTTGCAATTGTGAATAACACATTTATATCATTTTATCCAACGTTTCTTGTAATTTTTGAAATTAGGCAGATTCCCATATTGAACAGATCTATCAGTTTGTCTATGCCTCGTTTAGCATTTTAATGTTGTATTATTATTATTATTATTATTAACTTCCACTCTTTCAGTACTGTATGTCCCATTCTGCTCTCCCCTGCTTGCTGCTATTAAATTGAAAATTCTCCCTTAACAGTTTTTCCACTCTGCTTTCCCTGGCCAAATGTTCTTTCTCCTAATCTTTTTGCTTTCCCCCTTGTCAGTACGTTTATTTATATAGCGCCAGCAGAAGCCATGGGGCTGTGCCATTTTCTGCCATGCCATAATCATTTGTGGCTGTGAGTGCACCGTCTTCATCTCACATGCCTTTACCAGGGGATTTCCATTGGAAATTTCCACAATGCCTTTTTCCCTTCTGTCTGTGTCCATCCTGTATATGATTTTCTTTCTGAAAATGTAATTATTTGGTTGGAGGGGGATGTAGATCAGTTGTACAGCCTCTCAACCAGAAGTGGTAGAGTTTAGTAGGGTAATGGAAGATAAACATTTGCCGGGAAATCGTATAGCTGCCCTAAAACAAAGACAAGGACTTCAGCGTTAAGAAACACACAGGCTAGATGGGCCCAATGGTTCACATTCTAATTCAATCTCTCTGTCTGTTCGTTTTGGAAGAAAATATGGCCAATGTGGTCCCACAGGGTTCCTCACAATAGCCAAGGGAGTGTGGCACCACAATGTCTCAAGAATATTGGCACCTTAATTACAGTAAAGTCTTTAACACTGTCATACTTTCCTGAAATAGAGCAAGAAATGATTGCGGCCCATCCATGGAGACTGGCTAAAGAGAAGACTTAGCCCTTCATTAAAGGTAAGACCTTTCTGCTTAACAAAAATCATCTTCCCCTCTGTGTGTAAAGAGCAGTGGGTGTTTTACAATATGTGTTGCCATGTAGGTTACCGTTGTATTCTAATGGCTTTCCCCACAGACACCACCCTGAGCTGATTGTTTTTGGTGGCAATTGAAATAAAATCCTTTCCCTTAGATATACTCTTAGTCCCCAGGTGCCTGTTGGTGTTGAGGACCTGCTTATCACAAGGTTGTAAGATAAGCATTTAGTGTCATTGTCTAGGACAAGATTTGGTTGAGATCTCATAGACAAGAGAGATATGTGTGGCTAATATGTTAAGCTGTCAAACACCCTGCATTATGTTAAGACTACCGTTTCATTGGAACAGGAAAAGACCAAAATATTAAAGCTTCTCCTTTAGTGTATCTTCTTTCCAAAGTTATCCCCAAAATGTTTCCATACTTTCAGTTTTTGAACAAATGCAATAATTACATGAAAATATAAAATTCGGGGTACTGTTGCCAAGAGCAAGAGCGAGTGCCATTAAGGTCTGCGATGCTCCTGAATGCTGCATGGTCATCTTTGCATCGGGCTATTCTCTGGGCCAGTACACTATTGGGTAAAAGAGGGCTAGGTGGTAAGGGAAATTGCTTGCCTCAATAGAACATCCTTTTTTAGGTGGCTCATTAAGTTGTTTTCTTTTTCTGCTTTACAAGCAACAGTGGTGGACTCCACAGAGATTTGACAGAGACCCTGGCAATGATGAGAAGATCTGACATTCTAGGACATGCCGTGAGCCCTTGCAGCTGGTAAGACTAACGTGAACGTGCGATCAGAGGCAAGATGGTCCTTAGTTGTGCAAGCATTTGCATAACCACCATTATGTGTGGCCACAGAGTGTGGAACCAGCCTTTGAGTGATCATTTCAACGAGTGAGTATGAACATGTGGGTTTATTTTTATTAAGTACCAACACCGTCTGCGCAGCACTCTCTCCATGTCGCCCTTCTGTCCCTTCCTCCCATCAAACAGTTCTGCTGCTCATAGACCCTCCTCTTCCTCTTGTTCCCTTGATACAACTGTTTCTTTGCCTCCCTGTTTCATTCCCCTTTTGTATGCTTCTCTCTTTGCTTAATTCCGTAAGTGTTGCGACCCCCCCTAAATAATTCCGTCATCTGCTTCAGTCCTCTAATACCTCCCTGCCTAGAAGTTTTAAGGAAGACGCTCCCTTTTGCCACTTGTTTCACCAATCATTACTTTTACCAACCCATACTGACCGCCCCTTGCCCATTCTCCCTCCTTATTTAACATAGCATTGCCAATTTAGTAACATTCCCCCCCCATCCTTTCTTTCTTCCCTTAACGGTCTGATCACAGTGGCCATGTTACAGCTAAATGCACTACCAGCCTAAAATTGTCAGGTCCCTTACCCTTGTTAAAATCTTTGATTCCATAAGAACCATTCAGCCCATCTAGTCTGCCCATGTAAAGACTCTGACCTTAATCCAAGTCCTTGATCTCGTTTTAGAGTGGGGGAAGGCTTTGTGCCTGGCCCGTGCATGTTTAAACTCCCCCACTGTTTTAACCTCTGCCAGTTTAGCTGTCCGGGTGTTACATTGATTTCCATCCTCTGATTAAAATTAACCTTTCTTTTATTACATCTAAACCTGACTCCTTTCTTTTAGATTATGACTTCTTATTCCCACATTTCTCCTCCTTTGAAAAAAACAAAAAACCCCATCCCGTACTTTGTTAAATCCCTTGAAGTACCGTATTTGTTCGATTATAAGACGACCCCCCAAATCTGAATATTAATTTAGGAAAAAAAAGAAAAAGCCTGAATATAAGACGACCCTGTAGGAAAAAAGTTTTACAAGTAAATGTTAATTCATGTAAACTATTTTTTTTAATAAAAGCTATGATTGAGAAAAATATTTTGGTTGTATTTCCTTCTATTTTCCAACATGCCCCCCCCCCAGTTATGCACATCTGCCCCAGAAATGCCTTATACCCCCTATATGCCACTGTGCCCCATGATATGCCTTTTAACCCTCTAAATGCCACTGTGCCCCATGATATGCCTTTTAACCCTATATGCCACTGTGCCCCATGATATGCCTTTTAACCCTATATGCCACTGTGCCCCATGATATGCCTTTTTGACCCCCTATGTGCCACTCTGCCTCCAGAAATGCCTTATACCCCAATATGCCACTCTGGCATTAAGGGGGTTAAAATGCATATTATGGGGCAGAGTGGCATATAGGGAGGTTTAAGGCATTTCAGGAGGCAGAGTGGCGCATAGAGCATTAAAAAGGCATTTCTGGAGGCAGAGTGGCATTAAGGGGATTAAAAGGCATTTCATAGAACACTCTGCCTCCAGAAATGCCTTATGCCCCCCATTTAACACTCCCTCCCCCTCCCTCCTCCAAACTTACCGGTGCTTCTGACTCCCCTGTCATGTAGCCGGGGCAGCGTGTAGAGCTCTACACGATTCGTGTAGACAACTTACGCTGCAGCCGGAAGGAGGTATGGCTAGCAGCGGGGGTTATCTGCGTCCAACGAGCAGACCTTCCCCGACTGTTAGAGAGAATTCCCCCGCACAGGTGCCGGTGAACTCTGATCTCTGATAGCCGGGGAAGGCCAGCATCAGCCAATGAAACCATGCACCCCTCATACCTTGGAGTCAGACCTTCAGGGTGGTTGGGGGTTATTCAAATCTTACTGGAATGTGGCTTCCCTTTCGTGCTAACCTTTATTTCTTTTTCCTCTTTCGCGATCAATGCAGGACGAGCTGCTACGTCGATTTGGAACAACTGTTGTGCCCTGGAGAACCTGTTCAAAATCCTTTGGCAACGCACAGGTTGATGAGAAGCTGGATGAGAAAATCATCTATGAAGCGCATTAGGCTTGTTAGGCTTGTATGATTTCATGATACGTTCAAGACCTCCAGTAGCATAGGCAGCAAAGCAGTCCTACAACATTATAGATCCTCCACCATGTTTAAGGTGGTGTGTTCATTTCCTTATATATATTCCTTATCCTTATAATCTTCATTTCTTTAACTATAAAACATTTTGTTGTTGTGCATTCAGACCTCTGATTCAGCGCTTCCCAAGACTGTGTGCCGGCGATTGATGATAAGCGCATCAGTCGCATATCCTGGTATTTCGTATAGAAGCCATGCCGACAGCAAGGTAGTGTTGAAGCAGAAGTCAGAAAGCTGGTGCCGAGAGCAGATTACTTAGCAGTGGCTTCATCTGTCCATAGAACATTTTCCTAGAGTGATTGTAGCTTCACTAGGTAGGTTTTAGTAAAGATCAGTCATACCTTTTCATGTTTTGCTTTTAGCAATGGGGTCATATTTGGCCTTCACCCACAATGCTCTGCTTGTTTTAGTATGTGTGGCATTTGGTACAGGTTACAACCATCATTCCAGATCAGTCGTAAGCGGTATGGATTTGTTACATGGTTTTTTTCTAAAGTTTGCCCAGACCTTCGAAGACTTCTTTGCCTCTTACCACCACATCTTCCGTTTTTGTCAGTACCATGAGCTGTAAAATTCTTGATACTTGGTCCTTGGAGATGCCCTTGTACCCTTTACAATTCTTAAGTTTAGTGATAATAGCGTTTCTGATGCTCTAAGACAGTTACCCTGTCTTCACATTTAAGAAAAAGAAACGGTGAATAAAAGCATTAAAGCCATCATTGATTGGTTAGATTATTGCATATGAATCCAATTTTACAGCAATGACATTCTAGTTCTTTTTGATACCTTTTCATTCCATGTCTTTTTTTAATTGTGATTGTTTTATCCTGTGTAGTCTCACTAGATACTTTTTTCAGGAGATATTGTACATGACGGAAAAAATATTCAAGGTTGCCAATAATATAATGGCATATCGCTATATTCCAATCATCCTTTTATAGTAAAATATTAATCTTTGCCAGTTAAAATAAAAAAAAACAGTCTAAGCAAAAATGTCTGTGTACATATAAAAGAAAGCATTTGCAAATTTTGTGCCTCAGTGAACAACATATGCTGATGATCAAAAACTGGGTTAGCTCTGGTATTTACCTGGCAAATTGTTTGAACAAAATCTGGATGAATGACAAAATACAGGAACATTCAATATATCAACATAAAATAGAATGTTCTAGGATAGCTGTATCGATATATAAAGCTACATGAGGCGGTTTAAAACTAATATAAATTATACAATCTAGCAGGAGGAGAACTAGACTTCTAGATTAACAGACAACATTTCTTCCAGGACTTCATCATATATTGTTGGGAAAATGAAGACATTGTTTAATGAATTACTTAAAAAGTAGTAATTCATCTGTTACCCAGATAAATAATCCTTCTAGGGTTTCCACATCTGATCTTCCACATGACATAGACCTTATGCAACCACTTGTGGCATCACAACATTTTTGAAGTTTCACAATGCTTCATGTTATGCATTTTTTAACTTTTTACCTGCTCTACTTGAAATGTATATTGCAAGATATTTTGGGAATTGTATTAGTTAATGAACAGTCATGTTATCAGTACATGTAGGTGACCACTATACCTTTAAAAACATTACTACTATTTGGAGCGTGATCTATACATTATAGCATTATTATATCCTAAGTAAACATAAAGATATCAGAACAAATAAACAAAACAAAGTAAAATGGTTTATGGGGAGCGTTTTACAATCCCTCAGGTGCATTTATCGTATATCCTTACACGAGGATGAGATTTAAGTGACAAGGTTCACTTGATCACTTTCATACCTACTCAGTTACATATCCAGGCCTAGCCTGACGAGGCCCAGTCCTAAAGTGGCAGGTTCAGCCAGGTGGCAGTCTATCTGGTACGAAACTGTGGACAGAACGTTCTTTTGGGAGATCAAGTCCCCCAGTGTCCCACTCCTGGTATATTGCACTGCTAAACAACACCCCAATATGTGTTCAGCAACATCTTCTGAGTGCAGTGATATCCCACATGCATGCATGGATTTGTTGGTTTTTTGGGGGAGGTAAAAGGCCACCTTTGTGAGGTGTGTATTTTTTTTTGCCATTTAGACATCTAGTCAGACTGTGCCCACATCCCATATTTGGGACAACTTTGAAGCCGTCCATTTCAATTTACACCATCACATCATACATTTTTTTAAACTAGGCACCCTATGGGCATTTATAATGCCAATATTTTAACTCTTTCCATGTGGTAATTTTTGTGAAGCTATAGCGGGAAATTGTAGGACTTGCTCATGAAAAACTGGATAGACCCTCTGTGAACTCATTCATTTTTCTGTTGTTGATGCCATGTTGTGAGTGGCGGCAATGTCATTTACATGATGGCACTTCAAAGCAATCACAAGGCTATCGGGTAGGGGGGTTGTGTTGCTACATGCTTAGGAAGCAATGATCAGACATTTTTTTGGGGGGAGGGCTTTCCTCCTCGGATCCACGGTCAGCCTCACTTGTGAGGCTTCCGTGGATGCCCGTACTTGTATGGGATTTGTCATTATTGTGTTGCACCGCAAGCTCGTACATGTACGGGCTTTGTCGTTAAGGGGTTAAACTGAGGGAAATTATTAATATAGTTTTTTTTTTTATAAATTATTATTGTTCACCAGTCAAGGAACCATTAAAAGTGGCAGTTTAGTGTTTTGGTTATTATTTAAAGTGGACTAATATAGCAGTATAAACTGCCATGGTATCAAATGTGCTTTCTTTGGCATGATAGCTATTTTTTTTTAAATTGTAGGTGCTTCGATGAGCTAAAGAAGAAAGTGTTGAGGCAAGATTGGCACTAGAGAGGCACCAGATCTGCATTGTATCTAGTCCCCAGTGCTAAAGCATCTTTTAGATCAACTTATTGCTTGATGAGTGGTGAAAAGACTGTCTCAGTACCACAAATGAATTGGCTTCTGGCCTCTGGAAATCATGGGACTGGCCCGGGTTGTAAGTTTATCCTCAACGCTCTAAATGTTACTATCGTTACTATTTTCTTCAGGATCGATATGGCAATATCTATTTTTCAGTATGAAATTTTTGACACTATCTTTTATAATGTGACCAAACTTCCAAGAAGCTTTTCTATTCAGGGGAGCATCATTCAACATTTTTTTTCAAAGGTCAAGTTGGCATAGTCACGAGACAATATGGCTTTATCCAACAATTAATGGCATGTTATTGAAGAGAACATTGTCATATTTTTTTTTTGTGTGTTACTGTACTTACATTTTAATTGCTTTTATGGTGTACATTTTGGTAAATAAATATTGTGTGACAGAAGAAAAGATTAGTGAACAGCTTTGAAAGAGTTGTATGAGGACAAAAATATGAAATAAATACAACAGTAAGTCTTATTGAATATATGTCTTGCTGAGAACTGACATATCTATAACAATGTGATGATTGCAAAGAAAAGAATTCATGCCTAAGCCTTAATGTTCTCGCCATCCTATAAAGATATTTATAGGTGTTTGTTCCTTCCAGCTCAATGCTTTTCTTTCCCAATAGATTGTATGCACCATGTAAACACTTAATTTATCTAAATTATACACCAATATTTGTATAATATATCACAAAAATAACAATGTACGTTCTGTTGTACATTGAAATCTGTTTTAAATGATTCAGGGGTGTTACTAGGTCTCCAAAAGATCCAAGGCTAAGGCCCATAGCAGACTTAATAGCAGCGGAGTCTGCTCAGGCCATTGGAGTTCAGCAAACTCATTGTCATGTTCAAGAAAGCAGTTTGAGATGACGTGAGCTTTATGACATGGTGCTTTATCCTGCTGGAAATAGCCATCAGAAGATGTGTACACTGTGGTCATAAAGGGATAGACACGGTCAGCAACAATACTCAGGTAGGCTGTCACATTTAAACAATACTCATTTGGTACTAAGGGGCCCAAAGTGTGCCAAGAAAATGTCCCCCACACCATTACACCACCACCAGCCTGAACCATTGATACAAGGCAGGGTGGGTCCATGCTGTAATGTTGTTTACGCCAAAATCTGACCCTGCAATCTGAATGTCGCAGTTGGAATCAAAATTCATCAGATCAGGCAACGTTCTTCCGGTCTTCCATTGTCCAATTTTGGTGAGCCTGTGCAAAATGTAGCCTCAGTTTCCTGTTCTTAGCTGACAGGAGTGGCACCCGGTGTGGTCTTCTGCCGCTGTAGACCATCTGCTTCAAGGTTCCACGTGTTGTGCGTTCAGAGATGGTATTCTGCATACCTTCCTTGAAACTAGTGGTTATTCAAGTAACTGTTCCCTTTCTGTTATATCAAACCAGTCTGCCCATTTTTCTCTGGAATCAACAAGGCATTTTTGTCTCTTTTTCGGATCATTCTTTGTAAACCCTAGAGATGGTTGACCCTTTAACAATCAAGTTGATGCAAGTTGTAGTTGAGTTGGCAGTAGTAACTAAACTCCAACTTGGTTGCCAGCTGTTCTGCACTAGACTTTCAATAAATAAACGCAAAAGTAAAGGATGAAACGATGCGTATAAATGCTCATCAACAACTTGTCCTTCGTAGTTTAAATATGATCTGGCATTGAAAGGGTTAAGTATATTTCTGGAAACTCTAAAGGAAAATTGAACAAATGTACAGTTATTTCATTTATTCATTTATTTAATGATATAGAATGAAAATATGTACGAATACAACTAATTTATTTCTGTACAGTGTGCTGGATAAAACAACATAATTAACACAGCTTTTACTTAAGACTAAAATAAATAAGTCAATTTGTTTCTACTACTATATAACCTGATCAAGGGTCTGTGATAAATGTAAATCAGAAGCTGTTAAGAGGTATAGATCCCAATGATTCATAAAGTAATCTTGCAAACACAGCAGGGAAATATAGCATTTGCAAATTGCTTAAATGACAAGCCTGCCATTATCTTAAATTATGGTGGCTCTATATCTTGTTTTACAATATTTTTGCTTTGATTATTTTCAAAAATTTATCTTCCTGGAAAGATATATTGCCTTGAATTTGCATATATTTATTTATTTTTGCTATGTGTACAGAATACCGAAGGTTACAATATATAATTTAGTGAATTATATATAAATCCAGCAGCATGTTATCTGAATTAATCTACTATATTTTGGTGAACTGTAACACTCCTCAGATCTTGGGACATTTTTCTACTCAATATTGTTTTATAAACTGGTTGAAAGGAAGTAACACATTCAGATATGATACATTTATTAATTGGAAATGATTTTAAATAACCCCATTATTCCATGAATTATCTCCATCTTCTGCTCTGATGTACACAATTAGAACAATACCATTCTTTAACTGGAAAGGATACAAACTCATATTTATAAATTTCAAATGTTGAGAAGGCCAAAATAATTATGCATCTTTTAAAAAACAGAATTATTTATGAAAACCTGGGTTTCCAGCTTCAGTTATGTAAATCCATGTCAATCTTTTAATTATGCCATTAGTTGGTAACCTAATGGAACATCATCCCATGGACACACAGCAGTACCTAAACATGATGTTTAACCATACTATAACTTGTTTATTCAGTCAGTACAGAATATTACCCAGGCACATATTTATTTTAACGTATTTAGATTTTTATTGAGAAAAGTGAGATATTGTTATTATATATAGTAATTGTAACGGGTTCACCAAGAGAGCTGTAGTTACTCCCAGAGATCACCCACATGTATCCTCTTGTTGTCCCCGGAATCACTTCCAGCACCAGTCAGCATGCGCACCTTGGAACCCTGCTATGTGTACCCAATAAGTAGACACAACTACCTTGAACTGAGTACAGCAGGAATGAACAGTTTATTGTAGTAAAACATAGACATCATATAGCCACATAACTTCATTAACATAAATTAACAGATACATGTATTCAACCCAACCTTTAATCCCCAGTCAGCAATCCTATTGATGGGATTAATTAAACAATGGAGTTCCTGCCTGTTTGGCAGCTAGGCTGGAGCCATCTCTGAGTACCATGGGCTCCTGTATGACAGGTCATTCTGTCACATATCTCCCCTTTTAAAAAGAAGACTGAACTGGGGCCAGACCCAAACCGGGTCTGCATCCAGTTCAGTCGGACAGCACAGCTCCGTCGCTCCTGGATTTGTGGATGCAGGGGGCGTGCAAAAGGCACCTGTCCCACTAACCAGTCCTGGGGTGCACTTAGAGACTGGGGAGTTCGGGTCCCAGACGAGGACAACAGTCCCACTCGCCAGGGCAGGGAGACAGGGTCCATAATCTGTAGGTAGCAGGCTTGCTTTCAGTCCTCTCCAGGGGCCCCAGTGATGAACAGTTCCGTCACACACTCCATCACATATCTCCTTTTTCTGGGGGAGACTGACGTCTGATAAGACCCACACTGTTTGACTCTGAAGTCAGTCTGTATATCTGGACCACCACTGCCAGCCACAAATTGGTACTCCCCAAAACAATGTAACAAAACAGCAGTACTCACCCGCCTGCCCTCTGCCTCTCCCCAAAAATATAACTGCCGCTGGAGAGAATTGCCAACTGCACCTTCTCTCTGGAGTCTTCTCAGCCGCTGGGGAGATGACAGGGTGGCGGGGGCCCCTTCAATCAAGGGTTGGGGATCCGAGCCAGCTGCCCAGCATTTCTGGGGACCACAGGTGGCAACCACAGTCTCATCCACCTGTATGGGATACATGTCCCCCAGTGCTGGTTTTGTACCATCCTCTAGTGGAGGGACATCTGATGTGGGAGGGCAGAGGCCAGCTGCACTCTGACCAGGAGAAAGCTCTTTTATAGGGTTTGCAGGCACCTCCAGTGCTGGTAGAGAGGGGCCGTCCTGCCTCTCTCCTGTTGCCAGTATTTCGGCTGCGGTGGTCTGAGCGGGCACTGCGGGAGTGTCATGGTCAGACTCAGGAACAAGGGGGAGGGGTGGGAAGAGAACAGCAGCACTCTGCCCTGTTGCCAGCGCTTCTGCTGGGGAGTGTGGATCTGGGCCAACTGCCAAACATTCCGGGGACCCAGGTGTGGAGACCGCAGTCCCATCAACTACCACAATCTCTGGGGCTGCCTGACTGGACCCTACAAGGTTGCTGTGGTCAGGCTTGGGAAACAGGGAAAGGAGCAGGCAGATGCCAGCGGCACTCTGCCCCGATGGCAGTTCTTCTGCTGGGTGGGTGCTTGTGGAGACCGCAGTGCCAGCTACTACACCCACAAAACTTTCTTCCTTTTGCTGGGAAGGGAAGCCAATTGCAAGCCCTCCCGGACCAACATCCTCAGATGTAAAATCAATTAAATCCACAGTCTCTGGATCTGGTTGTGGTGTACAGTCACATAGTTCCGCTATCGGATCTGGGTTAGCTGTCCAGTAACCCTGTGACTCAGGGGCAGAGACCACAGTCCCATCCACCCCTCCTGGGTCAACATCCTCAGGTGACCACTCAGTAAAATCCAGGAAATCCATGGTCACTGGGGCATACTGTTGCACATGGTCGAACAACTCTTGATATGCCTGTTCCAGTTCCCATTCTTGTGTGACCAAATAATCCAGGTCAGCCCACAGCTCAGGCACGTATGGGATATCCTCCGCCCTTCGCTCCTGGACATCTTCCCCCCGACACTCCGATGCACTACCGATCTTTTTCTATAATTTCCAATAATAATCCCGGGCTGCCAAAGCCATTGCCCTCTGTGAGACCTTTATCTTCCAGCCCCAGGCACAGCTGTGCTGCGTACCACCGCAGAGCCCGATATCCATCGTCCAACCTCAGCTCTGTCTGGACCAGCACCTCCAGCTTAGCCACCCATTCCTCTTTGGGCTGCTTCCCCAAGAACGGCATCCGCAACTTCCGCTGGAGCCAAAACCTTTCCTCAAAGGTTGGGAGGCTTTTCCCCTTGAACTCAATTTCCAGGTGGAGAACATCCCTCCAGAGCTTCAGGCGGGTACAATTCCTCTGGATCAGCTCTGCGTAGCTGACTTCCATTCTCTTTCCTGGAGATAGATCCCGGTGCAAAGGAAGTGTCCCTCAGACTAGGACGCAATCCCGCTGCTTGCCACCAATGTAACGGGTTCACCAAGAGACCTGTAGAAACTCCCAGAGATCACCCACATGTATCTTCCTGTTGTCCCCAGAATCACTTCCCGCACCAGTCAGCATGCGCACCTTGGAACCCTGCTATGTGTACCCAATAAGTAGACACAACTACCTTGAACTGAGTACAGCAGGAATGAACAGTTTATTGTAGTAAAACATAGACTCATATAGCCACAGAACTTCATTAACATAAATTAACAGATATATGTATTCAACCCAACCTTTAATCCCCAATCAGCAATTCTATTGATGGGATTAATTAAACAATGGAGTTTCTGCCTGTTTGGCAGCCAGGCTGGAGCCATCTCTGACTACCTTGGGGCCTTGTATGACAGGTCCTTCTGTCACAGTAATTATTTAGTATTAGATGAAGGATGATATTTATAACATGCAAGTAATATATATATATATATATATATATATATATATATATATATATATGTATTTTTTGGTTGATATTGTTTTTCCTTTCCCAAATAGAGTAAATGGTTTAAAGCGTGCTCTTTAAATCCCAATTGTTATTATGTTAAGTGACAAATGAGGAACAAAACTACGTCAAAAAAACAAACTCATCAAAATCCTGCATGGATTTAGCTAATTATAATATAGTATTCCTGTAAAGGTAGGAACACTGAAATACTTTTTCAACCTAACCCTGTGATGTCAAATAGGACCTCTGACTGAGACCATAACTGAATTTTGAGCACGAGGTGTATATGAGCAACCTTGCTAATGTCTCAGCCTACATTTAGTTATGCCTGTAAATTTCTCATTTGAAATTATATTGAATAATGATATACAGTAAATAAAATAAATATATTTCATGAAATAGTGATAAAAATGAAAATCATAACCTAGCGCCATTGTCTATGAAAATCATACGCTTGTTTATGATATCTAATTTTCAATGTGTGTATATCCTGTGGAAAACAACTTTTATCATAAGAATGTATCATTTTCATTTTATCATTTAGTTTAGTGCCAGCTAGTTCAAACTAAAGTGAAAATTGAAATATATTGAAATATAACAAGGACTGACCTTCCAGTGTCCTGTAAATGAAGCTGTATGAAGTATGAAAAAAAGTGTCTTATATTTTAAATAATCATTTTGCACATCCTTAAGAAGGAATATTATGGATATGATATTTTATTGACATTCACTGTAAAACATTTGCTGAACTAAAATTTTTCCCAGACTAACAATTAAAATGTTAATAAGTAATGTGTATAAATATAATGGGGTACTCAGACATTTTATGAGTTAATGATTTTTCAGTAAGCATTTCTTAATTAATGTAACATTTAATCTACTACCCTAATCATAAATTTATTACAATCAAGATCAGTAAAAATGATTGGATTTCAATTGTTGAAGGAAAATGATAACCTAAGATGACAGAAAAGAAATGACCATTTTAGTAAAAAAAAACAAATTTATATATATATATATATATATACACAAACATGGATCAGCAAATGTTGTGCAGTTTCCTTCCCAAAATGTTTTCAAACATTAAAGCATAAAGTTATCAAAAGTAAATATTGCAAAATGAATAAAAGCACTATGTAATGGTTCAAATAATAGTATAAAAGCATTTAAATTATGTTAAATGAGCGTAATATATAAAATGAACAATTTGTCTTTTATTTGGCTTTTTTAAATTTGAAACACTGATACTTGTTCCCCATTTGTCACGTTTCCCCATGCGCTGACCGGACTTGTTTATATTTTACGTTGCTCATTTCTTGTTTCCAGCCACTAGTGGCCGCCCTTGCATTTCAAAACCACTCAAACCAATTATCAGGTCCAGCTGCAGTTGCTTACCTGATTATCACAGCCTTTATAAGCCTGCCCAGCCCTGCAGTCTGGGCCTTGACATTGAAGTCAAAGGACTACCTGTTTGATTCCTGCCTTGCTCCAGTACCTGCCTTGCTCCAGTACCTGCCTTGCTCCAGTACCTGCCTTGCTCCAGTACCTGCCTTGCTCCAGTACCTGCCTTGCTCCAGTACCTGCCTTGCTCCAGTACCTGCCTTGCTCCAGAACCTGCCTTGCTCCAGAACCTGCCTTGCTTGAGAAACCTGCCGTGTTCCTGAGTTGCGGCCTGCGCCCCACTAAGTGGACTCCAAAGCCGTGTGCCCTGCAAGTGGGCAACCTGCCGTGTGCCCTGCAAGTGGGCAATCTGCCTTGTTCCAGAACCTGCCTTGTTCCAGAACCTGCCTTGTTCCAGAACCTGCCGTGTTCCAGAACCTGCCGTGTTCCAGAACCTGCCGTGTTCCAGAACCTGCCGTGTTCCAGAACCTGCCGTGTTCCAGAACCTGCCGTGTTCCAGAACCTGCCGTGTTCCTGAGTTGCGGCCAGCGCCCCACTAAGTGGACTCCAAAGCTGAGTACCCTGCAAGTGGGCAACCTGCCGTGTGCCCTGCAAGTGGGCAATCTGCCGTGTTCCTGAGTTGCGGCCTGCGCCCCACTAAGTGGACTCCAAAGCTGAGTACCCTGCAAGTGGGCAACCTGCCGTGTGCCCTGCAAGTGGGCAATCTGCCGTGTTCCTGAGTTGCGGCCTGCGCCCCACTAAGTGGACTCCAAAGCTGAGTACCCTGCAAGTGGGCAACCTGCCGTGTGCCCTGCAAGTGGGCAACCTGCCGTGTGCCCTGCAAGTGGGCAACCTGCCGTGTGCCCTGCAAGTGGGCAACCTGCCGTGTGCCCTGCAAGTGGGCAACCTGCCGTGTGCCCTGCAAGTGGGCAACCTGCCGTGTGCCCCGCAAGTGGGCTTATCTGCCGTGTGCCCCGCAAGTGGGCTTATCTGCCGTGTGCCCCGCAAGTGGGCTTGTCTGCCGTGTGCCCCGCAAGTGGGCTTGTCTGCCGTGTGCCCCGCAAGTGGGCTTGTCTGCCGTGTGCCCCGCAAGTGGGCTTGTCTGCCGTGTGCCCCGCAAGAGGGCTTGTCTGCCGTGTGCCCCGCAAGAGGGCTTGTCTGCCGTGTGCCCCGCAAGAGGGCTTGTCTGCCGTGTGCCCCGCAAGAGGGCTTGTCTGCCGTGTGCCCCGCAAGAGGGCTTGTCTGCCGTGTGCCCCGCAAGAGGGCTTGTCTGCCGTGTGCCCCGCAAGAGGGCTTCCTGCCAAGTCGAGTGACTCTTTGTATTTATTGTTGTACCATCCCATGCAATACAGCTCTTAAACCTGATCTTCTGTCTGTGGTTCATTTCTGCGCCTGTCTGTAACAACCCCAGGCCGTCATGCATCGTGGGGTACAGACAGGGCCCCTCGTATCCCCTGCACCTGGGCTCCTTATCTATCTGTGTCCTGGGTTCGTGACAGAATGTCAAGGCCAATACAAGGAGTCCGCGGGGATACCTGCAGCGTGGAATTAGTGGTCAAGACCCAGACACAAGGAGAGACCACAGGTCTGTGAGCATCCGGAGGCTGCTCCTTGCGGTGGGGGTATGTCACGTTTCCCCATGCGCTGACCGGACTTGTTTATATTTTACGTTGCTCATTTCTTGTTTCCAGCCACTAGTGGCCGCCCTTGCATTTCAAAACCACTCAAACCAATTATCAGGTCCAGCTGCAGTTGCTTACCTGATTATCACAGCCTTTATAAGCCTGCCCAGCCCTGCAGTCTGGGCCTTGACATTGAAGTCAAAGGACTACCTGTTTGATTCCTGCCTTGCTCCAGTACCTGCCTTGCTCCAGTACCTGCCTTGCTCCAGAACCTGCCTTGCTTGAGAAACCTGCCGTGTTCCTGAGTTGCGGCCTGCGCCCCACTAAGTGGACTCCAAAGCCGTGTGCCCTGCAAGTGGGCAACCTGCCGTGTGCCCTGCAAGTGGGCAATCTGCCTTGTTCCAGAACCTGCCTTGTTCCAGAACCTGCCGTGTTCCAGAACCTGCCGTGTTCCTGAGTTGCGGCCAGCGCCCCACTAAGTGGACTCCAAAGCTGAGTACCCTGCAAGTGGGCAACCTGCCGTGTGCCCTGCAAGTGGGCAATCTGCCGTGTTCCTGAGTTGCGGCCTGCGCCCCACTAAGTGGACTCCAAAGCTGAGTACCCTGCAAGTGGGCAACCTGCCGTGTGCCCTGCAAGTGGGCAATCTGCCGTGTTCCTGAGTTGCGGCCTGCGCCCCACTAAGTGGACTCCAAAGCTGAGTACCCTGCAAGTGGGCAACCTGCCGTGTGCCCTGCAAGTGGGCAACCTGCCGTGTGCCCTGCAAGTGGGCAACCTGCCGTGTGCCCTGCAAGTGGGCAACCTGCCGTGTGCCCTGCAAGTGGGCAACCTGCCGTGTGCCCTGCAAGTGGGCAACCTGCCGTGTGCCCTGCAAGTGGGCAACCTGCCGTGTGCCCTGCAAGTGGGCTTCTAGTCGTGTGCCCCGCAAGTGGGCTTATCTGCCGTGTGTGCCCCGCAAGTGGGCTTGTCTGCCGTGTGCCCCGCAAGTGGGCTTGTCTGCCGTGTGCCCCGCAAGGGAGCTTGTCTGCCGTGTGCCCCGCAAGGGCGCTTGTCTGCCGTGTGCCCCGCAAGGGAGCTTGTCTGCCGTGTGCCCCGCAAGGGAGCTTGTCTGCCGTGTGCCCCGCAAGAGGGCTTGTCTGCCGTGTGCCCCGCAAGAGGGCTTGTCTGCCGTGTGCCCCGCAAGAGGGCTTGTCTGCCGTGTGCCCCGCAAGAGGGCTTGTCTGCCGTGTGCCCCGCAAGAGGGCTTGTCTGCCGTGTGCCCCGCAAGAGGGCTTCCTGCCAAGTCGAGTGACTCTTTGTATTTATTGTTGTACCATCCCATGCAATACAGCTCTTAAACCTGATCTTCTGTCTGTGGTTCATTCCTGCGCCTGTCTGTAACAACCCCAGGCCGTCATGCATCGTGGGGTACAGACAGGGCCCCTCGTATCCCCTGCACCTGGGCTCCTTATCTATCTGTGTCCTGGGTTCGTGACACCATTTGTTAATTTAACTACTGTGTGGTGTCAGTGTTGTAAGTTTAAGTAAAGTTATCTTACTGCCTATATGTCACGATTACTTAGGTGGTTAATTTCAAGAGGTTTTGCTACAGCAGGAAAAATATTCTAGTCCATTAGGTAAAATGCAGTATTTAGTTATTTTTTAGTTGGATGTGTGTAGAGCAACTGATGATAATAACCCAAAAGCCAAAAGTCGTATAAACTATTTTCAGAAGTCCAAAGCTATGCAACATTTGATAGGATTAGTATAACTTGTAACTTTATATGGTTACGTTTATATCCGATTGTCTAATGATACCAAAGCAGAAACTACCACAATTTTACACATTCACATAAAAGTAAGGGCTGCCTGAATTGCATGGTTGACAACAGAACATCTCCTTTAATGCAACCACTTGGAGATATGTCAAATTCCATTCTAAATTTTTGGTTTTGGATGTACACCTTTCTAAAGTACTTTGTATTTTGTTGTGTAAAGTGTTATTTTGGATGTTAGATAAATACAGTATGTTATTTTTTCTTTTTGCCTCTGATCATTATTTAATTACCAAGTAGGCAAATAAAGCAGTGTGATATTAATAATTTGCATGATATAGATTATACTACTGTGTTTAAATGTATTTGTTTACTAACAATGTAGTCAATGTGTGAATCATTGTTTAACCCTCTGGCGTTCAAGAATATATTTTTCTTTTAATTAAACAGAAATGCATGTTTCAACAATAGACTGCAAAGCATGGGGGAGAGTATACTAAATAAAAGGTACCTAGACGACTTATTAAAAGATTAGTGGAAAAGGTTTGAGTTGCTCCAAATATTGTTACATCTAGGGAGCTATGTACTTAAAACTAAGAAAGTTTTATACCTGAAAAACAAAAATTTGGCACACCACAGCCATCATTTCCAATGTTTATTCTTGAATATGCTGATATCGGGTTCAGTTAATATTGATACCAGTATAGTTGCTGGTGTTTTAGAGAGGAAGCATAGGCTTGGTCAGTAGATATTATACACAAATCAGGTTATTTGGTCAGTGTTATTGTATTTTTAATAAAGAATCATTGTAATGTCTATGTTTTTATAGAATACCCTAAATCATATGTTTAAACTTTACCGATATATATTTTAATAATCAAATATTAGCGTTACTTTTTTTCTACAAATGAAAACATGATACAATGTTTAAATCTGTGAAATAATTAAACACGGTTTACACTAGTACATCAAATTAACCTTTATACAAATACAAACATAATGTAATCCCTTTTTTAAACTTTTATTCATGAATAAGGTATTTTAGGATAATCTCAAGAAAATCCAAGTAAAATGATATTCATTCTTTAGATTTTGTTTCTTTGAAGAACAGACAGTGTTCTTTCAACAATGAGCTCAATAGAGATCCTTTCATATCCAGACAGGTGAAGGAAGCTTAACCAGTGAAGTGAATTATATACTGCTGAATGTATGAATAAAAAAATAAACAGATTTTTTGACTGAACACATTCGGAAAAGGAAATTATGCTCAAAACTCTGATATCTTTAAGATTGCAGGGAATTGCTTAAGCCGTTTTATATTTGCATTTTAAAAGAAAATTGAAATAAGAGAATTCGAGAAAATAGAAAGTTAATTTCAATACACAGTAGAAAAAGAGGGGATATATGAAGTATATTTTTAACTTTGATTTATGTTCCTGGCAAGCTGCCACAGATTAAGTAGGACATCTGGATAAAAATTCAGGCAGCTCAAATGCCATGAATTCTATTTCTCTTTTTAAAATGGTATAAACATTGGGATTTCTTTGAAGATTGATAAGCCTGTTTATGCCAGGTAGACTTTTTAAAATTGTGTATAGTTAGCACTTGTACAGTACAGAGGTGGGTTGGGAGCTTCTGGCCCAGGGACCAGGTACAACTCAGTGATCCTGCCTGGTCCTTTGCACCCCTCCCCAGTAATTCCACCCTGCCTGCCTGGACTATGTATATTGATAACTATTGCCATGTCTATCTTTAGCCACTAGTGGCCACCCTTCCCTCTCTGGAGAACGCAATACTAATTGCTATCAGCTGAGCCATGTTACCTGAGTGTAGTCCTGCCCTTATATACCTGCTTTGCTGTTCAGTTTGGGCCTTTAAATTGTGGTGTATTCAGCTTTTACTGTTTCTCTGCTTCTTGGCCCTGTGCTGTTCCTAGCTGTTGAATTCTACCCGTGTTGATCCTTGTCCTTACCTTGATATTGGTTCCTGACTCTGCTCCTGGATTCGGCATTGATTTGTCTTTTTTGGTTGTGATCCAGCTTGCCTGACTACGTGTGCCCTGCCTGAGGGCTCCCAGCCATGTGCCCTGTCCGAGGGCTTTCCAGCCGTGTGTCCTGTTCAAGGGCTTTCCAGCCGTGCGGCCTGTCCAAGGCTTTCCATCCGTATTGCCAGTCAAGACCAGTCCTGTGTTCTATTTACCTGTCTTGTCAGCTTACTCCAATACAGTCCATATCATATTACTATTCAGCCTGCCGTGTGTTTAATTTGCCTGTCTGTACCTTCCTCTCGGTAATAATGCATCGTGGGGTCCAAACTGAGCCTCTGATATCCCAACTGGGCTCCTACCTGACCTGCTTGCCCGAGTCCCTGACACACATAAACAACTGTTGTAACACATGCAATCTTACCCATAAACAACTTACTCTATTATACCTTATTATATCTTTCACACCCCACTTTCTCACACATCACACACCATATCCTTCTGTGGGATAGCCTAAGGTTCCTTGACATGGCCCTTCTAGTCTCTCACCAGCAAATCGAACTGTTTAAAGAATTTTGGCTTGGTCCGTAGTGGCAATTTCCCTGGTACATGCTGGGCAGGGCTTCATGTGAATGACCAACCATAGCCCAGTAACCACACTGCCAACAATTACCACAGTGACATGCCTTTTATATTATAGAGGCCAATGTATAACATACAGCATGGTACTAAAAAGTATTCTAAGAGACTGTAAGATTAAACATCATGTATGTTTTATAAGAAGTAACATTCCATAAACTACACATATTTTTAGTAATTTCTCCAGTAAATATTAGATTTTATAAATTGTTTGTTTATACTTGCTGATGCACAATTATATGCTGAAAACTGATTTATTCATAGTATTATTATGTACTTTCTATGAGCAAAACAAAAACCATAATATAGAAAAGCAGAATCTAGAGTGTTGTCAGAGATAGCTCTGCCTTTCTGTCCATTGCAAAATATTAAATATTTGTGATTCCCTTTGTTATGAAATATACTTATTGTGAAAATTGGAAATACAAAGATAAGGAAACCACAAATGTGATAGTAAACTAAATGATGTGTGGATATTTTCAGATAAGTATTGTGTGCTTTAAATGTATTGTTACAATAAGCTTGGATTTATTTAAATAGCGGATTCTATAAAAAAATAAAGTAATAGTGGTTTCACTGAAAACAGCTTGATAGCACTCTACTGTATCTTCAATCTTGCAGTATATAAAATGCTGGGGTTTATTGTATGTATTAGGTACTTTTGTGGACATTTAGTGATCTTATTTCATATCAGTTTGTGCAACTAATTTTGATAGTGTCAGTGTCTAAAAAGCAATGTAGGAGAAATTAGAGGTTGCGTGATTGGGAAAATACAGGTTAAGGTATGTATATGAACTTAAGGAATATGAGTTTAAAAATTTAAATGGATAGCCATAGCAGCCACCAAAGGATTGATTTTTCTAGAGGGGTAAATCAGCCCGATAACCACAAGCACATCTCCTGCAAAAGAATGTTCACACAAAAGACACTTCATTTAATCTCAACCCAGTCTTGATGAAACATCAATTGTTGAAGCATAAAGATTTGTTTCTGCTTACTACTGTGATTTTATGAAAACTATGACTTTAGATTTTTATTTTACATAAAAAAGTATTTAGATGCATCACACAGATTGTATTCATCCTGTCAAGATAGGTAGAAAGTAAACTGTACAATCAGACTCACCGAGCCCATTCAGTAACCTCATTGTTATAAAGACAAATAGGCACATGTATAATGACTCTGCTGTGCTACATTACTGCTAGCTCAGTTTATTTCAAAATGGAATGCTTGGCTCTGTGCTTATGTTTCACATGCTGCTCTCTAACGTCTTCAAAATGTGCCGGCCATAAACTCAATGTTCTGTTTTGTAATTACATCACAAAGATTTAGTGTACCACATTTAATAATACCTATGCCTGCTGATGCTTGGATGAATATGGATTAAAATAATGCAACTGTCTCATCTCACATTTAAATGTTTGATAGCAAAAACATTGGGCTTTTTTACAGTTCCTACGTTCTACTTTCTATTTTCATGTTGCTTCTATGTCTCTGAATGTCATTGCATTTCACAGTATAAACTGATACTAATATCAAACCAATTTTTTTTAAAAATAAATAAAAACTAACCTAGCAAAAACATAGTTAAGATCAGTAACTGTACCATGAATTTAGTAGTTATTTATTTGGAAATCTCACAACTGGAAAAACAGTCCAAGCACACAAGAATTAAATCAGTTGGTTGCAGGACAGTTTACCATTTCAAACAAATTCAAAATGATGGATTAAATGTGACATGCTAGACACTTTCAATCTGGATTAAGAACCTGGTTAAGAACTGTGACAATTCAAGATACAGTGTCTCTTCCAAATTGTCCTATGCAGTTTACCTCCTTTCCTTTAATATGTCACCATATTAAGATATAATAAAGAAATTCAAAAAGAAAAAAATATTTTAAACAATCTGAATTTAAGTGAAAAGAAGTTGTGTATTTTTTGTTGTGTATTTCTTTTTTCATTGGCAAATTTCTTAAAAAAAGGTTTAGCAAGATTAGACCTAAAACCTAAGAGCTCATTTAGGTTGCTATTTGGAATTAAAACTGTAAAATAAAAAATCAGAAGCTACTGTGCTCATCAGAGCACTGCATGATCAAACAATAAAGAATAATGATTTCCACTATAGGGCAGCATTCAAGGAGCATAAATAAGATAATACCTGTGTCAGGCTGATAGGAGCGAGGTGAGGAACCCAGTATGCAGGCTACCCAGCGAAATTGGTCATGAAGGGCCAGTTCATTCCAATTAGACTCCAGAGCCAGGCGTCTAAATTCCGTGACATATTCCTCCACGGGGCGCCGACCTTGTTTTAGGGTATGTAAGGTGGTTGCTGCAGAGGAGACCCTGTAGGGATCTTTGTAGAGAGAGTCTAATGCCTCCCGAAAGGATCGCCAAGAGTCCAATAAACTGTTGTTGCTGTGAAGTAGATGATGTGCCCAGAGTTAAGGTTCTCATAAGAGCAAGGAGATGACTTTAATATAGTCTGTAGCATAGGTTCGTGGTCTCAGGTGGAACAGGATCTCACCGGATGTTATAAACGTACAATACTTGCTCCGATCCCCAGAGAAACGTTCAGGCAAGGGGAGCTGAGGTTCGAAAGCTGAAGCACCTTCCACAACAGGGGGAGTGGCAGCAGGTGGAACAGCAGGAGGTTGGTCGGTAGAAGTGTTTTGTTGCATCTGAAGGTGATATACCTGTTGTCTCAGATGATGTTGATCAGCCTGGATGTCCTGCAGCGTGTGTTGAAAATTAGACAACTGTTGAGTAAGAGCAGCAATCGTGTCAGCCAAACCTGCACGTTCCATATTTAGGCTCAGTTATTATGTCAGGCTGATAGGAGCGAGGTGAGGAACCCAGTATACAGGCTACCTTCTAGGAGATGAGGGAAGGTCCGAAGGTCAGGGCAGGAGAGAGCAGCGAAGTCCAAAAAGCAAGCCAAAGGTAGGGATAGGAGAGGTAAGGAACAGCAAATATACAAGCCAGAGGTCAAAAACAGGAATCAGAATAAACGGGAGTGCAAATTAAATAGCTCTGTCAAGAACAATAACTTGACAGTTTTTAAATCCTCCACTAGGTGTCGCTCCACTCCGTTGCGTGGTGCCGTTGATGCGTGTTCCCCGCCTATGCTTTTAAGGAAATTAGAAAAGGAAGGTGGGGGCGCGCGCGCCTAAAGACAGGGACAGTTGCAGGAGCTGGTTCCTGGAGGAAGGAGGTTGCCGCGGCGTGGGAGCTAGTACCTGCTATTGGCGGGTACTCAGGTGAGTTGCTACGCCGCAGACCCTGACAACCTGATATCTAAGCTGATTATTAGACTTGTGCATTTGTTTGAATCTCCGATAACGAGGAGGAACCCCGACAAAATAAACGAAAATGGCAAAATCTTGGAAATGTCTTTAAGATTCTTTCATTTCCATCGTTTGGCACCATTATAACATTTTTTGGTGCCATTACAACCTGTTATGGCGGAGATTGATGGGTCCAACCACCTGGGGAGTTTTTTCTTTTTTTTTACTGTACCCAGGTCAATTAGCATTTATGATGGTAAGCGATAAGCATAGTCATTAGTGTGTTGATGCCATTTTAACATGATAGTGTTCAGCTGATATTGACGTTCCATCATACTGAACGTGTTAAGACAAGTAGTGTAGTGCAGAAAGTTTACTGGGGTGGGATTGATTGGAGAATAACCAACAACACCAGGTAAGGTTAAACAAAATGACTCCCCAAAAATTCCCCAATGTTTGGATCAGCTTAATAGACAGGAAACAATTTAGATCTTGGAACTCCAGACATTACAACGTGGTGGTCTAAATAAAGATTTTGAGCTGGAAGCCTTTTTTAAAATAAATGGTACTATTTTTTTTTTAAATGGGTTCCTGATTTTATTTTACTATTTACTATTTATAGATAATTTTGGAATTATGTCTCGTATTGGTATTTATTATTTTTTTATGCTGAAATATTTGTAAGCTTGTCTTTTTTATCTATTTTTTATTTGTCTATTTATTAGCCTATTTGATAGTAATATATTTGTATTTCTATTCTATTTGTAGATTGATCATGTTATATTTTTTATATCTTTTTATTATATTAATTATATATTTTTTTATCTATTTAGTGGAATGCTATATTTAGTTATATCAGAGAGACATTTTATCTATAATGATGAATACCATAAAATAATTAATTTAATTGGTTTCATTGAACTCCTTTGCCAACTGATTTGATTGGCACTTTAATTAATTGATGAGGCTTTATTAACCATTTCAATCAACTTTTGTAAGATGCCTCTGGGGAAGTAGTTCAAAAACTACCAAATGCAAAGGGCTGTTTGTTCTCTCCCTGTGTCCTAGAGTTGAGGGAAAAGCTGATAAGATCTCCAACTACATTGTGATTAACTTAAAGGACTATATTGTTTCCTGTTCTCCTCCAAGTGATCACAAGGGTCATATTGGGTAGACACATACCTGCAAGTGCTGCTTTATTAAAATCAAGAAGACGGAGAACACCCTTTGAGCGTTTACTAAAGTGGACTCTCTTTTTTTAATTTCAGGACTTTCGCACTTTTGGATGCTCGCATTGAACATTAGGACTAATGGTTTGAACAAACCAAGAATCAGTTTTACTTATTTGCCGATCAATTCATTTGCATATTGATTCATATTTACTATTTTTTTTTAATTTTATATCATAATACATCTATCTATTGTCTTCTGAATTTTAGATATCAAATCTTTTTATATTTATATTTTGTATATTAATTTATTTAAGCTCCAGCTCAAGGTTAGTTTGACACCGGTGTGTCTGACTTTTTCTACATATTTATTTAGCGTTACCACTTAGATTATTAAATATAACTTTTGCTTTTGAAAAACTACTTTAAATGTATCCTCTTTACTTTTTTCAGGTTAATGATAGTGACATCAGTGAAACAATGCTAAAACATTTTTAAAGTAACTATTAACTAGATTACATTTGATTGGTTTTCTTTAATTAAGAACATCTTTCAGGTCTATTTGATCTCTGTGTGGTTTTTCAAAGAACACTGTGATGTATTTGATGTATTCTTTTTAATAAAAAGTAGAAAAAGGAGGATTAAGTATGAGACAGTTATTGGTAAAAGGGGTTAAATCAAAGGGCAACCTTTTAACATGTTTTAGCACCCTTAGTATTAATTCTATCATGTCACCACCTTTTTTTCTTTTTTTAAACATTCAAAAGAGAAGCATTGTAGGTTAGCAAGAGAACCTATATTCAACATTTCTGGCATGTGTTTATATAAATGTATCCTTAATAATCATTTAAAGTATTTTAATTAAAGCTACATATTAGTGACCAGAAAAACCAGAAAAAAATCATAGTTAATACCTTAATTACTAAAGGAATATTGTTTCCTAAAACGCGTTTCTCATTTTAACCATATGCTTATTCAACCATGATAACCATAAACCAATTTTTTCCAATACATGCACTGCACCACTGTTTACAGCTGCATTGTAGCTTACTTGCATGCATTTACCATTCAGTGAATAGACCCCAACGTAAGCTTGATCTGACCAGAATTATGAGGAGTTGAAAAAATGTAAATTGAATGTGAACTCAAGTTAAAATTTACAGGGGTTTTTCTTGAAAATAAACACCCCTCTTTTAGCATGAATCAAAGTTCCTGTATTAACATATATTTCAAAAACATAGAGATTAAAAAGAAGGTCCTCATGGCCTCTGTTAACAAGTGGAGGACTAGCATGTACCCGGTCTTTCTACTGCCTATTTCATGCATCTCTATACCCTTAACGACCACAGATGTACCAGGTAGATCATGTGTAAGTGTACCTAGTGGACCACTGACATACTTGGTACGTAATTGCTAAATCTTTTCCCCACATTGCTATGTAGATCGGGATTGCGGGGGAACAGTTGTGTTTGACCAATCGGAGCCCCCCCACTTCGACACATGTAAATGCTGTTAAAGCGAATAACGTGCGCATATTAGGATTTACATTCATAAAGTTAGTTATTTTTAGATTCTAATCTCTCTGATGAGGTGTAATTGACATATCTGTGTTGCAAGAGGTCATGCATGAGCTGCCAGTCGATTTAAAAAAAGTCTATTATAAGAAAAGTGGAGGTGGAGTGTCAGAAATACCTACCAGAATACTAGTTTTACCCTAATTAAATTAACATTAAACATTTTTAAATACAATATATTTTCCCTGTGCCCCAGAGGCCCCTCCAGTGACTGTCGGTTCCATGGTAAAATAGTAAAAAAACAAAGTGCAAGTTTCTGGGGAAGCCAAATTGAACAGAAGATAAATTAAGCCCCGGTCAGTATTGCTAAATTGTTTCTGTGTACTTTCCCAAAAGGGGAGTGTACCTGGACGCTATGCCCTTTTGTGGAAGTTCACCGAGAGGCAAGATAATGATGTTGAATTCAATGAGAAACAGAAACGTTTCTGCACTTCTCTTTTTTTGTGAATCTATCTGCATTATTCTTGCCTCTCTGTTCACTTCCGCTAAAGGGCAAAGTCACAAGACAGCATCTCTCTTGTTCCGCTTATCGGGGGAGAGAGTGTACCCAAAGGCAGCGTCCTTTTGCAGAAGTTCACTGAGAGGCCAGGTCCACAGAGAAAGAACATATATGGATTAGCAGTTGAAGAAAGAAGACTGAAAAACAATAAGATGCAAGACAAGAAGCGGAGCTGCGGGCCAAGGAAACAAGGATACATAAACGGTTGATGGAGAATGCATGGAGACATTGAGAGAGAGTGTGATAGAACGTGAATGTGAGTAGGTGAGCGAGCGTCAGTGAAAGTGGGGGAAAAAAAATGTAACAAATTAATTTCATTAATTTTCATTTATTTTGTTGAGAGTCATTTTTGGAGATTTAAATTTGTTCGAATCTGAATGCACAAGCCTAATTATTAAGTATAGAAACCTTCATTTTGAAGTGCAAAACACAATTGGTTCATAAATATTTGAGGCAATTTTATATGCAATGAAATGGATGGAAACATTTTATTTCCCGCATGACAAAAAAAAATCTTAAAGTATATATTTGTAAGTACAGTGTGCTAGCCACAGTACTAAACCATTAAATACTGCTGTGCCTAATTGATTATTTAACTTGCCTGGGGAAGTAAAAGCTTAAACTTCTATTTAACTGCAGCACATAATCCATCACACCAATGTGCATTTAGTTGCATGGATTTAGAAGAATAGGAGAATTTTGATTGTGTTTTCAGTTTGCTTCTATTCTATGAAACTTTAGAATCTTTGATTTATAAGGTAATTCGCTGCAATGTGAAATTAATGAATAAGTAATATAATTTGCTATGAAAAGATACCACAGTGCATTTGTGTATGGAGTAACAAATCCTAATTTATATATATTCATTGTAAGCATACAATTTATAGAAGTGTGTGATATTAGATAATTTATACACAAACACAAGTACTGTTTATATATATATATATATATATATATATATAATATATATATATATATATATACATACAGTATATATTACATGACAAAAGACCTATTCTAAATACAAAATCAAATATCTTGTGAGGTTTAGTGGCTTGAAAAGGACAAACAGGGTTGCCACCTGAGCAGGGGCGTAACTAGAAGCCTCAGGGCCCCGGTGCGAGAATCTGTTAAGGGCCTCCCCACCCCAACCCCCCCAAAAAACATGATTTTTTTCTCACACTATCTACCCCCTCTCCCCCCTTCTCATACTATCTACCCCCTCTTCTCACACTATCCACCCCCTCCCCCCTTCTCACACTATCTACCCCTCTCCCCCTTCTCACACTATCTACCCCTCTCTCTCCCTTCTCACACTATCTACCCCTCTCTCTCCCTTCTCACACTATCTACCCCTCTCTCTCCCTTCTCACACTATCTACCCCTCTCTCTCCCTTCTCACACTATCTACCCCTTTCCCCCCTTCTCACACTATCTACCCCTTTCCCCCCTTCTCACACTATCTACCCCTTTCCCCCCTTCTCACACTATCTACCCCTTTCCCCCCTTCTCACACTATCTACCCCTTTCCCCCTTCTCACACTATCTACCCCTTTCTCCCCTTCTCACACTATCTACCGCCTTTCCTCACTTCCAATTTTAAGGCAAGACAGGAGGCTTCCTATTTTGCATTTTTAACGGCCAAAACCAGAGCCACCACAGCCGAGGATACAGGGCGAAAGTAGAAGGCCCGAAAGGTGGAAGCCCAGGACCAATCTTCCGCCTACAGGATGTCCCCCAAGGCACCACCAGCGCACCGAGCGCTGGAAGCTGCCGTCCCCTAACTGAATGTGCTCCAAAGGAGGGTTCAACCCCAGCCAGGGAAAGAACCCAGCTAACTCATCTGGCCAACGTGGGAGAGGAAACCGCGTGGAACGGCTTATTCTTGAAATAAGAAGCTGGGAAGCAGAGACCAGGCGCACTGACGCCGTGCGGGATAAATAGGTGTGAACGCACTTAGCTACGCAGAGCTTGGGGTCCTCCAGGAGGTACGGATAAGAAACGGAGGAGGACAACGACTTATTCCTCCTATGAACCTGGAACAAGACACCCTCAGGAGAAAAGGAGATGTTCTGAGCATCAAAAGCTCGAACGTTTGACATGGAATGACAGGAGGCACAAAAGGGTTTAGCTGACAACTGCCGAAGGGAAAGGGAATCATTATCCAGCCAGGCCCAGATGAAGTCTAGCACCACAGCCACGTCCCATAAAGAATCGTAGCCAGGTGCCGGAAGCTGAGACAGACGAATACCTCTTAAAGACGGCACACCAGAGGGGCTCTACCCACGGGCACGCCCAAAAACTTGCCAAGCTTCGCTAAGCCGCCCTGTAAGACTTTCGGGTACCTGGAGCCCAAGACTCTCGGAGCAAGGCCTGAGCCGCTTCCGATAATCCAGAGCCCGAGTTAAAACCCCTGAAATCGTCCAAGCTACAAGCATCAGGCGGCTCTCCAGAATGAGAGGGTGAGCCTGGCCCTCCGGGCCGTAAAGGAGGGAAAGAAGGGTCGGGAGAGCCAACGGACCTTGGATTGACTGTTTCAGCAGGACTGGAATCCACGGTTGCAAGTGCCAAAGGGGAGTCCCCAGAACCAGTGACCCCCCCGGCTCAGCGCACACGGTGCAACACCCTCGAGATGAGGGCAAAAGGAGAGAAGGAGTAAGAGCCCGATCTAGGCCAGACTTGCGCAAAGGCGTCTGTTGCCTGAGCCTCCGGGTCCAGAAGCCAACTAAAGAAGCCGATTCATCCGGGACGCGAACAGGTCTAGATGAAGGGGGCCTCTCCGAAAGATCTGACCATGAAGCCTACAATCGTTCGTGTTCCTCCAGTGTCTGGAAAACCAGTCTGCCAGAAGGTTCTCTGAGCCCGGGAGGTACTCCGCCTGCAAAGTCTAAGATACCCTTCGTTATCTCCATAAGGCGCTTGGACTGCGGACCCCCCAGCCGGTTGATGTAATGGACCGCCGAGATGTTGTCCATACGGAGGAGGCAACAATCTGTACGATCCTTGGCTAAGCTCTTGATGGCGAAAGAACCCACAATCAACTCCAAGAAATTGATGTGGAGAGAGCATTCTTCTCGGGACCAAAGACTGCCGGTCGCTTCTGAGTTGGAGGCCGCGCCCCAGCCCAACATGCTGGCGTCGGATTCGAGAAGAAAATCTGGCTGAGAGCCGAAGATTGCCCGACCATTCCACCATTGAAGCTCCTGGCAAACTTCAGAGGCCAGCAGAACTGTCTGGTCATAGGATGGGATTCTGCGAAGGTGACGAGCCTTGAGGCGTTGGAGGGCACAATAATGGAGGGGAGCCTGAATAGATGACGACCACTCACACTAGAACCCAGAGAGAACATGCATCCTTGGGAAGAAGGGTGCGAATCTCCTTCCGAATGGCCACAATCTTGGGTTTGGGGAGTCAGAGAAAGGCTTCTTTGGAATCTATATCGAAGCCCAAGAAGAGGATGCGTTGAGTTGGATATAACTCGGATTTGAGCATGTTGACTATGAAACCGAGCTGGTGAAGGGTCTGGACTACGAAATCTGTATGAGCGAGAAGAGTCTCCCGGTGAAAAACAGGAGAATATCGTCGAGGTAGACGATACACCTGATGCCCCTGGATCAGAAGAGTGCCATCACTGGCTTCAGGAGCTTGGTAAAGCACCAGGGGGCTGAACTGAGACCGAAAGGAAGGGCCTTGAACTGCCAGATGTGACTGCCCAGCAAAACTGGAGGAATCACCTGTGGTCTGGGTGGATCGGGACGGACAGGCAAGCGTCCGTAAGGTCCAACCTGGTGAACCAGTCTCCCTCTGACGTCATTTCAAGATGGATACCTTCTCCAGATCGTTTGCGGACCTGAAAGATGGAGCTGAGAAAACCGACGGGTCCCCTTGCCCGTTGCATAGCCCCCTTGTCACGTAAGGCGCAGCGTTCCGTCTCTACCAGGGCCTGATCAGCCGCGGACCTGCTCATCGGGGGTGGTCTGCGAGCCTGTCGAGGGGGGCATACAAAATCTGTCTGAAAACCCTGGACCGTTTGGAGGATCCAAGGGTCTGATGAAATCCACACCCAGTTGTGGAAAAAAAGTGATATCCTGCCCTCAACACGAGGAGGGGAAGAAAGACAAGAACCGGAACGTCCTCTGGAGAAACCGGGGGCGCCTCTTCCTCTATTTCCTCTACGCGGGATGAAGGTACGTTGCTGGAAAGGAGCTCTGTAGGCTGGCTGGCCCTGGGGGAAGGTAGCCTTGGAAGGAGGAGCGGCTGGCGATCCAACCCCACTGTCGTCCAGCCCTGGTGGAAAAATGGGGGCCCATTTGAAAAACCTTCCTCATAGACAACTTGGCTTTGTTCCAAGAGGTCATAAGGGAGATGTGCCGGTTCAACTCCTTGACAAACTCATCCCCAAAGAGCAGGCCGTTAGTGGCCACACCCAAGTACTTGGTGCCAAGCTCAGCCAAACGTGGATCCATGCGGAGCAGGGCCGCCTTAGGTCATTCTGTCACGATGGTGACGTTGGCATTCCCCAGGAGGCACACCACACGGAGTGCCCAAACTCTAATGAGTTAAGGATCAAGAGGGGTAGCCTGGAGGAAAGCCCTATCTGCCAAAGACAACATTTGGGTAACTGGGCCCACAAGGTCTAGGAGCTTGTCCTGGGCTGATTTCAACCCTTGCTCTAGCCCCTTTTTGGGGTCCCTCCTATTTGCGGACAGCAGGGCGACCACATTGGGGTCGAAGTCAGGGGTGACCGCTACCTTGTCCGGTATGCATGGTCTGGGGCATTCGGCCCTGAGCTTATTGCGAGATTCCCTGGAAAAGGGTTTGCGCAGCCATTTGTGGATGTATAGAGCACTATGCTCGGGAGGCGCCCACTCCGTGGCTCTAGGGTGGCACATGGTAGTGGGATCAAACATAGAGGACCCGGTAGGGTCAAGGACCGGGAGGTCAGTAGATGTGGATGCCATGTGGGGCATTACGGAAACACCTTAAGTATGTTGGGGGTGGTTAGGTGGGGCTCATCCACCAAGTACTCACGCACGAACCGTGAGTCAAAATCTCTGGAGGCCAGATTCAGAGAGACTTCAGATTTGTTGGACGAATCAGCCCGCCACTCATCCACAATAGACAGTGGATCCTGCATATAACTCTCCTCGCCCGTCAGGTGGCCTTTAGAGGATGTGGGGGCGTCAGAAAAATTTGACATGCTGCTGCCCTTCCAAGGGCGCTTAACATTGGAAGTCTCCTCATCCGACTTCTCAGAGTCAGACTCTGAGGGAACGGCAACAGGTTTAGAGGGTGCCGGAGGTGGCCCTTGAGGCAAATTGGCTGTCACTTTAGACATAAATGATTTCATAGAAGTAGATAATTTAGTCTCTAACAAAGCCATAAAGGCATCCTGAGAGGGAAGATTATCTTGTGACATGGTATGGTTCAGCGGGGGGCTCAGCCTGGAGGACAGTAAATCAGTGTTTTGATATATATATATATATAAAACTCCCAATCCGGAGTTATATAAATCAAGCAGGAGCTCACCCTGACTCCTCCCAAGAAGGTATAGCAAATATAGGTAGGGGCTCACCCTATAAATCCGCAAAAATCCGTAGTAGAAAGCATGAAGCACGCCGGTAAAAACGTGGAATGAAAAAGAAGCAGGACAGCAAGACAAGATGGCGCCTAAATCTTGTGTTTAACCAAAAAAACGCAAGATCCGAGCGCCAAACCCAAGATGGCTGCCGCCATCAGAGAAGAACAAGGGAAGGAAACCAACAACATGGCCGACGAGCCTAGAACCAAGAGGATCACCCCTCCGAGCAAAGGGCAAAAGCAGTCAATAGAAGAGAAAATACCGATAATAGTGACAAAAGCCAAAATAAATAAATAACTAATGGCAATAAGGGAAAAGAAAATAGCAATAAATAACCAATAACAATAAATGAAGAGAATGTTACGTACCTGGCTGCCGGTTCCTCTGGGTCCGCGGATCTTCAGCCGCTGCGGAGAGGAGGGAGACCGCCGGCTTCACCGCAACGGCATCAGCCGCCACGGAGGAGGGGGAGACCCCCCACCTTGCCGCAGCGACCTCCACGGAGAAGGGGGAGACCCCCCGCCCTGCCACAGCAGCTTCAGCCGCCGCGGAGGAGAGGAAGACCTCCCTCCTCCGCAAGACAGCTTCTGCCGCCGCGAGGACGGGGAAGACCCCGCAGCTCCACACGGCGGCCGCCGTCTATTGGAAACCGGTCCGGACCTGCCGCGTGTACTCGTTCCTCATGCCACCTAGTGGCGCCAGCCGGTACTACAGGTCTTTTTAAGAATTTGAGACCTCGCCAATCCCAAGATGGCCGCGGACCGGAAGTGACATAACGGGATTTTGAAATTATGGCGGGAAAACACTAATTGAGGTCCAGACTTCCTCTTCCTATTTAAGAGCCTCAGAAACCTTCCAGCTTTGCCTTCTGATGGTTGTACCTATCTTGCATAGTGTCTTCTCAGTACGCGTTCCTGTTGATTTCCCGTTACCGACCCGGCTTGTTCCTGTTACCGATTCCCTGGTGTTTGACTCTGGCTTTCCTCACGACGATTCTGACCTCTGGCTTCCTGACCTCGGCTTACCCTGCAACGATCCTGACTTCTGGCTTCCTGACCTTGGCTTGCTCATTGGCTATTCTGTACTGGACTCTGGTATCTGTCTATTTGGACTTGCACACGCTGTTCTACCTGATTACAGGTTCTATCTTACGCTGTGCGTGACAGAATCAGAAGGCCAACATGAGACCTGCATCGGTGGGACAGCAGAGCTCCACGGAGGATCGTTTGGATGGGATGGACCACCGTCTGGATCAGTTTGCCCAAGCTCTCCAGACGTTATTGCAACGCACCGACCCAGCACTACAAGGTCCTCAGGCAATTGCGGTTCATCCACCCCCACCGGCACCGGTCCACTCTGTACCTGCTCATCTACCTCCTCCTCAACGTTATGGTGGCGAGCCTGCAGCATGCAGAGGGTTCCTGAATCAGTGTGAGATCCATTTTGAACTTTCGCCTTATGCCTTCCCTACTGAACGGGCCAAGGTGGGCTATGTAATTTCTTTGCTCACTGACAAGGCACTGGCTTGGGCCTCTCCACTTTGGGAAAGAAATGCTCCTCCGGTTCGGTCCTACTCTGAGTTTGTCTCAACCCTGCGCTCGGTGTTTGACGTTCCTGGAAGGAGGAGTACGGCATCCGCATCACTGTTCTCCATCCGCCAAGGTTCCCGTTCTCTCCAGGAGTATTCTATTGAATGCCGTACCCTGATGGCTGAGGTCAACTGGACCAACGAGGCACTAGTCGCCGCATTTCTTAATGGACTATCCGAATCCCTCAAGGATGAGATTGCGGCTAGAGATCTTCCTTCGGATCTGGATGCGGTAATTCAGTACGTCTCCCAGGTGGATTTGCGTCTTCGTGAAAGACAAACTCAACGGGAGAGACTGAGACGACAGGAGAGAGGAACGAGGGACACCGTACGTCAGTTTTCTCAAGCTCCGTCCCCGTCCACTATGCCTGACTCCGTGGAGGAACCCATGCAGCTAGGGGCGGCTAGACTCACGGAACAGGAGAGGAGCAGGAGAAGAAGGGAGGGGTTATGCCTGTATTGCGGCCTTTCGGGGCATTTCCTGAGGAGCTGTTCTAAGAGGCCGGGAAACGCTCGCACCTAGGTAGGCTGAGGGGACCTACTATAGGTGTGATTCGACCATCCCCTGAAACCAAAATCACCCGTATGACAGTTCCGGTTCGTATAGTCTGGGCTAGGGGCTCCGTGGACACCGTGGCCTTCCTGGATTCCGGCGCCGCCGGCAACTTTATTGACTCTGATTTTTGTAAACGGTTCCTGGTTCCCACCCTTCCCTTACCCAACCCGTTGTCTGTGGAGGCTATCGACGGGAGACCGCTCCTTCAGGAGCACATCACTCTTCACACATCGCCTCTTACCCTCTTGGTAGGAGTGGTTCACAGCGAGTCAGTACAGTTATTGGTCATCAGCTCTCCTTCTGTTCCGATTATTTTGGGGTTCCCATGGTTGCGCAATCACAACCCTACGATTGATTGGTTTACGAACCAGATTACGGCTTGGAGCAGCACTTGTATGGACCACTGCCTCTCACCTGTAAAGACTGTTCCTGTGACACTAAGCTCCATTGGAACCTCAGTGCTGCCAGATCAGTATCGTTGTTTCGCGGATGTGTTCAACAAGAAGGAGGCGGAGAAATTACCTCCACACCGACCGTATGACTGTCCCATTGATCTACTCCCTGGTACCATGCCACCCAGGGGTCGGACCTATCCACTTTCGGTCCCAGAGACTAAAGCAATGGAAGAGTATATTGAGGAGAATCTTCGTCGGGGATTTATTCGCCGCTCCACGTCACCCGCTGGAGCGGGGTTTTTTTTTGTCAAAAAGAAGGATGGGGGACTTCGCCCTTGCATCGATTACAGAGGATTGAACAGAATCACCAGACGCAACACGTACCCCATTCCTTTAATTTCCGAGCTCTTCGACAGACTGCGTGGAGCTACTATCTATACTAAGCTGGATCTGCGGGGTGCTTACAACCTTGTTCGAATTCGCGAGGACGATGAATGGAAGACGGCATTTAACACACGATCAGGACATTATGAATACACGGTTATGCCGTTCGGGCTATGCAATGCCCCAGCTGTCTTCCAGGAGTTCATTAACGATTGCCTCAGGGATTTTCTGCAACAGTTCGTCGTAGTATATCTGGATGACATCTTGATTTACTCCTCAGACCTTTCCACCCATCGCACGCAAGTCGCTCAAGTACTAGACCGGTTACGGCAACACGGGCTCTACGCCAAGCTGGAGAAGTGCGAGTTCGAGGTTTGCAAGGTGCTATTCTTAGGGTACGTCATTACCCCGGAGGGGTTTGAAATGGACCCTGCTAAAGTACGTGCTATCAGAGACTGGCCGCAACCTGTGGGTCTGAAACCACTACAACGCTTTTTGGGGTTTGCCAACTACTACAGGCGTTTTATCAGAGACTATTCTAAGATCGCGGCGCCCCTAACGGCTCTCACTAAGAGAGGGGCTGACACGATGGTATGGCCGCCGGCCGCGGTTTCTGCATTCAATCAGTTAAGGGAGAGGTTCACCACAGCTCCTGTACTCCGACATCCGGATCCCCTACTACCTTTTGTCCTGGAGGTAGATGCATCGGAGACTGGGGTGGGGGCTATCCTCTCTCAACGAGCCTCCTACAGTGGGCCACTACACCCATGCGGTTACTTTTCTAGGAGATTTTCTCCGGCAGAGAGAAATTACGATATCGGCAACAAGGAACTCTTGGCTGTCATTTTGGCCTTAGAGGAGTGGCGACATCTTCTGGAGGGTGTACAAGTTCCTACCTTGATCCTGACAGACCATAAGAACTTACAATATATAGAGTCCGCGAAATGTCTGAACCCTCGACAAGCCAGGTGGTCCCTGTTCCTGTCCCGGTTTCCCTTCGTATTGACCTACCGCCCGGGGTCCAAGAATGCCAAGGCCGACGCTCTCTCGCGGATGCATACCTTTCCTGATGAGGAGAATCACGAACCCGAGAGTATTGTACCCACAACAAAGGTCTTGGCTGCTACCCACCTCACCTGTCTCACTCCTCTCGTGGATCGTATTGCCAGGTTACAGTCTCAAGCTCCGGGATCTCTACCTACGGGCAAGCTGTTCGTTCCGGTTCGTTTTAGGTCTCGTGTTCTCCGTTTGTCCCATGGCTCCAGAACGGCAGGACACCCGGGGGTTACACGCACGAGGGATCTCGTTTCCAGAACTTTTTGGTGGCCAGGTTGGGCCAAGGACGTGGTGTTGTTTGTCCGATCCTGTACTAAGTGTGCAGCTAACAAGTCCTCCAGGAGAGCGCCTGCCGGGTTGCTCCGCCCTCTGCCACTTCCCTCAGCACCATGGACACACATTGCTATGGATTTCATTGTCGACTTGCCTAACTCCAGAGGGCATACAGTCATACTCATGGTGGTGGATCGTTTTTCCAAAATGGCTCACATGATTCCATTGAAGAAATTACCTTCTGCTGCTACATTGGCTGATGTCTTCATACGCGAGATCGTCCGGCTCCATGGACTACCTACCGAGATTGTTTCAGACCGAGGCTCACAGTTCATAGCACGCTTCTGGCGTGAATTCACCAAAGCCTTGGGCATTACTCTGGCCTTCTCGTCTGCATACCATCCCCAATCTAATGGGGCAGCTGAAAGGGCTAACCAGCATCTGGAGCAATATCTACGCCTGTTCATTAACAACCACCAAGACAACTGGGTTGATCTACTACCCTTTGCTGAATTTGCCCGTAACAACTCCGTGCAGGAGTCTACAGGGGTATCCTCCTTCTACTGCCTATACGGTTTTCACCCTCAGCCTTTCCCTGGGGCATTTCCCGTCTCTACGGTTCCGGCCCTACAAGAAAGGCTGGTTGCCATCCGGGCTACTTGGTCGTCTGTACAAGAGACACTACGACTCGCGGGCAGGCGACAGGAACTTCAAGCTAATAAGAAACGTTCCCGCCCTCCTGCTTATTTGCCTGGAGACAGGGTTTGGTTATCCACCAGATACCTCAAGCTAAGGGTGCCATCTATGAAGTTGGCTCCGCGTTTCATTGGTCCCTTCCCTATAATTCGCCGGATCAATCCGGTAGCCTATGAACTCCTGTTACCCCGAACACTCCGGATTCCTCGAGTTTTCCACGTCTCCCTCCTGAAACCTCTGGTGTGCAATCGTTTTACCACCGTTAGACCACCACCGGCGGGCACCTCTGTCGCAGATTCCCCTCGACGTTGTCCTCAAATGATTTTGGCTACTCGCAGACAACAAGGGAGTGTACAGTACTTGATTCACTGGAGAGGACTTGGTCCAGAGAGTCGTTCCTGGGTTCCCGCCGCTCGTCTCAACGCCCCCCGTCTGGTACGTGCCTTCCTCGCTAGGAGACGTGTGGGTCTTGCCAGGGGTCGCCCGGTGGTCGCCCCTTCGAGGGGGGGTACTGTTACGTACCTGGCTGCCGGTTCCTCTGGGTCCGCGGATCTTCAGCCGCTGCGGAGAGGAGGGAGACCGCCGGCTTCACCGCAACGGCATCAGCCGCCACGGAGGAGGGGGAGACCCCCCACCTTGCCGCAGCGACCTCCACGGAGAAGGGGGAGACCCCCCGCCCTGCCACAGCAGCTTCAGCCGCCGCGGAGGAGAGGAAGACCTCCCTCCTCCGCAAGACAGCTTCTGCCGCCGCGAGGACGGGGAAGACCCCGCAGCTCCACACGGCGGCCGCCGTCTATTGGAAACCGGTCCGGACCTGCCGCGTGTACTCGTTCCTCATGCCACCTAGTGGCGCCAGCCGGTACTACAGGTCTTTTTAAGAATTTGAGACCTCGCCAATCCCAAGATGGCCGCGGACCGGAAGTGACATAACGGGATTTTGAAATTATGGCGGGAAAACACTAATTGAGGTCCAGACTTCCTCTTCCTATTTAAGAGCCTCAGAAACCTTCCAGCTTTGCCTTCTGATGGTTGTACCTATCTTGCATAGTGTCTTCTCAGTACGCGTTCCTGTTGATTTCCCGTTACCGACCCGGCTTGTTCCTGTTACCGATTCCCTGGTGTTTGACTCTGGCTTTCCTCACGACGATTCTGACCTCTGGCTTCCTGACCTCGGCTTACCCTGCAACGATCCTGACTTCTGGCTTCCTGACCTTGGCTTGCTCATTGGCTATTCTGTACTGGACTCTGGTATCTGTCTATTTGGACTTGCACACGCTGTTCTACCTGATTACAGGTTCTATCTTACGCTGTGCGTGACAGAGAAATAGCAATACATAAAAGAAAGGTGAACAGAGCAATATTTAATGAAAAGCAGAAAATCTATAATAAAGGTATAATGTAGGTAAATACTTATATGAAAATGCAGGAGATAAACTCCAAATAAGGAATAGACTGACCTTGCTAGCCAAGGTGAGCAGCAAAGAAAGAGGAAGAAGGAAGATTGTTCAGGGTTTATATACCTGCCTGGTGTTGTTTCTATTGGTTGTTTCCATTCGTTTGTTAAGTCTTTCTTTGCTGCTGTTGGTGAGAGTAAAGGAAGATATGCAAAATCGGAAGACTCCTTATATTATTCTTTGAAACAAATACCTGTCAATACCTTAATTCTCTATGGTTTACTTTATTCTGCATTACTGATCTTGAGACCAAAATAATACCTATGAAATCCTCTTGCAATATTCTCTTCAATCAAAATAAATCTCAAGAGTATGAAGAATAAAACAGTACAGCTTACAAAAATGAGGGTCAAAACAAATAAATCATAGTTTTCTAAATAACTAAAAATAAAAATAAATGATGCAACTCTTGTGGGACCAAAACAACAATACTGGCTCCAAATGTGTTTAATAATGCCATGTAATATCATGTATGAATTATTCCACTAATTTGTAGATATGATCTTTTTCAAAGAATCATATGCTGTCATTTGAAACAAAAACTGAAACTTTATACTGCTGCTGAGACATCATAATTTTATTTTAACCCCTTCGTGACAAAGGCTGATTTTACTTTTTGTACCCTTCGTGACAATGGCCTTTTTAACATTTCTGCGCTGCTTGTGTTTAGCTGTAATTTTCTTCTTTCCCGTTTACTGAACCCACACACATTAGATATTGTTTTTTTCAGGACAAGAAGGGCTTTCTTTAGATGACATTGTTTTGATTGTATCATATTATTTACTACTAAAAAAAGTATAAAATATGGTGAAAAATTTAGAAAAAAATGACTGTTTCTAACTTTTAGTTGAAAAATCTTTTACTCATCTATAAAAGGTAATGAAGAAACATGCTAAATGGATTCTACTATTTGTCCTGAGTTTAGAAATACCCAATCTTTTTATGTTTTTTTGCTTTTTTCCACCCATTATGGGGCAATAAGTACAGGTAGCGTTTTGCTATTTCAAAGCCATTTTTTCCAAATCTGGTAATTCTTCCCCCCATGTGCCATTTCGGGTATCTTTGAACCCGGCCAATGCAATTTACCCCATCAAATCATATATTTTTGAAAACTAGACAGCCCAGGGTATTCCAAATGCTAGTATTTTAACTATTTCCATGCACCATATCTACCACCAGTTTTTGTCAAACTTTGTGGTAGTCATTTTTTTGCATTTGTTTTATCACACACATTTTACTTTAGGTATGAATAAACAGGTTCTGGTATATGTCACTATCACAAAACACCCCAATATGTGTTCAGCAACATCTCCTGAGTACAGTGATACCTCACATGAATGATTTTGCCTGGCTGTTTGGGGGCAAAAGGGCCACATTTGGGGCATGCGCATTTTTCAATGTTGAACTTTGGCATTTGGGGATCCACTGCCCATGCCCTATTTGGTACATCTTTGAGTCGGGCCATTTCAGTGTGCCCAATAAACCCATATATTTTTGAAAACTAGACACCCCAGGGTATTTCAAATGCTAGTATTTTAACTCTTTCCATGCACCATATCTACCACCAGTCTTTGTCAAACTTTGTGGTAGTCATTTTTTTGCATTTGGTTTTCCACACACATTTTACTTCAGGTATGAATTAAAAAGTTCTCGTATATGTCACTATCACAAAACACCCCAATATGTGTTCAGCAACATCTCCTGAGTACAGCGATACCTCACATGAATGATTTTGCCTGGCCGTTTGGGGGCAAAAGGGCCACATTTGGGGCATGCGCATTTTTCAATGTTGAACTTTGGCATTTGGGGATCCACTGCCCATGCCCTATTTGGTACATCTTTGAGCCGGGCCATTTCAGTGTGCCCAACAAAACCATATATTTTTCAAAACTAGACACCACAGGGTATTTTAAATGCTGGTATTTTAACTCTTTGCATGCACACATTTTACCACCAGCACGTTTTCAAAGTTTGCAGTAGTATTTTTGTGTGTGTATTTTTCCCACACACACCTACTTTATGTATGAATTTACAGCTCCTGGTATATGCCGCTGTCACACGACACCCCATAATGTGTTCAGCAACATCTCCTGAGTGCAGTGATATCCCACATGCATGGGTGTGTCATTTTTGTGGGAACTAAAAGGCCACATTTGGTACGTGTGCATTTTTCTAATTGGAAATTAGGTGTGTGGCCATCCTTCCCCCGGTGTTAATTGGGACGTTGTTGAACCTGGCCAATTCAATTTACCCCATCAAATCATACCTTTTTTAAAAGTAGACACCCCACGGGCATTTAATATGCCAGTATTTTAACTCTTTCCATGCGAGAATTGTTTTAAGCTAATATGCTAATTTTAGGACTTGCTCACAAAAATATATTTTTTATATATATATATTTTTTTTTTTATTTTTTTTTTTAAATTTTAACATTTTTTTTCAACTTGGAGGTTCCCCTGATAGTGACATCAGTGGGAAATGATTTTTACATTTTACTAGTTTTTTACTATTTTTTTTCTAATTATTATTAATTTTATTTTATTTTTTAATTTATTTTTACTAATCACACTGTGATTAGAAAGCTGGGTTCCATTGACTTGCATGGTGAATGCAGTACCTGTATTCAACCTGCAAGTCGATCGCCTCCTAAACGCTTTTAAAACGGGCGTCCGCCGCCATACAAAGTATGGCGGATGTTGACGCCCCGTGGAGGGGCCAGAGATGGCCCCTTCGTTCCGATCGCGGCGTTGCTGAATGCCTCGAGGTCGAGGCATTCAGCAACGTTTTTTGGGTGCAGAAAGCGAAAACAGATCGCTTTCTGCACCCGTTTAAAGACGTGCCGGTCCTGGCACGTCAATTGTCGTAAAGCACATGCTTTTCCGTGTCGTGCCAGGACCGGCAATTGTCGTTAAGGGGTTAAATATAAACAAAATAAAAATAAACAAATATAAGTGAAAGTGAAAGCTGAATTTTCAGTCCAGAATTTTCATTTCAGTCCATTCCTACTATATACTAACCCAGACACTGAAGTGGTAGGCCTACACCACATCAATGTTTGGATTAGTATATAGTGATAGGGGTTATGCTGCTTTATTGTCAATGTCTGGCTTAATGTAGTGATATGTGGTGTTATGCTGTACCACCGTCAGTGCGTGCCTCAGTATATAATGATAAGTTATCCTGTACCACTGTCAATATCTGCCTCAGTATATAATGATAACAGTAATCCTATACCACCATCATTGTTTGCCTCGGTATATAATGATAACAGTTATGCTGTACCACCGTCATTGTTTGCCTCAGTATAGAATAATAGTTATGCTGTACCACCATTAATGTTTGCCTCAGTATATAATGATAGCAGTTATGCTGTACCACCGTCAATGTCTGCCTCAGTATATAGTGACAGGTGTTATGCTGTACCACCGTCAGTCTGCCTTAGTATACAATGATAACAGTTATGCTGTACCCCTGTCAATGTTTGCCTAACAATAGAAGCTATGCAGTTTTAAAGTGTGTGTGTTGGGGGGGTGCCACATACAGGATCCACCCTAGGTGCCAAATACTCTAGGTACGCCCCTGCTTGAAGTCTCCTGACATGGAAGAATTGTTGCCCTTAAAATGATGGCTCTGTAAAAAATCTTATACATCATGAGAACGGTTCCCTTACTGGTTTCTTTAACCCCTTGAAGACAATTGACGGTCCAGGCACGTCACGCAAAAACATTCACCTAGTGACTTGACTTGCCAGGACCCTCATGGATTTAAACTGGTGTAGAAAGAGATCTACGTTCACTTTCTGCACCCAAAATGTGTTTTGTCTAGGCATTCAGCAATACAGAGATCGGCATCAGGGGCCATATCTGGCTCCTCCCCAGGGCGTTAGCGTCCGCCATACATCAACGATTGCCTCCTAAACTTCGATGGTGTTGCTGAAATGCCTCGATGGCATTCAGCTACAGTGAACACACACCTCAGGACATGCTGCCACTGTGAGGTTTTGCCACTCGCAAGACGGCGGCACGTTAGACCCTCCTAAGAACTCTGGCTCCCTTTGCAGGTTGAATACAGGTACTACATTCCATCATCAAAGTCAATAAAGCCCAGCTTTCTAATCACAGTGTGATTAGTAAAATAAATTTAAAAAAATAAGAAAAAATTCAAAATAGTTAATATATATATATATATATATATATATATATATACCGTATTGGCTCGGATATAGGCCGCCCCCGTATATAGGCCGCACCCTAAAAGTTTGGTGCTTTTTTAAAGAAAACGTTTTTTTCTTTAAAAAAGCACCAAAAAGACATGCTGCCACTCTGTCTCCCCCCCGAGATATGCTGTCACTGTCCTCCTCCCCCACCGAGATATGCTGCCACTATCCTCCTCCTCCTCCCCCCCGAGATATGCTGCCACTGTCCTCCTCCTCCCCCCCGAGATATGCTGCCACTGCCCCCCCCCTCCGAGATATGCTGCCACTCTGCCCCCCCCCGACTTACCAGAGCAGACTCGCGGGTGTCTCGCGGGGCCGGCGGGGGACATCTACACAATATGCGTATACAACTTCCGGTGCCGGCACTCAGCGGATGTGCCGGCACCGGAAGTTGTATACGCGTATTGCGTAGATGTCCCCCGCCGGCCCCGCGAGACACCCGGGAGTCTGCTCTGGTAAGTCTTGGGGGCAGAGGTAAAACGCATCGTGCAGACGGTCACCGGCTGCGGCGATGTGGGTAAACAACCTCTGCAGCCGGTGACCGTCCGCACGATGCGCTTAGACAACCTCCCGTGCCGGCACGCCCCCCGTGGAAAGTGCTGGCAGGGGAGGCTGTCTGAGCGTATCAGAGAGTGGGATGCAGGTCCCCTGCACCGCTGCGGGGGATCTGTATCCTAACCCCGCTGCCTGCCCGGCGCCCGGGACTGCATGTCCCGGGCGTCGGGCGCTAGACTCCGAATATAGGCCACACCCCCACTTTAAAGACTTAAAGTGGGGGGAAAAAGTGCGGCCTATATTCGAACCAATACGGTATATATATATATATGAGCAAGTCCTAAAATTAGCACTATATCTTCAAACAATTCTCTCATGGAAAAAGTTAAAATACCGTCATTTAGCCCATGTTGTTTGTTTTTAAAAAAATGTATGATTTGATGGGGTAAATTGAATTGGCTGAATTCAACAATGTCCCAATTAACACAGGGGGAAGGATGACCACATGTCACAATCTTACAATCTGAAAAATGCACACATCCCAAATGGGGCCTTTTAGCCCCCAAACAACCCAACAAACCCATGCATGTGGGGGATCACTGTACTCAGGAGATGTTGATGAACACATACTGGAGTGTTTTGTTACAAATACCAGGACCTGTAAATACATACCTAAAGTACAATGTGTGTGGGGGGAAAATACACACACAAAAAATATTACTGCTAATGTTGACAAACGCTGGTGGTAAAACGCGTGTGCATTGAAAGAGTTAAAATACAAGCATTTGAAACACCCTGGGATGTCTAGTTTTCAAAAATATAAACATGCACAGGTCACTCCTATCCTCAAGAAGCCCTGCCTTGATCCAAATTCCCCTGCTAACTACCGCCCCATATCACTACTTCCAATCACATCTAAACTACAACCGTCTAACCCACTTCCTGTCCTCCTGAAACTCCTCTCACCAAGGTCACAAATGACCTTCTATCTGCTAGAAACAATGGCCACTACTCTATCCTAATCTTACTTGACCTGTCTGCTGCTTTTGACACAGTCGATCACCCCCTCCTCCTACAGACTCCCAGCTCTCTTGTTCTCCGTGACACTGCTCTCTCCTGGATTAACTCATATCTTTCCAACAGATCCTTCTCTGTGTCTTTTGCTGGCGACTCCTCCTCTTCTATGCCTCTGTCTTTTGGAGTGCCTCAGGGTTCTGTCCTGGGTCATCTACTTTTCTCCACCTACACTTCCTCACTTGGAAAACTTATTAACAGCTTTGGCTTCAAATACCACCTCTATGCAGATGACACACAAATCTATCTCTCCACCCCCAATCTCTCTGCATCTGTCCTCTCTCAGATCCTGGATGGCCTCTCACCACCTCAAGATAAATATGTCTAAGACTGAGCTCCTTCTAATCCATCCCTCTAACTCTATTCCCCTTTCTGACCTTTCTATCACTGTCAATGGTATAACTATCTCTTCTTCACCACAAGTCCGCTGCATCGGAGTGACTCTAAACTCAAATATATCTTTTATCCCTCACATGAAATCACTCTTTAAATCCTGCCACAACCAACTACACAACATTTTCAAAATTCGTCGATTCCTGACAGCCAGCACTGCAAAACAACTCATCCACTTCCTTGTAATCTCCCGTCTAGACTACTGCAACAACCTACTTACTGGCCTCCCTCTCTCCCGACTATCCCCCCTCCAGTCTGTTCTCAATGCCTCTGCCAGACTAATTTATGTCACCCGATGCTCTGCATCTGCCGCACCTCTCTGTGAGTCCCTCCACTGGCTCCCCATCCATAGCAGTATTAAATTCAAAATACTAACTCTATCCTACAAAGCTCTAACTAATGCCACTCCCCTCTACCTATCCTCCCTCATCAGCAAATATACTCCAGCCTGCCATCTAAGATCCAACAATGACCTGCTCCTTGCATCTTCACTTATCACCTCCTCCCATGCCCGCCTAAAGGATTTCTCTCGCGCAGCACAAACCCTCTGGACTCTCTTTCCCGTGCTGTCTGACTCTCACCAACTCCTTCAAACACTTCCTAAAAACCTTTCTCTTCAGGGAAGCCTACCACTGACATAAACATCAAAACTTCTCTCTCACCCACTTACAATCCTTAACTCGACCTACATTAACATCATTCACTACCACGCAGTCCTCACCTCCTGTTTCTCACCCTTTATTCACCTAGATTGTAAGTTCCTGCAGGAACAGGGCTCTTCATTCCTCTTGCATCTGTATGTCAATTGCTGTATTGTACTCATCGTTATCTGTAACATTTTCATGCGGAATCTGTCGGTGCTTTATTATGCTTTTTATAAAAGTATAATAATAATAATAATAATAACTTCATGTTTGCATTTACTTTATGGTTTTTTTTTACATGAAAATAGTAAGAATATATTATGAGGTTAAAGTCAACATGGTATTGTATATAATAATATGAGCATTCTTCAAAAACATTTATGGCACATTTATTTGGATTACTTATTATATTTTATTTCGGATATGTCAAAACGTGTACAAGTCTTCTATAGTTTCAAGTCGTTTATTTTAGTATCTGCAAATGCATTATGATAAAGAAACTGCTCATATTGCATGACTTTTTCCCTGCGAGATATGTACTCAAAGTGTCAAAATCTGTTTCTTGAGAATTTTATTGTCCATTTTTTATATCTGAATTTATATATGCTTGCACTGATGTCAGATGAATAAACAAAGGACAAATGATACTACATAACAGTTAGATGTGCCATGTATTCTATTAAACCTTGTGATTAAATGTTTTTTCTTTAACTTAATGAGCAATGTTTACCACACAGAAGCATTATTGGTAAATTAATGGATGAGTTAGCCCTAATTTCCCTATGAAAATAAATCATATGAGAAAGTCAGTGTGTGTGTTTACATGCAAGTGAGTGCTCATTGGACATGTAGAAGAAGAACTTTCAACAAGCACTGAATTCCCACATTCTTTGGGAGACATTCTAGGAGTTTGTTTGTTACACTGGAAAATATATTTGCTGTTGATTACAATACCATTAGTATCTAATGATGGTACTTGAACCACAATATAAATGAGGGTTAATAATCTACACTATTACTGAAAAATTTAAATATTTCCAGTAATCATTGTATGCAACTATTATCATCTGTTTAATATTTCATTACATTTACCAAAACAGGGCTAAATGCTTTCTACCAACTGATTTAGACTTGGTGAAGACAACTTGCTGAACTTCAAACCGAGCATCAGAATGTGGAAGAAAGGGGATTAAAGTGACTTTGAATGTGGCATAGTTGTTGATGCTAGACAGGCTGGTCTGAGTATTTCAGAAAATGCTGATCTACTGGGATTTTCATGCACAACCATCTCTAGGACAACATGTTGATCCTTGAAGCAGATGGGTTACAACAGCAGAAGACCACACCGGGTGCCACTCCTGTCAGCTAAGAACAGGAAACTGAGGCTACAATTCGCACAGGCTCACCAAAATTGGACAATGGAAGACTGGAAAAACGTTGCCTAGTTTGATGAGTATCGATTCCAGCTGTGACATTCAGATGGGAGGGTCAGAATTTGTAAACAACATGAAAGCATGGAGCCATCTTGCCTTGCATCAACGGTTCAGGCTGATGGTGGTGGTGTAATGGTGAGGGGGACATTTTCTTGGCACACTTTGGGCCCCTTAGTACCAATTGTGCATACTTACCTGAGTATTGTTGCTGACCATGTCCATCCCTTTATGGTCACAGTGTACTCATCTTCTGATGGCTACTTCCAATAGGATAATGCACCATATCATGAAGCTCACATCATCTCAAACTGGTTTCTTGAACATGACAATGATTTCATTGTACTCCACAGTCACCAGATCTCAATCCAATAGAGCACCTTTGGGATGTGGTGGAACGGGAGATTTGTGGAGCTGACAAAGCTGCAGCAACTGCATTTTGTCATCATGTCCATATGCACCAACATCTCTGAGGAATATTTCCAGCACCTTGTAGAATGTATGCCATGAAGAATGAAGGCTGTTCCACTCCGGTACTACCAAGGTGTACCTTGTTTTTCTTGATTTTGTAGAAGATAGAATCACATAGTTACATGGCAAATGAATTTAGACTATTTCATTTCAGAAATGACAGATGCCATATTCACAATGGTGTCTAATATTTTGTGTAATAATCTGCATGCCCCCCTTGCTGATTGAGTGTAACTGACCAGCACACCATAGGGAGACATTTGCTAGATCAAAACCAGAATGGTTACAGCCATATATGGTCAAGTTGTATAGAGTTGGGGGGTTAAGAAGTCAGATGACGAATGTAAAATGGAAGTGGTACGTAAAGGAAGGCTGGCAGGCTGAATGCTCATTACCATTTTCAATAAACGTAGAATTGAGTCAGAATTGAGAATTGAGCATTTCAGTGACACCATTGAAGCTTAGGAGGCCATTGTACCTTTTGCCTAATAATGCTCCCTTGATGTTCACCTCATACTCCATAGTATTTCTGAGCCAGGTACCTACCTAGCCCAATTTACAGCATTTTCAGTATTAATTCTAACATTTCCTATGCCTGAGGCATACATTAAATGGCAGTTGTGTGTAAATAAATCCAAATTATCATCTGGGACAATTTGTCTCTAAAGGCTGTTCTAGGCAAAGGGACCAGCATGAGCCTATAAAGTCAGGATTCCACCCTGTCAGCCAGGAATCTGTATTAAATTCTAGTTGTCATAGCCACGGCAGCCTCTATAGGCCGCCTGTCTGTACACAGTACCGTGTAGGCTAACGAGCCGACCAGCTGGATCTGCTTCCCTGGGTGTAAACCTACCCCTTAAGTAGCTGCTGACTCCTGCAAATGGGGCCTTTGCATTGCAGTATAGAAGCCTATTGCTGTGGCTCTGTACCAGGTCCTGAATGGTTCCTTGCATCCTGCTTCTGATCTTCGGCTTCTGACCCGCCTTGATTTTGTCCACTCTCCTGCATACCGTATATGGCTTTTCTGAGCCCAGCTACACAGAGCGGGCCCCTGCCAGTTCAGCTATTTAGAGTGGCTTCCTGCCGTGTACCCTGCCAGAATGGCTTCAAAGTCATGTGCCCTGCCAGAGGGCTTCCAAGTCATGTGCCCTGCCAGAAGGGCTTCCTGCTGTGTGCCCTGCCAGAAGGGCTTCCAAGTCATGTGCCCTGCCAGAAGGGCTTCCAAGTCATGTGCCTAGTGTTTCCTATTTTATTAAGTCAAAATTAAGATAATATCATGCATTTGTTTGGACCTATTTTTTATTTTTTTAAATGTTTTACTCATCTATTCTAAAACCTGCTAAATAGCTTCTACTATTTGTCCTGAGTTTAGAAATACCCAATGTTTTATGTTTTTTTGCTTTTTCTGCAAGCTATAGTGCAATAAGTACAAGTAGCCTTTTGCTATTTCCATTTTTTTTTTTCCAAATCTGCCCCAATTCTGCCCCATGTGCTATTTCGGGTGAAAATAAGACACCCCAAGGTATTTTAAATGCTGCTCTTTTAAGCCTTTCCATGCACTAATTCTACTACCACCCTTTGTCGAACATTGTGGTAGTAATTTCATTTGGGATTTTTATCACACAAATTGTTCTTCAGATATGAATTTATAGTGCCTGGCATATGCCACTGTCAAACAACACCCCAATATGTTTTCAGCAACATCTTTCGAGCACAGTTATACCAGCCATGGGTTTGTTGGGTTGTTTGGGAGGTAAAATGCCACATTTGGGAAGTGCGCATTTTTTTTACTTGAAGCTTTGACATTTGGTCCTTCTGCCGCCATGTCCTATTTGGGACATCTTTGAAGCTGGTCAGTTCAATTTATCCCATCAAACCATATATTTTTGAAAACTAGACACCCCAGGGTATTTTAAATGGTGGTATTTTAACCCTTTCCACGCAATAATTTTACCACCAGCCTCTGTCAAATTTTGTGGTGGTATGTTTTGTGTGGTTTTTTTCCCACACACTTTGTACGTCAGGAATAAATGTACCAGTCCTGGTATATGTCACTGTCAAACAATACCCCAATATGTGTTCAGCAAAATCTCTTTAGTACAGTGATACCACGTTTGCATGGGTTTGTCTGGTTGTTTGGGGGCTAAAAGGAAGTATGCTTTTTTCCATATTGGTCAGTCTGTGCCTATGCTCTTTCTTTGAACCAAGCCACTCCAGTTTACCTCATCAAACCATTTTTTGTAAAGTAGACACCCCTTGGGTTTTTGAAATGCTAGTATTTCAGCTCTTTCCATGTCACGATTTTTGGGAAGATACAGAGCTAATGTTTAGCACTTGCTCATAATAAACGGTATTTTTTTATTTGATTTCATTAGACTTTTTACATTTTGCTGGAACTAGATGGTTCCCTTGATGGTGACATCACTGCATAATTTTAATTATTTTTTAGCTGTTTTTATTTTTCCTATTTTGGTAATTTTTTTTTTTTATATTTTACTAATCACATTGTGATTACAAAGCTGGGCTCCATTGACTTGCATGGTTGAATGCAGTACCTGTATTCAACCTGAAGCCAGAGTTCTCAGGAGGGTCTGGAGAGACCCTCTTGGAAATGTGTTTATTTTTTCAAAGCACACCCCCATCTTGCGAGTGGCAAAATCTTTTCCAGTGGCAGTTGTGACTGCTCTCAACAACAGTCACAGTGCATCCTGGGGTGGGTGTTCTGTCTCGCTATCGACCATTGTAACACATATATATGATCCTTTGATGTACTTGTATTTGTCATTACCATTTTCAATAAACGGAGAATTGAGTCAGTGTAAAAGATTCTAACACATTTAACATCTCTTTTAACCCTAGTAATATGAAATGGACCATATATAATTATTGGTATAGGCAATAGTCAAAGATATGTAATCATTGTTCATAAATAAATGATTATTAAGATATATTAATATGTTTCAATGATAGGCTTCAAGGTTTCCTTGACCTTAAAATATGGAATGAAGGATTTGCTGAACAGGCATTCTATAGATAGGATAGAAGCTTGCTAATGCATGGTATAGTTGTAACTCTAAAAGGGCATTACAGTATGCGTACAGCCACCACCTAAAATAGGGTTTAGACGTGTAAAGATCTTAGTGAGCATGTTTACCCAATTAGGTGAAGACCAATAGACTGACAAGACTGACATCATTATTCAAACCGTGTATATAAGTTAAGGCCTTGGAGAAGCATAGGAGGAGAGGTAGAGGGGAGATGTACTTGCCATCCACGGACTCTTCTCGTCCCAACACTCCCTCCCTCCATCCTCAGGAATGCATAGGACAGATGTCATGAACTAAATTCCTCTCCAAGGTTTTGTAAGACTTGTTTTATATTATTTTTGTTATCTACTTTTTATATTCTTCTTCTATTTTTTGTTCGTATTAAATGTTTTACCTTTGTTTGCATCTAAGTGACTCTGCCTATTTTTGACGCACATACATTTATATGTGTTCCAATTATTTGAAGTTTGTATTGGCCTTATACATTTTATTACAGTCAGAATTGAGAATTGAGCATTTCAGTGACACCATTGAAACTTAGATGGCCATTGTACCTTTTGCCTAATACTTGTTCCAGAATGTTTGCCGCCAGCCCTGACCTCTGCTTCCAGTTTAGACTACGTCTTTAGCCCGGCCCTTTTGTACTTCGCCTTCATATTTACTTGCCCTAGTACATCCATTCACTATCACCACAGTTGTTTCTATGTTTTCAGCTGTTCTCCATTTGTGTATCTATACTTCTTGCCTATGGACTCCATCATCCACTGTAAGAGACCCCATCATTACAGTTTAACAACCTATGGGCAAATGGATACCAATTAGTAAAAATACCCCACCAACAATAGGTATATTAGACATTGATTTCGCACAATCTCCAATAATATTGTCCTTATGTAGAACTGTTGTTCCTTCCGTGAGCGTTTATATTTGTGAGCGGTTGATATATGTTGAGTTTTAAGCTCCAATAACCACCTCCTATAGGACCAATGATATTCATGCAAAAATCATGTCACGTAAAAGATATTAACTCCACCTCTCACAGTCACTATTTATCCTTGGAGTATGGAATTTGTACTGCAAGCCACAAGATGATGTTCAATTCAGACATCGGTGTGGTTACATGTCTAGTGCAGGCAACAATATTATTATTGTCCTGTAATGCAGTAGCTCGCTTCATACAGTATATCAGCAACTGGTATGTGGCATTAACAGGAAAGCATTGTTGGACATGAACTGCATCAATGCTTATGGAAAGGATCAGGAAGAGGAGGAATGTGTAGACCCACACTATGTCTGAGGAGTCAATTTGGTGGCAGGAACATAAATAGGATGATTATCACGATGCAATAACACAACATATGTAGTTCCCACCACTTTACTCAAGATATCCCCTGGTTTAAGGTTTTTACCATGGTGGTGAACCTATATCGTTAAACCTTTACTCCCAAACCCCCCTCTTCCCTGGGTTGAGTTAGGTACAAAATGACATTATATAATATGGGATGTGGCAGCTTTTTCCACAAATAAATTATGCTGTTCTATAATTTTTATTGATAATCACCACAGTTTCCCATTGTGAAATACCAGCTCAACCTCACCCTGATAATCAGGATTAAACACTTCCCCCACCACTGCCACATTTTTTTCACCACTGGACTGCATCATGCTGTAATTCTCCAATAGGTGCCTTTTGGAACATTCACTCATATGCTCAGTCTAACATTTATCACATGCTTAGGCTCTCTTTTTTCACTTGCATGTAACTTTTGTCACTTGGTCTGATGATTATACATGGCTGTCAAAGAAAATTCAAAATAAATATGAATATCCACAGGCAGTGGAGACTCTAGAAACAATATATAGGGGGGACACAAAAGATACCACAGTCAAAACTGGGGGGGCATTAATAATTTCCACCATTAAATCATACCACTGAAAAAATCATATATATATATATATATATATATATATATATATATATATATATATATATAATATTCCCAAAAGTAATGATACTTTTGTTATTGGACTAACATAATACTTCAACATGGGAAGCCTGAAGCCACAAATAAATAACACAATACCTTAACTTTTCCACTAAATGATTTCTGGGCCTTGAAAGTTTTGTTCCCTGAAGTCACTACAAATTCAGGAGGGCATTTTATCTCTGTATATAGCTCTGCCACCTAGACAAACACACCAGGACAGTCTCTGCCACACCAACTACCAAACACACACACAAGGACAGGCTCGGCCACACCAACATCCAGACACATGCACCAGAAAAGGCTCTGCCACACCAACATCCAAACACACACACACCAGGACAGGCTCTGATACACCAACATCCAGACACACAGCAGGACAGGTTCTGTCACACCGACACCCAAACCAGGACAGGCTCTGCCACACCGACACCCAAACACACACCCCAGGACAATCTCTGCCACAATGACACCCAAACACACACCAGGACAGGCTCTACCACACCAACACCCCGACACACACACCAGGACAGGCTCTGACACACTGACACCCAGACAGACACACCAGGACAGGCTCTGCCACACTGACATCCAGACACACACCAGGACAGGCTCTGCCACACCGACACCCAAACACACACCAGGACAGGCTCTGCCACACCAACACTCATACACACACACCAGGACAGGCTCTGCTACACTGATAACCAAAATATACAAACAGCAGGACACAATCTATGACACAGACATCTACACCAGGATGGAAATTCCACACTGCATTGTTGTTGATACCCCTCTTAGTGTTTTTGCCCCTTGTGTATTGATGCCTCAGCCAGCACCCTTTTTAGTATAGATTAATGTGGTGCCCCCACACCCTTGTATGATCTCCTCCAGCCAGCACTATTTGTATTAATGCCCCCGGCGAGCCCCTCCCTTTATTATTGATTTATGTGATGGCCCCATCACATATATGCATTAGACATGCATTTTTAACTATCATAATAAGTACTTATCACTTGAAATTGAAATATGATTTCAAAATAACAGCTGAACTGGCAGTTTCTTTAATATATTATTTATTATATATATTAATATTAGGCCCTGCCGCCGATATATATATATATATATATATATATATATATATATATATATATATATATATATATATAGATAGATATATATATTAGACCCTGCTGCCTATAGCAGGTATAGATCCACACATTAACATACAAGCCCAGCTTTGCATGTATAGATCAATTGAAATTCACTTGTGAACTCAGCATTGAGGGTATAGATCAAATAAACAGAATCAGACATACAAATCCTGCAGGTATACAATTATAATGTATGGAAACATAGCATTGCAGGTATAGATCAACTGCAAATCACATGTAAACTCAGCACTGAGGGTATAGATCAAATAAATACACGGAAACAGCACTGCAGGTAATGATCAACTAAATATGACATACAAGCCCTGTATTTGCAGGTATACATAAATAATGTATGGAAACATAGCATAGCAGATATGGATCTATAGAATAACACAAAAGCACAGCTTTGTGGGTATAGATCAATTGGAATTCACATAAAAACACAGCATTAAAGGTATAGATAAACCCCCACTTGGTATTTAGAGCTCACACAATAAAACACAACAAAACAATTACAAACAGAAAGCTCAGCTGGACATAAGGCAATGGATTCAACATGGTTTTGTGTAAATAGCTTCATTCTACAATACCATATTATTCACAATGGTTGCATAATAGAGTTATTGCATTTTTCCAGCATACCTGGAATGCATAAGGGAAACTGGGGGCAAAGGCAAACTCTGTCCCCAGTTTCCCATAGGCATCTTTGTCACTAAACATGGGACCAAAGATGCCTATGGGAAACTAGGGGCAGTGTTTTCCTTTGCCCCCAGTTTCCCATAGGCATCTTTGTCACTAAACATGGGACCATGGTAAGCTATTTACTGACAATGATGCCTATGGGAAACTGGGGACAGAGTTTGCCTTTGCCCCCAGTTTCCCATAGGCATCTTTGTCACTAAACATGGGACCATGGTAAGTTATTTACTGACAAAGATGCCTATGGGAAACTGGGGACAGAGTTTGCCTTTGCCCCCAGTTTCCCATAGGCATCTTTGTCACTAAACATGGGATCAAAGATGCCTATGGGAAACTGGGGACAGTGTTTTCCTTTGCCCCCAGTTTCCTATAGGCATCTTTGTCACTAAACATGGGACCATGGGGAGCTATTTAGTGACAACAATGCCTATGGGAAACTGGGGACAGAGTTTGCCTTTGCCCCCAGTTTCCCATAGGCATCTCTGTCACTAAACATGGGACCATGGGGAGCTATTTACTGACAAAGATGCCTATGGGAAACTGGGGGCAAAGGCAAACTCTGTCCCCAGTTTCCCATAGGCATCTTTGTCACTGAACATGGGACCATGGGGAGCTATTTAGTGACAAAGATGCCTATGGGAAACCGGGGACAGAGTTTCTCACCAGTTTCCCATAGCCATCTTTGTCCCAGCCTCCCACTGCCAACCATGCCCCCAGTTTGTCAATTTACCTGACTGAAGACACGCGGCCTGACAGTGGACTCTGCTGAATTCCCGCTGCCAAGTTTCTCCACTCACTTCACTGAACGGGGCTGGCACCGCCCCACAAAGGTAATTGAGCCGTGCTGACGCCGCCCACGAATGTTATTGAGCGGCGCCGGCTGACTCAATTCAATTTCAAATCGACAGGGGCGTTATTTTAAGAATACACCCCAGTCGATCCGAAATAGATTTGAGTCAGCTGGCCAGCCCGGCTCAATAACCTTCGTGGGTGATGACAGCCCCGTTCAGTGAGGTGCACTGTCCCGGATTGAATCCGGGACATTTGGTTCCAAATTCGGCGGGGGGCAAGGAATAACCTAGGGGGGGCAATTGCCCCCCCTTGCAGCGACGCCACTGTCCACAGGCCCAATCAATATTTAATTTTCATGTCCCTTTTTCCAAATGCTTTCCTATTCTTCTAGGCCTTCCCAAATTGGGGTGTCCTTTATTTTACAACCTATCTCAAAATAGGGGCCCATTTTGCCAGCCCTTGGCAAATTACCCAACTTCCATACAGATAAAGGCTTTATGGCGTGAGACAGTTTGTTCGATTACAGCAGCTACTCAGTAAATTGGCTTGATCTACTGTGACAATGTCATAGTAACAGCATTTCTTCATGGGGCGTCAAGGCAAATGTGTGCGACCATCTCTGCTGTTTCCCAACTTTAACATAGACGTTGGTGAACCAGGCATTTATCTTATCTTTTTCTGAGAAATCACTGCAGCTGGGTGCATTCTTAAAGTAGACTCTTCTGGCTCCAGGACTACTTCTTCCAACATATCAACATATCTAGGTGGAAACACCTGTGTGTCCTGGTCTGGCACGTTGTTGCAGGTACCATTTCTATTTAATAATGGTTGCTTCTTGGGCTCTACCCATTTTTGTTCCAGCTCCACTTTCTCCTACCCAGCTCATGATTGGAATCTCTGTCTTTAAAGTATCTGGCTGATCCCCAGTAATGTGCTCAGTCTTCACCAACACTCAGTAGATGGCAGCCAATTGTTTCTCCAGCGGAGTATAATATGCCATAGAATCTATAAGCTTTCTGGAACAAAATCTTTCAGTTGTTTTTTTTTTTCCTTACTTTTGCCATAGACACTCCATGCTGCCACATCATCAGCACCAGAATTTCAATTTAGAACGCATCATCTGTCTAAAGCCTTAGTTGTTTAAGGCATCTTTTGCTTGTTTAAAAGCTTTGTCTTATTCTTGGCCCCATAAGAATTCAGACTTTGTTCTTTAATTTTGTAGATAGGTCTTAGGGTTAGGCCCTGATGAGAACTGTGATTTCTCCAATTAGATCTACAAACATTTGGTATTCACCCTTAGTAAAAAAAGGGATGCTAACTGACTGATCATATTAATTAATGTGTCAGGTATTCTCTTAACAGGACCTGCCCAGATTGTTCCCAGAAATGTAAGCTCTTGTGCAGGTCCCTGCACTTTTTTAGGATTGATAACCCATTCCATCTTATGCATCTGCAATTGTTCTAATGCTTTGGAAACTCTTCTGTTTTCCAAATAAGCATGCTATAATCAATGTAGTGGAGTACTTTAACACCCCTCAGAGATATCATTGCTAGATTCCCAGCCTCCACCTCATGGCACAGAGAAGGGCTATGCAGATACCCCCGAGACAGGACAGTGGATGCTTACTACCTGTCATTCCATGTAAAAGCAAACTTATGTGAATTATCACCAATAGGTATAGATAAGAAAGTATTAACCAAATCTTATATATAACTGCATGCCACTTTCTCTGCTTCCCTACTAAGTGTCAGGCGCACAAATAGTAAGAGGTGTTGCTTGTTTAACTTTCGGTAAGCAACAGTCATATGCCATGAACCCATATGGGAGAATTGAACAGGTTTATAGCAAGTTATATTTTTCCAGCCTGTAAAAATGCCGTTATTATATCCCTAATTTATTTGTGGCTCCCAGAGAGCTGATACTGCTTTGTCCTTATCAGCACTGGGATCCATTTAGCATGTTCCACTAAAACAGCAGTGACAGTTTTCACATCAAAGGACAGAATCCCAAAAGCAAAATCAGTTTCAGTTGTTTTACCATTACAATGTCCTCTGGCACATCAGCTACGAAAAGTATGCCTGTAAATGGAGGACCTTCCCCAGTATACATTTTTTAATTTTTGACAAACAGTTTCCACTCCACCATATCCATTTATGATTACACTTCTACTACTGCTGCTGTTGCACCACTTAGACCATCCTTACTCTGGGGCAACCTGTTTTTAAAAAATTCTATAATAAAAGGTGAGTCCAAAAGGTGTCAGGGACCTACTCTTTTGGGAACGCCTCTCAAATGTTGTGCCGGAAAAAAAAAGGCCCCAAAGTTTCATCTGAGCCGAATGGGTAGATAATTCTACAACCAGACTATCAAAATTATAATGGTAACATGCAGCCTGCATTCCCTTTCCTTACAAATAAGATTCAGCTTCAAAGTATACTGATTCCCCCAAGACTTTTGCAAATCCATGGGATTAGGTTAGCTGCTGCCCCAGCATAGTATGTCAAATTACAGATCCAATTTTGAACAATTCAGTAGCTGTAAGGTATATGCTATCTGCTTCTGTATCACACAGCATCCAAGCGAAAAAAGGTTCACCATGCTTCTGTCTGAACATTTGTGCAATGAGTGTAATCATTGACTGTAGTTGTGTGCTGCATATTAGCCACTCCAGACCCTCTCAGATATTTTGTTTTATTAGTAACAAGGGGGCAAACACCCATTGTTGATTCAGCATCATCACCTTCAATATTTGCCCTCTTACTTCAACCTCCGCATTCCAATCCCATTCATTTTCAATTAATTGCACAATAAGATCCCAAGTGGAGGGATCTTATGACTGATCTCAAACTAGACACTAGAGGGCTTATGAAGTCTCTGTTTAGAGTGTTACTTTGTAACTCTTACAGCCAAAGCTGCACATTTAGTTTCTGCTCTGACTGTTGCACTCTCCACAGTCTCAACAAATCAATCCCTCCTTTCAACTTTTGCACTTTTCTCAAAAAAACGACTGCTCACACCTGCGGGGAGAGGAAACAGGAACAGAGATTACACTTTCACTGAATGAATTTAATCATGCATATAAAAAAAACTTACTTCCATCAAAGTGTATTTACTAACTTTCCTTTACAAACTTGCCCTTGCATGGGGAACACGAATGTGTAAGTGTATGTTATTCTAGCATAGCATTTTCACACAATGTTTCTGTTTTTGCACAAAACTAGCTGAAAAACAACATTCATTCTCTGAACCCATCCATGGTAGTTAGCCCTCACACCAACATATCTTCACCATACTGCACCATTTTTTGCATCACAATTCTCTTTTGGGCACTACAGTCAGTAATGGAAGGATCAACCCTATGCTACAGTTTTAACAGACTTCATGTTGCTTCATGTTGCCCAGTCATTGCTCTTCTGGAAATAGTAACTGGACAATCAGGATACTATCATACTAACGTATGCAATTACTAGTGCAATCAGTTACAGCAGGAAACTTATAAAATATTTTCACCTGGCTTCATATTCAAAGATACATATTGCGGTAAAACATAAGAACATAGATATGTTCAAATAAATCGGGGTAACATGGAATATTACCCTCTGTGACCTATCCTAGATATTTGTCACAGCATGTAATTAGGAGATGCATCCTGCTTACCAAAGACACTAACCGGTGTTCCCTCTACGATGTATAAAATTGGGAGTTTGCAGGAGAGGAAGCTTAACTCTCCTGAATACTCTCAATTTTATATGTTGCATTAAACCTACCTTATATACTACAGATTGTTTAGAAATATATTGTAAAGTTGGTTTATAAATGTAATCTCCTATTACATCATTGATTTCAATTTGACAAGCTTGAATATGAATTTAAGTTATTTAAAAATAATTTACAGGTTGTCTTCTAAACTTAATTGCAGTTTAAAAAAAAATATTTTTCTATAAAGCGCAAATATTGTAAAGTTATTATGTTGTGAATTACTGCTTGGCAATATCACATATTTAAAACCACTCCTTTTGATGCTGATTGGTATGAAGTGTTGAATTTGCAAGCCATTACGAAGCAATTCCGTGACATGTTCTGCAATTAATTAAAAAAAAAACAAGCAGTGGTAAAATGCAATTAACTTTGTGTCAGTTTAAAAATGGAATCACCTGACAGGAAAGATACATTGAGTTTAACACACCAAATAATAGTAAAAAGCAAACAAAAGCTTCAGGATTTAAATTACTGCTTGCATGATTAAGTGGCTTTAATTAATACTTTAATAAATAATCCTTTGATTTATTTGATAAATGTGACAACTGAGGGCACCAGGTGAAATCTAAAACAAACATCACAATTCTGTGCAATACAATGCAGTATAGTATACAGTAAATAACATCTATACAGTGTACTGTATAGATTTCTGTAATAAGGGTTGTCTGTTTAACTGAACAGTTATGCTCAAACACCTACAATTTAAGAGTTAATGATGTGTTTACCAAGACACCACACATAACATCTAGTTTATACATCTACTGGTTGAAGGGTAAGCATTCCTCGGTCACTATGATATATTTGAATGTGGCCATAGACATCAGTCACTCTGCAACTGATTAGTTGTTTGTACCCTTGACAGGGTCTTCCATCTCACTGAATGAAAGCTTGCTGATTGCTCTCACTTCTCATTCATTGCCCTCCACTGGTGCTATATTATATGGCTAATGCTGACAGTGCAAATGATCTCTGGCAGCTCACAAAATATACTCATTTACTAATCATTACATAACCATTATTGTAAATTTCTCTGTAAGCAGAAGCATAGGCTACAGTTTAACAATTATTTGCATAATCAGTGCACTGATTTAACTTGTTCTTTACTATATCAGCTCTGTTACTGGCAATATACCGTAAGCTTATTTTGTTCAGCATTTCATCTTTCATGAAACATTTGGGTAGTATTTTGACTCTATCCAGCATCCCTACCATAGCCATCCACATGTCTTCCACCTTGGCACCCCAAACAGACCCGCAACCTCCAAAGTTGCTCTTAAAATGTTATGTGTCTGTGGTGGAAATCATGTATGTGGGTAGTGTGTACCGTGCATCACAAACCAACTACCACCTAAACCCCACCAATTAACGACACGGAGACTGAAATTGGATAAAAACAGGCCACAGCATATTTTATTAACAATAGCCACAAACACTGTGTTGGCCTAAACACCATAAACCAATAAACATAAATACACAATAAACCACACAATAAATACTAAATACAAATATACATAACACATATTACATTCAAACATAGCCAACACAGGAACTGAATTAACCCCGTCCTTGCCGGCCGCTCACCACTGTACAATCCAGACCACAGGTACTCACCTCCCCCCTCGTCCAAACAAAAATGACAGCTAACTTCCGCTGTCCCAGAACTAATGCTAACCACCAGCTGACCATAAGCTCGGTGGGCACGTCCAATAAAAAACACCAGAGGTTAGGGGAGGATTGAGCCGTTCTTCACACCAGCATCCAAACTCCATCACTTACCAAAACCAGACCGGCAAGGACACACAAACCGCCAGCTGTGACAAAAGAAAGTTAGTACATAAAATTAGGGAGGGAGGGTGGGAAGCAGGTAAGTCTGTTGGCCGTCTCTGGAAAAGTGACAGTGACCGGGGTCACCCAGAGGGCACCCTTTATCCCCTAGGGTCTCCCGCCCCTACATTTACATACCCCAATCAAAAACACACATGCCCTAAGCATGCACTCGCCCACACACATACATGCTCCTTGTCCATTTAGCTACGCTGATTCCCAGGGGCCTTGATTACCTAAAGACTTTGTACAATACAAATTAATGCTTCATTCTTATACCTCTGCTCTCCACCTCATGAAACAAACTTGTTTCAATGATATCATACTTTTCCATAGACACAAATGTCTATTTTCCTCTTTTAACACCAATCTATGGGATAAATGGGACAAATGGCAAAATAGGCATATTGGTCACTGATGCATAGAGACTAATATGTAACAGTGAAAAGGTTGTTAAACAGTTATATTCAGTGAACAACAGTTTTGCAACTTTGCAGTAAAATTTGCATTGCAAAGATAAGGATTTGTCTCAAGAATATACGGTATATATTATACTTGACCTATATTAAATTATAGGAATGGTATTAAATGTAATGATCTATATATTATTTGCATAATTTTAGACAATACGGTTTAAACTTTCTTAACTCCTCAAAGGGGCAAATATAAAGCATGTCCAGATATCCACCACTTGAGGGGGAGCTGGTGCTATGGGACCTAGTGATAGGTCCAATGGAGGACATGGAGGAGCTGGAGCTAGGGGCCTAGAGGTATGTGTGGTGGGGTTGGTGCTAGGGGCCAATTATTTTTAATCATGGTGTGTACAGTGGGGGAGTAGCTGGAGCTAGGGGCCAACGGGGGCCTCGCTTTCCTGCAGCAACAGTACCGTTTGCACCTCCCTGATTGTGACCTTGAAAAGGGCTAGAGTGGCAACTACTTACCATGCAATTGTGGAGAAAACATTTCTGTATTGTAGAGGAGACAGTGACAGGTCACTGAGCTAACTGGCAGCCATCTTACCAGCTCCAGGAGGAAGTTTCCCAAATTTAAAAGTGCAAGCAAAACTCTAGTCAATGAGAGATCTGGTTTCCTCAAATAAAAAAAAATCTGCAAATAGCTCACAGAGCAATCATTAGGTTCTCATTCAAAAAACTAAAAAAAAAACTTTAGGCAGAGGCCTATGGGGCTGGCATCCTAAAATGGCTGCTTGCTACCATCATAACAGATGCTGTGGCAGAGGGGATAAAGACCCAGCATGCTGCCAGCTGATCTACTGTGTGGCCATTAAGGGATCAGGAGTCATGAGGTCACGAGAGCCCTCCCCAAATTAAAATATTAAATATATATATATTTATATATATAAAAAAACATTCATTTTTTAAATAACTTAACCTGTCCTGAAAAAAAATATATAGGGAAGTAAGAAAAACTCTGAAAATTAGATTGGTTTAAAATGTACCCCAGCATATGATACTAAAAGGCTTAAATCTTAGCCGAACCCTTGCAAAGTATGCTAGCACCAGCACATTGTAATTACCAAACCCTTATTTGAATAATTTCTGAGATTTGACTCTCAGGTTTAAGGGGAAAAATCTAAAGGAAATGTTGTCTAGATTCTTGAGGTTACTTAATGCAAAATATCTTAATTGCAACAAAAAGAAAGAAAAGAAAAATATCCTTGACTGACCCCTTAATTCGTTTTCAAAAGAGCCACTTAAATATTTTTATGTTTAACCCCTTAATGAAAGTAGCAGGGCTCTCTGTTTATAAGGTAAGGCTCAGAATTACTGTGCCAGGTTCCCTAAGCCAGCAGCGTGTAGCTACAAAAGGAGAGGTGTTCTGCTGGTAGAAGCTTGGATCTTCTGGAAGTGAGTGTGAATGCAGATGCATAGTTTCCCACATTTCAAAAAAACTTTCCAGGAACACTTTTCAATACAGCTATAAAATACTTAAAGCTATATAATAATTTAGCACACTCACTGCCCCTAAGCCCTGCCCTCTTTTTCTAACCAATATAATTAGCATAACTGAGCTCCGTCTAGTGTTGGTGCAGATTATATCACTAAATTCACCAGCTGACTGCACCCACGTGGCACTGAGGAGTGTAGACACTTTGTCTGCAACCTGTGCAGACTTTCTACCTCAACCATTTGTACCTGCCATTAACAAGTCCTGGAATCAGACATTGGATTCTCATCACTTTTTAGCTAGCAGTGGTGTCAGCTATCATATCCGCAATATTCAAATCCCCACACAAACGTTGGTGACCTTCATCCTTTGCAGTTTCTCAGGGCTAGTTCTAAAAAAATCTTGATGGTTTATATTGGGAGCAAAGAGATTTACAATTGCAAGGAGCTGGTTCATTCACCTCCGAAGCCGCAGCAGGATACTCATCCATTTCTCACCACCATCTTGTTGGACCCTCCATTTTGCCTATTTCAGACCTCTCTTCCGCTGCAAAGCCACGCCCCTCCTACAGTATGTTTCCATAGTTACATCATTGATTTCAGAATGATAGCTGTAGTATCCCTATTCAATTTAATTAATGCTTTTGTCATAAAAGTCATTCTATGAACATTATTATTTAAATTCAATGCATTCACTTACTTTTAGTTGTGATTATCTAGAACTTCAAATTTACAAACCTCCATGGAACAGCAATGGGCATACATGCAGTCATGCAAAACAAATGTAGTAGTTTATTAGCAAGCTTTAGCAAATTCTCAACTGGATAATTAAGGAAAGCATTTAAGTGGATAAGTGTTCTACTGTATTGCAAATCATTAATCTCTCTAATTGGCTCTTCTTCCACTTACCCTCACCTTGCTCCCAACACATATGTGCAAACTGATTTGAACTTTCAATAGACAGAAACGCTGTAATTTATTTGAGGGCGAGTTTAAATTAAGTTATATATATTATATTTGTTCATAATAGGGCATGATAACCATCCACAATGCAGTAAAAATGACCCACAAATATCCCCCCCAATACTCTCCATTTTTTTTAGCAGATCCACATATTTGATAATCAATTAATTTATCTTTTATTCTGAAAGACCTAGTGTAGCAGGTTTTTGGAACCAGTACATTTTTAAAAATAACCTGGGTAATTTAACTGATAGGTGATGCCAGGGGCAACAGAGCAATCATCTCTCACTGTTCCTGCAGAGAAGATTACACGTTGGTGCAGAAGGGGTAGATGGGTTCTAGTTAACGGGACAGTCTAATGTCCCTGACACCCCAACTTTAGAAGAACGCATACTCAGTCAACTTAATTAGGTAGTATAAATTTGTAAATTAGTTAAGCTTTTACTCTACTGGCCACTCCACTCCTTAGTGAACAGACCCAAGATAATAGGTGGTTGCAAATGGGAAAGAAAAAAGGGAATTAAAAAAAGTGGGAAAAAGAGGAGGAGATGAGAAATGCAACATGTTAGTGGTCTATTAGCGCCCATCTGTGGGCTCGTCTGGGAACAGGCATTAATACTCTCAAAGTTCCTACTTCTGGCTGTGTTCTTTAAATGGACCCAAGGGCTTCCCATCTGTGCCCTTGGAGGTTTCTTTTTTTTTTTTTTTTTTTTTTTTTTTTTTCATTTTTAAATTGAATTTTATTATACATAAATGGAAAAGACAACATAGACCTTCGCAGAGAAACAACCTCTGTGTTGGACAATAGAAAATAGACGATAATATATATTGGCTGTCAGGGTCCCAAGCTGAATGAAGGTATACGTTTGTAAAAAAAGGAAAGTACTCAATCAATCTACCCCCAGTCGACTATGTAATCAACAGACCACAAAGAGAGCAGAACAAGAGAGAAAAAAAAAAAAAAAAAAAAAAAAGAAGTAGTAATTACTTCTTACTGTATTTTTCTATTTCGGAAAGAAAGATGGGAAATGAAGACAATGGATCAGATAAAAAAATAATCACATCGTCCGCATAAAGAAGAAGTTTATATATGTTATTGCCTATATCAATGCCCTTGATTTTGTGGTTATTTCTTATCTGCATAGCAAGGGGCTCAAGAGACAGGATATATAAAATAGGAGATAACGGACACCCCTGACGGGTGCCATTTTTAAGGTCGAACCAATCAGAACAGAGGCCAGCACCAACTACCCGGGCACTGGGATTCGAGTATAAAGCATTAATGGCTGTATACATCCAACCCGAAAGACCAAAATGTTTTAAAGTTGCTTTAAGGTACCCCCAACTGACCCTGTCAAATGCTTTCTCTGCATCTAATGACAGGGACAGAAGGGGGCATTTCTGCTTTTCTACATAGTCCAATATATCCACTAGACATCTAATGTTATTTGCCGCATCTCTACCAGACACAAAGCCGACCTGGTCCGGATGGATCAGGGTCTGCAAGATAGGTTTTAATCGTTCCGCAAGTAACGACGAAAATAACTTTGTATCAACGTTTATTAGTGATATAGGGCGGTAATTTTTTATATCTTCGGAATTTTTATCTTTTTTTAGTATTGGTAGGATATTGGCCTGTAGAAATTCTTTTGGACAATAACCTATGGTCGTGATTTCATGAAACATATCTAACATTCGGTCTATAATATCTTTTTTAAAGGTCTTATAAAACAGGTTTGTGAATCCATCTGGCCCAGGTGTTTTAGCTCTTTGTAATTTATCAATCGCTACACTCAGTTCTTCCCTTTGCAGCGGCCTATGTAATGTTTCTCTCTGTTCTTGGTTTAGAGCTGGAAAATTTATCGATTTTAAGTATGTCTCTACCTCTGCCTCATTAGTTTCTGATGGTATATTATATAGCGAATTATAATATAATCTGAACCCCTCTGCAACATCTTCAGGGGACATTCGTATATTACCTTGTGTTACAATCTTCGTAATTCTTTCTTTAGCCCTTTGTTTTTTAAGTAGATTTGTCATTAATTTATCCGGTCTGTTACTTTTATGGTAAAATTTTAATTTTAATTTTTCCATGCAGTATCTGGTCTTTTCCAGTTCTTTCTGATTAATTTTATCTCTAAGATTTACAATATCTTTTATACAAGTTTGTGTGAAGTCCGATTTAAAATCTTTCATCAGATTATAATAAGACACATATAGCTCATTTAACGAGCTCTCCCGTTTTGCTATCATATTTTTTTTAATCTTAATAAAGAAACCCCTGGCAACCGCCTTATATGTACACCAGCGTATCCCTTGGGATGTTTGACCTGCTTTATTTTCTTGAAAAAAACTTTTTGTCATATTGGAAATAATTTCTCTATTTTTTGCTGAAAGCAAGAGCGAATCATCCAATCGCCATGTTGTACACGAAGTTGGACCCCAAATATCTTTAAGATCGAAAAAAATTAAACTATGGTCAGACCAAATGTTCTCCCTCAATAGTATCCGTTCAACTTGGTTAATTGCACTAAGGTCACCAAAGACCATATCGATTCTAGAGAATGTCTTATGAACATTTGAGTAGTGAGAATAATCTCTTAAAGAAGGGTGCTTAACTCTCCATAAATCATAAAGATTGGCTTTATCTATAGTATTACGAAAGGAGTTAGATCTCTTTTTCAAATTTTTATTAATTTGTTTATGCTTACCGATTTCTTTATCATTTGTTACATCTAATATACAGTTAAAATCTCCTGCGATAATAAGAATCCCTGTTTTTATTTGTTCAACTTTATCCAAGATAGTTTTGAGATGTATAAGGGGCTCCTTATTAGGAAAATAAATATTAACTAATGTATATTTTATGTTGTTTAATGTACCAACCCATATCAGGTAGCGAGCATTTGCATCCTCTTCTATATATGATGTTTCTATGTTAATGTTATTTGAAAAGGAAATCGCTACCCCTCTTTTTTTTGTATCTTGCAATGAAGCATGAAAGGTATGAGGAAAGAATCTCCCCCCCATCTTAATTTATCAATAATCCTCCAGTGCGTTTCTTGAAAAAACGCTACATCAATCCTTTCTTTCTTCAGACACGCATAGACTCTACTACGTTTTTCAGGCGAGTTTAGACCTTGGGTATTAACCGAAACACATTTAAGACCCATGTAGATTTGCATAATTTTAGACAATACGGTTTAAACTTTCTTAACTCCTCAAAGGGGCAAATATAAAGCATGTCCAGATATCCACCACTTGAGGGGGAGCTGGTGCTATGGGACCTAGTGATAGGTCCAATGGAGGACATGGAGGAGCTGGAGCTAGGGGCCTAGAGGTATGTGTGGTGGGGTTGGTGCTAGGGGCCAATTATTTTTAATCATGGTGTGTACAGTGGGGGAGTAGCTGGAGCTAGGGGCCAACGGGGGCCTCGCTTTCCTGCAGCAACAGTACCGTTTGCACCTCCCTGATTGTGACCTTGAAAAGGGCTAGAGTGGCAACTACTTACCATGCAATTGTGGAGAAAACATTTCTGTATTGTAGAGGAGACAGTGACAGGTCACTGAGCTAACTGGCAGCCATCTTACCAGCTCCAGGAGGAAGTTTCCCAAATTTAAAAGTGCAAGCAAAACTCTAGTCAATGAGAGATCTGGTTTCCTCAAATAAAAAAAAATCTGCAAATAGCTCACAGAGCAATCATTAGGTTCTCATTCAAAAAACTAAAAAAAAAACTTTAGGCAGAGGCCTATGGGGCTGGCATCCTAAAATGGCTGCTTGCTACCATCATAACAGATGCTGTGGCAGAGGGGATAAAGACCCAGCATGCTGCCAGCTGATCTACTGTGTGGCCATTAAGGGATCAGGAGTCATGAGGTCACGAGAGCCCTCCCCAAATTAAAATATTAAATATATATATATTTATATATATAAAAAAACATTCATTTTTTAAATAACTTAACCTGTCCTGAAAAAAAATATATAGGGAAGTAAGAAAAACTCTGAAAATTAGATTGGTTTAAAATGTACCCCAGCATATGATACTAAAAGGCTTAAATCTTAGCCGAACCCTTGCAAAGTATGCTAGCACCAGCACATTGTAATTACCAAACCCTTATTTGAATAATTTCTGAGATTTGACTCTCAGGTTTAAGGGGAAAAATCTAAAGGAAATGTTGTCTAGATTCTTGAGGTTACTTAATGCAAAATATCTTAATTGCAACAAAAAGAAAGAAAAGAAAAATATCCTTGACTGACCCCTTAATTCGTTTTCAAAAGAGCCACTTAAATATTTTTATGTTTAACCCCTTAATGAAAGTAGCAGGGCTCTCTGTTTATAAGGTAAGGCTCAGAATTACTGTGCCAGGTTCCCTAAGCCAGCAGCGTGTAGCTACAAAAGGAGAGGTGTTCTGCTGGTAGAAGCTTGGATCTTCTGGAAGTGAGTGTGAATGCAGATGCATAGTTTCCCACATTTCAAAAAAACTTTCCAGGAACACTTTTCAATACAGCTATAAAATACTTAAAGCTATATAATAATTTAGCACACTCACTGCCCCTAAGCCCTGCCCTCTTTTTCTAACCAATATAATTAGCATAACTGAGCTCCGTCTAGTGTTGGTGCAGATTATATCACTAAATTCACCAGCTGACTGCACCCACGTGGCACTGAGGAGTGTAGACACTTTGTCTGCAACCTGTGCAGACTTTCTACCTCAACCATTTGTACCTGCCATTAACAAGTCCTGGAATCAGACATTGGATTCTCATCACTTTTTAGCTAGCAGTGGTGTCAGCTATCATATCCGCAATATTCAAATCCCCACACAAACGTTGGTGACCTTCATCCTTTGCAGTTTCTCAGGGCTAGTTCTAAAAAAATCTTGATGGTTTATATTGGGAGCAAAGAGATTTACAATTGCAAGGAGCTGGTTCATTCACCTCCGAAGCCGCAGCAGGATACTCATCCATTTCTCACCACCATCTTGTTGGACCCTCCATTTTGCCTATTTCAGACCTCTCTTCCGCTGCAAAGCCACGCCCCTCCTACAGTATGTTTCCATAGTTACATCATTGATTTCAGAATGATAGCTGTAGTATCCCTATTCAATTTAATTAATGCTTTTGTCATAAAAGTCATTCTATGAACATTATTATTTAAATTCAATGCATTCACTTACTTTTAGTTGTGATTATCTAGAACTTCAAATTTACAAACCTCCATGGAACAGCAATGGGCATACATGCAGTCATGCAAAACAAATGTAGTAGTTTATTAGCAAGCTTTAGCAAATTCTCAACTGGATAATTAAGGAAAGCATTTAAGTGGATAAGTGTTCTACTGTATTGCAAATCATTAATCTCTCTAATTGGCTCTTCTTCCACTTACCCTCACCTTGCTCCCAACACATATGTGCAAACTGATTTGAACTTTCAATAGACAGAAACGCTGTAATTTATTTGAGGGCGAGTTTAAATTAAGTTATATATATTATATTTGTTCATAATAGGGCATGATAACCATCCACAATGCAGTAAAAATGACCCACAAATATCCCCCCCAATACTCTCCATTTTTTTTAGCAGATCCACATATTTGATAATCAATTAATTTATCTTTTATTCTGAAAGACCTAGTGTAGCAGGTTTTTGGAACCAGTACATTTTTAAAAATAACCTGGGTAATTTAACTGATAGGTGATGCCAGGGGCAACAGAGCAATCATCTCTCACTGTTCCTGCAGAGAAGATTACACGTTGGTGCAGAAGGGGTAGATGGGTTCTAGTTAACGGGACAGTCTAATGTCCCTGACACCCCAACTTTAGAAGAACGCATACTCAGTCAACTTAATTAGGTAGTATAAATTTGTAAATTAGTTAAGCTTTTACTCTACTGGCCACTCCACTCCTTAGTGAACAGACCCAAGATAATAGGTGGTTGCAAATGGGAAAGAAAAAAGGGAATTAAAAAAAGTGGGAAAAAGAGGAGGAGATGAGAAATGCAACATGTTAGTGGTCTATTAGCGCCCATCTGTGGGCTCGTCTGGGAACAGGCATTAATACTCTCAAAGTTCCTACTTCTGGCTGTGTTCTTTAAATGGACCCAAGGGCTTCCCATCTGTGCCCTTGGAGGTTTCTTTTTTTTTTTTTTTTTTTTTTTTTTTTTTCATTTTTAAATTGAATTTTATTATACATAAATGGAAAAGACAACATAGACCTTCGCAGAGAAACAACCTCTGTGTTGGACAATAGAAAATAGACGATAATATATATTGGCTGTCAGGGTCCCAAGCTGAATGAAGGTATACGTTTGTAAAAAAAGGAAAGTACTCAATCAATCTACCCCCAGTCGACTATGTAATCAACAGACCACAAAGAGAGCAGAACAAGAGAGAAAAAAAAAAAAAAAAAAAAAAAAGAAGTAGTAATTACTTCTTACTGTATTTTTCTATTTCGGAAAGAAAGATGGGAAATGAAGACAATGGATCAGATAAAAAAATAATCACATCGTCCGCATAAAGAAGAAGTTTATATATGTTATTGCCTATATCAATGCCCTTGATTTTGTGGTTATTTCTTATCTGCATAGCAAGGGGCTCAAGAGACAGGATATATAAAATAGGAGATAACGGACACCCCTGACGGGTGCCATTTTTAAGGTCGAACCAATCAGAACAGAGGCCAGCACCAACTACCCGGGCACTGGGATTCGAGTATAAAGCATTAATGGCTGTATACATCCAACCCGAAAGACCGAAATGTTTTAAAGTTGCTTTAAGGTACCCCCAACTGACCCTGTCAAATGCTTTCTCTGCATCTAATGACAGGGACAGAAGGGGGCATTTCTGCTTTTCTACATAGTCCAATATATCCACTAGACATCTAATGTTATTTGCCGCATCTCTACCAGACACAAAGCCGACCTGGTCCGGATGGATCAGGGTCTGCAAGATAGGTTTTAATCGTTCCGCAAGTAACGACGAAAATAACTTTGTATCAACGTTTATTAGTGATATAGGGCGGTAATTTTTTATATCTTCGGAATTTTTATCTTTTTTTAGTATTGGTAGGATATTGGCCTGTAGAAATTCTTTTGGACAATAACCTATGGTCGTGATTTCATGAAACATATCTAACATTCGGTCTATAATATCTTTTTTAAAGGTCTTATAAAACAGGTTTGTGAATCCATCTGGCCCAGGTGTTTTAGCTCTTTGTAATTTATCAATCGCTACACTCAGTTCTTCCCTTTGCAGCGGCCTATGTAATGTTTCTCTCTGTTCTTGGTTTAGAGCTGGAAAATTTATCGATTTTAAGTATGTCTCTACCTCTGCCTCATTAGTTTCTGATGGTATATTATATAGCGAATTATAATATAATCTGAACCCCTCTGCAACATCTTCAGGGGACATTCGTATATTACCTTGTGTTACAATCTTCGTAATTCTTTCTTTAGCCCTTTGTTTTTTAAGTAGATTTGTCATTAATTTATCCGGTCTGTTACTTTTATGGTAAAATTTTAATTTTAATTTTTCCATGCAGTATCTGGTCTTTTCCAGTTCTTTCTGATTAATTTTATCTCTAAGATTTACAATATCTTTTATACAAGTTTGTGTGAAGTCCGATTTAAAATCTTTCATCAGATTATAATAAGACACATATAGCTCATTTAACGAGCTCTCCCGTTTTGCTATCATATTTTTTTTAATCTTAATAAAGAAACCCCTGGCAACCGCCTTATATGTACACCAGCGTATCCCTTGGGATGTTTGACCTGCTTTATTTTCTTGAAAAAAACTTTTTGTCATATTGGAAATAATTTCTCTATTTTTTGCTGAAAGCAAGAGCGAATCATCCAATCGCCATGTTGTACACGAAGTTGGACCCCAAATATCTTTAAGATCGAAAAAAATTAAACTATGGTCAGACCAAATGTTCTCCCTCAATAGTATCCGTTCAACTTGGTTAATTGCACTAAGGTCACCAAAGACCATATCGATTCTAGAGAATGTCTTATGAACATTTGAGTAGTGAGAATAATCTCTTAAAGAAGGGTGCTTAACTCTCCATAAATCATAAAGATTGGCTTTATCTATAGTATTACGAAAGGAGTTAGATCTCTTTTTCAAATTTTTATTAATTTGTTTATGCTTACCGATTTCTTTATCATTTGTTACATCTAATATACAGTTAAAATCTCCTGCGATAATAAGAATCCCTGTTTTTATTTGTTCAACTTTATCCAAGATAGTTTTGAGATGTATAAGGGGCTCCTTATTAGGAAAATAAATATTAACTAATGTATATTTTATGTTGTTTAATGTACCAACCCATATCAGGTAGCGAGCATTTGCATCCTCTTCTATATATGATGTTTCTATGTTAATGTTATTTGAAAAGGAAATCGCTACCCCTCTTTTTTTTGTATCTTGCAATGAAGCATGAAAGGTATGAGGAAAGAATCTCCCCCCCCATCTTAATTTATCAATAATCCTCCAGTGCGTTTCTTGAAAAAACGCTACATCAATCCTTTCTTTCTTCAGACACGCATAGACTCTACTACGTTTTTCAGGCGAGTTTAGACCTTGGGTATTAACCGAAACACATTTAAGACCCATGTAGATTTGCATAATTTTAGACAATACGGTTTAAACTTTCTTAACTCCTCAAAGGGGCAAATATAAAGCATGTCCAGATATCCACCACTTGAGGGGGAGCTGGTGCTATGGGACCTAGTGATAGGTCCAATGGAGGACATGGAGGAGCTGGAGCTAGGGGCCTAGAGGTATGTGTGGTGGGGTTGGTGCTAGGGGCCAATTATTTTTAATCATGGTGTGTACAGTGGGGGAGTAGCTGGAGCTAGGGGCCAACGGGGGCCTCGCTTTCCTGCAGCAACAGTACCGTTTGCACCTCCCTGATTGTGACCTTGAAAAGGGCTAGAGTGGCAACTACTTACCATGCAATTGTGGAGAAAACATTTCTGTATTGTAGAGGAGACAGTGACAGGTCACTGAGCTAACTGGCAGCCATCTTACCAGCTCCAGGAGGAAGTTTCCCAAATTTAAAAGTGCAAGCAAAACTCTAGTCAATGAGAGATCTGGTTTCCTCAAATAAAAAAAAATCTGCAAATAGCTCACAGAGCAATCATTAGGTTCTCATTCAAAAAACTAAAAAAAAAACTTTAGGCAGAGGCCTATGGGGCTGGCATCCTAAAATGGCTGCTTGCTACCATCATAACAGATGCTGTGGCAGAGGGGATAAAGACCCAGCATGCTGCCAGCTGATCTACTGTGTGGCCATTAAGGGATCAGGAGTCATGAGGTCACGAGAGCCCTCCCCAAATTAAAATATTAAATATATATATATTTATATATATAAAAAAACATTCATTTTTTAAATAACTTAACCTGTCCTGAAAAAAAATATATAGGGAAGTAAGAAAAACTCTGAAAATTAGATTGGTTTAAAATGTACCCCAGCATATGATACTAAAAGGCTTAAATCTTAGCCGAACCCTTGCAAAGTATGCTAGCACCAGCACATTGTAATTACCAAACCCTTATTTGAATAATTTCTGAGATTTGACTCTCAGGTTTAAGGGGAAAAATCTAAAGGAAATGTTGTCTAGATTCTTGAGGTTACTTAATGCAAAATATCTTAATTGCAACAAAAAGAAAGAAAAGAAAAATATCCTTGACTGACCCCTTAATTCGTTTTCAAAAGAGCCACTTAAATATTTTTATGTTTAACCCCTTAATGAAAGTAGCAGGGCTCTCTGTTTATAAGGTAAGGCTCAGAATTACTGTGCCAGGTTCCCTAAGCCAGCAGCGTGTAGCTACAAAAGGAGAGGTGTTCTGCTGGTAGAAGCTTGGATCTTCTGGAAGTGAGTGTGAATGCAGATGCATAGTTTCCCACATTTCAAAAAAACTTTCCAGGAACACTTTTCAATACAGCTATAAAATACTTAAAGCTATATAATAATTTAGCACACTCACTGCCCCTAAGCCCTGCCCTCTTTTTCTAACCAATATAATTAGCATAACTGAGCTCCGTCTAGTGTTGGTGCAGATTATATCACTAAATTCACCAGCTGACTGCACCCACGTGGCACTGAGGAGTGTAGACACTTTGTCTGCAACCTGTGCAGACTTTCTACCTCAACCATTTGTACCTGCCATTAACAAGTCCTGGAATCAGACATTGGATTCTCATCACTTTTTAGCTAGCAGTGGTGTCAGCTATCATATCCGCAATATTCAAATCCCCACACAAACGTTGGTGACCTTCATCCTTTGCAGTTTCTCAGGGCTAGTTCTAAAAAAATCTTGATGGTTTATATTGGGAGCAAAGAGATTTACAATTGCAAGGAGCTGGTTCATTCACCTCCGAAGCCGCAGCAGGATACTCATCCATTTCTCACCACCATCTTGTTGGACCCTCCATTTTGCCTATTTCAGACCTCTCTTCCGCTGCAAAGCCACGCCCCTCCTACAGTATGTTTCCATAGTTACATCATTGATTTCAGAATGATAGCTGTAGTATCCCTATTCAATTTAATTAATGCTTTTGTCATAAAAGTCATTCTATGAACATTATTATTTAAATTCAATGCATTCACTTACTTTTAGTTGTGATTATCTAGAACTTCAAATTTACAAACCTCCATGGAACAGCAATGGGCATACATGCAGTCATGCAAAACAAATGTAGTAGTTTATTAGCAAGCTTTAGCAAATTCTCAACTGGATAATTAAGGAAAGCATTTAAGTGGATAAGTGTTCTACTGTATTGCAAATCATTAATCTCTCTAATTGGCTCTTCTTCCACTTACCCTCACCTTGCTCCCAACACATATGTGCAAACTGATTTGAACTTTCAATAGACAGAAACGCTGTAATTTATTTGAGGGCGAGTTTAAATTAAGTTATATATATTATATTTGTTCATAATAGGGCATGATAACCATCCACAATGCAGTAAAAATGACCCACAAATATCCCCCCCAATACTCTCCATTTTTTTTTAGCAGATCCACATATTTGATAATCAATTAATTTATCTTTTATTCTGAAAGACCTAGTGTAGCAGGTTTTTGGAACCAGTACATTTTTAAAAATAACCTGGGTAATTTAACTGATAGGTGATGCCAGGGGCAACAGAGCAATCATCTCTCACTGTTCCTGCAGAGAAGATTACACGTTGGTGCAGAAGGGGTAGATGGGTTCTAGTTAACGGGACAGTCTAATGTCCCTGACACCCCAACTTTAGAAGAACGCATACTCAGTCAACTTAATTAGGTAGTATAAATTTGTAAATTAGTTAAGCTTTTACTCTACTGGCCACTCCACTCCTTAGTGAACAGACCCAAGATAATAGGTGGTTGCAAATGGGAAAGAAAAAAGGGAATTAAAAAAAGTGGGAAAAAGAGGAGGAGATGAGAAATGCAACATGTTAGTGGTCTATTAGCGCCCATCTGTGGGCTCGTCTGGGAACAGGCATTAATACTCTCAAAGTTCCTACTTCTGGCTGTGTTCTTTAAATGGACCCAAGGGCTTCCCATCTGTGCCCTTGGAGGTTTCTTTTTTTTTTTTTTTTTTTTTTTTTTTTTTTTTCATTTTTAAATTGAATTTTATTATACATAAATGGAAAAGACAACATAGACCTTCGCAGAGAAACAACCTCTGTGTTGGACAATAGAAAATAGACGATAATATATATTGGCTGTCAGGGTCCCAAGCTGAATGAAGGTATACGTTTGTAAAAAAAGGAAAGTACTCAATCAATCTACCCCCAGTCGACTATGTAATCAACAGACCACAAAGAGAGCAGAACAAGAGAGAAAAAAAAAAAAAAAAAAAAAAAAAGAAGTAGTAATAATAAAAGACACTATTCAACGAGATGGAGCTGGGGCGCAGGCAAGGAATATCCAGACATCAGGGGGACTACTAGGTCAGTTGAGAGCGAGATCCAATGATTTTTTGTAGGCATGTGTCCCAATAACAGAATTTTTTTGAAGATATATGGAGAGTTCGGGAGATCTCCCTTTCCATAGTAATTTGATACAACAGTTGTTTCTCAAAATGAGACCAAACAAAATGTCTAGCTTGTTTCCATTCTCTGGCGATACATCTCTTAGCTGCCAAGCAAGTGTGTATCATTAGATTTAACTGAATCGGAGACATTGGGGGCCAACCTTGGTGTAGAATAAGAAATAAAGGTGAGTTCGGCAGATTTATATCACCAACGGTTTTCAAAAAATCTAAAATATCTGCCCAAAATTTAAACACTATTGGGCAGGACCACCATATGTGTAGGTAGGTTCCCTCGCCCTGCCCGCAACGCCAACAGATATTAGAACACGTAGTAAACATATGGGCAATTTTAGTGGGGACTCTATACCATTTGTTGACGACTTTGTAATGAGTCTCTAATAATGAAAGATCATGGACTCTCGGAAGGAGTTGTTTATACATATTTAACCAATGTTCTATTGCAATTGTGATATTTAGATCTTTTTCCCATCTTTCTTTTACCAGAATAGTAGGTAAGTCACCCTCAATTACTCTCATCAGTTCTATACATTTTGATAATAATTTTATAGGTTTGGTAAGACTAAAAATAGATGCAATTCTCTTGTGGGTTTCATTTTGTGTGCAAACTACGTGTTTTTTAATACAATGTTTGATCCTTAGGTAATTAAATATGGATGGAGAAAAGGGATTCAGTTTTTCTACAAGATCTGGGAAGGGAATCAATTCTCCCTGTACCATAATTTCAGATATTGATTGTATACCAGCATCTGTCCATTGAGCAAGAGAGATGTTATCAATCGTTTTTTCTAGCACGTCTATACTTAATGAGTCTATCAATTTTCCTTTAATACCTAATCTTTTTTTAATACGTAGCCACTCTGGAATGATTGCCTCTAAGACCATATTTTTCCCTTGGATTTGGGATAGTGTATCTCTATCCTTTATAGACCATACTAATTTGTTGAGGTGGGTGTTTCCCAAGGCATTTTGTTCTATTATAAACCATCTCTCCTTTTTAATATTCTGCTGATAGATTTTAGATATATGTAACAAGATGCTTGCATCATATAGCTGTTGAATCAGAGGGAATCCCATTCCCCCATTTTTGGGTTTGGCACCCAATAGTTTAGAATTTATCCTAGGAATTTTCCCTTTCCAAACAAAATTTATAAAAGAGGTATGAATTATTTCCAACCAATTCTTTGGGATCTTTACAGGAAGCGTCCGAAACAAATAAGTCCATTTCGGAATTAAATAAGCTTTTAACGCGTTAATCCGTCCCCACCAAGAGAGATCTGTCTTTCGCCATTCTCTAATCAATTCAGTAGAGGTTTTTAAAATGCGTAAATAATTTTTAGCAACTAGGTCTTCCAATTTATCTGGAATACAAATCCCTAGATAATCAAATTCACTCGCCTTTGTATGCAGTGAATAATTCATTGAAAGTCTGTGAACTTGATGGGGTTTCATATTTTTAATTTGCGCAATGGACTTATTCATATTTAACTTATAGTTCGAGAGCTTACTGTATTTTTCTATTTCGGAAAGAAAGATGGGAAATGAAGACAATGGATCAGATAAAAAAATAATCACATCGTCCGCATAAAGAAGAAGTTTATATATGTTATTGCCTATATCAATGCCCTTGATTTTGTGGTTATTTCTTATCTGCATAGCAAGGGGCTCAAGAGACAGGATATATAAAATAGGAGATAACGGACACCCCTGACGGGTGCCATTTTTAAGGTCGAACCAATCAGAACAGAGGCCAGCACCAACTACCCGGGCACTGGGATTCGAGTATAAAGCATTAATGGCTGTATACATCCAACCCGAAAGACCGAAATGTTTTAAAGTTGCTTTAAGGTACCCCCAACTGACCCTGTCAAATGCTTTCTCTGCATCTAATGACAGGGACAGAAGGGGGCATTTCTGCTTTTCTACATAGTCCAATATATCCACTAGACATCTAATGTTATTTGCCGCATCTCTACCAGACACAAAGCCGACCTGGTCCGGATGGATCAGGGTCTGCAAGATAGGTTTTAATCGTTCCGCAAGTAACGACGAAAATAACTTTGTATCAACGTTTATTAGTGATATAGGGCGGTAATTTTTTATATCTTCGGAATTTTTATCTTTTTTTAGTATTGGTAGGATATTGGCCTGTAGAAATTCTTTTGGACAATAACCTATGGTCGTGATTTCATGAAACATATCTAACATTCGGTCTATAATATCTTTTTTAAAGGTCTTATAAAACAGGTTTGTGAATCCATCTGGCCCAGGTGTTTTAGCTCTTTGTAATTTATCAATCGCTACACTCAGTTCTTCCCTTTGCAGCGGCCTATGTAATGTTTCTCTCTGTTCTTGGTTTAGAGCTGGAAAATTTATCGATTTTAAGTATGTCTCTACCTCTGCCTCATTAGTTTCTGATGGTATATTATATAGCGAATTATAATATAATCTGAACCCCTCTGCAACATCTTCAGGGGACATTCGTATATTACCTTGTGTTACAATCTTCGTAATTCTTTCTTTAGCCCTTTGTTTTTTAAGTAGATTTGTCATTAATTTATCCGGTCTGTTACTTTTATGGTAAAATTTTAATTTTAATTTTTCCATGCAGTATCTGGTCTTTTCCAGTTCTTTCTGATTAATTTTATCTCTAAGATTTACAATATCTTTTATACAAGTTTGTGTGAAGTCCGATTTAAAATCTTTCATCAGATTATAATAAGACACATATAGCTCATTTAACGAGCTCTCCCGTTTTGCTATCATATTTTTTTTAATCTTAATAAAGAAACCCCTGGCAACCGCCTTATATGTACACCAGCGTATCCCTTGGGATGTTTGACCTGCTTTATTTTCTTGAAAAAAACTTTTTGTCATATTGGAAATAATTTCTCTATTTTTTGCTGAAAGCAAGAGCGAATCATCCAATCGCCATGTTGTACACGAAGTTGGACCCCAAATATCTTTAAGATCGAAAAAAATTAAACTATGGTCAGACCAAATGTTCTCCCTCAATAGTATCCGTTCAACTTGGTTAATTGCACTAAGGTCACCAAAGACCATATCGATTCTAGAGAATGTCTTATGAACATTTGAGTAGTGAGAATAATCTCTTAAAGAAGGGTGCTTAACTCTCCATAAATCATAAAGATTGGCTTTATCTATAGTATTACGAAAGGAGTTAGATCTCTTTTTCAAATTTTTATTAATTTGTTTATGCTTACCGATTTCTTTATCATTTGTTACATCTAATATACAGTTAAAATCTCCTGCGATAATAAGAATCCCTGTTTTTATTTGTTCAACTTTATCCAAGATAGTTTTGAGATGTATAAGGGGCTCCTTATTAGGAAAATAAATATTAACTAATGTATATTTTATGTTGTTTAATGTACCAACCCATATCAGGTAGCGAGCATTTGCATCCTCTTCTATATATGATGTTTCTATGTTAATGTTATTTGAAAAGGAAATCGCTACCCCTCTTTTTTTTGTATCTTGCAATGAAGCATGAAAGGTATGAGGAAAGAATCTCCCCCCCCATCTTAATTTATCAATAATCCTCCAGTGCGTTTCTTGAAAAAACGCTACATCAATCCTTTCTTTCTTCAGACACGCATAGACTCTACTACGTTTTTCAGGCGAGTTTAGACCTTGGGTATTAACCGAAACACATTTAAGACCCATGTAGATGGAAATAGGGAAAAAAACTTTTCCGGTCTATCCCAGCGGCCCTAGCCCACCTGCAAAATTTATGTGGCCCCTCTGTATTTCCGCCTATAGCCCCAGCTCCATCTCTCGAACCATAAAAAACTTTAACAAAACATACATAAAAAACATAATGATAAGAAGGACTCAACCAATATACTCCATCATATGAACAAAAAAACAAAACAGAAATGCACCCGAAAGTGCGACATAACATAAATAAACTTAACAAATGCATCTCAGTAATAACCAAATTATCAAGATACATACTTAGGTTCAAAAGAACCGAAAGGAGGAAAAGAGATGGGAAACCTTGTTAGAAATAATGATAAGCCTTGAGACCGGTGAATCAGTCTTATATTGAGAAAAGAAAAAAAAAAAAAAAAAAAAAAAAAAAAAGTTACTTAATATTTGTTCTTTTTGCCCCTTTTCCTTTCCCTTTATACTTGCTCGTTTCTATTATAAAATTACTTCCTCAGTCTCATTAGCAGCAATATATAGAGAAGGCACTATATAAAGATGATATTTCATAGTTATATATTAGGTGTAAACTATACACCAATTGACAATAGAAACCTAAAATTTAAAATTAAATTGCATTATCCTCCCTTTATTATTTCTAATTAGCTCCCAGGACTTTTCCGAAATTACATCCTTGGTCTCAATATATTCAATATATATGTATGGAACATTCAAATATAGTATATAAAGGTCTTATCTATAGAGTACGTCTCAATTAGAATCATGACTTAATAAGGATGCAATAAGGTATAGATTCATCAGAACGTGATGACAGATTTACAAATAACCGGACCCTTTTAAAAAATTAACCAGTATGCATAAAAAAATATAAATCAATATTATAGAAAAAATCATAACGGGTACTATGTGCAGCAATTCTTTAGTAAAGTGCATTAGTGTCTAAATTATGCATAAAATCTATATTAAATCTATTAATTAAAGTAAAAAAGGTTTATTAGTAGTAGAAAAAATAATTATGCAAACTGAATATGTAATCCCATAATATTCTACTTCCTGAAGTATATATAAATAAAAAAAATCTATACTAATGCCGATTAGTCAAGCCGTGTGATTGTTGCTGTGTACTTATATAACACATAGAACCTAAAATTAAGTTAAATTTAGTCCCTTAATTATTTCTAATGAACTCCCAGGTCTTTTCTAAATTTGCATCCTTGGTCTTAATACATTCGGAATATACATATATAAAAACATTCAAGTAAAATATATGGAGATCTCATCATAGAGTACGTCTCAAATAGGATCATAACTTAATAGTGTAGATATTTTTAAAACACATTAGCATAAATTTGCGAATGACCAAATCCTTAGAAAGAAAAGTAACAAATATACATAAAAAATTAAATCGATATCAAAAAAAAGAGTCATAGAAAATAATATGTACAACAATCAATTCTTAAGTGAAAGTGCTTAAGTGTATAAATTATGCTTAAAGTCTGTGTTAGATAAGTTAATTCAAATAAAAATAAATTATTAATATGAAAAAAATAGATGTTGTGCAAGCTAAATATGTTATCCAGTAATATTCTACTTCCTAAGATACTTGTGTAAAAAGATCTATACTAATTACGTTATTTAATATATTTATTGTGCATACTGTTTGTAAAAATCAGGTAAAAAAAATAAAAAAAATAAAAGACGTATTATTCTTATATAATAATCATATTATTTAAGTTCTACTATGAACTTCCAAACATTAACTCCCATAAAATGCTAGTGTGTATAGACATGTACAAAAATTTAACCCTAAAAAAAAAAAAAAAAAAAAAAATAAATAAAAAAAAAAAAATATCAAATATGCTTCTGTTTTATCCAGTCATTTAGTGCATTTGCATTCATAAAAGTTTCTACAGTGTTATTCCAATATACTCTTAGGGCTCTCGGGAAAGCCCATGTATATTTGATGTTTTTTCCCCGCAAGTATTTTAAATCTTGTAGAAAAGTTCGTCTCCAGGTCCTGGTTCCCAAAGAAAGATCTGCATATATTTGAATTTCTGGAAATTTAGTATCTTTAGAAATCTGTTGTCTACGTGCTCTTAGTATAGTCTCTTTCCAGTGGACCGAAGAAAAGGAAACAATAACGTCTCTAGGGATAGTATCCGGCAAGTTTTTAGGTTTCTTCAAGCGATAACATTTATCAATTAAATTATGGGGCAATGACTCTTCTATGTGCATATCATGAATGAATTGTACTACAAATATTTGTAATTTATCAGGTGTGTAGGATTCCGGGATGTTCCTAAAGCGTAAATTGGAACTACGCGAACGGTCTTCCAGCTCTGAGATTTTAATTTGCAGGTCATCATACTTATTTTCTAAGCTTTTAAGCATTGTTGAAGTTAAGTTCTGTTGGTCTTCTAAGAGTTGGTATTTAGCTTCGATGTTTGTAACTTTCATTGTCAGATTCGCGATGTCCTCCCTAATTTCTATGGAGCTAGAAGCAATTTCTTGTTTAATATTTTTCAATAAATCCTCTAAAGCATTTCGTAGTATTTCTTGCGTTACGTAAGAGACCTCCGGTCTAATAGGACTAGACAGCGTGTCTTCCATTGAGACCAATGACTCAGCATGTGAGTACTCCAACGATTCTTTTGTGTGTCTCGGAGAAAAAAAGGATGATGTTCCTTTATTTACTTTGATTTCTTTCTTATCCTTTTCTCTGCCTTTAACAATCTGTTGTTTAGGAGGCATAATTATAAATGTTTCTACTAGAAATAAATTATGTTAAAAAACAAAAAACAAAAAAAACCAAGTTGAATGTGAGTTGTCGTCCAATTCGTTTAGTTAGTAAGACTCTTTTGAGTCTATGTTACAGGGCTTCAGTAAGTCTCGACTGACTAACTTCAACAATCAGTTATCTCATTTAAGTTCATTTGAGTTCTTTCCCAAACTGTAACCGGTTTTAGCAAGCTAACGACCGCTCATTAGACATAAAAAAAAAAAAAAAAAAAAAAAAAAAAAAATTGATCGAGTTTCTCATAAATTTATCATCCAATTCATTAAGTTAATATGACTTTTTCCTGAGACAGTATTACGAAAGTTCAGTAAATCTCAGCTGTCTGAATTCAGCCGTCAGTTATCTTGTTTAGATTCGTTTAACTTCTTACCAAATTATAACCAGCTTTGGCCAAATAAGATCATTCTTAGCCAGACCGTAGTCCAGCACTACAGCGACAAATATATGCTATCGAGATTTTGGTAACGTCATCGACGGAATTACAGTTTCTGCGAGATAACCAACTTTGCGACTCAGCGGCCAAAGCACGGTTGTATAAAAAAAAAAAAAAAAAGGATTTATCGTCCAATTCGTTAATAGAGCTCTTTTCTGTGTCTATAATACAAGACTTCAATGAATCTCAACTGTCTAAATTGAGCAAACAGTTAACTCATTTGAGTACGTTTAGGTACGTTTAGGTTCTTTACCGAGCAATCGCCAACCTTTAGCCGAATGAAGACCACTCTGGACAGACCATAATTCAACTCTGCAAACGTCAAATATATACTGCCGAAAACTCGATAGTGTCGTCCACAGGATACCAGCTTCTACGCAGTAACAGCTCAGCAGCTCGACGGCCAAACAAAGCACAGTGGACAACTCAAATCATTCTCCCACGGCACCCTCTCAGATTCTATGAAATTGCGTGTTTCATATGAAGTGTACAGCAAACCGCGATTACCCGGTATTAGCGAAGCTGCTGCAGGGGTCGTGGGGAACAGGCACATTCGCCGGCTCGGTATGGCTTGCCTCAGGTTAATTCAACATCGCGGCATAGCCGCGTGGATCCCATCCTCCTCCTCCTCCTGGCGCGTGTAGCGTCACGTCCTCACGTGCGTCACGCCCCTCATCCCTCCTCTCCCTTGGAGGTTTCAAGTGGCCCTCTATTTTTGTAAGTGCCACCCCCCCCCCAACACCAGATCTGATTCCTGGAAATGCACATGCCCATTTTTGATGAGAGAATGACAGTCGTAGAAGTGTTTCAAACATTTTTCACTATAATAAATATATGCCACTGCATAAACAGGCCAGTAGCTTCCCAACTCAGTTGATAAGTTGTTTGAACATAAACAATTCTGATATGTCTGTCTGCCATTGCCTGCCCATTGTCTAACTGATGCTGTACCATCTCCTTTCTACTTTTAATTCATACAAATTGTCCATTTTGGGGGGAAATTTAGTCCCTTAGCATACTGCTATATGTATCTATCCATTGCTGTACTGCTGCTGTTGGGGGTGGTAGTGGTCCTGAAATGCAAAATCTAATCTTGATCTCTCTCTCAACCCAAGGTGCTGCTGCTTCAAGTAACTTTTTGTTAAAATTTGAGAACGTGGCAGGGCCAAATTTCATTTTAAAAAAAAAACTCTGAATATTGCTCAAACTGAAATGTCAGGAAACAAATTTCATCAAAAAAGGGCACAAAAACATTTGTCTAAAATTATTTTGCTTACATGCAGAAGTCTAATATGAAACATTACAGAGTGTAAACGTTAACAAAATGTAAATACCAATTGATATTTTGGCCTTGATTTTTATTTTCGTTAGGCAAGTTGGTCCCCTAAATTAACCGGCTGCCATATCTGAACACTGTATTTTTTATACATAAGATCTTGCTAGTACTTTAGTGTATTTGCATTGTGACAAGTTTAATGTTAAGGGAAATATAAAAAATTATTTTGCACCATGTTTCAAGACCATTGGTCTTCATTATTCTTGCCTCCTGGTAAACTTTCGCAAAAGGGTAGAGCCTCTCCCTGTTCCTCCAATCGAGGGAGATGGTGTGCCCAGCAGCTCTTCCCTTTTGCTCATAGAGGATCAGTCTGAAACTAGGACTAGCATCCTATCTCTTTGGCCTCTCCTCATCAACATCCATCCATAAAGCCAAAACACTACCACGCAAAGGTCCCAGGAGAAGGGGTGGGTGGTGTAGGGAGGAGAAGAAGATGAAGAGATGCATCTTGTTGCCTGGTGGTGGTAGGAGACCCCCTTACCTTCTTTTGAAAGCAGTGTTTTTTTGGGAGGGTGCATGTTTGGATCCTTAAATTTTAAAATAAATGGAATTTTTTGGTCTGTCAAGGATGGGAGACTGCGCAATTTGATAAATATTGAAGTTCCTCAAACACAGAAGGGAAAAAACAAATGAAATTTGTTGTAGGGGAGGTGCTTATGAAAACATTTGCCCTTGATATTAGCGATATTTACTGCCCGCAGAAACAAGTCAGAAAGATATACAGAATAATGTTACAGAACATCAGAGTGTGTTGCAATATCTATAAGAACCCCACAGAGAAGAAAGAAGACCCTCAACTGAACGTACTCCACTTAATCATATGTGTAACCGCTATCTGTCTGACAAAGTTATTATTGCCTGGTTACATCGCTACTTTAACAAGGTAAATACACAAACTTTGACTGTCTGGTGGTTGAATTGGTGTATGGAATGTGTTAAAATAACACAAAGATGCAATTTGAAATACTCTGGGGTGTTTAGTTATCAAAAATATATGGGTTGATGAATTGAAATAATTTGCTGGCTTCAAAGATGTCCCAAATAGGACATGGGTGCAGGATGACAAGATTTTAAAAAGTTTTGACATAGCAACACGATACATGTACTTATTGCCCTATAACTTGCAAAAAAACATTATTACATATTGAGTATGTCTAAAGTCAGGAACATTTTAGAATTTATTTAGCAGTTTTTTTCCCATAAGTTTTTGTAAAATATAAATATATATATTTTTTTAAAAGTGTAAATTAAATGATACGATCAAAATAATTGTATCTAAAAAAAGCCGTCCTGAAAAAAACCCCAATATATAATTTTTGTGGGTGCAGTAGATAACAAAGAAGAAAATTACAGTTAAATCCAAACACAGCAGAAATTTTAAAATTGTCACGAACAGTACAAAAATTTAAAAACACTCCTGTCACAAAGAAGTTAAGCAGAAATCTCATGCTAACTGAATTGCATGTATTAAAAGCTTTTCTGCTGGTAAGCCTCCAGGATCAGAGAGAATCCTTGTTGAATTTTATACATGTTTCGGGAAACTTTTAAAGGACAATCTTTTAAGTATTTTCCGCTGCTACTGAGATAGCAGCATCTCCACTGGGAGTCCACCGCTGATTGGCCCAAAGCATCTCCAACTCACAGTGCATGCCGCAACCAAGATGGCCTATCAGGAAAACCAACAACATGTTGTGCATGCGGGAACCACATCTAAGGTGGTCGACCACGACAGTTTGCACCTTACCGTGTAAGCCGCAAATTAAAGATATATTACCCTTATTTCTGCCCACCCCAGTAATTATATAAAGGCGGGATTTGGGGGTTTCTAGGGCTATTTAAGGAGAGTTTAGCTAGAGTTTCTACCTCTAGTACTCTGGGCTCTGTATCTCTGCTTGTGATTTATCCATGTTTTGACCACTGGCTTGTCCCTGACTATCCTGCCTGCTCCTGCCCATGACCTCAGCTCATCATAGACCCCGCTCTAGTATTTGTGCTTTTGCTTTGCTGCTGTTGACAGCTTCTGGTTCGTCTCCTTGGTGCTGCACTGTGGATTCACCTCGCCCGTACTTCTGCAACAAATATTTATGTTTCCTTTACTTGCATACCATTACCTAAATCAAAAAAGGTTTTAAGCAAGTTACAAATGCACCAGTTATATCAAGATTATTTTTAAAATAAATATACATTTTTTGGAAATTAGGGAAAAAACTGGTCAAAAAAAAAAAAAGAGTCAATGAGTGCCCCACCTCCTTTCCTCTCTTGTCTGTGGTAAAGTGGGGGTTAATATATTTTGTATAATTATGGAAGACTTGTGTTTGCTCATCAGCTATGTTTTTGACATCATGTATTACAACTCTTCATGTACTCTGTTAAAAGTACATAAATGTGAGCTGGGTTTCATTTTTCACAGCACCCCAGTGGTAATTTTATTTTTTAAATTGACCTAGATTTGCAGTGAGGATTTAATCAGTCAACTGTCTTTTAGCAGGATTGTTAAGGTCTGCAGGGTCCCTTCAGGCTATAATACCTAAGCAGTGCAGAACACATTTTAGACTGCATCATCAGAACCTCATGTTCACTTAGAGAAAATGCTCCCCTCTCCTGTCCTATTTCTGTCAAGCACAATAGAGCAAATGGCATGGTACTATGTTGACCTATTTGTCTTCCCTTCTGATTACTTTCTGCTTCTCAGTCATTGTGGAAATATAAAACCATTGTTAAAATTCATGCAAAACAATTAAATTTAGATCCAAACAATTATCTGAACCTTTTCGTTTTGTTTATGGATGGAGTGAGTATATTGGATGCTTTACCTCCAATATTCATTACTAATGTGATTTTTTCTATTTCCAGCGGATAGTACCCTGCCATGACTTTTAACAAGGGAGGAACATGCATTTTTTGACAAGCAGGACCAAAATACATGATTTGGGTGATGTTTGATAATCATGCACACAATAGTGTGTATATATATACATATACCTTAAAGTATATTAACCACATGGGTTTCATAACAAATTTATAACTATATGGAGAAAAGTATAGGAACACATCTGTTAATTATACAATTCAGATGTTTCAATCAGACCCATTGCCACAGGTGTATAAAATCAAGCGCACATTGATGAAAAACATGGGTTGTTCTAAACAGCTCAATGAATTCAACTGTGGTACTGTGATAGGATGCCACATTTGCAATAAGTCAGTTTGTGATGTTTCTTCCCTGCTAGATAATTCACAGTCAACTCTAAGTGCTATTATTGGAAAGTGGAAGCATTTAGAAATAGCAGCAACTCACCCACGAATAGAAGACCATGTAAAGTCATGACCTTAGTATCGTCAACTTCGGCCCCATTCCCCAAATAAGACACATAGACAATGTATGTAATTAAAATTGCTTTATTGTTCGATTTTGGATAAATTTGGCCACGGTCAAAATCCCAGTATTATCCCCAACCGTGACACTCATTATCATATTTCTTAAACGTTATAAACCACAAATTCTTGGCTACAAGCCAACCATATAACACCGTATATCTATAGGGCTGGTAAGGGCGTAACAAACCACGTCACCTGTAGAGGCTGCCGGCGTCCAAAGCCCAGCAACCACACGTCACCCAACGTATCACCTGAGCAAGGCGCCCAGGGAGTGTTCTGCACTTCCGCCCTGAGGCATGTGCACCACGAGTACAACCATACCTTAGATAGTTGTCTCAAGCACCGAACCAGCCAACCACATATTAACAATGACCAAAATATAGACACCAACCGCCACACAAGACGATATAACAAAAGATCTGTGAGCAGGTTCCCAAATTTATTTAGTTGATGACACCCAGTGCCCTCCCCTTCTTCCTGTTCCTGACATTCAGAGTGTGGGGGCAAAAGTTCACACAGGGGCCAAGTAGTCACAGAGGATGTATGTATCTAACCAATATTTTTAACCCCTTGTTAGGTCATGGGGTGCTCCTCGTTCCTTCCCCGGTCATGGTGTCCCTACACCTATTTCTTGCTCCGGGGCTGGTCTTAGAGGGCGGTCACCAAGTGCTGAGGCGTATGGTGCGTAAAAGTCGTCAAAACTCAGCTGAAGAGTTCATTAGAGTGGCATTAATATCAGCACAAAAACTGTGACAGGCTAGGCCCTTTACTTCAATACTATGCTTCAAAATTTGTGGGAACAGTTTGGAGAAGGCCCTTTTCTATTCCAGTATGACTGTGCTCCAACACACAAAGCAAAGTACATAAAGACATGGTTGGATGAGCTGTAATTAACTGTAATGGAGGTTGCAAGCCAGGCCTTCTCCTCCGACATCAGTGCCTGACCTGACAAATGCTCTACTGGATGAATATACAAAAATTCCCACAGAAACACAACATTTTGTGGAAAGCCTTCCCAGAAAAATGGAAGTGTTATATGCAAACTACATATGTATATGTATTTCAAATTCAGTTTCATGTCCCAATACTTTTGTCCATATAGTGTATGCTTTTCTAGTTTACAGCAATATATAAAGCAAATTGATAGAAGATGTGTGTGTGTGTGTGTATTTGTGTATCTGTAGAATATATTTCTTAAAAGAGAATGATTTTTGCAACAAATATGTTCTGTTTATGAGCTAACTGTGCAGTAATATAGGAAGGGAAAACTAATCTTAGTTTTTTTTGTGTGCTTTTTATAAATGTGTTGTCGCCGCTTTGGCACACATTGATGAGATAAAGTGGTAGAGACTGTGTAAAGAAGGATACATATCGATGACTGATATAGCCAAAAAAAACAGTGGATCTCATTCATGGGTCCAACAAGCTGTGGGAGAATTTCAGCATTTACAAGGAGTAGTGTGCTGAGACCCTTTCAACTTGTCTGTGGCAGCAATTACAGACTAATGAGAGTTGGAGTGTGAGACAATGACAGTTGTCTTAGCTGAGATTAATGCTTAATGCTCACTTACCATATTACACATTGTTTATTTTTGTACAGAAAATTTACTGTTTTAGGGTGGATTGGAGAAGCTGTAGTGACTACTGCAGCAGATATTTTTTTCCCTGTTGCCCATTTATGCTACTAGCCAAACCTGTAATTTTGTGGACAAGTTAATGTTTTTATTATCTTTTTATCATATTGTATATTATATTGTGAAAAATAAAAGTACACCCTCAAAGAATTCTACGACTTATAACAATCATCTGTTCCTTAGGAGGTCTCAAAATTAGGTAATGACACCCTCAGATGACCAACAACACATGACATATTACACATAGCATGATTTATTCAACAACTTCATATTTAGCATTAGTGTCAGGTCCTTGACTTAGTCTGTTTGTTTTGTTTGCATCCTTGTTTTGTTATGTGCTTGCCTGTATTCCTGCCCTCTGCGCCCGTTTACCATGCATGCTAATGATCTGAAACCACATAGGGATCTGTACCACCAGACAAGGCCTGAACACAGATCCTGCCAGTATGCATTCTCCCCAACTATCCCGATTTAGGCGGGACAGTGTGTCCCGCTGTCCCGCCTATCCTTTCCTCTGTCCTGCTTTGCAGGGGCAGAGGAAGGGTGAGGTGAGAGCGATACTCACCTTAGGTGCAGCTGTGGGGGGGGCGCACAGATGCCCAATCAGCAGCTGCAGCCTGCAGACTAGTTGGGAGATCACGATCTCCCTCTTGTTGGCTCAACATTAGGGAGCGCAAGGTCTGTCACTTCAGACCTCGCTTTACTGCTCCATAATGACTACGCGCCAACAAATAATGCCGAGCGCGGGGATATGATGTCATGCGCTCTACAGCAATAGCTGGCGCGTAGTGAAGAGGGAGCATTAAAGCAAGGTCTGAAGTGACAGGCCTCGCGCTCCCACCACAGGATGCTGGATACAGGATGGAGGCTGGAGGAAGAGGTAAGAGATGGGGAGAAAGGGGTGTAAGGGCAGTGTATGTATGTGTTTGTAAGCATGTGTATGGGCCGGTGTGTGTAAGAGCAGTATAGTTATTTGTTAGCTGGTGTGTAAGGGCAGTGTACATGTGTGTGTGTGTGTGTAAGGGCAGTGTACATGGGTGTGTGTAAGGGCAGTGTACATATATATGTGTGTGTGTAAGGGCAGTGTAAATGTATATGTTTGTGTGTGTAAGGGCAGTGTATATGTGTGTGTGTAAAGGCAGTGTATGTGTACATGTGTGTTTATGGACAGGTGTGTGTAAAGGCAGTGTGTAGGGGTCCTGGGAGGGAAGCTAACATTAGCCTTTTTTAATTAATAAAAATCTCTGCTGCTGTGGACTACTCTTCCAATGATGCTCAGCCAGCATTATGGTGGACACCTGGCTGGCTGAGAATCATGGGAGTTTTAGTTCACATCTAGCATCTGCAGCTTTACTGTTGCTGCACTTCCCATGATGCTCGGCCAGCATCATGGAAGTAGTATGTCTGGCTGAGCCTCATGTGAATTCAATTCAATGTGTTGGTTATTTTTAATATGCATGACTGCGCTGACAAATATAAAGCGTGTTTTAAGTGGCGATGCAAGCGTGACATTTTAAAGTGCAATTGCTTGTATGGCTTACATTTACACAAAACAAAGCAAGAATTCAGTGCATATCCAAAGAGACACCTATCTAAGACATAAATATTGGGGATGTTGTCGCACTATATGGCCGTAAGTATGTTGCTAAGCCCACGGCTACATTTAACAACCCCAAGTTTAGCAAGTCCTACCTTATTTTTATGGCTATCTTTCTTACCTAGGAGCTGAATCAGTGTGACTGCTATACTATTGGGTTAAGATGGGTGTTTGTGGCAGAATTTACTTCTTCTGTGTCAGCTTTTTAAAATAATATTTTTTTTGGATAGTTCCTTTCCTTAAGGTGAACTCTCAGGTACTGCATTCAACCATGCAGGTCAATGGAGCCCAGCTCACTAATCAGAATATGATTAGTAAAATAAATAAAAAAATAATATAAAAATAAAAGAAAATGGTACCAAGTCCTACAATTAGCGCTATATCTTCACAAAACTTAAAAAATATACGATTTGCTGTGGTAAATCGAATTGGCCGGCTTCAAAGATGTCCCAAATATGGGACATGGGCACAGACTCACCAGATGTCCAAATGCTAAAAAATGCACACTTCAAAAGGTGGCCTTTAACCTCCCAAATAACCCGTTGTTATAACAAATATCGTTGTACTCAGGAGATGTTACTGAACACATATTGGGGTGTTTGACAGTGACATGTTCCAGAAGTGGTAAATTTACACATGAAATACAAAATAATTACTACCATAAAGTTTGACAAAGGCTGATGGTAGAATTAGTGCATGGAATGGGTTAAAATACCAGAATTTAAAATACCCTGGGGTGTCTACTTTTCAAAAATGCACGGTTTAATGGGGTAAATTGCATTGGTCAGCTTTAAAGATACCCAAAATAGCACTTGAGGCAGAATGACCAGATTTCAGGAAAAACAGAAAAATGCTACTTGTAATTATTGCCCAATAAAAGCAAAAAAACAAAGACATTGGGTATTTCTAAACTCAGGACAAATAGTAAAATCTATTTAGCAGATTTTTAATTAGTTTTTGCAGATGAGTAAAAGATTTTTTCAAATAAAAGTGAGAAAAGTCCTTTTTTAACAAAAACCCCCCCACCATATTTTATCATTAATAGTATATTGGATGATATGATAAAAATAATGGTATCTAAAGAAAGACTTGCTTGTCCTGAAAAAAACCCAAATATATATAATGTGTGTGGATGCACAAAATGAGAAAGAAGAAAATTACAGCTAAATAGCAACACTGAAAAAAGTTAAAAGAGCATTGTCCCAAAGTTTCCTACGAAAAGGGAATCACACAGCTATCATATCTTAAGAAGATTTTAACTTAATTTCATAACTTAAGAAAATGTACTTAATTTCAAGACTTTCATGCATTTTGTAACCTCATATCTCCTGCCAAAACACAAAAATACCTGTATGTAATATTATCTATACAAAGCTGTTTTTTTTTTTTATCTATAATGTGTAAGCTTTTTATATTTATTTTACTCCATATAAAAATAACAAAATGCTCAAGTTATCCTGGGACAAAAAAATGTCCTGGGAGCAAAAGGATGTAATAAGTTATCTAGTGCCCCTTGTGTTCACAAAGATTAGAGCAAACTCATTTATTAGAGCAAGAAAAAACAAAAACACGATTACACTTAGTCAAAAAAATGAATCTAATGTCAGTTTTGATGAGTCAACATGTTCAAGTTAACAAACAAACTCGATTCATTTTCTTTTTTTAATTACATCATAAATATGTTGTTTTTCTCAACAGTATAGCTATGTTCTCAGAAGGTGTATAATGGTACCATATAAATTACAAACTACACAGTGAGGTAAATTGATTGCTTATCCCTTTAGACTTAATGAATGTAAAAGCTTGTGAAATGTTACAACAATTTCATTTAGTTACAATTATCTATGTAATATAGCTTTTCAGCTTCTTTCTGTTATAACATTAACACTTTTCCTGCCAGAATTTAAGCAATTATGCAAAAATATTACACCATTGTAAAATGATGCGGTGAAATACATGAATAATGGGCATTATTTTGCCTCCAAGCAAGTAATTTTGTAAATGTAACTCCAGTCATTGTCAAATGGATCAGTGGTCAGTCAAGTTAAGGGTTAACTCAATGAACTAGAGATGATATTAGCAAACTCTGCTACATTAAATTAGAATAACAGATTCTGTAGCATTTTTAAAATCATAGGCAGTAAAAATAATTTAATTCACGTACAATAACACGTACTGGTGCAAAAGGAAAAGTCATCCCTCCTCTTGCAAATCTGCACAAGGCATGCAAGAAACCCAAAGTGCCTTATAAGCTCTGCTCCATGGACTACAAGGTGTTCCAGTACAACCCCCAGCAGTTTTCCAACCTCCACCTGTACCCTAGGTTGACAGCCCTGCTGCCATTACAGAACCGCAAGTTAAGATCCCAGCTTGTTTTTGGAGTGACCGTAGTCTATGCTGCTCATTTATAACCTCTTGTGATGGTTATTCGCTTTATTCAGGGGCACCAACGCCCTAGGCATAGCACCTGATGCACACTAACAATCAGGTTCTGGGCTCATAAAAACCCTTGTATAGACATTTTGAAACCCACCTTTTCGGAGCAGTGTATAAACTTTGCTCACAATACTCAGCCAGCATCCTAATTAGGCCATCTGAATGATCAACAGCTTCTATAGATTCGCACTCCACATTAAGAGTGCTTACAGTGTACAAGGGCAAATCTAGCATGGCAAAATTCCATATCCTATGACAGTGCCATGTTTAAAGTCACTCGCTCTTCAGAATGACCCATTCTACTGCCAATGTTTGTCTATGGAGATGGTATGCCTATATGCTTGATTTTATATACCTGTTAGCTATGGGTGTGGCTGAAACATCTAAACCCAATAATTAGTAGGGGTGTCCACATACTTTCTCTCATATAGTACATCTGGGAACTCTCTGCGTTTAACCTAGACTCAAGTTTCCATTGATCAAATGCTTTAAATCCTTATTTCAGCAATAATATAAACAATTTACACTATGTACAATTTGAAAATGTTATATCCCTTAACTATACTCTTGCTGCATGGTTAACATATCAACATGACATATGCTGCTTTTGAGTATACGTTCTGTCAGTCTGGTACAACACAGTTACATCCCTGCATGACATTAGCATTATGTGCTTGCATGGTCAGAAAAAAACTCATGTAGCAGATGTCACAGTATGGACAAACTTTGAAGCATGTCTTTTGCAATGATAAATCATTCTTTGCTGAGCGTGTTGGCAGATAAGCTAATGCAGACTTAGGGGTTTCTTCCTTAATTATTGAAAAACAGCTTGCTGAAATAAATGTGAAAAAACATGGAAGAAAAGAAAGGTGTTAAATCAAATACAAGTGCATTGCATTAGAAACAACATGGAAAGAAATTACAAGATCAACATGATTTCTTTGAACAACTTTATACTCAACAACTAAGCATTAGATGTATAATTTGATATTAAACCTTTTTTTCTCTATAAAGGATGTTTAAAGTGTAATATATTGTGGCAAAAGTACTTCTATCTTTTGGTACCTGGGATCAAGGTTTTACTCACAGTCTTTCAAGTTTCACAGTAAACAACCTAGATGAAGTACAAATGGCTTATCTTTATCATTGGTCCAGAATTAGGCACATTACAGCAGTGTATAAACAAGAGAAAATCCTTGCACTACTAAACAATATTAAATGCTGACTGGATTGGATTGCTTGTTAATGTCCCAACAAAATTATCTGCCTTTTATCATCAGATTCCTAACTATGTCTTCCTTCTTGGAGGGGAAGTACTTAACCCCTTGACAACATTTGATGTGCCAGACATGTCACAGAAAAACATGGTGTTGGCGACAATTGACGTGCCTGGCACGTCATGACTTTAAACGGATGTAGAAATCGATCTATGATCTGCGCAGATGGGAGCGGAGATCCGTAAGTTTGCCTTCAGGAGATAAGGTCCATAAAAGCGACTCTATTGGTTGCCGACAGGGGCATCAATTGGTTGATGCCAGAGGAGGCCCCTGCAGGCGGCCAATAGAGTCACTCACACAGACCTCTGACAGCGGAACATGGCATGGGGAGACCATGGTGTCAGGGTCCATCCAGGCTGCAGAGCTGCATATCTGTTTTTCCCTGCCTTGCCTCAGTTCCCATGTTTTGCTGTGGTCCACTCCTGGATTTCCATATGCTCTGTCCTGAACCTCTGATTCCTTGATTCCAGTCTGCTCTTTGCTTCAGCTCCTGTTTCCTTTATAAGGTGTGTCCCACCCGTTTGTTCTGTTTGTCTCAGTCTGCAGTCTAAAGGTATGTCCTTCTCCGTTCTGTGTTTGGATTCAATGTTTAGTTTAGTAGTACTTTCGTATGCAGAGCTTAGCGTTAGGACCCACCATCATTGGAGTACTTTGGCGTAGTGGTGGGCTAAGCATACTATGACCATATGATGTGACGGAATCTCCAATTGTTATCTTATAGTCCTAGGCTAGTTCCTGTATTCATGTTTGTCTTCTCTTATGTACCTTTGCCCTTCTTCCCTGAATCATCTGAGGATTTCGGTTCCTCTTTTCTCTCCCCATGTCCCAGTTAAGATATCCTATCCTTGCTATAAGGAGAAGCGTCCGAAGATTCCGGCTCCTCACTCCTTCCCCTGTGTTCATTGCCTTGTTACGTGTCCTTTGTTGTGCCTGTATCATGTACAGTGGGGCAAAAAAGTATTTAGTCAGCCACCAATTGTGTAAGTTCTCCCACTTAAAAAGATGAGAGAGGCCTGTAATTTTCACCATAGGTACACTTCAACTATGAGAGACAGAATGGGGGAAATCACTTTGTCTGATTTTTAAAGAATTTATTTCCAAATTATGGTGGAAAATAAGTATTTGGTCAATAACAAAAGTTCATATCAATACTTTGTTATATACCCTTTGTTGGCAATGACAGAGGTCAAACGTTTTCTGTAAGTCTTCACAAGGTTTCACACACTGTTGCTGGTATTTTGGACCATTCCTCCATGCAGATCTCCTCTAGAGCAGTGATGTTTTGGGGCTGTCACTGGGCAACACGGACTTTCAACTCCCTCCAAAGGTTTTCTATGGGGTTGAGATCTGGAGACTGGCTAGGCCACTCCAGGACCTTGAAATGCTTCTTACGAAGCCACTCCTTCGTTGCCCGGGCGGTGTGTTTGGGATCATTGTCATGCTGAAAGACCCAGCCATGTTTCATCTTCAATGCCCTTGCTGATGGAAGGAGGTTTTCACTCAAAATCTCACGATACATGGCCTCATTCATGCTTTCCTTTACACGGATCAGTCGTCCTGGTCCCTTTGCAGAAAAACTGCCCCAAAGCATGATGTTTCCACCCCCATGCTTCACCGTAGGTATGGTGTTCTTTGGATGCAACTCAGCATTCTTTCTCCTCCAAACACGACGAGTTGAGTTTCTACCAAAAAGGTCTACCTCTGACCATATGACATTCGCCCAATCCTCTTCTGGATCATCCAAATGCTCTCTAGCAAACTTCAGACGGGCCCGGACATGTACTGGCTTAAGCAGGGGGACACGTCTGGCACTGCATGATTTGAGTCCCTGGCGGTGTAGTGTGTTACTGATGGTAGCCTTTGTTACTTTGGTCCCAGCTCTCTGCAGGTCATTCACTAGGTCCCCCCTTGTGGTTCTGGGATTTTTGCTCACCATTCTTGTGATCATTTTGACACCACGGGGTGAGAGCCTGCGTGGAGCCCCAGATCGAGGGAGATTTTCAGTGGTCCTGTATGTCTTCCATTTTCGAATAATTGCTCCCGCAGTTGATTTCTTCACACCAAGCTGCTTGCCTATTGCAGATCCAGTCTTCCCAGCCTGGTGTAGGTCTACAATTTTGTTTCTGGTGTCCTTTGACAGCTCTTTGGTCTTGGCCATAGTGGGGTTTGGAGTGTGACTGTTTGAGGTTGTGGACAGGTGTCTTTTATACTGATAACAAGTTCAAACAGGTGCCATTAATACAGGTAACGAGTGGAGGACAGAGGAGACTCTTAAAGAGGATGTTACAGGTCTGTGAGAGCCAGATATCTTGCTTGTTTGTAGGTGACCAAATACTCATTTTCCACCATAATTTGCAAATAAATTCTTTAAAAATCAGACAATGTGATTTCCTGTATTCTTTCCCCCTATTCTGTCTCTCATAGTTGAAGTGTACCTATGGTGAAAATTACAGGCCTCTCTCATCTTTTTAAGTGGGAGAACTTGCACAATTGGTGGCTGACTAAATACTTTTTTGCCCCACTGTATCTACCATCCCTTTAGTAAAGTTAATCTTTCTTACACTAAGTAAAACTTCATTACATTCAATAACTCCATAAGTAAAATTAAGTAAGACTTGATTAGATAAAATAAAAGTATAAATCTCAGGGGTTCTGTGGACCTCAAATTTCTGCTGGGAGGCTGTTCCAGGTAAACATCAGTCTCTCAGTAAAGTAAATCTTATTTACATTAAGTGAGACTTTATTACATTAAATAAAAGTACAATGTCACACCAACCGGTGTAGTACGTACATGGACTGGCTACCCGGTAGAGATGGCACAGCCAATTTCAGTATGTGAGGGGTTAATTCGATTGTATAGGCATGTGGCGCCAAAAGGTCTTTTTAGATAAATTGGTCTTTTGAAGCTGGGACTCCAACCAAGGCCCTCTGCAAGGTGTGAAATTTCACAGGGAGGCAGTGCCTTTAAGTCTGCTAGCCGAGTCCTTCACCATATGCCTGTATCCCCTCATATATAATGGATTCTTTGATATGCTAAGTGACCACTAGCAGTCAGGAAAACCATTTCATATCCAGGTCATATCAAACACATATCAATAATAACTTATATATTCATTATCATACCTCCTTGTGTGCATACCTAGAACGGGGAAAGCGCACCCTACAAAAAGAGTGCAAACATGGCAGCGCCACTTAACCAGTTTGGAAGGAATTGTGAAGTCTATGATGTTTAGTCATAAGTAGCTAGTGTGACATATCTATGGACTTCACAATTTACCGGAAATTCATAAATGCATGAATTATGACTGTGGCGAGCACAGGAGGGACGATAAAATGAAAATAAGTTATTTTGACTGATATGTTTCCACTACTCAAGGGGGAGGTCACTTATGGTACACCTTCCCTCTGCTTATACCACCTCTGGGCCGGCTTGGAAACTCGAGATGAACTGGGAAAGAGTATAAAGTTAGTGAAAGAAGATTGGTCAGTGTGCTTACTAGGGGCCAAGATCTAATTTTGAGTAAGTCGCCATCTTTCCTTGCCGGAGCCCTACGGACAGAAAAACTGTTACTTGACCATTCAGTGAGTAGTTAGGTTTTCTGTAATTTTCTCCTTTTTATTTTATCTGTTTGGTGTAAATAATCTGTTTATCATCTTTTTGTGTATGCACTGTGATTTTTTTATTCATAATAAATATTCCTTTATTAAGTTCTGCCTTTGTCTGGTAAAGACTCGCGTTACCTGAAGAGACCGTTTTATTGGTAATTTTAAATCACATAATTATTGTGTTAAAATATACTGTGTGGGTTTTTTTTAGTCTGATTCGTTTGGGGTACCAAGGCACCCCATTTCTAAATTGTCTTGGTGGTGGCAGCGTTATTTTGATATCTGTTATATCATTATAGTTAATTGCGGGTGGTATTAAGGGTGGATATTTGTATTTTTATCACTATTTTCGGTCTAGGGCAGACAGATAGTGAATTTTAACCCTTTTACCACCAGAACCAAGTCACGCGCACGCTTGGAGTAGAGTGCGTTCGTGACAAATTGGTGGCAGCGGTGGGATAGTTAAAGATTTTTTCCATCTTTTTCGGTACCAGATTTCAGTGTTGCTGGATTTGCTAATCCAGACACTAAAAAGAAATTGTTTCTCAATTTCCAAAGGCTGAACTCAGTGCATACTTAGTATATTTACACCTCAACAGTCCCCCCCCCCCCTCTTTGTTTTCTTTTCTTTTGCTATCATTCGTTTGGGCCGGCGTGATAAATGGAATACCAAACACAATCCAAGAGTGCTCTGGAGCAACGTTGCCGTGAACAATGTATTCCCATCCGGGGAAAATCAAAGGATGAACTTATTCAAGCGCTTGTGGACTATGATATGCAACAAGCAGCGCAAAGTGATGCTGCAAACACTTCTGAGGGAGGCATGGTCACGCGGGAGATACCTGCAGCTGATGTCGGTGACGTGCCAAGATCTGGAGATCCCTTGGACTCTTATCTACAAACTGTTTTCAAATACGTGGACTCAACAGATGCAAACCTCAGGCTGCAGCTTATCCTTAAATATCAAGAGAGGGAAGCTGCAGAGCGCCAGGCTGAGAGAGAGAGGGAAGCTGCAGAGCGCCAGGCGGCAAGAGAGCATGAACTAAAACTGGCAGAGTTGGAGAGGTTAAGTGCCTCACCTATCAGTGTGGTTTCAAGAGACTCTTCTGCACCCAAACCACGTGCAGAGAATTTTCCCACTTTGGACAAAGATGGGGATCTGGATGTTTTTCTGCGCAGTTTTGAAAAGGTTTGCAGGCAGTACCAATTGCCAAAGGACCAGTGGGCAAAGTACCTCACCCCTGGTCTCAGAGGTCCTGCACTGGAAGCATTTGCAGAGCTACCAGCCGAATCTGACCAGGACTATGAGGCAATTAAGGCTGCACTGCAGAGACGGTACAACCTTACCCCTGAGGTGTACCGAAAGAAATTCCGGACTTTGCAAAAGTGTTCCACAGAGAGCTACACTGCAGTTGTGGGACACCTGACGACGGCATTCCGGCAGTGGACTAGAGGGCTGGAGATTACAACCTTAGAAAGCTTGGAAGATCTGATCATCAAGGAACAGTTTTTGCAGCTGTGCCCAGCCAATGTACAAGAATGGCTGCTGGACCGGGAGCCCAAAACAGCATTGGAAGCGGGTGAGCTGGCTGATTTCCACACCGCCAACCGAGCACAATCGGAACGGAGCAGAGGTTTTACTACGGGAGCATCCAGCTGGAAGACCACTACACCACGGCTTCCCACCACCCAGTCTACAATACCCTCTTCTGCGCCGGCTTCTACCTCAGGGAGAGGGGGAGCTAATGTCACTTCTACGCGTGGGGATATCCGCAGATGTTTCATTTGTAACAAAGTGGGGCACCTTAGTAATACGTGTCCTGATAAGAGGAAGCCTGCACCCCCATCTGGAGGGAGTCGCCCCTCGGGGTCACCACCTTCGGTGTTGTTCGTCTCCAGCACTGAGAACATCTCCAATGTGAATCTGCAACCTGTCACTGTGGGAAACAAGGTAACTGTGGGGCTCAGAGACACGGGGGCAGAGGTGACTCTTGTGCGTCCAGAGCTAGTGAGCTCCGAGGACTTTATTCCTGGCAAGACCTTAACAGTGCGTGGAATTGGGGGAGTACGTCCTGCGGTGCCAATGGCACGAGTATTTTTGGATTGGGGAGCAGGGAAGGGTGTAAGGGATGTGGGGGTATCAGATAACATTCCTACTAATGTGTTACTGGGTACTGATTTGGGTAGGCTGTTGTCAAAATATATGCCGGAGGATGATACTTGTGATTTATCCAGATCTTCTAGGAGCCCTACCATAGAAAGGGCAGTGTGTAACAATGTAGCAGGGCAACCTCATGGGGAGAGTGGGCAGAAGGGTTGTGCGTGTCCGTCTGTGCTAGAACCCGGAATGTCTGAGGTGCTGTGTGAAAATGTGAGAGGGCCACCTGGCAGTGAAGAAGGGCAGAGAGCGAGTGAATGTCTGTCTGTGTCAGAAACCAGGTCCCAGAACCCAGCATGTTTGTGGGCAAAGAGTGGGAGTGTGACAGATGGAGTAACTGTAGCCGTGGTAACCCGTCAACAGTCTGCCCAAAATAAAGGAGAGGAGCTGACTCAGCCTGCGGAACCAGAAGGGATGTCCGCAGGGGCGCCTCACCCCTCTTTACACTCCTCCCTAGTAGCTCTGGAGCCGGAGTCTGAATCGGAGCCCATTATTGGCTCTGAGGGACAGACCCTGGAATTCCAGCAGGCCCAGCAGACAGATCCCACATTAGAGAAACTGAGGGACCGTGCTATGCAGCCGCCCACAGACCTTGAAAAGGAGCGGGTGTACTGGGATAAAGGGAGGTTATATAGGGAAACTATTCCCGCAGAAGGGCAAGAGCCCTTGGAAACAGAAAGACAGCTGGTGGTGCCCCAGAGGTATAGGGACCAGCTGCTGAAGGTGGCTCATGCCATCCCCATGGCTGGGCACCTGGGTGTGCTGCGGACTAAGTCCCGCTTGTCTCATCATTTTTATTGGCCTGGTATGGGCACGGATGTGGCAAATTACTGCCGCTCCTGCCCTGAGTGTCAGAGGGTAGGAAAGCCTGGGGAGGTGGGTAAGGCTCCCTTAATTCCTCTTCCCATAGTTGGGGAACCCTTTGAGAGGATAGCTGTTGATATTGTGGGACCCCTTGCTATTCCCAGTAGTTCAGGCAAGCAGTATATTCTAACCGTAGTAGATTATGCCACTCGCTACCCCGAGGCTGTAGCGCTGTCGTCTATCAGGGCTGACAAGGTGGCCGATGCTCTGTTAGGCATATTCTCCCGTGTGGGATTTCCCAGAGAAATGCTGACCGATCAGGGCCCCCAGTTCACCTCTGATCTGATGCAGTCTCTCTGTAAGAGGGTGCAAGTAGAGCATTTAATGACCAGCCCCTACCACCCCCAGACAAATGGCCTGTGTGAAAGGTTTAATGGGACCCTAAAACAGATGCTGAGGACATTTGTAGAGTCACAGGGGAGGGATTGGGAGCGATACCTGCCGCATCTCCTATTTGCTTATAGGGAGGTGCCGCAGGAATCCACAGGCTTTTCCCCATTTGAGCTCCTCTATGGACGTAGAGTGCGCGGTCCCCTAGCTCTGATTCGCGAGGGATGGGAAGGAGACTTGGGGGCCCCAACGACATCTGTTGTGGACTACGTAATGCGGTTTAGGGAAAAAATGCAGACCTTAATGGGGGAGGTGTGTGAGAATCTGAGGGTTGCCCAATCCAAACAGAAGCATTGGTATGATCGTAATGCCAGAGAAAGAGTGTATGAAGTGGGGCAAAAGGTGCTTGTGCTGATACCCACGAGGCAGAACAAGTTACAGGCGGCATGGGAAGGTCCGTTTACTGTGCTACAGCGGGTCAATGATGTAAACTATGTGGTGTCTTTGGATGAGAGGGGGAAAAGGAAAAAGGTATACCACATAAACATGATGAAAGCATATTATGACCGGGAGCCTACTGTGTTAACTGTATGTAGTTTGCCTGCGGATGAGCAAGAACCTGACCCCCTTGTGGATTTGTTGGCTTCAACCAGGGATTTAGAGGGCATTGAGATAGCCCAGGTTAATACCCACTTAACAGAGACTCAGAGAGGTCAGCTACATGAGGCACTTAGACCTTACCATAAGGTCTTCACGGGGAAGCCTGGCAGGACACACCTAGTGACACATCATGTTGACACCGGGGATCACCACCCCCTCAGACAGGCTGCCTACAGAGTATCCTTGGAGGTGAAGGCTGACATTAGGAGGGATACATTTTTTTTTATTTTTTTTTTCCTTTATTACATAAAACAAAAACAGGACATATAAATTTCTAATTTTTTTACTATGCCACCACATATGCAGATAGTTTCCTTCTTCCTTTCTGCATCTCCAGCAAATACTAGAGTGTTGAGGATATATATGGGATAGTCTTTTAGGAGTTAGATACCAGTTATTACAAAGCTTAAACTGTAATTCAAATAAAGACAGATCTCTTACAGCCTTGGAAACATTTTTGAAAGCGTTATACCAATCCTCTGGATTAATCTGGATTTTTAGTAGGTTTTCCCATTTTTTTTATAGTTTTATATTTTTTTATCGGATACTTTTCTGCTTGAAGGGCATCTAGGAATCTTGAAGCACCTTTTTTAATTTTCTTTTGCTCTAATATCTGAATCGCTTTAATATTTGCTGATTCATTGTCTAAGATACAATGGTTTTTTAAGAAATTTTTAGCCCTTAAATATTTAAATGTATCGTCGTTTGATAAATTAAATTCAGATTTTAATTGCTCAAAGGGTTTCACACTTGTCTTAAGTACCAGATCTCCAATATAGTTAATTCCTCTTTTTTTCCACTCCGAAATAGTTAGGTCGGCCATACAATGTTCTAAAATTTTAATATCGACATGTCTGGTTAATTTATTCCAAAGACCTAATTTCGATTTTAGTTTTATCCAGCTAGGTATTAGTTGGTTCAAAATCATATTATCGCTGGTTATAGATATTTTTTTTTGTTTGCTTTATTTTTGTATCCCCCAGACAATATAATTTAAGTCTCCTTTAGTGCAAGATTCTTCTTCGATTTTATACCAAGTTTCTTGGTTGGCATCATCAAGCTGCATCCTAAGAATATGAAGGAGAACATATGTTTGCTGGTGTATTTTAAGAATTGGAGCTCCTGTACCTGCCTGCGAGATCTTCTTCGCCATTATATCCATACTGATCCTAGGGATTTTCCCTTTCCAAATAAAATTATTAAAACTAGATTGGACCATATCTAACCAGCTGCTTGGAATTATTAAAGGAATTCATCTGAATAGGTATGTCCATTTTGGTAGAAGGTAAGATTTTAAAACATTAATCCTTCCCGACCAAGAGAGGCCGACCTGACTCCACTCTTTTAAAATTTTATTAGTGAATTTTATTAGTTTTAATACATTAACTTCCATGATCCTATCTATATTCTTGGGGATCTTTATACCTAAATAGGTTATTTCTTTTTCAGAATCGTTAAATTGGTATTCTTTTTTAATTGAATTTTTTATTAATATATCTATATTTCTATATTGTATCATAGATTTGTAAGAGTTTAGCTTATAGTTAGAGACTTTGCTATATTTTGTTAATTCAAGCATTAAGCTCTTTAAAGATGTTAAAGGATCTGTTAAAGTTAGAATAACGTCATCAGCATATAGAGAAATTTTTGCTTCTTGATGTTTAATGGGATAGCCTTTAATCTCTCTATTGTTTCTTATATTAATTGCCAGAGGTTCTATCGATAAAATGTATAGTAATGGTGACAAGGGGCATCCTTGTCTTGTACCATTTTTTAAGTAGAAATACTCAGAACAGATATCTGAACCCACTATCCTCGCAGAAGGATTTGTATATAACATTTTTATGGCATTCGATATCCAACCTGTGATCCCAAAGGTTCTTGCTGTTTGTTCCATATAGCTCCAGCTTACCCTGTCAAACGCCTTTTCGGCATCGAGAGACAGGGTAATAAGAGGTAAGTTTTTTTTATTGGATCCGTCTATTATGTCTATAAGACGTCTTGTATTATTTCCAATATCTCTATATGGAACAAAACCAACCTGGTCACGATTGATTATGGTTGGTAATATTTTCTGGAGTCTATTAGCCAAGATTGAAGAGTAAAGTTTAATGTCTACATTGATCAATGAAATGGGACGGTAGTTACCAATATCTGTGGGTGATTTGTCTTGTTTTAAAATAGGCAATATATTGGCAAATAACATCTCATCAGGGCACTTCCCTTCAGTAGCCATTTGGTTAAATGTTTTTGTTAAATGAATGGCTAGTTCAGACTTAAATGTTTTGTAGAAAAAATTTCCGAAGCCATCAGGCCCTGGAGTTTTATATTTTACCAGATGATTAATTACTTTAGTTACCTCATCCTTTGATATAGGTTTATTTAACAATTCCCTTTGTGAGGCTGTTATTTGAGGGATGTCGGTATTATTCAAATAGGATATAATGTCATTTTCTGAAATGGATGTTGGTAAGTTATACAAATCATGGTAAAATATCTTAAATCTATCCGCTATGCCGTCTGGAGTTAAATAGGTCACGCCATGGTCTATAATTTTTGTTATTTTATTCTTAGCTCTGATCTTTTTCAGTCTATTAGACATAAATGTATCTGTTCTGTTGTTTCTATAATATAATTTGACTTTCAATTTCTCCATGTTTTTAATTACTTTGTCCATCTCTATTTGATTAATATTCTCCTGTAACATTTTGATTTCTTCTGATTTACTTTTAGTAGGGTTTTCCTTGTTAGCCCCTGATAACTTATATAAGCTTATATAGAGATCTGCTAAAGCTTTATTTTGTTTCTGTTGATTTTTTTTTAATTTTATAAAGTGCCCTCTGATGACGGCCTTATATGCGCACCAAATAGTTTGTGCGGTTATACCTTCCGTTTGATTTTCTTGGAAAAAAAATTTTGTTGTCTCCAGAACTTAATCTTTATTAGCATCCTTATACAGTAAAGAATCTTCTAGTCGCCATGTTTTTTTCGGTAAAAATAAATTTCTGTCATTAAACTCAAAAAAGACTTGACTGTGGTCTGACCATACGTTATCTTTTATATACGTTTTTCCTATTAATTTTTGCATAGTAGAATTGCCTAAAATTAAATCTATTCTAGAATGAGAGCAATGTCTTTTTGAGAAGTGTGTGTATTCCCTAACACCTGGGTGCATTAACCTCCATAGATCGTAGAGGTCATTTTTTCTGATTTCATTACTCATTGCTCTTGCTTCTTTTTTTAGTCTTTTGTCTACCGTATTTGGTCTCATTAATTTTTTGTCCAGATCAACATCCAAAACACAATTAAAATCCCCTGTTATCAGGAGATTACCTTTTTTAATTTTTTCTATTTTTGACATTATTTTGGAAAGAAGATTAGACGGAGCCTTATTAGGTAAATAAAGATTTACAAGTGTAAATGTTATTTCATTTATATTTACTATTAGGATGATATATCTACCTTCCTTATCCCTTTCTTGGTATTGAATATCTATATTTAATAAATCAGAAAAAATAATTGCTACTCCCCTTTTTTTTTTGAGTCGTAGAAGCATGGACAAATCTTGAAAAAAATCTCCCTCCCCATTTTCTATTGTCATTATCTAACCAGTGGGTTTCTTGGAAGAAGGCAATATCAATTTTTTCTTTTTTTAGAAACGCAAATATTCTGTTTCTTTTAAATGGTGTATTTAGACCCTGAACATTCACTGATACGCCTTTAATCATCTTTTACAAGATGTATAAAGGGAATATTTCCTGATCTCCCCCATCCACAGTCCTCCTGCACTCAATTAATATCAACCATATAGCAAAAGACAAAAACACATGACATTTAAAAACTAGTACCTTGAGAATAAACTCAAAGGTTCTCTCCAACATATTGGACATGGCTCTTACTATGCGAGTCATGACTCTACGAAGATAACTGAGCAAAAGTCAGCAAATTCGGTCCTGAGATCCCCAAAAAAATGGAGCTCATGGCAGGGGAGATTTAGGGGATTAAGCAATGAGTAGTAGAGAATGAGGATTATTCAGATATGATAACCATTATATAGACCAAAAAAAACCAAAAAACAAAAACCCTGTCTTATGAAGACATCCTAAATAGTCTACATATTATAATATAGTATTAACCACAAGGAGATAGTTTTAATATTGATCATACGATTTGTTAAAGGTATAAATCAATTAATTTCTAATGTTATAAGATAATAAAAAAAAAATAAAAAAATAAAAATAAAAACAACATTAAGATTATTTTGCATTAGTGCCCTCATAATGTGATGGGGATTATTCGCCAAGCAATATCCCATGTAGTAAGGTGTATATAATAGTGGTATCATTATATTAACCAATAGTGGAAAAGAAAAAAAAAAAAGAAAAAAGAAAAAAAAAATTTAAAAAAATAAATGAATATATATATGTTGTGAGACTGTGAACCCCAGGGAGATGATTAGCATGGCATCTGAGTACAGCTGCTATGCAGATTACACATATGGGTCCCTGGGGTGGAGCAATTGGAGAGCAGGGTGGGCCAGTGCTCCGTTTCCCTATTTTGTGGAAATTCCATGCCGGGTTTTCCAGGAGGCAAGAAGTCTGCAGGATCCGGTCCAGGATTCCTATGGGGCTGGCGTCAGGCACAGGTGCTGGGCATTAAAAACCCCTGGAGCCTGAGACTCAGAGAGACTGTTGGGGGAAGAGGAAGTTCCCTGTGCTCCCAGGGCAAGGAGAGGCCCTGAAGAAGACAATCCCTGAGCCAAGTGAGGCATCACCTGCCTGGACATTTTGTGTGCTGTCTGGGGGAGGTTTTCCAGAGCCTGGCATAGCTGGGTCTGGCTGGGAGGTTGAGTTAGTGGGTGATTAGGCTGGTCAGTCTGGACCAGCATAGTTCAGTTAGAGAGGGCTCCAATTGGGAGCTAGGTTTTCTTTTTATGATTTGTTTTTTTGGGGTTTCAGCAATTAAAAATAAAGATTTGTTTTGTTACAAGCTGGTGTTTCCGAGACTGATTGCCCTAGAGGACTGTGCTTAGGACCCCTAAAAGTGACATGTATGGCCCTCCTGCTATAGGGTTTGTCACAATGTATATATATATTTGTGATAATAGTGTAAATCAGTAAATTTCTAGTGTTATATAAAGTAAGAAAAAAACTAGAATCATTTTTACTAATAATCTAGTGATCTATAAGCAATTATTCTTCATTCCTTGATACCGTATGTGATATAATTATAACTATAGCCTAATAGTGTTCAAGAGATACATTGGATATTATACATATAGCTCTCCAAAAAAAAAAATAAAAAAAAAATAATAGTGTAAATCAGTTAATTTCTGATGTTATATAGAATAATAAAAAATAAATAAATAATTAAATAAATAAATACTGGAATCGTTTTATACTAATACTCTTATGATATATAAGCAGCTATTCTTCATTATAGTATAATTATAGCCTAATAGTGTTCAAGGGGTACGTTACATATAGCTCTCCAAAAACATTGTGTTTAAAATTAATAAATAGAGAAAAAAAAAAAAAAAAGATCAGTGTATTTATAGTAATAGTATAAATCAGTTAGTTTCTGATATTATATAGGATAAGAAAAGTGCTGGGATCGTTTTGTACTAGTACTCTTGTGGTATGTAAACTGCTATTCTTCATTTAATGATACCTTATGTAATAAATGTGTAATATAGTTATAGCCTAATGGTGTTCAAGAAATACACTAAATATTGTGCATATAGCTCCCCAAGAACAGCTATATTAAAATTAGTAAATAAAAAAAAAAAAAACCAATGTATTTGTGGTAATAGTGTAAATTAATTAGTTTCTGATATTATGTAGAATAAGAAAGGTGCTGGAATCATTTTATACTGATACTCTTGTAATATGTAAGCTACTATTCTTCAATCAATGATACCTTATGTGATAAGTGTGTAATATAGTTATAGCCTCATAGTGTTCAAGAAATACATTAAATATTGTGCATATAGCTCCCCAAGAACAGCTATATTTGGAATTAATAAATAAAAAAAAAACAAAAAAAACATCAATAGAGCTATAAGGTGTTCACCAGCAGCCTTAATACTCTACTTTATAACATTATAATGATTATATAGTTATATGTTTTAAAGTGACGGCTTCATAAAAGTTTTTTTTGTTCCAACCAATTTTTCAATTCTGCAGCTTGGTAAAAAATAGTAGGATGACCTTCCCAGATAATCTTAACTTTCTTTGGGAAGCCCCAACTATAAAGGATTTTATGATCACGTAGAATTTTCAATTCTTCAAAAAAAGATCTTCTCCATGCGCGGGTCTGAAAGGATAGGTCTGGAAAAATCATAATGTTTTTATATGCATTATCTTCTATATTCCTTTTCCTATTTGCTTGTAATATAAGTTCTTTATAAGAAAAAGATTGAAAATAAATAATAACGTCTCTGGATGCTGCTTCAGGGGCATTTTTAGGTTTGTTTAAGCGGTGATATCTTTCCATTTGAGTATTAAGTTGCTGAGTATCTTTAACCATAACTTTAAAGAACTCTTCGAGATACATTTTTAGTTTATCTTGAGTTATTGATTCTGGAATATTCCTAATCCTCAAATTATTTCTCCTCATTCGATCTTCAAGATCACTTATTTTATCTTCCATTATGGATACTTTTTCTTCCAGCCCTCTCATTACATGTTTCATCTTTGATAGATCTTCTATGTTTATTTCTATAGTCTTTAATTTATCAGTTAATTGTTCCAGTTTGGTATTCAGCTCCTCAGCATTTTTATTCATCTGTGTTTTTAGAACACTTGCTTGAGAGTCTAAAGATTTTTTTAAATAAGTTTGGGATAGTGTTAGAGGCTCCGTTAAACTTTCGGAGGAGTCATCCATGGATGAGGTTTCCGTGTTTTTACTTGGTGATTTATTTTTTTGTTGGTGTGGAGAAAAAAAAGCCAGAGTTGAGGCTGAGGATCTTTTATCTGATCTCTCCATTTTAAGTTCTTTTCTTTCTTTCTCTTTTTTTTGCTGCACAGTCTGTGAATTTTTTGGAGGCATTATATTTCTATACTTTTTCTTCTGTTAGATTTAATCTTAGTCGTGAAGTATATCTTGGGGTATATAGGAACTATATGGACAATTGATGTTATTACTAATTAAATTTCCAAAAAGAGTTCACATAAATTCCCGCATTTCACAGGTTCGACAGATTTTCACGGTTCATAGACTTTATAAGGTAATAAGCAGAGCAAAACAAACAAAAAAAAAAAAAAAAAAGGAAAATGCAGCCAAGCTACAGCCAAACAGTCTATGACTGAACACAGGAATGGAATACATATACCGGGGGTAAGCCTGATGTCATGCGTCGTCAGTCTCCTTCTCTCCGGCTTTAACAACCTCCCGGCATTCCACAAGTTTCTCCACTCTCCCGATGTTATTCCCTGCTGAGGATTTTACGTGGGTCGCATGGATCTGGCAATGATGTACTTTTCGGTCCATCAATCAGGTTCGACCATACCTCAGGGACATCAAGGGCATCGAGGTCAGCAGAATCGCCGCTCTGCAGCCGGCTATACAGCAGCACAGCGGCGTAATAGCCGTTGTCCACCATCAAACGCCATCCCCCGTCCTCTTTCTCCTCATGCTCCAGCCCCAACCTCCCCACCTCCTCCGACGTGCACGTCCATCCGTCACGTCATCACGCCCCAAGATCGTACAAATCTACATTCTGTGGACCTCAAGCTTCTTTTGCTGGAAGGCTGTTCAAAGTATCCACCACATAGTAAGGAAGATTCACTTTACAATAAGTGAGACTTTGTTACACTAAATAAAAGTACAAATGTCAGTACAGCTGGAAGGCTGTTCCATATAGCCAACACCCCCTAAGTAAAGTACCGTATTTGCTCAATTATAAGACAAGGTTTTTTTCAGAGCAAATGCTCTTATAATCGGGGTCGTCTTATAATCAGACCTCAAATAGAGGTCTGACTATGAGACTAAGATCCAGATCCCCCGCGATTCGCGTAGGCAACTTCCGCTGCAGCCGGAAGGAGGTGCGGTTAGCAGCGGGGGTTGTCCGTGTCCATCGTGCAGACCTTCCCCGACTGTCAGAGAGGAGCAGTAGCGTACCTAGCGGGGGTCAGGGGGGGGGCGGTCCGCACCGGGTGCCGCTCATCAGGGGGGTGCCAACTTGCCGGCACCCGGCACCCCTCCAGAGACGGACAGTAATGTCCGCCGCTGGAGGAGCAGGCTCGCAAGGGAGCGGTATCGGAGGTCTTTAACAGACCTCCGGCTCCCTTGAGTGATTTTAAGCCGGGTTCAACCCTTGAACCCGGCTTAAAATCACTCAAGGGAGCCGGAGGTCTGTTAAAGACCTCCGATATCGCTCCCTTGCGATCCACGCGGCAACAGCTGCTGTGCGCCGGGATTTGTTGTCAGATCCCGGCGCACAACACTGAAGCAGCGCCCACTGAACCGGAAGAAGACAGAAGAACTGAAGAAGAGGAGGAAAAGAAGCTGTAAGGAGAAAAGAGGAAAGGTAGGAAAGCATTCAGTGAGTGAGAGTGGATTGGTATATGTGTGGATTGGTATGTGTGGATTAGTATGTGTGGATTGGTATGTGTGGATTGGTATGTGTGGATTAGCATATGTGTGGATTGGTATGTGTGGATTAGTATATGTGTGGATTGGTATATGTGTGGATTGGTATATGTGTGGATTGGTATGTGTGGATTAGTATATGTGTGGATTGGTATGTGTGGATTGGTATGTGTGGATTGGTATGTGTGGATTGGTATGTGTGGATTGGTATGTGTGGATTGGTATGTGTGGATTAGCATATGTGTGGATTGGTATATGTCTGGATTGGTGTATGTGTGGATTGGTATATGTGTGGATTGGTATGTGTGGATTAGTATATGTGTGGATTGGTATATGTCTGGATTGGTGTGTGTGTGGATTGGTGTGTGTGTGGATTGGTATATGTGTGGATTGGTGTGTGTGTGGATTGGTATGTGTGTGGATTGGTATGTGTGTGGATTGGTATGTGTGTGGATTGGTATGTGTGTGGATTAGTATGTGTGTGGATTAGTATGTGTGTGGATTAGTATATATGTGTATTGGTATATGTGTGGATTAGTATATATGTGGATTGGTATGTGTGGATTGGTGTATGTCTGGATTGGTGTGTGTGTGGATTGGTGTGTGTGTGTGGATTGGTGTGTTTGTGTGGATTGGTATGTGTGCGGATTGGTATATGTGCGGATTGGTAAGTGTGTGAGAGTGATGGGTGTTATGCTGTACCATTTCCAATGAATTTTTCATTATATAATTATGCTCTAGTACATCATAACTCCCATCACTCTATACTGTTCCATACAGTGGCAGAGCTGGGAGACAGAGGCCTTGCATCCCCACCTGAAAGGTAAGTGAACTTCAAAGGGGCAGAGGGTAGATAGTTAGGAGGGGGTAGATAGGGAGAAGGGAGTGAGATGGGGGGATAGGGGGTAGATAGGGAGAAGGGAGTGAGAAGGGGTAGGTAGGACAAAAGGGAGTGAGAAGGGGTAGATAGGGCAATATATATATATATATTAATATTGTTATTTAATTGTTTTGTCCTATTTTGGTGTGTTACTTACTTTAAATAAAAGTGTTAGATTTTTTTTTCATGGTGTGTGGGGGGGGGGGTGTCATATTCGGTTTTGGCCAGGTAAATGCTGCATTTTTGGTTTCAGTCCAGAATTCGTTTCGGTGCATCCCTACTACTAATGTACTAATGAAGTGGTAGGCCTACACCACAATGTTTGGCTTAGTATATAGTGATAGGAGTTATGCTGCACTATTGTCAATGTCTGGCTCAATGTATAGTGATAGGGATTACGCTGTACCACCGTCAATGTGTGCCTCAGTATATAGTGACAGGCGTTATGTTGTACCACCGTCATTGTCTGCCTCAGTATATAGTGGTAGGTGTTATGCTGTACAACCGTCAATGTCTGCCTCAGTATATAGTGATAGGTGTTATGCTGTACCACCGTCAATGTCTGCCTCAGTATATAATGATAGGTGTTATGCTGTACCACCTTCAGTGTCTGCGCCAGTATATAACGGTAGAAGCTATGCAGGTGTGTGTGGGGGGGTGCCACATACAGGATCCGCCCCAGGTGCCAAATACTCTAGGTACGCCCCTGGAGAGGAGAGTTCCCCGCAGCATTGCTCTCTGACAGTAGAATGGTGCATGCGTGATGGACGCAGACAACCCCCGCTGCTAACCACACATCCTTCCAGCTGCAGCGGAAGTTGCCTACGCGAATTGCGTATATGTCTACCCGCTGTCCGGACAAAACACTGGGGAGTCAGAAGCACGGGTACGTTTGGGGGGGTGTTATGTGGGGGCATAAGGCATTTCTGTAGGCAGAGTGCTCTATGAAATGCCATTTAACCCCCTTAATGGCACTGTGCCCCATGATATGCCTTTTAATCCTCTATATGCCACTGTGCCCCATGATATGCCTTTTAATCCTCTATATGCCACTGTGCCCCATGATATGCCTTTTAACCCTCTATATGTCACTGTGCCCCATGATATGCCTTTTGACCCCCTATGTGCCACCCTGCCTCCAGAAATGCCTTATACCCCTATATGCCACTCTGGTATTTAGGGGGTTAAAAGGCATATTAGGGGGTATAAGGCATTTCTGGGGCAGAGTGGCAAGCCTGGGGGCAGTCTTATATTCAGGCTTTTTCCTTTTTTCCTAAATTAATATTCAGATTTTGGGGGTCGTCTTACCGACAAAATATGGTAAATCCTCCTTACGTTAAGTAAGACTTTATTGTATTAAAAAAAGTTTTTAAAAAATCCTAAATTTACTACCCTATAAGAAAAAAAGTTTTACTAGTAAATATTAATTCACATGTAAACTATTTTTTCAGATTTATTAAAAACTATATACAATACCCTTATATGCCACTCTGTCCCCCAGAAATGCCTTATACCCCCTATATGCCACTCTGCCTCCCTGATATTCCTTTTCACCCTCTATTTGCCACTCTACCTCCCTGATATTCCTTTTAACCCCCTATACGCCACTCTGCCTCACTGACATTCCTTTTAACCCCTTATATGCCACTCTGCCTCCCTGATATTCTTCTTAACCCTCTATTTGCCACTCTGCCTCCCTGATATTCCTATTAACCCCCCCCTTTATGCCACTCTGCCTCTCTGATATTTTCTTTTTAACCCCCTATATGACACTCTGCCTCCCTGATATTCTTTTTAACCCCTATATGCTACTCTGCCTCCAGAAAACCCTTTAAACCCCCCACATGCCACTCTTACCCTCCCCTGACTTAAAAGTGCTTCTTTAGACTTCTCCCCGTGCTCCAGATTCCTTGGTGTCTAGTGGGGCAGCCAGTGGAGGACCTGAGCTGCTGCTGCCGGCAGCTTTTATTAATGAGCACTGGAAGGTCATGTGATGCCATAGAAGCCCCAGCAGAAGTGGTGGTTGCAGACGCCCACCAGCTGTCGGAGAGGAGGATCCAGGTCTCCTGCAGCACTGCGGGGGATCTGTATCTTGGTCTTTTAGTCAGACCTCAATTTGAGGTCTGATTAGAAGACGACCTCGAATATAAGACCGTAAAATACGGCAATTTTGTTCTCACAGAGTAATGTCAGGGTTCTCACCCTTTCCCTGCTCCGCTACTTGCATCTCTGCTCAGTACAGGTACACCTGAACTGACTAACGAGTAATCGCAGGGAGTAATTAAAAATAAACACTAAAATAATACAATAAATAATAATAAAAAAACAATAAAGTGAGCTAAGTGATGTCATTGTGACATCACTGGCATTAATAACATGTTCAAGAGGTCCCTAAGAGGACCTCCTTACATCCCATTGCCCTAACACAACATCTAAAACGTATAACCCTACTAGGTATTTCTGAAATCAGGACACCTGAATTGATAAATTTGGAGGGGATTTTCCATCACTTTACCTAATTTTGTGAGGATTCAGAGGAACAATTTATAAAAAATTAGGTGTTTTTTTTCTAATTATCGCTAGTTTCTCATCCTAGATTTTCAGCTAATCATCTAACTATGGTATCAAAGGAAAGCTCTATCTCTCCTTGAAAAAACAATATATAGTTCACATGGGTACATTATTCGTAGAAAAATAGAATAATCGCTGAACCGACATACCACAAAAATGGCAAAATTGCTCCGGGACTTGAGGTACCAAAAACCCCTAGGGCTGAAGGGGTTAATTTTCTGTCTCAACGATTACCTGTTAATCAGCCAGCACCTTCCTTGCTGTGCTTTGGCTATTTAACTGCTAAGGCTCAGTATCTATCTGCCCTTGCGTGGTCTCGGACTGCTTTGTGCCATCTTCATTAGTCTGCTACTTTTCTGCATATGATCCTGGCTTGGCTGGCTTCTCTTCTCTAGTTCCTGATTCTGATTATGTTCCTGACCACACTGACCTCTAATATTCTAAACCTGCTTCGTTCCTGACTCACTGATTTCTGGTATCTTGATCCTGTTTTATCTGACTAACCTTTCTGGCTTATGACCCCTGGCTTTGTATTAGACTGTGCTTCTGGCTTACCTTATTGTTTTTCTATTTTTTTTTATTAAAGGGGATTAAACTGCATGCATTGCCTCATTCTGGTTTGTGGTTCCTGACATTTAACAAGGGTCATGATTTCAGATGGTGCTGATAACTCACCTTCCTAACATTCTTGCTAGGTTAGAGCAGCAGGAGCGACTGGGTTGTATGTTTTCCTGTATATGTACCAAAAATGTATTGTGGGGATATTACTACTTTTTTGGACAAATGGTGGTACCTACCTTTTCAACTGTACATTAATTTGTCACGATCCAAAGAGAAATATGTCTTTGTTGTTTTGCTTTTAACATTGAATAAATGGCCCCAAAAAAGAAAAATAGGTTTTGCCCTTTTGCCATTTTTCTTTTGGTAAGCAGGTCAGGTAGGAGCCCAGTTGCAGGGGATATCAAAGGCTCAGTTTGTACTCCACGATGCATCATTACCAGGAGGAAGGTACAGACAGGCAAAATGAAACACACAGTTGGCTGGATCTTAATAAGAGATGGTCTGTATTGAAGAAGCTGGCAAGACAGAAAAGTACAGGCAGGGCACACGGCTGGAAGCCCTCAGGCAGGGCACACGGCTGGAAGCCCTCAGGCAGGGCACACGGCTGGAAGCCCTCAGGCAGGACACTGGACACACGGCAGGGGACTCTCAGGCAGGACAGACGTAGTCAGGCAGGCCGGGTCAGAACCAGGAGGACGAAATCAATGCCAAACCAGAATCCAGGAGAAGAGTCAGAACAAGCCGGGTCAACACAGAGGAAGAGCCAAAACAGGAACCAAGAAACGAAGTCAGAAGCAAGCCAGGTCACAAAAGGTTAATCCAAAACAGACCACTGTTAGCAGGAGAACAGGGCCAGGCAGATACACAGCATAACTAGAGACAGTCCTATTCCCCTGGCGAATGGGCATAAGGTGTTTGGCAGCAGAGGTGGCACAGGCCGGAATGTCGAAGACTCTACGGAAAGATACCACAAACTCTGCATAATTTTTCACAACTGGCCTATTCGTCTCCCAAAGAGGATTAGCCCAGGCTAGAGCTTTGTCAGTTAGTGGCGAGACCAGGGCCAACCCTGGCCCTCTCAGTCAGAAAAGCCTGTAGCACCAATTCGAGATATATGCCAACCTGGTTCAAAAAGCCACGACACTGGATGGGGTGCCTCCATAGCATTGGGGCAGCGGAGCAATCCCACTGATGCCTCTGGGAACCAGTGGCTCAGCTGTAACGACTGGTGCAGGAACAACGCAAGGAACCAGAGCTATGGGTCGTGCAGGTGGTGGTTCTAAATGTGCCATGCGGTTTGTACTGCAGAAGCCAACTGGTCCAGCCTGGTCTAACCGGGTGAAGACCGTAGGAACGGGATGAGTACTAGCATCCTCAGGATTCATTGCCCCTTTTGTAATGTCAGGGTACCACTGAATCAGGAGGGAGGCAAAAGGGTACTGGTCAAAATGTTTATTAAAAATAAAATAAAAATAACAACAAGAAGCCAAAGCATAAGACAAGCGGGTGGTCAAGGATCAAGCCAAGGTCAGAAGCCAGAACGGGTAGTCACACAAGCTGAGGTCAGGAGTCCAAAAATTGGCGTCATCCAAAATCAGGCAGGAGTCAGCACCAGAATAGGAGTCCTGCTCCAGGGTCTCTGCAGGATATTACCAAGTTCTGTTTTGTTCTGGACAACATACTGCTATAGAAAACAAAAATTAGAGTAAGTAAGCTGTGAACCAATATAGAAATAAATTTAGAACGTGTATTGGACCACCCTGTGGTTCAAAAATGTAAAAAATTTATACTTAACAGACTTCTTCTTTCAAGATGGAATAGCTCATATAAATGAAAAAAAGAGAAACAAATAAGACATAGCTCAACCTATAAATGCACAGTAGATGATAGAATGGATGGTGCGATATTAGTAACATAGTAGCATAGTTCAAAAGGTTGAAAAAAGACCAAAGTCAATCAAATTCAACCTATATACCTATTGTGTGCCTACTGTGTTGATCCAGAGGAAGGCAAAAAACCCTTATGAAGCAGATGTCGATTGCCCCATACCAGGGGGAAAATTCCTTCCTGACTCCAAATATGGCAATCAGAATAAATCCCTGGATCAACTTTCTGTCCCTATTAATCTAATATCCATAACTTGTAATATTTTTGATTTCAAGAAACACGTCCAGGCTCCTTTTGAACTCTTTTATTGAGTTTACCATTACCACTTCCTCTGGCAGAGAGTTCCATAATCTCACCGCTCTTACTGTAAAGAACCCCCGTCTGTGCTGGTGTAGAAACCTTCTTTCCTCCAGCCGTAGAGGATGTCCCCTTGTTATAGATACAGTCCTGGGTATAAATAGGTCCTGGGAGTGATCTCTGTACTGCCCCCTTATATATTTATACATAGGTATTAAGTCCCCCCTAAGCCGTCTTTTTTCCAAACTAAATAACCCTAATTCTGCTAATCTTTCTGGGTACTGTAGCCCTCCAATTCCTCTTATTACTCTGGTTGGCCGTCTTTGAACCCTCTCCAGCTCCACTATATCTTTCTTGTACACTGGTGCCCAGTACTGTACACAGTATTCCATGTGTGGTCTGACTAGTGACTTGTACAGTGGTAGAATTATTTCCTTGTCGTGGGCATCTATGCCCCTTTTGATGCACCCCATGATTTTATTTGCCTTAGCAGCAGCTGCCTGACACTGGTCGCTACAGGTAAAGTCCTTTTCCATGTCAGTCGTCCCCAGTGTTTTCCCATTTAATACATATTCCCAGCCTGGATTTTTCTTCCCCATGTGCATAACCTTACATTTATCTATGTTGAACCTCATCTGCCACATCCCAGCCCAAGCCTCCAACCTATGCAGATCCATTTGTAATCGTGCACTGTCCTCTATTGTGTTAACCACGTTACAGAGCTTAGTATCGTCTGCAAAGATTGATACTTTACTATGCAATCCCTCTACAAGGTCATTAATAAATATATTAAAAAGAATAGGACCCAAAACTGACCCCTGTGGTACCCCACTAGTAACAGTCACCCACTCAGTATGTACCATTAATAACCACCCTCTGTTTCCTATCACTGAGCCAGTTACTTACCCACATACACACATTCTCCCCCAGCCCAAGCATTCTCATTTTATGTACCAGCCTTTTATGTGGCACCGTATCAAATTCTTTGGAAAAATCAAGATGTACGACATCCAGCGATTCACCCCCATCCAATGTTGAGCTTACCTCCTCATAAAAGCTGATCAGGTTAGTTTGACAGGACCGATCCCTTGTAAACCCATGCTGATATGGAGTCATACATTTATTTTCATTGAGATACTCCAAAATAGCATCTCTTAGGAAACCCTCAAACAGTTTACATACAACAGAGGTTAAACTAACAGGCCTATAATTCCCAAGGTGACTTTTTGTCCCTTTTTTGAATATTGGCACAACATTTGCTATGCGCCAGTCCTGGGGAACAGACCCTGTCACTAGAGAGTCCTTGAATATTAGAAATAGGGGTCTGTCTATTACATTACTTAACTCTCTTAGAACGCGGGGGTGAATGCCACCTGGACCTGGTGATTTGTCTACTTTGATTTTTTTTTTTAGGCGGCACTGCACTTCTTCCTGGGTTAGACAGGTGACATGTACTGGGGCGTTTATCTCATCCTGCTGTATATTAACTGGCATTTCATTTTCCTCTGTGAATACAGCAGAGAAGAATATATTTAATAGATTAGCTTTTTCCTGATCCCCGTCTACAACTTCTCCCTCATTACTTTTTAAGGGGCCAACGCTTTCATTTTTAACATTTTTACTATTTATATAGTTAAAGAACATTTTGGGGTTTGTTTTACTCTCTTTGGCAATGAGTCTTTCTGTCTCCACTTTTGCTGCTTTTATCTGATTTTTACATATTTTATTTTTTTCCCGATAGCTTTTTAGTGCTTCTTCACTGCCTTCCTCTTTTAGTAGCTTAAATGCCTTTTTTTTGTCATTTATTGCCCCCTTTACATTTACATTTACACCAACCATATTGGTTTTCTCTTGTTCCTGACTCTTTTATTCCCATACAGTATGTACCCATACTTTTTAAAAATCTCCCATTTAGTGTCTGTACTCTTGTTTTTGAGGAGATTTTCCCAATTTACAGTGTTAAGGGCTTCTCTTGATCAAACTTTGCCTTCCTAAAGTTCATAGTTCTTGTGGCTCCTCTAAGAGTTCCCTTATTGAAGGACAAGTTATAATGCATCATATTGTGATCACTATTTCCTAGATGCCCCTGACCTGCACATTAGTTACTCTGTCAGGTCTGTTGGTTAATATTAAGTCCAGTAGGGCGCCACCTCTGGTCGGGTCCTGTACTGTTTGGGACAGATAATTATCTTTACTTATAGTCAGAAACCGGTTTCCTTTATGAGATTCACAGGTCTCAGTTTCCCAGTTTATGTCGGGATAGTTAAAGTCCCCCATAATAACCACCTCATTGTGATTTCCTGCCTTGTTTATTTGCTTTAATAATTGATCTTCTGCTGCTTCCATTATATTTGGTGGCTTATAGCAAACCCCAATCAGTATTTTCTTATTTTTCTTTCCATATATTTCTACCCATAATGACTCCACATTATCATTTCCCTCACATATATTCTCCCGCAGTGTGGCCTTTAGGCTGGACTTTACATAAAGGCAAACTCCTCCCCCTTTTTATTTTTTCGATCCTTCCTGAATAGACTATAACCCTGTATGTTAACCGCCCAGTCATAGCTATCATCCAACCATGTCTCTGTTATACCCACTATGTCATAATTTTCTTCAGACATTATTAACTCCAGTTCGTCAGTTTTATTGGTCAGACTTCTGGCATTAGTAAGCATGCAATTTAGAGGTGTATGGTTTTTTTTCCTATGAAGCCTATCCCTATTAACTATTCTAACCCCTCCCTCCGCTCCACCCCAGGTACATTTATAAGCCCCAGCTCTCTATCTACACTATCTTCCCCTTCTATATTGTAGTTTCCCTCCCCCCTTTCCCTAGTTTAAACACTCCTCCACCCTTCTGGCCATCTTCTCCCCGAGCACAGCTGCACCCTCCCCATTGAGGTGCAGCCCGTCCCTACCGTAGAGCCTGTATCCGACAGAGAAGTCGGCCCAGTTCTCCATGAACCCAAACCCCTCCTTCCTACACCAGCTTCTGAGCCACTTGTTTAGCTCCCTAATCTCCTGCTGCCTCTCTGGTGTGGCACGTGGTACAGGTAATATTTCAGAAAAAACTACCTTGGAGGTCCTTGCCTTAAGCTTGCTACCCAAGTCCCTGAAATCATTTTTAAGGACACTCCGCCTACCTCTTACTTTGTCATTGGTGCCAATGTGCACCATGACTGCTGGGTCTTCTCCAGCCCCTCCCAGTAATCTGTCAACCGATCCGCGATGTGCCGAACTCGAGCACCAGACAGACAACACACTGTTCGGCGATCCCGGTCTTTGTGACAGATCGCCCTGTCTGTCCCACTAATAATTGAGTCCCCCACTACCAGCACCTGTCTGGCCTTCCCTGCACTCCTCCTTCTCTCCTTACTGGAGCAGACACCCCTCTGGCGGTCAGAGGCAGTGGCTTGCTGTAGTACTGCTAACTCTGAACTAACATCCCCCTCATCTGCCAACCAGGCAAACTTGTTGGGGTGTGCTAGATCAGGACTAGCCTCCCTGGGGCTTTTCCCCCTACCCCGCCTTCTAACTGTAACCCAGCTAGCTGCCTGACTGTCCTGTACCTCCATCCAGCTATCCTCCCCCACCGCTACCCGTGAGAGAGATTTTGCACAGTGAGCAGCAGACTCCTCTCCAAGTTGTCAATAGATCTCAGTGTTGCCAGTTGCTCCTCTAGACTCAGGATTTGTGCTTCCAAATGAGCAACCCGCACACATCTCTCGCACAGCAATATGCACCCTCGAAGCGCTGCTCAAGGATTGCATACATTGAGCAAGATGTACATCTGACCGCATTGTCAAACATGGAGGACATCTTGGCAATGGGGATAGCTCAAATAACTGGCAAAAACAGACAGTAAGACGCAAAATATATATAAATATATTATATGGAATCACAAGGATTTATACTTTACCCTCCTTCTTGCTTTTTAACTCCTCACTTAGAGATGTCACTTAGGAGATTCGCCCCAGCTCAGGATTCGCTTGTGTGTCCAAGCTAAATGCAACTGCAAAAGCCAAGCAGAACTCACAGAGAAGGTTACTTAATTAGCAACACACCTGAAATAGCCCTTACCCCCTTTTTTTTTTTCAACAAAACTTTACACTGAACACCACACAAACAAACAAACACAGTGCTCCCCCTTGCAATAGTAATAAAAATACTCTCCTTCTTTGCTTGTAACCCCTCACTTAGAGATGTCATTTAGGAGTTTTACACTGGTCACTTCCGGATTCTTGCGTGTGACGTCTCACGCATACAGGGTCTCCAGGGGTTCAAAGGGGGAAGGGTAGCACTACGTGTTTTGCCTATTGGTTCGGCTTCATTCATTCCGGTGCATGTTTGACGGGGGTGGATTTTCTCTTTATATACATCATGCAATCAGTTGCAAGTGTTGACCACATTAACCCTTTCATGGGTGAAGCTTCTACCACCACATATATCTCCATAGAAAAACACACAGAGGACATGTGTGTTTATGCTATATTAAATATATACATATTTCGCATAAGAGCTATCATATGTATATCAAAAAATCTATATTAAAAAACTTTATTTTTGCAATTAAAAATTATATTTGTATACAAAAAAAATATATAAAATATATAAATAGTAATTTATTATGGTTTAAAAATAATCAATTATTAAAAAATAATCAATTGAATGTCAGGATCACAGATTGGAACCTAGTTGCAGCTCTCAAATGTATCTGGCAGAAATTCAGTAATGACGGGGTCAGGCAGGTCCGAGGGTCAGAATACCAGGCAGCACAGGATCAGAAACGGTAGAATCAGGCCAAGGGTCAAGCAACAGGAAAACACTTTGAATCACAATAGAGGCGCAGTTAACTCCAGCAATAGCACAGAACAATTAGTTCCTGCAGGTGTCCAGGGTTCGTTCTGGAAACCTGAACACCTGCGGAGACCAAGAGCAACCGTGTCTGTCTCCCTGGCAACCACGGACGCCAGGGAGGCGGTATGCTGAGTGTGGGGGCCGGCCCTCCTCCTGTGATTGCCAGGGAGACGATACATTGGTTGCAGGGAACGGTTCCCTACCCGACATGTCTCCATGGCGTCTTTGAGCTGTCTCCCCGGCATCTTTGGTTGCCGGGGAGATGGGACGCTGAGCATGGGGGCCGGCTCTCCTGCCGACTCGTCTTCCCTGGTTGCCGGGGAGATGGAGTGTATGGTGGACGGCCCGCCCCGCGATGCGTGACATTGAAAGAATAATCTATTGAGATACATGCATATTTTGGCACATTTCTACGAATCCCCAAAAAACACAAAGGGGCACCCAACAAAAGAAGCAAAAATGAAGCAATGAGCTCAGCAATTTTAATTTTAATTTCATTGTTTTTATTTTACTTTTATGGATGCTCCATCTGTTATAGTATATAGAAGGCCATTACCCTGGTAATGAAAAATGGAGTACCCCTTGCTCATTGCACTTGAGGGAGAGAGGCCAGAAGCCAGTATCTTGTAATGATTTTTTTTCTACGTTTGTGCAGCACTTGTGCTATAGGATTTTGAAATGCAACATGGGTCTATGATTTTCTTTGACAATTCTCTTCAAAACACAATAAAATCTAAGTTACAAAGTGAGTCAATGGTTTATTGCTTGTTTTACAACATTCGCAAAACACTTGATGGCACAAAGTATAGAAAAAAACGTGATAACTAATAAAGGAGGCAATGTCCAAAAATAAAAAGAAAGAGAAGAAAAATGGTAAGAATGACAGGCCTTTACTGTGAGACGTTTTCATGACCAGGCCCTTGTGGTAAATTCCCAGCTCTTCCTGTCCGGTCCATCATGCCCTGTAGCTTGAATCCCTCCTTGTCTCTCTTAAAATGTGAATGAGAAGGTGAGTGACAATGAACTTTGTCTCAAAATTTAAAAAGCCCTCCAAATTTCATCTGAATCAAAAAAAAGGTTGGAAATTAAATTTGTTGACTGAAAACAAATGGACCACAAAAACTAAACAAAAAACAAATTGTTTTTGCTCCATTTGCAAAAAATCTAATAAACACCTTGATCGGGTCCGCTTGTCTTGAATTCTTCTGTCTTGAGCACCAATTGAGTGATGAGATGCAAGTTGTCAAAATTTTCTATTTAATGACACCAAAAACATTATTTCTTTCATTTTTACATTTATACTTTGGTTAATTCATTAGTCAATCATAATGTTATTGCTAATGTTAAAGGTTGCAACCAGAGCAAAACAAAAAATACATTACCAAGGTTCATCTGGCAAAGATGACCGACTTAATGGGGCCATAAAATAACATTTTAAAAAGCATTAACTCTTCCATTGATTTGAACACCAAAATGACATATGGAAGATACTGCACCTACCTCCCCATGGACATAAGATGCCTTTCTGCTCATGAGTCATCTGTCACTCGTTCCACCAGTCAAGGACCTTTATAACCTTGACACGCTCCCAGCTTCCTTGCTAGAGCATTGTAGTACCTTGCCCTGACTGTGCTATTGTTCCCCTTGTGCATTACCTCAGTTTAACAAACCCCTTTCCCACTTGCCCGTTCCACAGGCCCTGTTTCTGTCTGCCTGTTTCACAGACCCTGTTCAGAGACCCCTTGATTCTTTCAGTTGTGTTGACAGGTGGCCCCAAAGAAAAAGTCTAAGTCTACAGCAGACCCCTGTCTGTAACTAGGCATATCAACACAAATCTGCCTCAAGCTGAATTCTGAGCCCAATCCTGCCCAATCCTCTTTTTTACTTTTACTTGATAATAGCTTTTTACTTGATAATTAAATAAATCACCGTTTGTACATTAATAATTAATAAACCATTCTTTGTTAGAATATAGTAACCTCGGTGGAAAACAAGTCCATCAAGTTCAACCCTTCTACCTATCCTTCCTGCTTTTGATCCAAACATAAAATAGAGTTAATTAACATAAATTACTAATACTAACATACATTATAACAAGTAGTTTAAAGGAATCAAACACCCTTGCTTTAGGTCTAAGAACTCAAATAATATTGGTAATATGTTAGTATTATTTACTGTTTTCTGCAGTAGCTGCAGTAGAGGTTTAGGGAATCGTACAAAATACCTTTGAATTCAGATCACTGAAGGTATTGCTTTTCCTACTCATTAGTAAACTCATTTAGAACATAGATGTCTTTGAATGATGAGATACAGTTGAGCCAGAATGTTCTCTAGAATCAATAGCACTGATTTGTAGGTACCTTAGAGAGAAATCTCATCTCAGTTTACAACATCACTGGCAAGAACTATGCAGTTACAACAAAACTTTTCTTAGCTAAGAGATAGAAAGTATTTTTTATTCATTCTTTGAGTTATTTTCATTTAATTTATTTTCAAAATACTTTGTAATTACTTAAATATAAACTATAATTGTGCTTGTCTTGATAATTAATATATGTTAATGTAGCTTAGTGATGGGTAGCTATATAAAGAGAAAATGTAATCACATGAATGTTTGTACTCATTAAAATTCTTAACTGTGGTTTAGTGTGTACCACTCATCAGTTTGGAGTAAGATCATCTATTAATAATATGTAAAAAAAACTTGAATCATTTAATAGATTAATGAAACTGCATATAATAAGACAACAATATAAACTAGTTTAATTTAAAAAGCCGGCGTAATTTGCTTACATAAGCAAGACACATAATAAAGGTTGATTCTATAGCTAAAGATAGTCGGTCAATTTCATAAAACTAAAGAAACAAAAAAGATTGTATGCATGTGCTAATTGAGTTTAATAGCACATAATGCTTGTGACTGAATGTTATCTGTTTCTTTAGTAATGAGCAGCTTTAATATACAGTATACCTGTGAGTGTTTCTGGTTAAGTTAGACATGATTGATCCGGAATTTTGATGCCTATTAACATATGGCACTGCATCTGATCAACTAGTATATCACATAACGTCCCCTTTTATATGGTTTGGATAAGTAACATGTAGCCTGATATTTGATTATGAGTGTTGTAGTAAACATGTGTATGTGTGTTTTAGTTAGTGTTAGAATGTGTAAGTGTGTAATCACTACTTGAAGTGGGTGGAAGGGACTACCTGCCCAGGGCCAGATGGCTACGTGCCATCCAGCTAGAGCCCGAAGATAAATGCAAATTAATATGATATATGTTATATGTTATGTTATATTCTTCTGATTTACCTAAAGATATACCTAAAGACATACTTTCCCATTCAGACCTTCCTCTGACTATACACCAACACAGTCTGCTGTTTCCTGTCACTTAACCACAGGCCTTATCTATTTAACTACTTGAACATCCAAACCCAAGCACTGGAGTTTATTGTAAGTCTTCTGTGGGTAACAGTGTCAAATGCCTCACCGAAATCCAGAAAGGCTATACGTACTGCTCCTCCCTGGTCTATTATTTTAGTTACCCAGTACAAAAAATTAATTAACCACTAAAGCCCCCTATGGACGTACCTGTAAGTCCTCAAAAGGCATTCAGAAAATCCCTTTAGGACGTAACAGGTATGTCCTGACTTTCTTGCAGCTGCAGGGACATCGCCTTCCTGCTGCACTAAAGATAAGGCTGTTGTTTGACCGCCTGGAACCCCCTCTGTCCAGAAGCCAGCATCGCTGGCTTAATGCTAACCAATCCTTTGTAATGGCACAGCACCGGTAAGCCGTTACATAAGGAATGCTTGACTGGAGGAGGGCCAACACAGCAACCCCCCTATCCTCTCACCCAGAAACCCCAATAAACAGACATACACCATGTATTTTAACAAATTAATTTATTTATTTATTAACAATGTAATTAAAAGTCAGCTATGGAATATTTTGTCCACGGTGCGTCCAACTTGAATCTCTGCACCGTGACACTAACCACAATTAAAACTATCAAGGTGCAGATACCATTAACCCTTTGCAAACTTCTCTCAAATGTGCTAGGCGCTTAACGAACGCCCCTTTAACAATTAACCAACCACCACCAAACTGAAACAGTAACCAGTTTTAACCATCAATAAATAACCCCAGCTGTAAACGTGGGTGGGCACATTTTTTAAGAGTGCAGTTAAAATAATGAGGCACAACTCTGTAGGGAGTCCAATTTATAGCCTAAATTACCCAGGGGGTGTCACCTGGGGTCACTGACCAACCCAGAGTGACCCCTTAATCAGCTATTTACATATAGCTGCACTGTTCCCTATACCACCAAAAAACCCATAAGAGCAAAAGTGGAAAGTGGGGGGGAGAGGAAGGGCAGCCTAGGCCCCCTCAGTGATGGGCCTCTGTGTCCATTTCACTCCCTCTGGGGCTGTGCTATTCCTTTCTGGGAAACTTCACTGCTGATGTGAGCTGGAAGGCCAGTAGAGGACAGGGTATCCCCTGCAGGGTCTGTCTAGAGCCTGCTGGGATATCGGATCACTTGTGGATTTCTTCCTATCCATGTTGCAGATTTCCTTGTGGAGGGAAATACATTTAGTTTGCGTGGATATAATTAGGGCTTGAACTTATGTTGTGTTGTTATTACTACCTATGATTCCATTGAATTTATTTTAATATATAATACAGTATATGTATGTATATATATAATCAGGAGATAAAACCTTTTCTAATTTATTCTGCATTTATACCCTGTGTTGTTGTCAATTTATTTCATAACATAATATCTGCAGTGAGGCATGTCATTGTGTGTATGTCCCAGCTATGCACACTGTCTCACAATTGCACTAAGCACTCTAGGTGGAGACACTGCCAGTCTGTGAGTACTCTCATCTCCCAGAAAAGTGGAGGCGAAAGATAAGAGGTAACCATGGAGGAGTATAGTGACCGAGTCAAATACTTCTTTGAGGTGGTTACGTGTGCATTCCTGAAAAATTTAAAAGGGTGGCCTACCTGGAGCACTTCTTTGGGAGTTACTTTATTAAATGGTGGGGCTAGCTGTACATAGGGATGAGCGGTAGCTGTGCAAGTGAGCAGGGTTATCCCCAGAGTCATAAGTGGGTGGTGGCCACTGCCTAGAAAATAAGGAAACTGACCCTGAGACCCAAGGAAGCAGGGATATATTGGAAGACTATGGGTGAAGCCTGGAAAGTTCTGGTGAATGGTTATGTGGTGGCTTAAACCTTTAAGTGCCGACCAGATATGAAATGCATGGCTGGAAAGGTAGACACCAGTAGCTAACCACATATCTCATGGTGGCACTTTTCACCTCCCCTTCTCACAAGAACATATTTAATCTGCTCAAACTGTGCCCTGAGTTTAAGGAAAATTTTCCCTCACACTGCAGGGCAGTTAACATTTATTTTATGCTGGATGATTGCTAGAGAGAGAGCAGCTGTGCAGCTGTAACCCTCCCAGTACCAGATCCCAATTGCACCTTTCAAACATGAATCAATGCTATTCTCCAATGGATCCTCAGTATTGACATTTTTTTTTTTTTTTTCCAAGTCTCCGTTTAATAAAAGATCAGGTATACAACAATGTGTTACATCCGAAAACATACCAAAAGGCACATGTATAGTACATAAGCACAATGCACTGCAAAATAAATCACGATGAATCAATGGTCATAGGCAAACGACATATCGGTTCACAGGGCGATAATCAGGCATGACAGAGATCATCATGACACGGAACGAAAGGGAGAAGTATATAAAAGTACATAGTGTGGAGCAGAGGTGCTCAATGAACAGGGTACATAATAGGAGAGCGGTGTCCAACAAAGACCCCCTCAACACAATACGTATGGTAAAAAGGCACGTACGTAAGCACACGGAGATGTCCGTACGGAGAGAGCAAACAAAAACAAACAAAACAAAATCATGAACACAACATAAAAATCAGAGTCAGATGGCGCGTGTCACTACAACCACATAACACCTAAGTGCTAGAGAAGCAGTCGAGGGGCACAAAGAGAGGGGAACACCCAGAGCAGGGAAGGGTGAGCCGCACAAACGGACCCAGGGGTGGCAAACCCACACGACCGAAGGGGCCCCTCAGGCGGACTGTAAAAGAGCAGGAAAGCGCGGGGAAGAGGTGAGCTCCTTCCACCAGAACCAGCGCCTGATGAACAAATATTCCTTGCCCCTGGAGGCCCACACCAACTCCTCCATGTGGGCAATAAAGTTCATCCTGCTGACCCAAGCCTGGATCGGCGGAGTGTCACGGCTTCTCCAAAAACGGGGGATGACAGCTTTGGCCGCACTTAATATATGGTACATCACTGAGTGTCTATAAACAGCGACCGGGAGCGATGTATGGTGCAAGAGAGCCGCCTCAGGGGTCAGCACATAGTGAGGGTCATTTACTTCCCGAATCACCCCCTCCACTAGCTTCCAAAAGGGGGTAACCAAGGGGCAAGTCCACCAAATATGTAAAATAGTGCCAGGGCCCGTCTCACACCTCCAACAACAGTCCGGGACATCCGGGAGGAATTGATGTAAAGCATGTGGGGTGCGATACCACCGAATCAATAACTTGTAGGAGGTTTCCTGGATTCTACTTGAGATAGCGCCCCTATGAACCAACTGAATAATCTTATCCCATACCTCATCCCCGGAGAGAGCCGGGAGATCCCGTTCCCAAAGGGCCAGGAAATACGGCTTAGAGGAGCACTCGAGAGTAAGGAGGATGGAGTACAGCGTGGAAACCAGGTGGGGCGGCTCAGACTTAGAGGTGCACAGGCGTTCAAATCCATCAGAGGTCTGCGGTAACCCATCAAGCACGGTAAAGAAGCAATAAAGTGGCGCATTTGGGCATAAAAAAAGGTGTCTTGAGGGCGCGGCCGAGACGCCCCTAACAGAGTCTGCAGCGGTTTGACTGAGTCCGAGTCAGAAATATGATAGAAACGCAAAATACCGGAAACTAAAGCAGAAAACGGTCTAGTCCTGCCTGTTCTGTAGCCAGGGGCAAAGGCAGGATTGTCAGAGATGGGGAAGAGAGGGCTAGTGGAGGACGTCAAAGAACCCTTGGACATGTAGTTCCGGAGGACCCGCATAGTCGGGGAAATGGTGCAATGTTTAAGGCGAGCGGTGGGCCGGGCGGGGGTGGACAGCCACGGATAAGAGTGTATGGGGTGCGGGAGTGCGTCCTCCTCCAGTGTCACCCACTGCTTAGGAGCTCTAATAGTCCACTCAACCACACGACGCAGATGAGCCGCATGGTAATACAGCTCCAAGTGTGGGACACCCAGGCCTCCCCGGAGCTTAGGACGAACCAGATTGGAAAAAGCGAGGCGATGGTGTCCGGACGACCAAATGTACTTCAAAAAGACTCGGTGGCATTGCTTAAAATAATCCCTGGGAATAAAAATCGGTAGGGCATGAAAGAGGTACAGGAACCGTGGCAAGATGATCATCTTAACAACGGCAACCCTCCCGAACCACGAAACATGCGGGAAGGCCCACTTACACAGGTCCTGAGAGACCCGCTGCAGGATGGGGACAAAATTCAATGAGAATAGTAGGGAGAGATCCGCAGGGAGTTGGAGGCCCAAGAATCGAAGGGACGAGCCGCACCATTTAATGGGAAACCGAGAGCTTAACTCCTGCTTAGTAGAGTCCGCCAGGTGGACCCCCAATATCTCCGACTTACCCAAGTTTATCTTGTAATTAGAAAATGCTTGGTACGTCTCCAGTTCCTGGAGGAAATAGGGCAGGGATGTAAGGTGAGCAGACAGGATCCCCAACATATCATCCGCGAATAAGGCCAATTTATGCTCCACCCCCGAAACTAACATTCCAGAGATACCATGATTGGCTCTAATGGCATTGGCCAAAGGTTCCATGCTAAGCGCGAACAGGAGGGGGGACAGTGGACATCCCTGACGAGTACCATTGGCCAAGAAAAACGGGTCCGAAAGAAAGCCATTAATCTTGACCCTGGCAGAGGGGTTAAAATAGAGTACCGAGACCCAGTTACAAAAAGTCGCACCCAGGCCCAAGCTGCGCAAAACTTGGAAGAGATAGGGTCACGAGATCCTATCGAATGCCTTCTCAGCGTCCGTAGAAACCAGAGCCAGCGGGGTATGAAGGCGCCCAGCCCGGTCAAGAACGTCAAGGACTCTGGTGGTGTTATCCCTCGCCTCCCGCCCCGAAACAAAACCAACCTGGTCCAGATGGATGAGCGACGGTACAAGGGGCCCCAGACGAGTAGCAAGAATCTTGGCCAATAATTTTATGTCAGTGTTGAGCAATGAGATGGGACGATAGCTTTCGCAAAGGTCAGCCGCCTTACCCGGCTTCAGTATAACAGTAACATGGGCAGTGTTGGTATGCGGGTCAAAGTGGTCCCCATCAGCCATGCCATTAAACAAGGTAACCAAATGGGGGGCTAGAGTGGCAACAAACTGTTTATAATATGCTTTCGTAAGTCCGTCAGGACCAGGACTCTTGCCATTAGGGAGAGAGTTAATGGCCGCCACCACCTCAGCAAGGTCAATCGGGGTATCCAAAAGCGCAGCATCCGACGGGGAAATATGTTTCGTTAAATATTTAGCCAAATACTGCCGCAGGGAGTCCCGAAAGGACGGCGCCAAGCCCGGAGCTGGAGGCAGGTTGTACAGGGATGCATAAAAACCGCGGAAGCAAGCTGCTATGTCAGGCGTGGAGTGGCGGGTGGCACCGGAACGATCCCGGACCTTCGGTATAAAGGACTGAGCCCGCTTGGCACGAAGGGCCCTAGCAAGCAACCTACCCGCCTTGTCCCCAGATTCATAGAAGTGACTACGGGTTAGGAGATAAAGTCGCCTAGACTGACTATCCACCAGGGACACCAACCTCTCTCGCAGAGCAACCAACTGGACCAGGAGGGCAGGGTCTAAGGTGAGTTTATGCCTAGATTCCAAACGAGCTATCTCATTAGTAAGACGCATGATTTCACCCAAACAGTAGCCCCCATTTGAATTAGCCGCCCCCGTGTCACCGACTTATGGGCCTCCCAAACAGTGGAAAAGGGCAGATGGGCAGAAACATTCTCTGAAAAATATTGCTTGAGGTCCTTATCAAGAATTTGAACATGGGCAGGCGTGGAAAGCAAGGACTCATTAAGTCTCCAACACCAGGAGCGGGGAGGGAGACACTGAAAAGAGAGAGTAACATGGACCGGGGCATGGTCACTTATAGTAATGGGACCCACACCGGAGGAGGACAACATAGGTAAATGATGGTGAGACACGAAAATAGTATCAATTCTCGTATAACGAGAATGTAAAGGGAAAAAATACGTGTAATCCCTAGTAGAGGGATGTTGGACACGCCACGCGTCCACTAACTGTATAGCGTGGAGGGCCCGTTTAACCCGGGCGATGCGCGAATAGGAGATGCACGACCGTCCCGAGGAGCTGTCCAGTCGCGGGTCCAATGTCATATTAAAGTCACCACCCAACAAGGAGATCCCCTCCTGAAAATCAGCTAATTTGTGGAGGGCAGAAACCAGAAACCGCGTTTGATCACGATTGGGGGCATAAACACAGGCCAGGGTAACCATTTGGGTGGCAACGAAACCTTTAATGAAGAGGCATCTACCCTCCTGATCCCTCCAGGTGTCAACATGCTGAAATGGCAGGGATTTATGGAGTAATATAGCGACCCCCTTAGTTTTGGAATCCGGGGAGCTAGACGTGTAGAGGAGAGGAAAGTGTTGAGAATATAATTTGGGTTCCCTCCCGGCCCTGAAGTGGGTCTCCTGAATAAAGGCGACCTTAGATTTAGCAGACCGCAAGAAGTGAATCAGTTGAGAACGACGTTCCGGCTTATTAAGGCCCCGAACATTAAGGGTAGTAAATCTCACTTTATTCGATTGCATGAGTGTGACACCTAGAGAGACAGTAGAAGAGTGAGCAAAGGACACGCGCCATCAAGACAACAAAATCCATACAAATATAAACACAAGAACCATAAAACATAACAAAGCGTGGACAAGCCACGAGGCAGGCACCAACACAATGAGTGCCTAGCAACAGGAGAGCCATAACGTCCAAACAATGGACAAAACCAAAAGCCTGGTACACAAGGAACCAGGATGGTCAGCTCAGGGAGCAGAGACAGCAGAAACAACACAGAGAGAAAAATAAACAATTGCAAACCAATAAAAAAGGGAAATTATAGCAGGCACCGTGGCCCACCGCATACCAGAAATATGACAAGGGAGGAAAGAAACCAAAACGGCGTAAAAATAGGCAAAAATAGGCAAATAAATGGGGATAAAACAAGTAAGTGTGTAGAGGTGTGTGTGGCCACCAAGGACCGTGGAATGCGCAATCGTGTGCAACAGACACCCAACCCGCCACTGGCAGGTGAGCGCTACACTAGCAAAAGAGAAACCAGGACAGGAGCCGAGAGCAAAAAGAAAGGAGAAGGGAAAGGCTTCCCGACCGCCATGGCTAGAAAGAAAAACGACTCCCGAAGGAGGAGAAGGGTGCATCAGAAAAGACAAACAGACACGGAGGGCTAACGAACAGAAGCGCTAAAGCGGGTAAGTGTGTGCAAGGCAAACAATCAAATAGCCCAGGGCCACAAAGTAGCCTGGCACAACTAACTAGCATGGCTCACAGCCTACTGCCCTGGCAAAGGTTGTAGAGGAAAAAGAAAGCCACTACAGGAGTCGGTAGCAGAAAGAAAGAAGGAAAAGGCTTCCCGACCGTAGTGGCTAGGCAGGAAAAAGACTCCCGAAGGAGGAGAAAGGATGCAACAAAGACTGACAACTCAAAAAGGCTAACAGGGGTGCGGAAGAGTGCATTCGAGCATGGGCTAACCCGGAAACCGGTGACCAAGGGAAGCGCTGCAGGTAAAACTCACAACCCGCCACCCAGGAAGGTCCTCAAAGTAAAGAGGGAGCCATGACAGAGATCGGTTGCGAAAAGAAAGGAAAAGGAAAAGGCATCCCGATCGTCATGACTAGGTAAAGAAAAACCCCCCAAAGGAGGAGAAAGAACGCAGCAGGGACGAAAAGCAAAATAAAAGCTACCAGAAGCGGAGAACGATAGGGAAGCCGTAAAGGCGAGGGACCCCCAATACTACACACCGAGTCCCGGTAAGCAAGAGCCTTGCGAGGCAAGACCAGGTACACGGCAAATAAAAACACAAGACAATAATAATAATAAAATAAAAAAAAAGGGAAGCCAAAGCAAAGATAAACAAAAGGAAGGGTCGACCCTCGCATGAACCCGGCAAACAGTGCAAGTACCGGACAAGCCGGTACCAACGACGTCCGCAAGGAGAGAGAGGGAACACACGGGTAGTCCATGAGCGGTAGCCAACCGCAGAAGAGCCGAAAGTCATCGAGGACGATAGGGAGCGGCGATGTGCAGCCAGAGGTCAACCCTCAAAGCGGAGCCGGGCGATGAGAAGACGTGAAGGAGTCCAGGGAAGCACCAGAAAAAGGCACCACAGCAGCAGCCCAGGAAAAAGTCCCGTGAAGAACAGCGAGGTAAGCTTACAGCGTAATCATGGAGAGCATCATTCCGGTCTGGATTTACGGCGCCTCTGAGGTCTGACCGTCCAGTCACGCGAGGAGTCGCTCAATTTGGGTGGGAGAGGAAAAGAAAATTCCCAATCAGGAATAGATACAGCAGGTAGGCCCAGCTTCTCAAGGAGGTCCGGTACATCCTCAGCCCGACGGACGATAAAGCGGTCCGGTCCCTTGCGAACCATCAGGGAGAACGGGAAGCCCCACTGGTAGGGGATGGCAGCATCCCGGAGGGCAGATGTAAGAGGCCTGAGCATCCGACGATACTGAAGGGTGATGGGAGACAGGTCGGGAAAGATTTGTATAGCGTTACCATCCCAATCCAAAGAGCCGGCCTTGCGACACGCGGCAAGTATAGCGTCCTTCACAGCGTATTCCGTGAGACAGCACACTATATCCCTCGGCGGGCGACCATCAGGCTGTCTAGGGCGGAGTGCCCGGTGAATCCGGTCAAATTTAATTACCGTGTCATCCGGTTGTTGGAGCAGGCGGTTAAAAAGAGCACAGGTCACCGTAGTGATATAGGGCCCAGCAACAGACTCCGGTATTCCGCGTACTCGCAGGTTAGAGCGACGGCCCCGGTTGTCAAGGTCTTCGACCTTTTGCATCAGTCGGGCAATAGTCTCAGCCTGTAGATGAAGTTGTTCCGAAGCGGCATCCACTGCCGAGCGAGTAGCAACCGCATCACTTTCAAGGGTAGTGACTCTGTCGCCCATGCTTTGGAGGTCCTGCTTGATTTCCGCGAGGTCTGCTTTCAGCGGAGCATGAGTGTCTCGAATAATAGAAATAAGATCCGCTTTGGTAGGTAGATCTTTCAGGGTGTCACGCCAACCGTCGCCATCTCGATTCATCCGCAGATGCGGCGGATCCTGGCTGGATTCAGACGGCAGATCCGAGGCCACGTTACAAGGACTGCCAGGTGGCGATGCCTTCTCCAGGGAATCACGGGACTCCGCGTCCGGCAAATTGTGAAAGAAGGACTTCACGGAGGTAGGTAGCGGTCGACCCTTCGGCGGGGCAGGCTTAGGGGTAGCGGTAGCCTTCGAGTGTTTCCCCATTTTCAGTAGAGAAGCGCCGTTTGGAGCTAATTAATGCAGTGGGCCAGCGGAGCCAGCAAGTTAAGCGTCCATGTTGGTCGGCTGTCAAACCACGCCCAGTATTGACATTTTAAACTAAAACAATACAAACACACACACCACGACAGGCTCTGCCACACCAACACCCAAACACACACACACACCCCAGGATAGGCTCTGCCACACTGACATCCACATCTGGATGGGCTAAACAGTAGCCCATCCAGTATTTCCACACTGTTTTGTCATTGACCCCCCTTTTGTATTTTTGCCCCATTGTGTATCGCCCCTAGCCAACACTGTGTATTTATCGCCTCTGTAAGAAATTAAGGGTGCCTTTAAAATGGGACATTACATTTATTGCATAATGTTTTGGGGACGATTTGGGTTTCTATAAGGTGAGATATCTGGTTTTACAATGTAAGGTAATTTGCATAGTAATGCATTACAAAGGGTTTGGAACAAAGGCTCCAACAGAGGTGGGATACCCCACAGGGGGTCAGACAACTGAAGCCGATGTATATTAACATAACTGTGTGCATGTTTGCATAGACTACCTGTCTCCTCCATAATTGGGTCATACAGGAAATGTCTGAAAAGAGGGGTTGGGTGAACCACTTTCTGGGAGGTACAAGGAATTCTGGGATGACTAGTTAGGGGCTGCAGGAGAAAGAGCAGTCTGAGAAAAGGAGAGTCTGAGAGAAAGAAGAGTCGGAGAAAGAAGAGTAAGAGAGAAAGAAGAGGGAGAAAAGAGAGTCTGAGAAAGGAGAGCGCAGCAAACAGAAGTGTCCTGGGTCAGGAGACTCAGAACGAAGCTGCGCAAGATGGCGTTCGGGAGAAGCCTGTGAGCTGAGAGAGGTTTCCCAAGAATGTGCTTAAGTATCCCTTTTGTTTTGTATTATTATCAAATGTTTTCTGTATGTTATATGTTTTATAACCTGTAACAGTGGCCTAGTTCAATATCAATATACATTTTTCTATACGTTTGTATTTGTGCTTTATTCGTCACACATTCCCTAAAAGAATATCCCTGTAAGAGGGTCATAATTTCTTACATATTGGCAAGCCAGGTAGGAGGGATTTAGTGTGATTTATGAGTATATTTATAAGTGTATATATTGTGTGTTGAATTGGGATAGTGTTCGGGTTTTGCATATACAAATTTCAGTGAATTCTGCTTTGTTAATGATGGAGGGTTTATTGAAAAAGGTTGCTAGGGCCACAAACCCCGATGGTATTATTCAGTATATAGTAGGAACCTCAGATCCATGGTTCCAAGCTCAGGAGTATGTGGCCAAGGCAATTTATGAAAAGAAATTATCCAAATCAAAGGGGAAAACTGTTCTGGATTTTGCTGCCCGTTGGATAGCGGAGCAGTACAAATCAATGAAAGAGCAAAAAGAACTTTTGGAAGCAAAAGTTGTAAGTTTGAACATTGAACTTGAAAAGTGTAAGATTTTTGCACAGAATGCTGCAGCTTTATGTGTAAGCAACCAGCAGACTTTGCAGGAAAATGAGGAATTGCGTAGTGCAAATGAGCGGCTTACTCAGAGGCTAAGGGATGCAGAGGGGGAGATTAGGACCCTGGCAGCTTGCAGTAAGAGGGAGGCTGATCGTGTGCATTGCACAGCTAATGGTAATACCTTAAATGCACAGCTACAGAAAAGAAATGATGTTGTGGCTGCAGTCAAAGTGTTAAAAAATGATGATGTGAATGAAATAGATGGGCAAGGTTTAGATGAGAAGCACAATAATGCTAATCATAAAGTCATCCGAAATCACAGCAAAACCATTGCAAAGCCTGTGTCTATATTAAGCCCCTCGCTTCAGAGACAGTTATATCAAAGCAGGCTCCAAAACAATCAAGGACCCATAGGTAAAAGGGAAGCCTTTAAATGTTTTGCTTGTGGTAAAGTAGGGCATTTTGCCAGAAATTGCCACTCTCGCTCTGCCAAAGAACACCATGTTCAGGAAAGAGCCATGGTTGATAATTGGAGGCAGGGAGATAAGATTTGTTTTAATTATACTAGGTGGGGATCTCAGGGAAGAGGTAATGGTGTTAGAAAAGACTACATGAAGCCCTGGGTTCCTTACAAGGTTATTAAGGCACACAAAGAAAGAGTAGAAAAAGAGAAAAATGAGCTACAGTGTAAAGTAACAGAGTATATGAAGGAACTGGACACTGTAAAGACAGAAGTGTCCAGAATAAAAGAAATGCTAGGAAACAAAAAGATAGCTAAATCAGAAGAAAACTAGTGTGCTCTTCTAGATTTGTTGTAACATATGATGCTAATTTATTTGTTTAAAGTTTTGTTTTTCAGACAAAGAGACGATACTAAATGAAAAAGGAAAAAAGAAAGGAGACAAACCTGTGAGGAGATCGGGACATTAACACGTGTGATTTCTTGCAGGAAATTCAAAATATTAATAGAGGACCTTAATATCTATTTTTATTTTTCTTAAGGATAAGCCTCTAAATTTGTTCAGTACAGTCAGGTGGGCAAAATTTCAAATGATTTTTGTTTTATTAGTTTAGGACGCCTGCACTGCCAGCTACAGATACCTTAATTTTTGTTTGTTGCTGGATTAAATACATTTAAAATCATAGATTAGGTGAATTGTTGCCAATATGGGGTTTATGTTTTGATCACAGTGGAGAGATGTGATTATGTAACATTATTGTTGGTCTTCAGCAGTATATATTTTTGCTGCTCTAGATTTTTGTTTTGTTTTAATTTTTGGTTACAAACAAAATATAGCCTCAATCTGATTTTTATTCATATTTCTGAATGGCAACAGACTTTTTATATTTTATTTTATATAGATTGCATTCTGCCAAGACATTGTGAATGTAATGGTAGCATTCAGTCACCTTTTTGTTCTCTCTCCATCTTCGTAGGGATTGGTTAAAATTAACATTCTCAAAGTGGATGCCGAAGACACCACAAGGTTACTGTTATGGGAAGTCTTAGTATTTTAGTATCTGTTATGTACTGTATGTATGTTTTGTGTATTTTATGTGTTTACAATGTTTTAGATCTGTAAAACCAGATATTAATGCTGAGACAAGAAGGATAAGAGAACCACTAGTAATTTGGGCAAGATAACAATACACACTTTCTGTGTAGAGTATCTTTTAATTTCCAGAAGCCATGGGCGAAGTATCAAACACCTTCAAGGGCTGAAGCACAAACCCACTCCAGCTATACAGGTTTCAGTAAACGTGCGCAAACACCTTCACGAGTATTACCACTACACACATTCAATAAACCGAGTTTCTCTCTGGTGTGGTCTCTTCGATACACTGTGTAAGTGAACAGCAAAGGGAATGCTGTTGGTGTGAAAATACACCAGATGTCACGGTGGGCAGAGGTCAGAGGCCTAGAACAAGGCATGCAATTTGAGGGTTAAAGGAAGCTATGGTGGGAGCAGCGTTGGTGGCACAGGTACCTGAGAGTGATGGGAGTGAACACAAATGGTTGCAGTGATGCCAAGTCTGTGAGGGTAATGGAAAGTTAAAGATATGGCTGAAGGAATTCAAACTATTAGTGAAAAATGATAACTGTGAGTGCCTCTATGATTTGGATAAAATATGCCTTACAGTACCCTAAATTTTAAATATCTGTGGTTGTCAGGTCACTCGTGTCTCAGTGAAAACATACAATCTTCAAAGCACACGTGGTAAATGTACTCATTTATTTGAGAGGGCTCATTTTCTATGGGAGTCATTCGCCCTCTAGGTGGGGACTGTAAGAAATGAAGGGTGCCTTTAAAATGGGACATTACATTTATTGCATAATGTTTTGGGGACGATTTGGGTTTCTATAAGGTGAGATATCTGGTTTTACAATGTAAGGTAATTTGCATAGTAATGCATTACAAAGGGTTTGGAACAAAGGCTCCAACAGAGGTGGGATACCCCACAGGGGGTCAGACAACTGAAGCCGATGTATATTAACATAACTGTGTGCATGTTTGCATAGACTACCTGTCTCCTCCATAATTGGGTCATACAGGAAATGTCTGAAAAGAGGGGTTGGGTGAACCACTTTCTGGGAGGTACAAGGAATTCTGGGATGACTAGTTAGGGGCTGCAGGAGAAAGAGCAGTCTGAGAAAAGGAGAGTCTGAGAGAAAGAAGAGTCGGAGAAAGAAGAGTAAGAGAGAAAGAAGAGGGAGAAAAGAGAGTCTGAGAAGGGAGAGCGCAGCAAACAGAAGTGTCCTGGGTCAGGAGACTCAGAACGAAGCTGCGCAAGATGGCGTTCGGGAGAAGCCTGTGAGCTGAGAGAGGTTTCCCAAGAATGTGCTTAAGTATCCCTTTTGTTTTGTATTATTATCAAATGTTTTCTGTATGTTATATGTTTTATAACCTGTAACAGTGGCCTAGTTCAATATCAATATACATTTTTCTATACGTTTGTATTTGTGCTTTATTCGTCACACATTCCCTAAAAGAATAACCTTGTAAGAGGGTCAAAATTTCTTACACCTCTAGCCAACACATGTGTATTTATGCCAACAGGCTGTCCCTTGCTTTAGTAGCCTCCTGAACAATAAATGCATTTTCAAATCCATTGTAAGTACTTTATTACGCAATCATTAACCTGTTCCGCTTCAGCTTCTACTCATTTAGAAAAAGCTGCAGCAAAACACATTTACAGAGTTCTAATCAAATCAGCCAATCAGTTGCAAGAAAGTGCTTGTATTGAAATCAATAGGAGTGCTTTCTGTGCAGGTACGCATTGGATGTCTAAAAAGTCTGCTGACCCAGTGCTGGAGTTGTATTTGTACAATATTTGTTGTTGTGACAATCTTTTCCAATTATGGTTTACTTGTATTGGGCTTATTTACACTCAATATTATGTCATCAGTTTGTGTCTATGTGTTTAATTTCTTTCCAAAGTACTACAACTAATTATAGTATCAATAATAATAATTATTAAATGTGGTAAAGTCTGTGGTTAATATAAATAGTTAATTTCAACTAGTACCCTTCTGAATTTTTAAAAGCGGTTTCATTTTTTTCATTACATTTTTGTTATTAATTTTTCTTTTGTGCCCCGAAGCCATGAAATAAAAAGATTATAGTCTCTATTAAAAAAAAAGTTGCATTAAATTATTTATGTATTTATAATATAGAACGTCAGAGCAAAAAGTCATTACTGTCACTTTATTTATATCTCTAGGGAAAACGGGTTAAAAAAAGAAGACGAGAAAAAAAGAAAGAAATGGAAAAGTTAATAGGTTGACTTTCTTGCCCTGATGTTCTGGGAGACAGAAACATAGAGATCAAATATAATCTTCTAAAGAGAGAGTAAGGTCAAAACAAAGAATGGAAGAATGTAAAGGTTGGTAAAACAATGCTGTTTTTTAATATTTTACTGGCCTCACATATAGGTCTGCTGCTTTTTTTTGGTAAATAAATCAAAATATGTGTTTTAGAGGTCAGGAGCAGATATTTGAGAAGTGGCTCTCCTGCAGTTTTTTAGATGGCCCAATGAGAGCACAGGACTATCGATATGATATATATACTGAAAGCCGTTCTTACTGACCATTCCAACAACAGAGACTTTTCTGACATTTCATTCTAAATACATAAACATTAATGTTTATTTAGTCCCCCCTTTTAGTTAGTTAGTCCCCCCTTTTGCAGCTAAATTCTATTCCCTTCTTCTGTGAAGGCTTTCGACAAGATTTTGGAGTGTTTCTGGGGGAATTTTGGCCCATTCATCTAGTAGAGCATTTGTGAGGTCAGGCATGCAATCTCTGTCAGTTCACCCCACAGGTGTTCCATGGGATTGAGGTCAGGGCTCTGTGCGGGCCAGTCAAGTTCTTCCACACCAATCTCATCCAACCGTCTCTTTTTGAACCTTGCTTTGTGCCCTGGGGCACAGTCATACTGGAATGGAAAAAGGCCTTCCCACCATTGTCCAAAATGTCTTGGTATGCTGAAGCATTAAGAGTTCCTTTTGTTGGAACTAAGGGGCCTAACCCAACCCCTGTAAAACAGCCCCATAAAATTACTCCTTCTCCACCAAACTTTACAATGGTGGCGTGCTTTATACCACTCAGTCCAACGCTCTGTGTTGTACTTGGTGATCTGAGGCTTGAATGCAGCTGCTCGGCCATAAAAACTAGACTTGTGCATTCGTCTTCGGGCGAACATGAAAACGAACATGAAGAGTGCGTTTTCGTGTTCATTCCGAAGACACGTGGAAGAGAAGACAGCGGCGGTAAAACGTAGGCGAAGACGAAGACACACACCTCGAAGATCTTCGTGATCGTCTTTGTCTTCGTCTACCACTCTCTCCCCCTTCTAACTTACCTTGGCATCGTGGCATCGCGGCATCGCGGCAGTTCACGGAAGTGGAAATCCGCAGGTTCGCCGTCACGGGTTACGGGGCAGTGCGAATGAGCCTATTGGTCGCCTACAGGGACCTCCTCTGGCATCAAAAAGAGTCGCTCGTACAGACTTTTAAAACCCCAATGCTGCAACTTACCCTGCAGATCCCACTGGTCTCCCTGTTCTATCAGTTAAATGTCCGTACAAGCGACTTTATTGGTCGTTCATACGGACATTTAACTGATAGAACAGGGAGACCAGTGGGATCTGCAGGGTAAGTTACAGCACCAGGAGCCTAAAAGTCTGTACGAGCGACCAACAGAGTCGCTCGTACAGACTTTTAAAACCCCAATGCTGCAACTTACCCGGCAGATCCCACTGGTCTCCCTGTTCTATCAGTTAAATGTCCGTACAAGCGACTTTATTGGTCGTGCGTACAGACATTTAACTGATAGAACAGGGAGACCAATGGCATCTGCCGGACAAGTTACGGCACCAGGAGTTTAACAGTCTGTACAAGTGACCCTGTTGGTCGCCAGCAGGGGGCTCGTCTGCCATCAACCATTGGCAGATGAGCCCCCTGCTGACGACCAATAGAGTTGCTCATACGGACATTTAAACTCCTGGCGCCAGAGCTGCTGCGGTACGCGTTATCCCCGTATTAACCCCTTAACCGGAAAAAACGACGAAAAACCGAACACGAAGAATGTCCACAAATATTCGCCCGAAGAGAAGACAGGAACAGGCGAATATTCGCTGAATACGAAGATTTTTTTTCCCCGAAGACGAACACGAAGAGCCCCCTGGTGCCCATGTCTAATAAAAACCCATTCCATGAAGCTTCCACCGCACAGTTTTGTGCTGATATTAATGCCAGTGGAAGTTGGAAACTCTTCAGCTATAGAATCCGCAGAGCTTGGTGACATTTACGCACCATGCACCTCAGCACTCAGTGATACCGCTCTGTGACTTTATGTGGTCTTCCCCTTCCTAGCTGCGCTGCTGCTGTTCCTAAATGCTTCCACTTTCCAATGATACCACTTACAGTTGACCGAACTGACTTACTGCAAAGGTGGCATCCTATCATCCTATCATATTTATAATACTTGTACTATCATATTTTATACAACTGTGGCAATGGGTCTGATTGAAATACCTGAATACAGTAAGGTGTGTCTCAATACGTTCGTTCATAAAATGTATGAAAGTCTCTGTAATATAACAAATAATACTAAGTAGAAGAATGAAAGTAATCACTCTCATATGTCCAATTAACATCAAAAGGACTAGGGAAGTAAGAAGAGGTATGAGGCAGTACTTTATGGGATCTTAAAGGGCCCTTGACACTCCTACTATAGAATAATGAATATTTGAGTACCCTGTAAGTAACCCTAATCCTCTGAGTATTTTATTGTATTATATAGGGAATTTGTATGGGGTGTTTTTAAACTTATATCAAGCACTGTATCTGTGTATACTATATTAGCACAAGTAGTTTACTTTAGGTCTAAATCCAGTTAGGTTTTATGCCAGATGAGACAATTCCTCTTTAAATGTTAAATTTACTTCCAGCAGATTTTGCAGTTATCCTGTATACATAAATTTGGAGTGAGTGTTTTAATACATGGAATGAACAAAGTTCTAAAGGCTAGTTTGTTCACAAGTGTTGGCTTTCATAACATTGACAGTGGGGGAATTTGAATCATTTAACAGTACAAGAAATAGGCACAGTCAAAAGTATTTGTTTTCTTGTTGAGCTATGTGACAAAACCAATTTCCTTTATGTAGATCTTGCAATGTGAGTGCTTTATGAGCCCAAAACACAGAGGCCTGCTTCTATATCATCACTCGGGATGCATTAACAAGAAACTGAAATGACATCTCTTCTGTTTTATACCAGTGGGGAACTTCTTCCAGTCTGTGTGTTTTATAATAGCCTTATTGCTTAATAAACAATAAAAAATGGGCTTTTCAAATCGCTTTCATCTATTCCTATATCAAATTCAAACCTACAAATAAACAAAAGGTTGCTTTCCTATTGAAATGCAGAATTTAAAGTCTTAAGTGAGAAGACATATGTCTTACTTTGTCTAAGAGTAATGGATATAGCCATATCAGCCTAAGAGAAAATGAAGTCTTTAAACAAAGTTCATACATTTTGTTTTGGGCCAACGTAGAAAAATATGTAAGGCAACATGATTTCAGGGGTCTCTTCTTCTTTTGGGTTTTACAGAAATTGTTTGCAAGTATCTTACATTCAGAAAACTATGCTCGCTATTCTTTTATATTAAGTTATAAAGACATCTGCATTTAGCAACTTGACTCCAATCAAGCCTATAAATATAAGAGCACATTTGTTAACATTAATTTGGAATTGGTTATTGTTATCTACTGTTAGTGCTGAGTCAATAAAGCAGATGTATTTTAATGAGATTACTGCACTCGCCTTAGGAAGGTCCCAAGGCTACTCAGTGCAGTCCAATTTTACTGGGATTGCTGAAATGTAAATGAATTATCTACCACCTAAACTATTTGCAGAATTTATTTTCAGCACATTGGCAACTGCTAATGTAGAACATCTGACCTTGCTTTAAATAAATGGTGACAGTTTCTCAATAATATGTGTAAATTTAAAGCAGAAATGTATGAATCCAACTGATAGGAACTTTATGTTAATTAATAAAGAATGGGTCATTTAAACTATACATCGGAGATAAAATATACCTTACTGTTCTGATTATAGGCCACACTTTTTTCCCTAACTTAAATCTTTAAGTTAGGGGTGCAACCTATAATTGGTGTTCATATATTGTCAATCTCCCCCTACCTTATCGGTAGACCACTTTCATGTCCATGTCTTCTTTCATGCAGCCTATAATCAGGCACGGCCTATATTGGAAACAAAATGGTAATTGGTAACATTCCATCTTTACATTACACAATCAAAATATTAAATAAAACAAATATTCCACAAGTAGAAGCACTTAACTATGACTTAGAACATTTCAACAAAGAAAATATGTATTTATATATTATTGTTTACACACAACTGTTTATATGCTGATGTTTTACAACATTTATTACATCATGTAAATCACTTCCAATAATAATAGTTGTATAGTAGTTCATTTTACACTGAATTATTAATAACTATTAAGAATTTGTTCAAACAATGATTATGTATGATTTCTTTTTTTGCACACAAGAATATTCAGTAACAGGTTAAAGAAATATAAAACATTTACAGCAATGTTTTGGCAGAAGGGTGTTAATTTATGGTTTAGGTTTGTTCTCTTGATGGTGCTGAAACTTTGGCAATTTAATCTTGTGAACTATTAGATTTTTGCCCAGTGTCCATATACAATCACCCCACCTGTTCAACAGGAGATAATGTTGTAAGTAATGGGCAATATATATACCTCCTCATCTGTTTGAGTGCACTATTGGAGATTGCTCAAATCTATGATTTTATGTCAAGACAGGAGGCTTCATATTATGCAAATCTATCTTTACTACTCCCAAATAGCAGCAAAGAAAATATTACAGCACTGAAACAGTTAACAGAAAACTGAACATCACACCAATAGCACAACAGCAGAGTACATATAAGGACCCTGAGTAACTGCCAAATCCTCTTTCTTTGCTGCTCCCTAGAAAGATAAGTACCTGTGATTTTCTATTATACATATTTTGGTTGTTTTTCAACCTATGTATGCTGAATTTCATGTATTCCATTTATGGTATATATTGTAAGTCACAGGAGATAGTGGTTGCGCATACTGGAGAAGAAAGTCACAGCAATATAATATGTGGCTGGCACCGTGTGGCAAAGAGTCAAGGAATGGGTACTCACGTTTTTCGGGGACTTAATCAATTAGTCCCAAAAAACTTGCATGGGCGATACAATCCTCGCCTGAGGATATCTTTGGCAGCAGTCCTGTGTAGTTCTTTTGTTTGGTTCTCAGGATAAGGTGCACATAAAAATTTAAACAGAAATAAGCATATTGCTTTCTGTATATATAAAATGAATAAAACAAATAAAAACAGTTCACTATATACTCACAATATGGTGAGCAATAAATGGATTGCTCACACCTTCTGGCGTAGGTGGAATGATCCCCACCAAGGATATAAACTTGCGTGTTTAAAACAATAAAAAGATACCAGGAGCAGAAAAGAATGGTTTTTAAAAAAACTTATTTATTTTCAGCTTTCTGGTTAAAAACCATTAAAAAGTCAATAAAAATAACACAAACGCGTTTCACCTACTAAATAGACTTCCTCAGAGTGTCTAGATATATTTTTTCTTTCATTATTCTCCGTTATTTACTTCATAATTTCCATTTTAGTTTTCCATTTTATCAAACGTCTTTGTTCGTTTACTCACTGCGTTAACCCCTTTTACTGTCCACTTTATGTGTATGTTATCTCTGGTTGTTCACCTTTGGAAACCGCCATTTTCTTCCGTTTTCGTCTATCTGACTGAAGTTTCTCGCACATGCTCAGTACCTCAACTTGCAATTCCCCGCCCACAGCTCTGACACGGTAATTCATATCGTAGCAGAGTGGTATAGCTTCATTTCAGACAGCGATTTTTTTCCTCTAGCAGGTATCTTTTCAGACAGTAAAGCTACTCTTTTCCAAATGGATTCTTCAAAATCCGTTTCCTCATATGTTTATGCCTGTCCCCTTTTACCTAACAGTGATAGGGAGATTAATTTATCTGACCCTCAATTACATCACATTATGGAGGAATCTGTTTCAAAGGCATTCCAATCGGCTATGGCTAATATGTCTGAAGCTATAGCTAAATCTGTGTCAGTGGCCTTTGCTAACACCATGGATCCTAAAAGAGCTGATATACAAATGTTCAGTCAGACCCCCCAAGTGGGAGATAATGTGAAAGATGGGGTTAAATCAGGCAAGGCCCTTCAGAAAAGGCGCCATTGTGACAGTCATGCTCTCCGTAACTCAGAGGATTCAAAACTTAGATATTTCCAATCTATGCAAGACCAAGACCATAATGACTCGCTCCAACCTATGAGCAGAGTACATAAATGTGTTGCTAAATCACACATAAGACCCTCTCAGGAGGAAGAATTAATTAGGCCTAAAAGGCCAAGAATGAAACCTGACTCCTTTCACAGTACTTCCAGTAGTGAGTCAGATGACTCTTATGTAGACAAAACCTCCAAATTACCAGACACTGCTTCAGATTCTGATAGCGATTATGACCCCGATAAAAGGGAAGTTGATACCGATATTTCTTCCCTAAGGGATGAAGCTGGTGACCTAATGTTTGACCCAGATACTCTCCGCCATCCTCGCTCTCTGGCTTGGAAGCCAGATGCACATATTGTGAAATACTTAACAGCGTGGATACACAAACCTATGGAGAGAAATACCAGAAATAAATTAAAGGTTGAATGCCCTAGACCCTTATTGAAGGACAAATTGGAGCAGACTCCTATCATTGATGCTCCTATCGATCAATATTTATCTAAAACCGGTAAAGACCCCAGAAAGGGTATCGACCGTTCTCTTAGAAGTTGTCAGGATAAACTCCTGGACATATTAGGCCCTCTGACTAAAATGTTTGAGTTAGTGGAACAGGCTAGACTTTCTCATTCTGCTCTAGATGCAGATATTTAAGTGGCTGGATTCAGAGAGCCATTTGTCTTTTTGGTAACGCTAAGTCGGCTTTATCCAGCGAAAGGAGACAATCCCTTTTACTCAGAACGGATCCTCAATTGTCATCATTGTCAACTAAGGAACCTGGTCCATCAGCCCAGGGTAACCTTTTTGGAGACTCTTTTGTGAAAGAGTTAGGGAAATTTGTTAATACATTTACATTATTTGATAAAGCGAAGTCTTAAAAGAGTGTTTTCCCAGAAGGTTTTTGACAGGGCTGGTAAAGGAAGGAACCGCTTTGCTGGCCGATCCATGTCTTCCCACAATGTGGGCAGAGGTTCCAGAAACTATTGGCAATCCCAACATCAACAAGAACCACGGTAGAGAAATGCATTTTTCCCATCCAGAGGGATTTCCTGGACACAGAGAGGTGGTAGACAGTGGCAAAAGCCTAGATGTTTTTCAGGTAAGACCTCAATTTTCTCTATTTCCTCATAGAGTGGGGGGAAGACTAATCCATTTTTTCCATCAATGGTCTATGATTTCTCAGAACCCTTGGATCCTTCAGACGGTCAAGGGATATGTTATACATTTCTTCCTGTGCAACCCTACCCACCTCCCCCTATTTCTTTCCAAAAATCAGACATTCTAGCTATAGATTTAGAAATTCAAAATTTATAGCACAAAGCGGCTATTGTTCCGGTTCAGTTTTCTTCCCCAGGTTTTCTCAGCAATCTCTTTCTGGTAAAAAAAGAAAGATGCAGATTACCGTCTGGTCATAAACCTCAAAGATCTGAACAGATGGGTTACCTATCAACATTTCAAGATACAAGGTATTCACAATCTAAGAGACCTTATCCTTCCAGAAGATTGGTTAACGAAGATAGCCTTACAGGACGCATACTTGACGGTTCCTATACATATGCTGCACCAAAGATTCATACAGTTTCAATGGAAGAACGTTAAATACCAATTCACATGTCTACCATTCGGTCTAACATCAGTCCCTTGGTGTTTCACAAAGTTAATGAAGCCAGTGATCTCCCTGTTAAGAAGCAGAGGAATTTGGCTGATCATCTACCTAGACGACATTCTCATCATGTCTCAAAGCGAGTGTCAGGGACGAATTCACACTCAGTGGACCATCAAAACTCTTACCAGTTTGGGTTTCGTCATAAACCAAGAGAAGTCGGTGTTGATTCCTCAGCACCAACTGGAGTTTCTCGGCTTTTCCGCAAACTCCATACATGCTTCGTTAAGTCTTCCGAGCTCCATACTCAGCCTCATAAAGAAGGAAATTCGATCAAAGGGTTTAGTCTCATTGAGAAAAATTGCAAGAATTATAGGAATGCTGTCAGCTTTGATTCAAGCTATTTTCCCTGCACCTCTCCACTACCGTGCTCTGCAAAGGTTCAAGAACTGTCATCTCCAAGCAGGTCGAATCTATCAAGACCTAGTACCTCTTATGGTTGAAACAAGAGAGGAACTTCTTTGGTGGCTTAAACACGTAGATGCATGGAACAGCAAGGCCATTTTCAGTTCTCTTCCGGACATCATCATAGAGTAAGACGCCAGTCAACTCGGTTGGGGAGCGCGCTGCGGATCTCAAACAACGGGAGGCAGATGGTCTTCTCAAGAAGTAGATCTTCACATCAATTGCCTGGAGCTTCTAGTGGGATCCTTTGCCCTAAAGTCCTTTGCAAAGGACAAAGCGAACTGTTGAGCGTTATTCAAAATACACAATGTATCTGCGGTAAGATATATAAACCGTCTAGGGGGTACTCGCTCGAGACCTTTGACCGAATTGGCAAAAGATTTCTGGCATTTTTGCTTGGATCGCGGCATCACGATTCAGGCGAAATATATTTCAGGTCTTTTGAACACGGTAGCAGACTGGAACTTCAGATATTTAAAGGATTCCAGCGACTGGAGACTGCACCAATCCATTTTCCAACGACTAGCGGATCTCTGGGCCCCCTTTCAGGTAGATCTGTTTGCGTCCAGGTTGAACGCCCAATTGCCCAAGTTCTTCAGTTGGAGACCAGATCCATAAGCCCTAGCAGTGGATGCTTTTCTGCAGGATTGGTCTCGGGATCTACATTATGCATTCCCACCATTTTGCATGATTCCCAGAGTTGCGTCGATGGTCAGAACACAGAAGGCGACCATAGTCCTCGTCACCCCGTTATGGCAATCACAACCTTGGTACCCAACGATTCTGGAACTGAGCATAGATGCCCCAAGATTACTTCCATCCTTCCCGGATCTTCTACTCAACCTTCAGGGAGAATCTCATCAACTGATTCTAGACGGATCACTTACCTTAGTGGCATGGCTGATTTCGGGAATCCCTCATCTATCAAGGGACTTTCAGAATCAGCTACTGACATCCTATCCAATGTTAGAGCACCAGGTACCAGGGCAGTGTATGCATCTGCCTGGAAAGTATGGTCTTGCTGGTGTTTGGAACGGGGTCTGGATCCCGTTCGAGCGGATGTAATTCATGTTGTAAATTTTTTTGCATCTTTGTTTGATAGTGGTAAAGCTTACAGAACTATCAATCTATATCGCTCTGCGATCTCAGCACATCATATTTTAGTCAATGATGTGCCTATAGGCAGACATCCTTTGATATACAGGGTCTTAAAAGGTGTTAAGATTCAAAATCCTCCGGTTCCAAGGTATATGGAAACATGGGACGTTACCATAGTTCTTCATTTTATCTCCTCATGGCCTGTGAATTATTTTCTTTCTCTAAAACAATTGTCAGCAAAACTTACTATGCTTTTATGTTTAATTTCGTGTAAAAGAGTGTCTGATGTCAAGGCTCTGGATTTCAATAATAAATCTTTTATTCCTTCTGGTGTCACATTCTTCTCAGAATCTGTTTTCTATCCTAGTTTTCCTGATCAACCTCACCTCTGTGTTGTGCAATGTTTATGTCATTATCTAGACAGAACTTTGTCTCTAAGACAATCTTCTCAACTTTTGATTTCCTACTGTAAAACTTATGCTCCTGTTTCATCGGCCACTCTGGCGAGATGGATTAATTGGGTTATGCAATTAGCTGGTATTGACATTTCACTGTTTAAACCTCATTCACTCAGAGGTGCTATGGCTTCTAACGCTTTTTCCTCAGGAGTTCGTTTAGAAGATATTCTTAGAGCAGCAGACTGGTCCAGGGAATCTACATTCAAACAGTTTTATTTTAAACCTGTATTGCATGCTTCGACTTCTATGATTCATTGATATGTTTTCTAATTGCTTTAAACTTGCATAATATGAAGCCTCCTGTCTTGACATAAAATTGTGTGATTTTGCTAACTTTGTGACGCAAAATAGTGATTTTATTAGAGACAGGAGGCGAATATTATCCCGCCCTATTTATATTGTTTATTAACCCTCCCTTCTGCTATTGTCATTAGGTTAAATTCACCACATTTGCCTTCAACACCGTTCTTCTGGCATCTGGGGATCCCTGCTGTCACCGTTCCCGGCTGTTATTTGCCTTTCTGACAAAGGATGTGTTTGTGACCTGACGATCTTCAGTTTCAACTTTCTGATGAAGTTCAAATTTGGGGACTATGTTACGGCAAGATCAGCTAAGAAAGAGGATTTGGCAGTTACTCAGGGTCCTTACATATACTCTGCTGTTGTGCTATTGGTATGATGTTCAGTTTTCTGTTTCAGTGCTGTAATATTTTCTTTGCTGCCATTTGGGAGTAGTAAAGAGAGATTTGCATAATATTCGCCTCCTGTCTTTAATAAAATCATTATTTTGCCTCACAAAGTTAGCAAAATCACACAATTAATCACTAAATAAGATATACCAAATTTATCATGATTTGCATTTACCTTGAAAGCGCTTTTAAGGAGACACACATAAAACAAAACGCAGCTTCTTTAGAATATTCAAACAGGGAAACACCAAGGAAATACTAAAACATAGAGTTTTTTGGTTATATACTTTGTCTATATGTTATGTTTGGGTTTCAGTAAAAATTATATAGCTAGGAGACATAAATTTAGATAAACCTATAGATACATTTAACTTTCTTTGTTTACAGAATGATTTAAAATCAAATTTGTATCATAAAAAAAACATTTTAATAAAACAGGAGCTGTGGCTAAACATTCCTGGTGATACAATACACTGCAAGCAGTATCCTTTTAGTGATGGGAAAAATAATTCCTTCTAAACAGTAAAAATAAAAACTTCTTTAATGGCAAAATCTATCTTTACAATTGGATAATATGGGAAGATTATGAGCTAACAGCATGAACCAAATTTTCCAATTATGCTGAAATGTGAATGCTCTCTGCTAAATATGTAACTATGACCTCATTAGACTCCATATTGTGTAGGAATGGATTTAGTTTAATCAAGAATAAGAATCTCAATTAGAATGTGTTTTACAGAATATATTAAGTGCAATAGTTTTGTGGTATAATTTGCACAAGTTTGTGCTTAAGCAAAATATTTTTTTTGTCTCGTTAATTGTATCATAATTATTATATAGTAATACTCAAAATTATAATTTAAGCTTTCTGTTTTTTAACTGAACGAAGCAGTGCATAACATTCCTAATATGTAATATTAAGACAGATTATTATTATTATAATAATTATTATTATTATTATTCACAGTTTTGTACTCAGTCCCCTCCTGTGATCTCATGTTTTATTCTGCATATCTGTAAACCATACTTGTAAGAGCAGGAACCTTTTGTACCAGTTTGTTGTGTGTGTGACTTTAAATCCCACTGATTGGAAAAGCACTACAGAATCTGCTGGTGCTATAAAAATACATTTTATGTATGTCTGCCGTGGATAACATAAAGAGAGAGAATGAACTAAGGCTGTCTAAATCCACAAAAGCACTATAGTTGGTTCTCCAAGATGTTTAGAACCTACCTGCCAAGTTTCTTAAAAAACTGTTTTGAAGGCAAAGGATGCTTACACCAAATATTGATTTGATTTAGATTTTTCTGTTTGCTCACTTTGCCTTTTGTTAAAAATAAACTATTAACATGTCTATGTTACTGACCCAGTGATGAGGGGGGCTCCTGCTGGCTCCATTGGCCAGCCCCCTGACCCGACGACGAGGGAGGCCTCCAGATACTGTCCCACATTGTCTGGCGACTCCCTCCATCTATTGCGGCTGGTTGAGCCACAACCAAGATGGTCACAAGTGACATCACGCTGATGAAATCCTTTTCTCTATTTAGTCCTATATAAACCATTAGAGGCCCTACCTATGCTGTGAGTTGCAGTCTAGTTTTGAAAGCATTCTTACAAAACAGTATTTTTTCACATCAGAATAAAACTTTAGCACAGTACTGTATGTCAGTTCTGCTATAGGTGACTGAGAAATGTGTAAAAATACACCCCGTTGGCGACAATTGACATGCCTGGCAAGTCATGACTTTAAACAGATGTAGAAATCGATCTATGATCCCTTTCTTCTTCCAAACAGTGTTGTTGTAATGAGTGGCCCTTCCCCTGAATGTATAGGTCCAATATGTATAATATGGCAATGAACGCCTGACTTAAAAGAGCTTAGGAGGCGATCAATGAGTTGTCACAAGGAGCCACTGCAAGAGATTTTGCCTCTCGCTAGATGGTGGCGCCCTTTAAAAAAAGTTTCCAGGAGGGTCTATCCAAACTGAAGATGGATCATGCACCAAGCCTCTCTGGCTTCTGTCCAGTCCGATTACATGCAATCCATAGATATTTGGGCGGAAGACCCAAGCATATTTTATTTGACTTTTAATGATCGTCTCTTTTTTGAGATTAGATGGATTCAGGTCTTAAAAAACTTACGAGTGGTGTGTTTGTAGATAGAATCAGAGCCCAGGCTTTCAGATCTCAGCTGTGTGTCAGCAGGGGTGTGTGACCTGTGCGGCCGCACAGGGCGCCATGGCAGCAGGGGCTCCTGCCCGGGACTTAAATTAAAACATTGTTTTTTTCTGTTTGTTTTTTTTTAACGTTATTTAATATCCTCTATGTTAAATAAAGTTAAAAAACAACACAAAAAAATCCGATGTTTTAATTTAAGTCCCAGGTAGGGGCAACGAGCGGTTGCTCTTGAAGTTTTCAGCAACCGCTTGGCGTCCCTCACTCTCCGTGACTCCGCCGCGGTGCCGGCGTTTCATGCTGAGTGCCAGAATATGATGTCATATTCTGGCGCGCAGCTGTGAAGCACACACCGCGGCAGAGCGGGAAGACGGACACCTCGCGCTCCCACCGCAGGACTCCAGCAACAAGGTAAGTGAGGATACTGAGAAGTGGGGGGGCAGTGAGAAGGGGCAGAGGGGGGGCAGAGGTGGTAGATATCGAGAAGGGGAAGAGGGGGGAAGGCAGTGAGAAGGGGCAGAGGGGGGGAGGCAGTGAGAAGGGGCAGGGGGGCAGTGAGAAGGGGCAGAGGTGATAGATAGTGAGAAGGAGCAGAGGTGGTAGATAGTGAGAAAGGGGGGAAGGCAGTGAGAAGGGGGAGAAGGAAAAGATCTATATGCTGTTTATATGTATTGATCTATAGTTCACAGGGAGGAATGAAAGGAGAGGTATGGCTTAGTGAATGAGGGACAAAGGGACTGGTAATGATTTCAGGGGAGAGGACCTCTCAAAGTCATGGTCAGGGTGAGAAGGGGGGAAGACTGCACTGACTCACAGTCTTCCCCTAATCTTCAGTCAGTGCAGCAACTTTTTTCTAGTGTGATAGCGGAGGGAGTGATTGCATGCTAGGGAGCATGGAGCGGGGCCCAAGGAAATGCTTTCTGGGGTCCAATATTTAAAGAAAATGTTTTTGTTACAGCAGATTAGCTGTTTTTTCCTTGTATTTAATGTATATTATTGTTTCCAGTTATATATTACTGTACTTGTTTGCACTTGCCCATAAACTATCTTTAATGAAAGCTGGTTGTTTGTTACAAGATTTTTTTCCTTTCTTTTTTTTGGGATGGGGGGCGCCAGAGGAGTAGTCTGCACAGGGCGCCAGAACACTTAAGGCCGGCACTGCTTAGCGGCAAACTAATGTAAACGAACTGTCAGATTAAGAAAGTGAAGGAGACGTGTAAATAGATTTTCCATATATGCTTTGGTAGAGGATGCAGACAATCCTGGAATGTCTGGTGAGCTATCTTCCTCCATCGAGGTGATCAACTTCTAGAGTCTAGGAGGTGAATCATGTGTGAAATAAGCAGACACATGTATAATTATACAGACAGAGAAAGCTTTGTTAGTAAAGAAACATCAAACTGCCATGTTCACTTGCTGGGTTATTAGCCAGATTACACAAAACAAACAAAAACGAAGCAAAAAGCTACAGAGTTCCTTGCAAAGTTTGTGGGCTCTTTTACTCCCACTCTCTCACACTAAATATGTCTTGTATCTTTTTGTTCCCCATCTACTGGTTCATTTCTCTTCTCTTTTCTCTCTTATTTCTTCTCTTATCTTTATTTGTCTGTGTAACGGGTTCACCAAGAGAGCTGTAGTAACTCCCAGATATATCCTCCTGTTGTCCCCGAAATCACTTCCAGCACCAGTCAGCATGCAGACCTTGGAACCCTGCTATGTTTACCCAATAAGTAGACACAACTACCTTGAATTGAGTACAGAAGGAATGAACAGTTTATTGGTGTAAAACATAGACTGATATATGCACAGAACTTCATTAACATAAATTAACATTGATAAACAGGTACATGTAGACAACCCAACCTTTAATCCCCTTTAGCTACTGAATCTCCCCCTGGCAGCAATCCTGTTAATGAGATTAGTTTATACAATGGAGTTCCTGCCTGTGTTATCTTTGTTTGGCAGCCAGACTGGAGCCATCTCTGACTACCTTGGGGCCTTGTATGACAGGTCATTCTGTCACAGTCTGCATCTCCAAAGACATAACCTATTGGTAAAAAATTCCTCTCCCCCTGATTTGAAGCTCCCCCATTTTGTCCTTAGATAACCCTGTGGCCAACTTGCACAGGTCTAGTAAGAGTCAAACATGCAACATGAGTATGCTGCCAATAAAACTATTTAAAACATAACTTCTATTTTGTTTTTCTTATAGTGCACATTTTTATAAAAAGGACAGGAAAAAAAAAACATAGAGTTGGCCGGTGATTAAGACCAAAACATCAGTGGTCACTGCTTAAAGATACAAGCGGATATTTTTTTCTTCTTTATATGCCTGATGTCCCATGTATATATGCCATAAAAAAATAGAGCAAACGAAATTAGCTTGAGCCATAAATCCATCATGTAATTTAATTACCCTTCTAATCCATGTGGACAAAATGATGTAGATGATGTAGATGATGTAGAGGACTGAACTGATTTATCCATGTTTCAAGTCAAAGTCATTTCAAGATTATAATTATCTGTAATAGAGTCTTGCTACCCTTTATTAGGCCAACATTGAAAGAGATTACATAAACTTTCAAAAGTCCTTTCCACAGATTGATCTGTAATGGCAAAACAATTAGCAAAACAAGTATGATATGAAGAAATGCTAATCAATGTAATTGCAGTTACTAAGGCCGTCAATTTGTAGTTCGGCAGCCCTGGGCAAAAATACTACAATACAAATAGTTGAAGGGAGAGTTGTGATACAGCTCCTTGACTTCACTATATATTATAAACAGCCAACCCCCATGAGCCTTTGCTGCAGGAAGAACATGGCTATCTCTGTATAATGTATAGTAAATTCAGTGACCTTTCTCACCCATTAATGTATACATTGTGCAAAGCCATCTCAACACTTTTTTTGCAATCCATAAGGGGGCCCCCTGGAACTTTAGGAAAGGGGGAATATGACTGCTGGCCTAGGCCGCAGTATAGGGTTAATTGCAGGGTCACCATTGGCTAGGAGGATGCAACAATGTTGCGAGGGGAGGGTTTAAAAGGTGATGGCAAGGGTACTTCTTTTTCCCGCCTGGATCCTAAGGACAGGCTCACCTATCCCACCCTCCCTCCCCATTTATGTCATATTTCTGGTGTTGCTGCTTGTTCTTTCTTTTGTAGTCACAGCTACAGAAGAATACCCACCTCTGGCCAGCGCTTGGAAAGGGAGAAGTCAAGGCTGTGCCCCATACGGGCTGATGGCACCCGCTGGGCTAGAACTCTTGGTTTGTGTGTGTTGAACCGCCTGCTAGGCTTAATGGCTAGCAACTGGCGGGTTGTTATAAGGTTAGGTTTGTTACATATTGTTATGCTGGCATGTGTTAATAAAGCTGTGGCCAATGCCCTTACCCACATTAACAGCTCTTGTTGTTATTACTGGGTTTGCGTATAAGGGGTTGGATCTGGTAGTGGTCTCTAGGGCTAAGCAGTCATGTCTCTGCAACAGTCTTTGTAGGGGGGTTGTTTCTTCATATTCCATGTATACCTATATTGGGTAAATATGTTGTAGCAATAAGCAATATTTGTCAAATCATTGATCCTTGCTACTCTACAACAATACATATTTTATCCTTGATTATCAAGACATTTAAAAAAAGATTCAGCATTTTTAGCTGTCTATTTCTATTTTTTTTTATCTATTTCTGTTTTAGGCATCCCTAGACATAAATGTCCATTAAAGTAATTCTAAAATACATTTTATAGATCGAACAAAGTATTTTATTGGTGATTACTTACAGTTTTGCAATTCAAACGTTACATTTAGAAGATAATGTTAAGGTATTTTTAGATAATTTCCTGGGAACAATTTCAATAATTCTTTCAGCGTTTCTCAATTTCACACATTTTAAAAATTAACAAGTGAGATCTGCCCACATTACACCAACACAGAAGAGACAAACATATATTTGAGAGAAGTTTAGCACCTGGATTTCTTGTTAATAAAGAAATTTCAATGCTAAGATTTTGCAGTAAGTCCGTATACCAAAGCCAATTAATTTGCATGGAATAAATTAACAGGTCTTTAAAAAAAGACCTTTTTTTAGTTGTAGGTGACAATCACACTATGAAACACTGCAACAGCTCTAAAGCAAATTAGAGGATGTGAAAATTCATACAAGGTATATTTCAGTTTTGTGTTAGTCTGAAATTCTCATATAAAGAGATAAAAATAGACAGTTCTTACGCAGGTACATTGTGTACTAAGAACAACATAATACAGAAGTTCCAGCAGCAGCCAGTACCTCTCAGCCGCCTCCACTGGGACAGCCACACAGGAGAGGGAGACCTCCCTCCTTGCTGCAGTCAGGTTCTGCAACTAAAGATTCTGTGTGCGCGCGCAATCTACTGGTCACCTCTGGAACTACTGGACTTTATAATGGAAGATTACGCCACACACAACGATGAATAATGTTTGTGTTTATTGGATAACATAAGGTTATTGATGATAGAGAACATAAATTAAAGAGTTGTGATTCAGTACCCCTGGTATTAGCCCAAGGGGTTGTGGTAGGGTTCCATGGTATTTACCCGAAAGGACTGTGATTAGGTAGTATAGTATTCCCTGAAAGAATTTTGATGTGTAGACAAAATGTTGAAAAATAGATAATTGCATGGAATATTCTGGTATCTGGTCATTGAAAATAAACAAAGGGAGGTGAATGGGTAGCCAGGATGCTGGGAGATGTCCTGTAAGCAAGGAGTATTAATCCTAGTATCTGCCCTGTATGTAGGATTGAATTGTACCAGATGAGTACTGAATCAAAACCTAGAGACTCTGGGATTGAGTTGGTCACTTGATCATGTGGCCATGCCACTTGGAAAAGAAAGCAGTAAATGTGGACAAGATTGTCACAAGGGTTTGCTGAGTCCCTGCACCTATTTTCCACCTATATGCATAATTTACTAAATAGATGGACTCCTGTCCACAAATCAACCACCCTCTTGTAGATTATCTGTTGCACCAGTAAAGAGGAATGCCTAGCTAGGTCTATTTCTCTTATGAATTTATTGGTACAAATAGGTCAAAGGGTTAATTTAAGAATAATACAAGGAGTACAATAAATACTTGGGACATATATTGTCTGCAAACAGTAAATAGTTCCTGGGCAAGAAACACCAATCAATATTAGAAGCAAAAAGACCAAAAACTACAAAACTTCCTTGGACTAATTAACTATGTCAGAGCATGGATCCCATAATTCTCTATATTTATAAAACCACTATAGAGTATGCTAAAAAGTAAAAATCACTCGCATGACCATATAGATTGGACAGATGAAGCTACAATAGGTTTCAATAAGATTAAAGACAAATTAATACAACCTTAAGCGTTAGGGCTTCCAGATTATGCTAAACCCTTAACCTTGTATTGTCTGAAGAAAGAGGGAAATACTAATGGTATTTAACCCAAACATACCTGGATAACAAGACCAGTAGGTTAATACCGCTACCATCTTCATTAAGTAGCTCAGGCATCACCACGACTGCAACCCTGCTTATTGATTATTCAGTGCCCAAATGAGCTCCACACGCTGTTAATCTCTATCTATATTAAGCATTTCTCTGCCCAAAGACTAACAAATTATCATCTGTTACTATTAGCTGCACCTAACATTTCTCTCTGGGATGTTTGTCTTTTAAATCAAACAGATTACCTGCCATGGACCCCAGAAAATGAACCAGAAAGCTCCTAACTTTCATTTGCATTTTGTTGCTTTCAATGCTCTAACAGTCTCACTTACTTTCTCTCACTCACTCTCTTTCACATTCTCACTCACTCTCACATTCTTATATATTCTCTCTCAATGTCTCCCTACATTCTTTGCTGACTGTTTCTGTGTCCCTGTCTCCATTTCTTCAGCCTGTCTCCTTTCTTTGCACACTTCGCCCCAGTATCTGCTCCATTATCTAGGTACTTCCGCAAAAATGTGGTGCTTCCGCCCTTTTGCGGAAGTACTCCAAGAGGCCAGAGAAAGAAAAGGGTTCAAGAGAGAGAGAGAGAGAGAGAGAGTGAGAGAGAGAGTGAATGATAGACTTGTGCATTCTGATTCGTACAAATTGCAAACTTAATTAAAGATATTTCATCAATTTGTACAAATCTCCGAAAACAAGGCAAAACCTCCCACCTTGGCTTATTCACTCTCACACTCTCTATGAATGTCTCCCAACTGCTTCTTCTCTAGCATCTTCTTGCTCTTGTCTCTTCTGTCTTCCATCTTCTTTCTTTGTCCTCATCTCTGCAGACATGACCCCCCAGTGAACTTCTGAAAAATGACCGCCCTTTGGTGACATCCTCTCCCCTGATTGAAGCTCAAGAAGTTGTGGATAAGGTCCCACCAAACCCTGCTTAGGTTCCTCCTCATGCAATGGAACATATGAATAAAGTTCAAGGGCATAATAACCTGCTTTGAAAATGAATTTGGTACTTAACAACATGAAAAACAATATACTCAATTAATTTGGCAAACTTGCCAAATGTTGATAAATAAGTGCAAGAGGATACTGACTAATGCCATACTGAATCTGCAGGAATTCATACAATTCAATTAGAATTCTCGTTGTGCACCTTGGAAACCTATTTAAAATATAAGATGGAAATTAGATCTTCATGAAAATGGTCATGGTTCATTGCTCAGGTCTGTGCTTTCAATTATATATTGCAAAGTGCACTAATTGCTGTCAGGGGAATGGAAAAGTCAGTGTGTGTTGGTAGGTCTAAATTACATTAGTGTGTCACGGAGCAGTATATACGAAGAGAACAGTATCAGATTTTAATGTGTCATTAACCTTATTAGTTACCTGATAGGCACACCTCTCTGTCTATGTAATTAAACTGGAAATTTGTAGTTATTTTCTGAGTATTAATGACCAAATGACAGATGAAGATTTGTAATTTTGTTTGAGAATAACATTTTTTTGCAGAGTCATAATGATAAAGATTCTCTTATGTTTTGTAAAAGTAACTTATTTCTGCTTTTAACCTCTTACTGTCCTTAACCAAGCAATTATTTGAACACCAATAAACTGAATATGTTTACTTGTCCAATCAATTTTGGTAATTTAAACTCATTTAATTTATTTATAAATTGAAGTGTTTACTGAAATGGACTAATAAGTGTTTTAAATAGGAACAGTAGGTAACAATTAGTGTACAAAAACAACTCTCATTCTGTATATGCACATCATTACCCTTTATATATTCTCACATGTTAATCTTTGAGAATTGAAAGATCTCTCTACCCATAATATCAGTTTTACACGTTTATATTTAGCAGAATAGTTTTTATCGTGCATGCTGGGAAGCAGCAGTGCTGTTCATGATTCTCCATTTCACAGGGCTTGCTTCCCAATGAATCAGGAAATAGTTTCCATGGTTTTAATTACCATAATTTTACACCAATTATTTTTTTTCCTGTTGAATATATTTGCATAATCTGACTACAGTATATGAAACAAAACATCAGCCTCATTTTGTAACTGGCAAAGTCGTAGAAATCATAAGGTATGAAACTGCCAAAGATTTTTTTGCTCTCTTTGGAACCTCTGAATGATTTTGCTCATTAAAATGCAAACATCTGTGAACTGGCCAGACGGCTTGAAGATGAAAGTAAATGTGTAGTGACCTTCATTCAGGCTGAACACAAAGGATTTTACAAAAAGTGATTCCCTTCATGAGGCACAAAGTAAATTAAGAAAAGCCTAAAGCTATAATTTACTACCAAAATATTTCTTACAATCATTTAGCTGATTTATTAAAACTGTCTGTTGTCAATTTAGTTATATTTAAAGAAATATATTTTGAATACCTTTTGGAAACTACTCAAATTCATCTTTTCTGTACATGCTTTCTGATTATGCCAGGTACGTTTGATGTTGAACCTGCACTGGATGAAAAACCAAACCAACCAGATTATTTCACTTTGTGGGTTCTGACTATTTCTGAAGAGCTGAACCTTCAAAAGGTTGCCAGATGTTGTGAGAGTAAAAGAAAGACATAATATTTTTTTTTGTTAAAATCCTACACATATGAATAATGTTCATGCTAATCTACAAGTACCTACAAAAGTTTCTTCAACACAGCCCCCTATGGCCACAGGGACTGCAGGCAGGGGCCTATGTAACACTCTCGGTCAGATTCTGTAATAATAAATGTAACCATGTAAATGTCTATCCCACCACTGTCAAAAGTCCTTCCTCAAAAAACGGAACATTATAATAAGCAAAATTCACATTAAATCACATTCACATTTTTTTAGTGATCACTCCAGTTAAACTAAATGCATTTTACTGTATCCTTTATTTATTCCTTTTTTTAACTTACAATGTAGAATGATATATTACTATACATTCATTAGACACTTTATATAATATGCCTTCAGATAACTGTGAAAATATTAATCATGAATATATTAAATAATCCATAATATATTTAATATATGTAATCTATATTGAATCTTGAAATAGTTCCAGGCTGTTGGGGCCACAATCTGGAATTGTCTTTTGCAATTACTTTTATGATTATTTCCTAAGAACTTTCAGAAGGTGATGTTACAAAGCAAAAACATATGGAAAAAGTTAGCGGATACTTACCATATTCACTGTTTTGGTACTGCCATATTGAATATACCGTATTGGCTCGGATATAGGCCGCCCCCGTATATAGGCCGCACCCTAAAAGTTTGGTGCTTTTTTAAAGAAAAAGTTTTTTCCTTTAAAAAAGCACCAAAAAAACATGCTGCCACTCTGTCTCTCCCCCCGAGATATGCTGCCACTGTCCTCCTCCCCCCCGAGATATGCTGCCACTGTCCCCCCCCCAAGATATGCTGCCACTGTCCTCCTCCTCCCCCCCGAGATATGCTGCCACTCTGCCCCCCCCCGACGTACCAGAGCAGACTCCCGGGTGTCTTGCGGGGCTGGCGGGGGACATCCCCCCCCCGCCGGCCCCGCAAGACACCCGGGAGTCTGCTCTGGTAGGTTTTGGGGGCAGAGGTAAAACGCATCGTGCGGATGGTCACCGCCTGCGGCGATGCGGGTAAACAACCTCCGCAGCCGGTGACCGTTCGCACGATGCGCTTAGACAACCTCCCGTGCCGGCACCCCCCCCCGTGGAAAGTGCTGGCAGGGGAGGCTGTCTGAGCGTATCAGAGAGTAGGATGCAGGTCCCCTGCACCTCTGCGGGGGATCTGTATCCTAACCCCGCTGCATGTCCCGGGCGTCGGGCGCTAGACCCCGAATATAGGCCGCACCCCCACTTTAAAGTCTTAAAGTGGGGGGAAAAAGTGCGGCCTATATTCGAGCCAATACGGTACGTTTAAGAATGCCTAAATAATTTGAAAGTTATGAAATGCACGGTTTTAGCCAAGAAAAATATAAGACCCAATTATTGAGCTCATGTAATTCTCTTACATTTTCACTAAAATGAAATGACAAATCCCAGTATCCACGTTCTTTTGAAGCAACATATATATATATATATATATATATATATATATATATATATATATATATATATATATATACTGCATTCCCACCAGAAAGTGTGGGTGTACTTATAATATAAATATGCTACCCACTTGGTAAGTACTAATCTATAGAGTATAGTCACGTACAAATTCCCTAAGGTATTCCGTGGCATATTATAAATTCCTTTCCTGTTGGTTGACGGAGTGAAATCACATATAGAAATCATGGAAAGAGTGATGATGTCCAAGTTGTGTCAGGCTTTGTGCAACAATATACCGTATAACATTCTTCTTAAATACTTGTCAGGTCAGTGGTAGCAAAGGAGGTCAAAAGAGTCCCCCAGTAGTAAGGGTCAAGGTGGCCCTTGGAACATTTTAGTGAATCCTCTGTAAAGAGAATTTTCATCTCAGATTGGATGGACCAGACACAACAAATAGTATGTAACATAACAATTTGACTTACAGGGACAACAGGTGAGGAAGGCCCTGTTCAAACGAGCTTACAGTCTAGAGGGATTTAGGGTGTATTACACAATAGGTAAAAGTGCCATTGTTAGGGATAGATCAGCCACACTATTAAAAGTATTGCGGGAGAGGGACTAGGAAACGTGAGATAAAGGAATATGGGAGGGCGTTAATGTGCTATGTTGTAAGCGTCCTTAAAGAAGTGGGTCTTGAGGGATTTTTCGAAGGAATAAAGCCACGGAGAAAGGTGGATTGGCCCGGGGAGAGCATTCCAGAGGATAGGGGCAGCCCTTGAGAAATCTTGTAAGCGTGCATGAGAGCTAGAAATCAAAGGAGAGGATAGAAGGAGATCATTTGAAGAGTGAGGAGATGTAGGAAGGGGAACTGCTGTGAAGGGCTTTGAAAGTAAGAGTGAGGATTTTGAAATGAATCCTGAAGCGCACAGGCAGCCAATGAAGAGACTGACAGAGGGGAGAGACGTTAGTAAAGCAATGTGAGAGGAAGATAACTCTGGCAGCAGCATTCATGGTGGATTGCAGAGGGGCAGTGGCGTCGCTACAGGGGGGCAAGGGGGAGCAATTGCCCCCCCTAGGTTATTCCTTGCCCCCCCTATTGCCCCCCCGCCAAATTTGTAATCACCCAGGACAGTCCTTGACTGCTAACGACGGCAGTCAGGGATGAACTGCAAATATTTTTAAAATCAGCCATTTAGCCTGTGCGGTACGTGAGTAACCATCTCATCCCTGGAGCGCCTTGCATTTTTACTGCAAAACTTATTTTTGCTGTAAAAGTGATTTTTTTTTCTCCCTTTACCATCATTTCTTTGGGATTGTAAGGGAAAAGAATGGTGTGTGCTACTGTGAGTAAATGTATGGAAAGAATGGCGTGTGCTTCTGTGAGTGAATGGAGATATGAAAGGCGTGTGAATGATCAGTAATTAGGGTTGAAGCCTTGACGTGGCATTACTGCTCACGTGGGAAGTTAAATTATGGCACAAAAAGTACACATTTGCAAAAACGACATCCCTTGACGCATCAAATGATGGGCTGCATGTGTTTCTAGTAGACTTGTGCATTCGTCTTCGGGCGAACATGAAAACGAGCACGAAGAGGCCGTTTTTTTGTTCGTTCCGAAGGAACGTAGAACAGAATACAGTGCCGGCAAACCGTAGGCGAAGACGAAGACTCACAATCACGAAGAATCGAAGATTCTTCGTGATCGTCTTCGTTTTTGCCGCGCAACCGCCAAAATTTCAAACAGGAGTGAGCTGATCCTCGTCTGTCCAATCAGCTCACTCTTGTGACGTAACGCTAAGGGTCTCGTCCAATGCCTGTGCTGCTGTTTTTTGAATTCTGAAGGCGCCTTTATAAGACCAGAGCTTGCCTGAGAGATCCATTCATTTTTCGCTGTGACTGCTTTGGCAACACTGCTGTGCTGCATCCGAGCGTTACAGAGAGAGATTGTTCTGTTCTGTGTGAGACTGGTAAGCCTTAGCCTGCCATTTCTCACTGTGTACTTCATCCTCACTTCAGTGCTACTTAATTAATATATTTAATAATAATAATTTGATTAATTTAATTTTTTTAAAATTAATTTGTCATCAACTTTAGTGTAAGTGCTGTTGAGTTGACAGTGCACCCAGTGCCTCAGTGGCACTGGGGTGCCCTTGCCCTGGGCTGGCACTAGTGCCTATTGCCTGTCCTGCTTAAATAAATTAAATAGAATTTATAAATTACAATTTAATAGAATCTATAATTTAATAGTTCATTATAATATTATATATATATATATATATTTGTCAGTCATATATATATATATACTATAGTATACTAGTGTAGAGTGTACTGTAGACATTCATCTACTAGTGTCTAATTTAAAATCAGTAATATTAATTAATATAATTAATAATTGAATTCATTATAAAATTATATATATATTTGTCAGTTATAGTTAGTAATAGTATACTAGTGTAGAGTGTACTGTAGACATTCAGAACATCTACTAGTGTCTAATCTAAAATCAGTAATATCAATAATTCTCTAATTCTTTCTTATCTTAATAGTTAATTAAATTAGCTATAAATAAAAGTAATAATATTAATTAATTACTACTAGCGTATAGTTCAGCTAATCTTATTAGTACTGGTGCTGCAGCTCTATAGTTTGTGCTTTGTTTTAGCAACAGTAAGAGACCAAGTCAATTTTTCTTAATTAATCTTTCATTTTATTTCATTTGTTTTGCTCACCTCAGTCCATCAGTGAAGTGAACTTGTTGGGCTAGTGAGTGCAGCCGCATAAGTGCTGTGTTTTTTTTTGATCAGCAAGCAGTGACGTTAACTGTTTTGCAAAGATTTTCTCATTTATTTTACATTTTATTTCAATTTTATTAAAAGTACCCTTAGTGTTTTGCTCACCTCAGTCCATCAGTGAAGTGAACTTGTTGGGCTAGTGAGTGCAGCAAGCAGTGAAGATAACTGTTTTGCTGTGACATTTTATTTTATTTCTAATTCTTTTCAAGAAAAATTGACTGTGACGAGCTGTACTAAGCAAAGCTTCAAGCTACTAGCTGTAGTACTAAAATAATTCTAATCTTCTTTAATCTTAATCTATAATATATTATAAATAATAATATTCTAATTCATAATCTATAATATAAGTAATTCTAATTCTAAATTCTAATTCATAATCTATATTCTTCTATCTATAATACATAATATATAAGTAAATTAGTTCTAATCTATTAATATTATATAACTTAATATTAATTAATAAATCATATACTGAATCTGATTTAACCTCACTTTAGCTTAGTGGGTTTGAGAGCGTCTGCCTAGAGGTAGACTTATAGTAAGGAAATATAGCTTTAGGCTAGCATAGTGGTAGGCTAAGCTCTTAGGCCCGTGTAAATTCAAATTAAAAATAAAATACTGCTAGTTATTAAATAGTTAATCTTGAGTTAATAATTTCAATAACTTTAGGATTTTGGCAGATTGCACACAGCACAGTGCAGTAGTGCATAGTTTTACTTTTTAAGCAGTAGCACTGAAGAGAACTTCCTCTAATTTTTTTGTCTTTAATTCGTTTTTCCTTTTTTTTATTTTTATTTTGTTATTTTTTTTTTTATAGTTTTTTAAACACTACACTACACTACACTACACTACACTACACACACAACACAAAATTTGAAATGGATCCTCCTTTTGGGACTAAGGAGGGACAAGCTCCATCTACCACCACCACCACCACCACCAGCACCACCACCAGCACCACCACCAGCTCTAAGATGCAGCCTTTGCGTCAGTCTAGTCGGCCAAGTAGGCCAAGCTCTCGCTTATCATTTGGGGAAGCATTGCTTGAAGGATCATTAAGTAAAGGAAAGGCACCAAAAGCAGGCAGTAGTAGTGCGGCTAGGCCCACAAGCTCTATGGTTTTTTACGGAAAGCCTAAAGCACCAGAAGAACGTTCAAAGTTAAAGGGTAGCACAAGTAGTACCAGCCCAGTGACTAAAAAGAAGTGCCTTTTGCCCCAAGCAGCATCTTCCCCATCCACCAGCAGCATGCAAGGTACCAAGCAGAGCCAAATTAGCAGCAAGACTCAGAGGGGTCCCAAACCAAAGCGATCTCATTCCTTTGTAGGGAAAACCACCACCACCACCACCCCCGCCTCTACCACCACTAGTGCTGCGCCTACTGTTCCCACTGGTACCGCCACGCCATGTCCTCCTAGTACCTCTAGCAAGCCACCAAGTCCTTACAAAATTTTTGTAAAGACAGTTAGAGAGAGGGCTACACATAGTGGAACTCCACCTAGCGAGGTAGCAGAGGAGCCTGAGACTGAGAGGCCAAGTGCAGAGTCTATTCTTCCTGCTCGCACTACTACTAGTCACGAGTCTCACGACGATATCAGTCTTAGCTCCAGCCTAGCAGGAATTCCATTCGATCTGGCTAATGAAGAGCTAGACTATGAGCCAGAGGAAGTAGAGGAGATGAGTGGTCAGGAATCAGATTCCTCAGGGAGCAGTGTCCAAATGACTAGTGCACAATTTTCCCCTGAGCCTCCACCTTCTCCGCTACGATCATCACCATCACCACCACCAGCAGCAGCAGCAAAACCTAGCAAATCTAAAGCAATTAGCAGTCCCACTATGGCCAGTACTGTTACCACCAGTCCCACCACCACTAGTTCTGCCTCTGTTCATCCACCCCGAGCAGTAAGAGCAGCACCCAAGGCACACTCCAAGGCTATGCGCGCCCCAATTTGGGAGCACTTTGAAAATGTTGAAGAAGGGCGCTATGGAAAGTGCAAACATTGTGGGAAGCTAATAAGCAGAGGGAAAGTGTCTGGCCATTTTACCAGTGCTAGCATGAAGCATCACCTCAGCACTCAACACAACGCTGTGCTATTGGGGAAAGATGCAGAGGTAAAACTTAGTGCAGGCAGCATAGCTGGTGGCCGTGGAAAAACCCCAACAGCTTCTTCTTCTGAGCCAATAGCAGCAGCAGCAGCAGCAGCAGCAACTAGTGCTGGCAGCCAGAGACCAAGGCAGGTTGGAGCACTGCATGCCCAGCCCACCCTGGAAGAATTTGGGGCATTCCACTCCAAGAGAACGATGCCCAAACAGCAGGCCAATAAAGTAACGCGACTTATTGGTCAGTTCATTGCTGTTGGAGGGGCATCCTTCTCCATGATTGAAGGGGAGCCTTTCAAACAATTGATGGCGGCTGTGGCTCCACAATACACAGTTCCGTCACGTTCCACTTTCAGCAGGAACATTGTCCCCTCGCTGTATCGGTCCTGTGTTGCAGCAGTGAAAGAGGAGCTTTCCAAGGCTGCTGGTCAGTGTGTTCATTTCACTACAGATTTGTGGAGTGCACCTAGCGCCCAGCATGCCTTTCTTTCTTTGACAGCACACTGGTGGCAGCCCGGTGTGTCTAAGGAAGTTGCTGCAGCAGGCTACCGATCATTCCTTCTCCATGCAGAAGTGATGGATGAAAAGCACACTTCCCAAAATATTCTGCATGCGATTAGGAAAATGTTTAGCCTTTGGGTGGGAGCAGAGGCGGGCACCAATGTTGAAGTTGGTTTTGTGGTAACTGACGGAGGTGCCAATATGGTGAAAGCGCTGCGAGATGGTCATATTGTTGGTGTGCGCTGTGCAGCCCATATCATCCATCTTGTAGTGAAGGGAGCAATGTCAGAAGGAACTAATGTGGCAGCAGTAGTTCTGTCCCGCTGCAGAAAGATCGCTGGGCACTTTCACCATAGTGTTAAGGCTAGCCAACTTTTGAGGGAAGAGCAAGAGAGGTCAGGTCTTCCCGTACACTGCCTACGTCAGGATGTCAGTACACGGCGGAACTCCACGTTAGACATGCTAGAGAGGATTTTGGAGCAGCAGAGGGCAATCCATAATCTTGCCTCAGAGCACAATATTGGGATTACCTCTCCATTGAATAGGGAGGATTGGACAGTGATCGCCCAGCTAGTGGCAGTCCTTAAACCATTCAGGGATGCCACAGAAAATTTAAGCTCAAACACTGCCAGTCTGGCCCAGGTAATCCCAGTGTTCTCCCATCTAGGCAGCAAGATGGATGTGTTCCTTGAAAACCGTGAGGCTGTTCAAGGTGGCACTCTACATCCTGACGTAGCAGCCATAGTCAGGAAGCTGAAGGATCTGCTAAAAGTACACCTTCGCAAGCGAATGGAAGAGAGTCCCGAAATGATGCTAGCGTGCCTTTGTGATCCAAGAATTAAGGGAAAGCTAGCTTTGAAATTCAATGTTCTCAGTAGCTACCGGGAGCAATTGGTCAACAAGGTGCGTGACTGGCAGCGTAAAATGGGAATGCTGTCCGAGGAGGGTGAGGTGCAGGAGGAGGAAGAGATGATGTGGTCTGCTACCCCTAGCAGCAGCATCAGCAGCAGTGCCACAAGCAGCACAACACAGCTGAGTGGAGCAGCTGCGTTTTGGGAAGAGGCACTTGGCAGTATAGTTGGACCATCTGACAGAGCTAGCAGCAGAAAGGAGAGTAGTGCTGCTGAAATGGTCAAACTTTACCTCTGTGAAGTTCCTTCTGCTCCTAATGTTGATCCTCTTAGCTACTGGGATGAAAAGAAGAGTGTGTCCTGCACTCTCATGGGTTGCGGAGCAGCTTCTATCATGTCCGCCAACCACTGTTCAAAGTGAGCGCGTGTTTTCTATGACTGGAAACATACTGAGTCCACAGCGCTCACGCATGGCACCTCATCTGATGGAGCAGATTGCCTTTCTTAAATTCAATCTGCCCAAATTGGGTTACCCAGCTCTTAGCTTGGAAAGTTAAATTTTTTCTCTCTAATGTTTAAGGTAGTTTCTCCCCCTGGTTGCACTTGCTGCGGTGTGGCAATGCCTGCTACCTCCGCTGGTGTAGACAATTTACGCTAGGGCCTAGTGTCTGAGCTCTGTAAGTCCGCTCCCAAACGCCTAGGACTGACAGTCTTTGGATGCTTTGCCCTGGGGTGAAACAGGTGAGTGGGTCGTCAATTGCCCACTCATTCACCTTTTTCCGTTTCCAACGCTGCTGCTGGTGGTGGTGCCAGTATCTTTTGCCAGTTCGCTTCCTGGCTGAAATCATGCCTCAGATGTCCCTAATGGAAAGGGTAGTTTCTCCCCCCTGGTTGCACTTGCTGCGGTGTGGCAACGCCTGCTACCTCCGCCGGTGTAGCTAGCTTATGCTAGGGCCTTGTGTCTGAGTTCTGTAGGTCTGCTCCCAAACGCCAAGGACTGACAGTGCTTGGATGCTTTGCCCTGGGATGAAACAGGTGAGCGGGTCGTCAATTGCCCACTCATTCGCCTTTCCCAATTCTGCTGCTGCTGGTGGTGGTGCCAGTGTCTCTCTTCAATGCCAGTTCGCTTCCTGGCTAGTGTCATGCCTCGAATGTCCCTGATGGTAAGGGTAGTTTCTCCCCCCTGGTTGCACTTGCTGCGGTGTGGCAACGCCTGCTACCTCCGCCGGTGTAGCCAGCTTACGCTAGGGCCTTGTGTCTGAGTTCTGTAGGTCTGCTCCCAAACGCCAAGGACTGACAGTGCTTGGATGCTTTGCCCTGGGGTGAAACAGGTGAGCGGGTCGTCAATTGCCCACTCATTCGCCTTTCCCAATTCTGCTGCTGCTGGTGGTGGTGCCAGTGTCTCTCTTCAATGCCAGTTCGCTTCCTGGCTAGTGTCATGCCTCGAATGTCCCTGATGGTAAGGGTAGTTTCTCCCCCCTGGTTGCACTTGTTGCGGTGTGGCAACGCCTGCTACCTCCGCCGGTGTAGCCAGCTTACGCTAGGGCCTTGTGTCTGAGTTCTGGAAGTCCGCTCCCAAACGCCAAGGACTGACAGTTTTTGGATGCTTTGCCCTGGGGTGAAACAGGTGAGCGGGTCGTCAATTGCCCACTCATTCGCCTTTTCCAATGCTGCTGCTGCTGCTGCTGGTGGTGGTGCCAGTGTCTCTTCTCTGCCAGTTCGCTTCCTGGCTAGTGTCATGCCTCAAATGTCCCTTATGGTAAGGGCAGTTTCTCCCCCCTGGTTGCACTTGCTGCGGTGTGGCAACGCCTGCTACCTCCGCCAATGTAGCCAGCTTACGCTAGGGCCTTGTGTCTGAGCTCTGGAAGTCCGCTCCCAAACGCCAAGGACTGACAGTGTTTGGATGCTTTGCTCTGGGGTGAAACAGGTGAGTGGGTCGCCAATTGCCCACTCATTCGCCTTTCCCAATTCTGCTGCTGCTGCTGCTGGTGGTGGTGCCAGTGTCTCTTCGATGCCAGTTCGCTTCCTGGCTAGTGTCATGAATCAAATGTCCCTAATGGTAAGGGCAGTTTCTCCCCCCTGGCTGCCTCTGTCTGCGGTGTGGCAACGCCTGCTACCTCCGCCGGAGTGGCCAGCTTACGCTAGGGCCTTGTGTCTGAGCTCTGGAAGTCTGCTGCCAAACGTCTAAGACTGACAGTGTTTGGGTGCTTTGCCCTGGGGTGAAACAGGTGAGCGGGTCGCCAATTGCCCTCTCATTCGCCTTTCCAATTTTTCAATGCTGGTGGTGGTGGTGGTGGTGGTGGTGGTGCCAGCATCTCTTCTCTGCCAGTTCGCTTCCTGGCTAGAGTCATGCCCAAAATGTCCCTAGTGGTAAGGGCAGTTTCTCCCCTCTGGCTGCGTCTGTTTGCGGTGTGGCAACGCCTGCTACCTCCGCCGGAGTGGCCAGCTTACGCTAGGGCCTTGTGTCTGAGCTCTGGAAGTCTGCTGCCAAACGTCTAAGACTGACAGTGTTTGGGTGCTTTGCCCTGGGGTGAAACAGGTGAGTGGGTCGCCAATTGCCCACTCATTCGCCTTTCCCAATTCTGCTGCTGCTGCTGGTGGTGGTGCCAGTGTCTCTTCGATGCCAGTTCGCTTCCTGGCTAGTGTCATGAATCAAATGTCCCTAATGGTAAAGGCAGTTTCTCCCCCCTGGCTGCCTCTGTCTGCGGTGTGGCAACGCCTGCTACCTCCGCCGGAGTGGCCAGCTTACGCTAGGGCCTTGTGTCTGAGCTCTGGAAGTCTGCTGCCAAACGTCTAAGACTGACAGTGTTTGGGTGCTTTGCCCTGGGGTGAAACAGGTGAGTGGGTCGCCAATTGCCCACTCATTCGCCTTTCCCATTTTTCAATGCTGCTGCTGGTGGTGGTGGTGGTGCCAGCATCTCTTCTCTGCCAGTTCGCTTCCTGGCTAGAGTCATGCCCAAAATGTCCCTAATTGTAAGGGCAGTTTCTCCCCCCTGGCTGCCTCTGTCTGCGGTGTGGCAACGCCTGCTACCTCCGCCGGAGTGGCCAGCTTACGCTAGGGCCTTGTGTCTGAGCTCTGGAAGTCTGCTGCCAAACGTCTAAGACTGACAGTGTTTGGGTGCTTTGCCCTGGGGTGAAACAGGTGAGTGGGTCGCCAATTGCCCACTCATTCGCCTTTTCAATGCTGCTGCTGGTGGTGGTGCCAGCATCTCTTCTCTGCCAGTTCGCTTCCTGGCTAGTGTCATGCCTCAAATGTCCCTAATTGTAAGGGCAGTTTCTCCCCCCTGGCTGCCTCTGTCTGCGGTGTGGCAACGCCTGCTACCTCCGCCGGAGTGGCCAGCTTACGCTAGGGCCTTGTGTCTGAGCTCTGGAAGTCTGCTGCCAAACGTCTAAGACTGACAGTGTTTGGGTGCTTTGCCCTGGGGTGAAACAGGTGAGCGGGTCGCCAATTGCCCTCTCATTCGCCTTTCCAATTTTTCAATGCTGCTGGTGGTGGTGGTGGTGGTGGTGGTGCCAGCATCTCTTCTCTGCCAGTTCGCTTCCTGGCTAGAGTCATGCCCAAAATGTCCCTAATTGTAAGGGCAGTTTCTCCCCCCTGGCTGCCTCTGTCTGCGGTGTGGCAACGCCTGCTACCTCCGCCGGAGTGGCCAGCTTACGCTAGGGCCTTGTGTCTGAGCTCTGGAAGTCTGCTGCCAAACGTCTAAGACTGACAGTGTTTGGGTGCTTTGCCCTGGGGTGAAACAGGTGAGTGGGTCGCCAATTGCCCACTCATTCGCCTTTTCAATGCTGCTGCTGGTGGTGGTGCCAGCATCTCTTCTCTGCCAGTTCGCTTCCTGGCTAGAGTCATGCCCAAAATGTCCCTAATGGTAAGGGCAGTTTCTCCCCCCTGGCTGCCTCTGTTTGCGGTGTGGAAACGCCTGCTACCTCCGCCGGAGTGGCCAGCTTACGCTAGGGCCTTGTGTCTGAGCTCTGGAAGTCTGCTGCCAAACGTCTAAGACTGACAGTGTTTGGGTGCTTTGCCCTGGGGTGAAACAGGTGAGCGGGTCGCCAATTGCCCACTCATTTGCCTTTCCCATTTCCTTTTCCATTTCATTATTTTCCTTCTGATACACAACCAACCAAACATAACACACACAATAACACATATAACACATATAACACACAGTGACATCACACATAACACACATACACACACACTTACAATGCACAAAACACAAGGACCTTTTCCTTGTTATTTGCCCTGGCCTTCACTCACTAATAGCATTACATTAACACTATAACTCACACTTCACCCTATAACATTTTTCCATCCACATACCTGCCAACAGACCCAACTTTTTCAGGGACAGTCCTGCTTTTTTCCAGTCCTGTCCCATCTAATTTAGCTAAACTAGGTATGCAAAATGCAAATACACATAGGTAGTTATAGCTCGGTAGGTAACGCTACTATAAACATTTAATAAATATAATCAAGTACTAAATAATAAATCTAACTTTAAAATACATTTAAATAAACCCCTATTTTTTTTTTTAAAAAAACATTAAAATTAAATTATTATTATTTAGACATAATCCATCTTTAACCAAACCAGTGCACTGCTACTAATCTTAAACATAACCGTACATTAACCCTAAGCTATTTTTTAGTTCTTGTCCAACATTTTTCCATCAGCATACCTGCCAACACACCCAAGATTTTGGTGGACAGTCCTGCTATTTTCCAGTCCTGTCCAATAAGTAAGTTGGGTTGTTGCAAAGTATGCCATTGTAAATAGGTAGCAAATGTTAGGCATGTAAAGTGGTCCAAAATCAATTTAAAAATGTAAAATATTCCCTATTCTTTTATTAAACATCTATGGACAGTACACCTCGGTATGTGTGTGCAACTCTATTGGTCGTTTCGGCAGGGGGCTCGCCTGCCATCAACGAATGAAGTGCATTCTGCAGTTCTGCAATTCACTCGTTGATGCCAGACCAGCCCCCTGCCGAAACGACCAATAGAGCTGCACACACGTACCTTCACGGCAGCTGCTGCTGCTGTGATGTGTTATTAACCCCGTATTAACCCCTGCTAGGCAACCAGGAGGAAAACGAAGATTAAACGAGCACGAAGAATGTCCGCGAATATTCGCCCGAAGAGAAGACAGGAACGGGCGAATATTCGCGGAATACGAAGATTTTTTTTTCCCCGAAGACGAGCACGAAGACGAACACGAAGAGCCCCCTGGTGCCCAAGTCTAGTTTCTAGTACAAACCTGGAGTGCGCAAGACACAAATGAACATGTCGTTATGGTTAGAAAAAACATATTTTCAAGCCAAAGCGACATATTCCATCATTATTTGTGCACTCAACTTTTGTCCTAGAAATACATGTAGCCCCTCATTTGAAGCTCCAAGGGGTGTAGTTTCTTAAAATGGATGAATTGTCTGAATGAGGGAGAGCATGAGTTAATATGTGGATGATTTGTCTGAATGAGGGAGAGCATGAGTTAATGTGATTGTGTGTATCATAGATGTATAATTGTGGAAGGGCAAAGATGGCACTAGCAGGATGTTTGAGCCTTGGGGAACAAGATGGCACAGGCAGGGTGTATATGGGACAAAGATGGCAAATCTTATGTGTGTTATCTGGGTGCTGGCCAGGTTCTATGTGGGCAGAGTGGTTGGGGTGTGCAACCTGTGATCTATCCCTGTAATTTAGGGGGTTTTAAATATACCTTTAATGCCGTGTTTTTATGTGAATTCCAATTGATCTGTACCTGCAAAGCTTGGTTTGTGTGTTCTTCTGTAGATCCATATCTGCTATGCTATGTTTCCATACATTATTTATGTATACCTGCAAATACAGGGTTTGTCTTGTCTTGTTCAGTTGATTAATACCTGCAATGCTGTTTCCATGTATTGATTTGATCTATACCTGCAATGCTACATTTCATATATTATTGTATACCTGCAAATACAGGATTTGTATGTCTGATTCTGTTTATTTGATATATACCTTCAGTGCTGAGATCACAAGTGAATTTCAATTGATCTATACATGCAAAGCTGGGTTTGTGTGTTAATGTGTTGATCTATACCTGCTATCGGCAGCAGGGTCTAATATTTATATATATATTTATATATATATCGGCAGCAGGGACTAATATTAGGCCCTGAAATCATTTAGTGGAAAAGTTAAGGTATTGTGTTGTTTAAAGGATTTCAAGGATTAGTCGTACTAAATTGTGGCTTCAGGCTTCCCATGTTGAATGATCAAGTATTGTATTGTCCAATAACAAAAGTATCATTCCATAGCACATTACTTTTGGCAGTCTATATATATATATATATATATATATATATATATATATATATATATATATATGTGTGTGTGTGTTTTTTCAGTGGTATGATTTAATGGTGGAAATTATTAATGCCCCCCCAGTTTGACTGTGGTATCTTGTGTGCCCCCCCTATATATTGTTTCTAGAGTCGCCACTGCAGAGGGGTGAGACGGTTAAGAGGGAGACCAGCCAAGACAGAGTTACAATAATCAAGGCGAGAGATATTAAAGGCATGGACAAGAGCCTTAGTGGCATCCTGTGTTAGAAAGGGACGGATGCGGGTTATGTTTTTAAGATGGAGACTGCAGTGACCGTACAGATATGTCATATCTGATAGTATCAATTTTAGTATTAAAATATGTGGGAAAGTCAGAGGGATTAAGGTTAGTGGAAGGGGTAGTAGGAATAGATCGAAGGAGGGAATTGAAAGTTCTAAAGAGTTGTTTAGAGTTATTAGAGATGAGGGAGGTGAAGTATGTTTCTCTAGCAAGGTTGAGAGCATAGTAGTAGGAACATAGCATAAATTTGTAGTGCAGAAAGTGAGACTTTCGCCAACTAGGCTCAGCAGAGCGGGAACAACGTTGTAGGTGTCGGGTTACAGTCGTGTGCCAGGGTTGGAAACGTGAGCATCGTGAAGAACGAGTAGTAACTGGGGCTACATCCTCAAGAGGTGGACATGAGGGAGGATAGCTAACAAGGTATTAATAATTCAATATAGACAAATCAAAGGTCAAACAAAGGAATTTCATAAATGCAGCAGTGGAATACCTGAACAATTAATTAGTTACACAGGGCAGCCAGTAATGGGACTGAATTACACACAGGGTAAGGCAAAAGGTGTAATACTTGTAGATGAGGGAAGAGAGATGATAAATTAGTTCCTGATGATGAGTAAGGGATGAGTATCAGCAGAATTAAGTCCCTTGGTAAACTCCCAAACAGTGGCACTTGGGTGGAAAGTGGCACAAAGATGGAAAGTGGCCTGTATCTTTAGTGTGATCCTACTTACTAGAAAGTGAAGCACTTAGCAATGCTAAGAAAGCCCAAGTGAGAGCCTTCCACTCACTTAGATGTCATATAAATACTGCATATATGATATATAGAAAACTTATTTTAATAAATAGATCAATAAAAATGTAAAAAAAATAGTTCTGGCTTTCAGGAAGCAGTATGTGAGTCTGTTTTTAGTTACTCATAAATGTACATATGATTCATCAAAATCTCTCATTGATGAACAGCTGTACAAAGTACTGGGGTAAAAACTCCCTGTGTCTCTAGTTGTTCTGCTTCAGTGATCCCACTTCAGGATGGCTTTGCGGTAAAGTAATTCCTTAAAGTTCCAGATTGAAGGAAAAAGTGCACAGAATTCTATGTGATAAAATTAATTCCAATACCGCAATATGTTTCACCTGATGGCTTCTTCATATACAGTGTACAGTTACACCACTCATGCATAGGTTTTTCAGTTGGTTTTGGTGCTAAAAGGCGGGAGGTTGGAAATGTGGTCACCCCGCACCTTTGTCCTATTTGGGACATCTTTGAAGCCATCTAATTCAATTTACCCCCATCGAACCATATATTTTTGAAAACTAGACACCCTAGAGTATTTCAAATGGTGGTATTTTAACACTTTTTTGTGCCACGATTTTTAAGAGGATGCAGCAACAATTTTAGGACTTGCTCATAAAAATAAAACATGTTTTTTTGTTTTTTTTGGCATACTCGAGCTTCAATATACTATTTGACTTGAGTTAAGCATTAACTTCTGTTAAGGTTGTATTTCCTTGTTCCATTACTCTTTTAATGTCATCTTATGTCAAACTTATGTTTCCATTAAAACCGCTATTTTATGACTGCTATTGAAATTACAGCATGACGCAGGGGAAAAAAGTATTTGGAACCCAACTGCATTTAGAAAATGTTGTTATATGATACTAAGCCTAAGAAGCAAATAAATTATCACGAGAATACGTTTATGGAAGGGGGTTATGGCTTCCTAATTTCTCCAACAAGCATAGGTTAAAAACTATGGAAGAAGAGACCCATGAGGTAAAAAAAAACATATGTAACTTTACATCATGTTCTGTGTTGACCCAATAAAAAGTATCAGCTTCAACTCAGCTTGCCTTGAGCTAAGATCGCCATATCTATTTTTCTTATTATCACACCATGTAACAGAATATTAAGAATAGCAGTCAGCCCAGTTCATTTTAACGTTGCAATATATGTGCTTTTCTTGAGAAAAGACTATGAGAAAATATATTAGCACTGCAGAGAAAATGTAATACAAAACTACCTACAGGTTTATGATAGATTAGACAGGTTGACCTGACTGTGATATTCCTCATCCCTGACTGTGCTGTATATTATTTTAAATGAATGGCATTCAAATGTAGTCATATTGTGAACCACTCATAGGAATGCTGCTTAAACGAAATGAAATCAGTAGCCTAAAAAATGGCCTGACCAGACTTTTGTTGGACATTCTTGGTTGAATGATGTACCTGTCAAAATAGCCTGGGAGTACTTTATATCACACTGACAGGGATAGACAGACAGAACCTCAGTGACGGATAGACTCGGTTTCAAGAATCAAAAGAAAAAAGAGAGTTACATTTCAGCAAGCAGCCATATAATGCCAATACTTTTTTTTGCTTTAGTATGCCTATATACAAATGTTCCATTAGCATCTCTATCAGAGGTAAATGTTTAATAAGTCTTAAACGTGTTTGTTCAAATGTATTTTTCCTAGTTCTAGCAAACACAGAAATTATTGGTTGCTACTTGTACCTTAGCTTTTGGTAAGAAGGTTGACTTCAGTGCTGAATTCACCCTCAAAGCTCAGAATTACTGGCTATGTAAATACTGATCCACTCATTATTTATTCTGTATTAAATTTCTTTAAGTGTTTATACAATGCACACTCATTAATGTTCAAGGTGCTATAGCGCTGTGCATCAATTGGTTAGGGAATACCATATAGTGTTGCTGTTTACTTTAAGGGAGGTTAGGATTGCTACCGTTTCCTCAAAAAACTACCAGCCATAGTTGTGGATCAGCGAAGGCAGAGCCAGAAAAAAGGACAGAGGCACTTCCGCTTCCCTGTCTCCTTTGCTGCCGCTTCACATCTTTTACCTCTTCTGTCTTCTTTCTTTGTCTGCTTCTCCACGGTACATTGAATATAGAAAGTTCTCTCCTAACCAAAAATACTTTAATAGTATCCAAACGTATTTCAAGATAGCATCAACCAAAGGTCAAAACACTCTGCACTTACTTGCTTCAAATATTTATTGTGAATAAAGCATGCTCACAGGAACATAAGCGGGAAAGAAAAAGCTTGCAGCTATGTGACTATACAGAGGCATCCCCTTTAAGAGGCTTGCCAACGATTTTCATTATCGATTAGTTGAATCAGTTTTATTGAAAAATACCCCTCGTCTTATTATCAGACCTCAAATAGAGGTCGGACTATAATATTAAGATCCAGATCTCCCGCAGCACTGCAGGACACCTGAATCCTCCTATAAGGCATCTGGTGGACGTCTGTACAATGCGCACAGACATCCTCCGCTGGGGCTTCTATGAGCACCAGTGTGACATGACCTTCTGGTGCTCCACCATAGAAGCCCCAGTGGAAGAACAGAGGTTGTCTGTGCGCATCCCGCAATGTTCACTGGCTGCCAGAGAGGAGGATTCTCCGCAGCACTGCAGGGAACCTGGACCTGTAGTTGCTGCTACATACTGTACACGTTCAGCTTGGCGTGTCCACAATGCAGATTAAGACTTCTGTGTGTTTATAATAGATGCTGACAAAAAACACTAACAACTAGACTCATGGGTCTACTGCTCATTTCATCCAGGATTAATGCAACTGCTCAAAAGTGCAAGAAACAATGGCACCAATCAGTATTTGGAAGCAATATGTAAAAAACCTTTGTTTTTGTGTGTCCCTCATAAAAGATCTATAAATAAATTGCCATCTATGGGTATGGATGCCAGAATAGTTGAATGGATAAGCCAGTGGTTGAGTGATAGGAGGAAGAAGGTTGTAGTTAATGGTGTATATTCAGAGGAAGGACTTGCCACTAGTGGGGTACCTCAGGAATCAGTATTGGGACCTGTACATTTTAATATTTTTATTAATAATATTACAGTAGGTCTAAATGGTATGATATGTTTTTTTGCAGATGATACAAAGATCTGCAAAAGGGTAGACATTCCAGGTGGAACAACTCAAATGGCGAATGACTTAAGCAAATTATTAGAATGGTTGAGAATGTGGCAGCTGCAGTTTCATATTAATTATTGTAAAATAATTCATTTGGGACGTAATAATCCCAAAGCAGAATGGTGACACTGTACTGTCAGTAACAATGGAAGAGAGGGACTTTAGAGTAATTATTTCTGATAACTTAAAGGTAAGCAGACAATGCAATGCATCATCTTAAAAACCAAGCAGTATGCTGGGTTACATAGGGAGAGGCATTAGTAGCAGAAAGAGGGAGGTGATTATGTCACTTTACAAATCTCTGGTCAGGCCTCACCTAGAAAACTGTGTACAGTTCCGGAGACCCCATCTCCAGAAGGATATCGAGCTACAAAAAGCATGTTAATATATATAGCTTGGAGAAAAGGAGAGAGAGGGTGGATGCAATGGAAACATTTAAATACTTAAATGGATTTAACTAAGTATAGAAGGCAACGTTATTTGAAAGGAAACAAGAGGTCATGCTCTAAAACTTTAAGGCCACAGGCTTAGATGTAACGTAAGGAAGTTCTACTTTACTCAGAGGGTAGTAGATAAATGGAACAGTCGCTCAGGGGCAGTAGTGGAGACTATAATGGTAGGGGAGTGCAAACAAGCATGGGATATACCGTATTTGCTCGATTATAAGACGACCCTGATTATAAGACGACCCCCCCAAATCGGAATATTAATTTAGGAAAAAAAGAAAAAGCCTGAATATAAGCCAACCCTATAGGAAAAATGTTTTACCAGTAAATGTTAATTCATCTTAACTATTTTTTTTAATAAAAGCTATGATTGAGAAAAATATTTTGGTTTTATTTCCTTCTATTTTCCAACCTGCCCCCCCCCAGTTATGCACATCTGCCTCAGATATGCCTTATACCCCCTATATGCCACTGTGCCCCATGATATGCCTTTTAACCCTATATGCCACTGTGCCCCATGATATGCCTTTTGACCCCCTATGTGCCACTCTGCCTCCAGAAATGCCTTATGCCCCTATATGTCACTCTGGCATTAAGGGGGTTAAAGGGCATATTATGGGGCAGAGTGGCATATAGGGAGGTTTAAGGCATTTCAGGAGGCAGAGTGGCTTATAGAGAGTTAAAAAGGCATTTCTGGAGGCAGAGTGGCATTAAGGGGGTTAAAAGGCATTTCATAGAACACTCTGCCTCCAGAAATGCCTTACGCCCCCCATTTAACACTCCCCCCCCAAACTTACCGGTGCTTCTGACTCCCCTGTCATGCAGCCGGGGCAGCGTGTAGATGTTTACGCAATTCGCGTAGACAACTTACGCTGCAGCCGGAAGGAGGTGTGGCTAGCAGCGGGGGTTGTCTGCGTCCATCACGCAGACCTTCCCCGACTGCGGGGAACTCTGATCTCTGACAGCCGGGGAAGGTCTGCACGATGGGCGCAGACAACCCCCGCTGCTAGCCACACCTTCCTCCGGCTGCAGCGTAAGTTGTCTACGCGAATCACGTAGACATCTACACGCTGCCCCGGCTACACACCGGGGACTCAGAAGCACCGGTAATTGGGGCGGGGGAGTAGCATAATAAATAACTAGATTTCAAGCATATGGAACAATGCTACTTAATGTAAAACCAACAGAGGGCAGCATTCTGTCCGAACATATATGGCTAATATATGTTCGGACAGAATGCTGCCCTCTGTTGGTTTTACATTAAGTAGCATTGTTCCATATGCTTGAAAGAAATCCAAAGTTATTATGCAACTTAATGTAAAACCAACAGAGGGCAGCATTCTGTCCGAACATATATTAGCCATCTGTGGCAGTGAGCTCATTTGCATTTATTCAAATAAAATATATTCCCATGATCCTTTCGTGTAATGGTTTAATACAAAAAACCCCCAAAATAAATAGAAAAAAAGAGTTTGCAAGTTCGACAGAATTAATGTCTGCGAGTGCGAACATTTAACTGTTGCAGCGGGGAGACCAGCGGATCATGGGGATATATTTTATTTAAATAATTAATAAATTAAAATGAGCACACTGCCACATATGGCTAATATATCTTCGGACAGAATGCTGCCCTCTGTTGGTTTTACACTGAGTAGCATAATAACTTTGGATTTCAAGCATATGCTACTTAATGTAAAACCAACAGAGTGCAGCATTGTGTCCGAAGTTATAGTAAGTTATTTATGCTAAGTTAAATGTCCGTACCGGCGACTTTGTTGGTCACTGGCACTGACATTTAACTGACACAGCGGGGAGACCACTGGTGTCCCTGCTGTGTCAGTTAAATGTCCGTACCAGCGACTTTGTTGGTCACTGGCACGGACTTTTAACTGTTGCAGCAGGGTCCCAGGTTGATTTTTTTTCTTCTGCCTAGCAACTAGTGGTAAGGGGCCGTGCGAGTGAGCCTATTGGTCACTTGCACAGCCCTTTACCCTACGGATTTCTGCTCCCGTTATCCAACGCAGCATCGCAGGGGTTAACGGGAGCGGAAATCAGGAGTTAAAAAGGCCATGCGAGTGAGCCCTATTGGTCACCTGCAGGGTCTTCCTCTGGCATCAACCAATTGGTTGATGCCAGAGGAAGACCCTGCAGGTGACCAATAGGCTCACTCACACTGCCCTGTAACCCCTGACGACGAACCTGCGGATTTCCACTTCAGTCAACTCCCGCGATGCTGTGAAGATAAGGTAGGCTAGATGGGGAAGGGACCGGGGAGAATAGTAGACGAAGGCGAAGATTCTTCGTGTGTGAGTCTTCGTCTTCGCCTACGTTTTACCGCCGCTGTCTTCTCTTCTTCATGTCTTCGGAACGAACACGAAAACGCATTCTTCGTGTTTGTTTTCATGTTCGCCCGAAGACGAATGCACAAGTCTAGTTAAAAGTTAAAAAAAAAACAAAAAAACTCCGGCGGGTCATAGATGGTCATATATTAGTGAATATATGGGTATGATTGTTGCATGAAGCATGAGTGCAGTCAGTTAAATCCTTAACTTTACTGATTGCTTGACTTCTTAGTCAATAGTCCCAAATTATATTTAAAAGTATTTTATTAGTGTTTTGAGCCACATCACAGTTGCAGTGAAAAATAAATGTATCTTTCAGGGACAGAAAAATACAATGCATAGTGATGTATTGTCAACATTTCCCAGTTTACAGTTTGTTTATACATGTTAATAAATGTAAAACACAAATATGACTCCTGTGTTATTGCATTTAGAAAAAAATGTTCTGCAGATTGTATGCATAAAAAAGATAAAGAAGTTATAAAACTGAAAAAAAGAAAATACATGAACAGAAACAAAAAACAATGGTTTTGTTACATAATAGCATATTGATTCCCACAAATAATGCTGGGAATTAAGCTCCTGAATATCTGTAGGACTCTTCTCTATTTTATGACTGCCCTCCACACAGCCACCACGTTACTGAGATTTTAATATGACTCTCTACTTCGTTCCAAGCCCAGTAAGCTGCATATTCAAAGCTTAGTTTTGGTTTTGTCAGCACTCTATGTGACTTCCATTCTCTTGCAATTAGCATTTTTGCTGCTATAAAAATGTGCATGACTAGTTTTCCAGCTACTTTTCCTGTTCCCTTCTGAATCATATCTAGAAGGGCTATTTTGGCGTGCAGTAGCACTGGCGTTATTAGCAGATTATTAATTAAGATGAACACCTTGAGCCGAAATAGCTGAATCTTATGACAGCCCCACCAAACGTGGAACATCACCCTGGCCAAATAGGAACATCCGTCTCTTCCTGGCGGGGACTAGGTATGGATATCACCCGCTGTCTTGACAATAAATCATTTTCTGAAGATGATAATTATCTCTTGATTACATTATTAGTTACACTTGTATCTTTGTTGTTTTTGCACATAAAAATATTTTGAGACATATATAAACATGTTCATGTCAATATATATATACATACTAACATACTAATTCAGCAACGTTGCTCACAATTTCTAAATAAAGCACCTAGGTGTATCTTTCAGCCAACACAGGTATATATTCCTCACATTTAATAACTGATTGATGGATACAAAGTATAACATCCTTTAAAATAATCTTTTATAAAAATACAATTTATAAGGTTATATTTATAAGATTATGCAGGAATTAAAAAAATAAAACATTAAAAGTGTGACATCCTCTTTATCAGTATCAGGCTTCGTTTAACCTCACGGTACACATGATGATCACACCTGAAGATGTTTTTAACAAAGTTTTCTAATAAACTTAATAAGAAATGCATGCTTGACAAACAGTGTTTTCTGCTATGGAATGCCATGATTCTGTTGTCAAGAAGAACAAGGACCTAAGCTGTATTCTCGGCATTTTAATGGTACCTTTGATAAGGTTCAGCCTGCTCGATGAATGTCTTTCAAACAGTTTACAGCTGCTATTTACTGGCAATTGAATTTGACAGAATACAAGCTGCACACAGTACAACAAAATTGGATCAACAAAAGCAGCTGTCCAAACATAATTTTTAAAAGTCTATTTAAGTAGGATTACATGGCAGTGTTATTTGTGAATAATAAATGGCAATTATATAAAAATGGTTTAATGCAAAGAATTCCCACCAATAAACTGGTGTCTTAACCCTTAGTTTGGAGCAGATTCTCAGTAAGACATTTGGCATTATAAGGGTTTCCAGTTGTCTTAAGTCTAACAACATGACCTGTAATCATTAAGGGAATAATTTAGGAATATAGTTACAAATATATAATTTAGTCATACTGTCATTTTTGCTTAATTCTATAAGGTCTCTTTAGAATTTATCTTTACCAATGAAGCTTATTTTTGATCCAAACACATTTGAAGTTCAGCGTTCCTGCTCTTCCTTTGCACTTTAGTGGGATTTTCAGGAGCACACAATGACAAAGTCATGCAGTTCTGCTAATGGTTTATATCATGTATCCACTTATGCATTGCTATCCACATTTTGCTTTAAAGTGCACCTACCATGTATGGATTCTCTCTATAGATTGTCAAGGAGATATATATTCTTTATTTGAAAACAAAAACATAACATACAACATGTTACTCCAAAGATAATGGTCCACATTTTATTTATTTATTTGTTTATTGTAAAATAAATTGTAGTATTTGTAATAGTGCACTTGAAAAATTAAAGCAAAGTGTTAGATTGTATAGATAGAGGAATTAGGAGTATTGTAAAGATAAATACATTGTAAAGGTGTTACAAGTGTATTGGTTAATACACTGTTAATAAATTATTCATGATGCAATATATGTACATATTAAGATTTAGTGTACTCACACTTTCATTTATATTGTTATAAGTATATTAATATACCGTATTTGCTCGATTATAAGACAATCCTGATTATAAGACGACCCCCCAAAACTTGAATATTAAATTAGGAAAAAAAGAAAAAGCCTGAATATAAGACTACCCTATAAGAAACAAGTGGTACTAGTAAATATCAATTTACATGTAAACTATTTTTTCATATTTAATAAAAACTATGATTGAGAAACATGCATTTTTTGTTTTTATTTCCTTTTATTTGCCAACCTGCTCTCAGTTATGTACATCTGCCCCCAGAAATGCCTTATACCCCCTTATATGCCACTCTGCCCACATAAATGCCTTATACACCTCTATATGCCACTCTGCCTCCCTGATATTCCTTTTAACCCCCTATATGCCACTCTGCCTTAATGATATGCCTTTTAACGCCCTATATGCCACTTTGCCTCCCTGATATTCTTTTTGACCCCTATAAGCCGCTCTGCCTCCCTGATATTCCTTTTAACCCCCTATATGCCACCCTGCCTTCCTGATATGCCTTTTAACGCCCTATATGCCACTCTGCCTCCCTGATATTCTTTTTAACCCCTATAAGCCACTCTGCCTCCCTGATATTCTTTTTAACCCCTATATGCCACTCTGTCTCCTGAAAGCTCTGAAAAAAACCTTGTCTTATAATCAAGCAAATACAGTATATTATACAGCTATATAAGGATGATGGTCAACTATAATTGCCATTTGTGCTTAGTTTTTTTTTTACATAAGATACAGTATATGTCACGATAAAGGTCTTAACATTGTCTCTTGTGAAAACAAGATTCGTAGTAAACATAGCTGAGTGACGTGTTCAAGGTGTTTTTTTTTTCCTCTCCTGGGTTCTGGAAATGGCCATAATTGAAGAACTGGTTTTAACACAACAATAAGGGGAATTAATGTGTTTCCCTTCTATTTTTATTGATGTGCGCTACTACTTTCATTTTTTTTTCTGTACCTCTATGATAAGCCTGCTAAATCCTGAAAGATATAGAAATAAAGGTATGGACGGCATAATAATAAAAGGAGTTCATAGAAGAGCTACTAACACGGTTAATAGTTTCCAGGATAAAATTGATCAGAAAAGACTAAAGAATCTCAATGTGTATAGCTTCGAGGAGAGGAAAGAGAGGTATGGGATACAAAGTTTTAAAAACATAAAAAAGATTCAACAAAACACAAAAAGAGGAGCAATGTTAGGACAAGAGGTCCCAGTCTAAAATGAAAGGATCAGAGGCTTAGATGAATTGTATGTTTTACTTTACTGAGCAGGTGGTATATATGTGAGGTAGTACAGCATACAGTGTGGCAGTATGGATGGGAAAAGTCATAAGTTTATCCTAAATATAAGACAAGACCAATGACCAAATGAAATTAAAAGTATAGTCAAGCCCTCATATTTAGTATATAAGAAGACTGAGTGTTACCTTGTACTTTAATAAATGTATCCAACTATATAGGGGAGTTATACCTCTCTGTACAGTATCTCACAAAAGTGAGTACACCACTTACATTTTTGTAAATAATTTATTATATCTTTTCATGTGTGTCTGAGATACCATCAGCCAAACTCATCTCCTGCTCAGCAGTGCATAGGTGTGAGGCGCTTCACCCAGCTCCATTTGGTGTCCTGCGTTCTAATGACAGTAATTATAGAAATAATTTGGGATTTGCAATTAAAATTTTTTGGCTTTACAAGATGAATGGCAAAAGCATATGCCCCAAATGTAATTTACAATATATGAATCAGTCCCTTATGTTGGTGCTAGCAATAGAGTATCACATCTTTACATTCAATATTTTTGTTTACAATTAAGATGATTTGCAGTCATTTGTCTTTTATGTAAAATGTGTGTTAAATTAAGTTATGTTATAGAAACAATATTATCTATGCCATGATGAGTGATTTCCTTGGATATTTTTATACTAAAACTTTAATTTCAGACTTTGTTACACATCTCTTTGAGTCAGCTATTACAAGTTATGTAAAGTTATCCCGGCGGTCCAGAGCAATTCCTGCCAAGATTTGTTACTTATTGCAAAGTAAGGAAGTCTGTCAGCTTCTCTGTGGAACATGACTAACTACAAGCAGTGTATGTACAAAAGATCCTTTGGTGAAAGAAAGCAATAATCATCTTTGTTTAAATGGCAAGAAAAACATAATAATTAATAATATAGTGATTTTGTAGATTTTAATTGTTATTTTTCTTAGTTTTATTCATTAAATTTTGGTCATCACTGTACAGTCATATGAGTCTTGATCAGATGGCTATGCAAACCTGATGCCCTAACAATGCACATTTTCCAACCAGGTGTGATGGTATGTTAAAGGTGCTGTCCAACCTACTCCAACATTTTTATAACTATGAAGCATTCCAATAATCAAAGTAGAGTCAACTTCAAAAATAAACAAAGATCAAACCGTGCTCCACATTTATATGTAAATCATCAAGAGATAACAGGCTGCTGAGCTGATTTGCAGGCCAACTGTAGGGTGAGCTCAGAATTCTACCACACAGATAGGTGGTTGGCCTCCTGGGTTCACTTGGCCAACTATATATGTTATGCATGGAGATAATATGCCTGCTCTAAATCCCAATTTGCCAAGCAGCAACAATTACAAGAAATACTTAGCAATGTTGTCATGTTAACGTGTCATGTGCAATGTCAATATGGTCATTAAATTATGTTAAAATAAAGACGCGGCTACAGAGGCATGTAGATAAATGTATATAGTGTTATTGAACAATTTACAAACAGGAATGAAAAATATGAGACAACTAAATAAACGTATTAGCTTAAACTTGCTGACTGGTGTAATCTTGATAGCTGGCTGGGGTACTGACATATGAAAAGCACCAGTGTAAAAATCCATGCACTATAGGCCTTGCACTCACCATGGTGATTCCTGCATTTAACTACTTGAACTTGTGCTACCTGAATTAACTGTACCTCAGACAGATTAGTGCCAATCCTCATCACCCCCTGCTAGCACTGATGCCTGAAAAAAGAGCGAGAGGGAGGGATGTTGCAGATTTGTATAGTCAAGCCCAGCCTACTTAACTTCTCCCTCCAATGTCTATCCTACTGTGCACTGATGCAGACTTATTGAAGATTACTTTAAAAGCTATACTATAGCTCCTGTCCAGGGCTGGACTGGCCTACAGGGATATTTGCCAGTAGGCCGTCTGCCCTGGGGCCAGTTTTTAGTCTGTCCATCCAGAAACCACTACAAAATTCTTAAAGAAGGGCCGGTCTGACTTGGACCAGGACACTTGCGGAGGCAGGAACATGGTGGGGTCATGTAGTGTAATGTTACATAACCCTGCAGGGAAAGCATGGCTGCTAGCAAGAAGCCTCCAGGAAGGTAAGGAGACAAAGGGAGGTGATAAGTTAGGAAGTGAGTGAGTATTAATATATGTGTAAATGTGTTAGCATGAGTGTGCAAGTGTGCATGTGTTAGAGGGATTGTGTATTAGTATGAGTGTATACGTGTACATGTGTTTGAGCATAAATGTGTGTGCCCTTTTGGGCCAGATGAACTTCAGAGGGCTTTTTTGATTCTGAAACAAGTTTGTTGTTACTCACTTACACTTTCACACTATTTCTCACACTCTCTCAATGTCTCCCTAATTTTTATGACAATCGCTTCCGTGTCTCCACTTCTCTGTATCCTTCCCTGCAGCACCTCTTCTAGTTCTCTTTCTTCTCCTGGCTCTTAACTGATCTCTGCTCTCACTTGCATTATTCTGGCCTCTTCTGTGTATTTCCACAGTTGGGCGGAGCCTTCGCGCACACCGAAGAGATAAACTCTCTCATTTCTCCAGTCTTGGGAGAAAGTGTTTACAGAGGCTGTTGCCCTGTTGAGGAACCAATCTGAAGAGGTAAATGAAATGCAGTGGAGAGCTGGGAGAAGAACACAAAGCAGAGAAGACAAAGAAGCATATTTCACTGAGCCTGTGAAATCTGGATATAAGTAATTGCATGTTCTCTATTGGTGCTTATGTGATTTCTTAGTATTCCTTTGGCAGGACCCAACTATTTTTCACCTCTGAGGATCTCATACCAGCATGGGCGTAGGAACCCCTAAAAATCTGGGGGGGGGAACAGCATTTTCCCCCATCAGATCCCCACTTTCTCCCTATCTCTCACACTATCTACCCCCTCTTCCCCTTCTCACACTATCTACCCCCTCTCCCCCCTCTCACACTTTCTTACTATCTACCCCCTCCCTACCCTCCCTTCTCACACTATCTACCCCCTCCCTACCCTCCCTTCTCACACTATCTACCCTCTCCCTACCCCCCTTCTCACTAGCTACCCTCCCTTCTCACCAGCTACCCTCTCCCTATTGTCCCCTTCACACTAGCTACCCTCTCCCTACCCCCTTTCTCACCAGCTACCCTCTCTCTACCCCTCCTTCTCACTAGCTACCCTCTCCCTACCCCCCTTCTCACTAGCTACCCTCTCAATACCCCCCTTCTCACTGTCTACCCCAGGGGTGTCCAAGTTTTTTCTGCAGTGGGCCACTTCATCAGAATTGTATACGTGCGTGGGCCGCACTCATTTTTCACTGTGAGAAAATATGGCCTTTAATAAAATATGCAGATTAAAATAAAGTAAGTGACACAAAACCTTTGCTTTTCCTCTCACTGATTTCTGGGCCTACAAAGTGTTGTGACTACAAATTCAGGACTCAGGATAATTAAAAATGAAATAGTTCTATTTATTCTAGGGATGCACCAAAATGAAAATTCTGGACCAAAACATTCACGGTTCACTTAGCCAAAACGAAAAATGACCCCCCACCTTTAAAAATAATAACATGCTGGTACAGGGTGGCTGTAAGTGATGTGCAGACCCCATATTGCTGGCAGCATCAATACACAAGGGGGGCAGCTAGCTAGGTTTCAGCATGTACTGGCTGACTTGGCATGATAGGAGTGTGATTGCTGTTAGCAATCACAGTCCCATCATGCCTAGGTTCCAACACTTACACATCCAACCAGTAAATGCTGGAACCTAGACATGATGGGACTGTGATTGCTGTTAGCAATCACACTCCTATCATGCCAAGTCAGCCAGTACATGCTGGTACAGGGTGGCTGTAAGTGATGTGCAGACCCCATATTGCTGGCAACATCAATACACAAGGGGGGCAGCTAGCTAGGTTCCAGTATGTACTGGCTGACTTGGCATGATAGGAGTGTGATTGCTGTTAGCAATCACAGTCCCATCATGCCTAGGTTCCAGCACTTACACATCCAACCAGTAAATGCTGGAACCTAGACATGATGGGACTGTGATTGCTGTTAGCAATCACACTCCTATCATGCCAAGTCAGCCAGTACATGCTGGTACAGGGTAGCTGTAAGTGATGTGCAGACCCCATACTGCTGGCAGCATCAATACACAAGGGGGGGCAGCTAGCTAGGTTTCAGCATGTACTGGCTGACTTGGCATGATAGGAATGTGATTGCTAACAGCAATCACAGTCCCATCATGCCTAGGTTCCAGCACTTACACATCCATGCTATCACACACACACTCATTCATTCATTCATATACTCATTCATTCACAGATTCATTCCCTCAATCACGCATACTCATTCAAACACCCTCCCCACCCCCTTACTTGCACTGCAGCTCCTCGATGCCGCTCACAGACTTCAGCAGGGGGGCGCGGCCTCCCTCTGCGTTCTCTGGTACTGCCAGAGGAAGCAGGATGTGATGTGATATCACGTGAACTCTGTTGGGTTCCGCTTCCTCTGTGCAGTACAGAAGACCCTCCCACAGGTAAGTAGCAGGGCTCGAGGTGCGGACCGCGTAAGATCGGTTGCCCTGGCTGCCGATCTTACGCTGGCCGCTCCTCGAGGTCTTGCGGGCCACATTTGCGGCGTTTCTATTGTGGGGGGGTTCCTACGGCCCTGGGGGGAATTTCTTCATTATCGGTCCCCCCCGCATGAGTTACTGGGGTGGATCTGTCCCCCCCATTCCCCCCGGTTCCTACGCCCATGCATACCAGGTGAAACATATAAGGCATTTTCTACCAACGTAAGCAAAAAGCAGAGGCGAACATATAGGGTATATTCAATTAACTTCTTTTACAGTATTTTATTGGTTTATAGCAGTTCTAGCATTATACATATATGCATGTATTTAACATTTTGTATTGATTTTAGGAAAACATTGTAGGCATATCTGATTTGTTAGATATGTTATTACTGTATTTTCCGGCGTATAAGACGACTGGGCGTATAAGACGACCCCCAACTTTTCCAGTTAAAATATAGAGTTTGGGCTATACTTGCCGTATAAGACTACCCCTCTACCCAGTATACAACAACCAGCCAATCACAGCAAGCGATGTACCTTACCGGTGATTAGCTGGTTGTTGTATACAAAGCCTGCTTGGATTGGGTGGGTCAGCTCCTCCTAACATATGCCTGTCCACACACACATGTATAGACATACACTGCCCTCACACACCCCTTCCTTTACACACATATACACGTACACACCAGCTTACAAACACACATATACACATACACTGCCCTTACACACACCTGTCCATACACATACACTGCCCATACACAGACATATACATACATACACTGCCCTTACACACACACACATATATATATATATATATATATATATATATATATATATATCTACACATACTAACATACGCCTGTCCATACATACACATTTATACACTGCCCTCACCACACACCCCTGCCTTTATACACACACACACACACATATATATATATATATATATATATATATACACACACCAGCTTACAAACACACACATACCTACACTGCTCTTACACATACCTGACCATACACATACACTGACCACACACACACACATATATACACATACACACCCCTTTCTCCCCATCTCTTACCTTTCTCATCTTCTATCTTCCATCCAGTTGTGGGAGTGTGAGGTCTGTCATTTCAGACCTCGGCTTTACTGCTCCCTCATCACTACGCGCCGGCAATTGATGCCGATCGCTGGGATATGACGTCATCCCTGCGCTCGGCATCAATAGCCGGCGCATAGTGATTAGGGAGCACGGAAGCCGAGGTCTGAAGTGCCAGACCTCGATCTCCCTAATGTTGGGCTAGTTAGAGGGAGGTCGTGATCTCCCCAACCAGCCCTGCTCATCGGGCACCCGCTGATCAGGGCTAGTTGGGGAGGTCACGATCTTGCACCTACCTCAGCGCGGCCCTGAAGACCGGCCCAGGGGATGCGGCTTCTGCGCTCGCCCCTCCCCTAGAGATACGCTACAGTTTTTGGGGCTTCGTGGGGAATCGTGATTTTCCGGCTCGGTAAGTTTCAGCACTCGGCGTATAAGATGACCCCCGACTTTTGAGAAGATTTTCATGGGTTAAAAAGTCGTCTTATACGCCGGAAAATACGGTAATTTAATTTTCAAGTATACTATTTTAAATAAGGACCTTATGAGAGCTCCCAATTTCTTCTTCATGTGTTGAGAAAGCGCAAACCGGCGTCTGGATAGCACCTTGCATAATTTATAACTCATGCTAAGGGAACCTTTTTTTAATCATATTTTGACCAAGACCAAGAAGCGTAACTGAACATTCCAATAAATAAAGCCATGTTGTGTTCCCCCCCAAGTTAATATGTAATTCTTAAGGTTGTATTTGCTGGTTAACTTATGCTGTCTGTATGTTACTATTAAATATTGATCAGACTGACCTAATTCCAAGCTCTGCTAAATATAGCATGTAGAAAGAACCTATTTATCTAATATGTGCTGTTTGATGCCACTAAGCTACCTTTTAAATAAATTCAGCAATGGATAACTACATTGATCTGACAGAAAAAATGAAAATGTCAAATTAAGTATCCATTCAAAAAGTTTAAAATAGGACAATCACAAGACTATCCTTCTTTAGCAGAGGTCATGAAGAAAGAACAGCTTTCTATTCCTTTTCTTTCAGCTGGAAGATTACAAAGTATTACTCCAGATACCATATCTTAATGTAGCTCTGTATTGAAGAATGGCCATTTTGAAAATGAAAACAGAACTTCCTTTCTTAAATAAATGTGTTTTCTGGGTCAGTGAAGAGTTGAAGTCGATCCAGATGATTAGGAAGGCAGAAAAAAATCCAGTGGGGATTGCCGAATAGAAGCAGACTGAAATAGAAAGCACTGTGTGACAAAACTTTCCTTTTTAAAAGGTAAGGAATGTATATTGACAGTTTTTCCAGGTTATTTTTAATTCATCAGTGTTCATTGGAGTAACATTGCTATCGTCTTGCACTGTGAAAATGTAAAAATATAAACTGTTACATCCAAATTTACAAATTTTGCTTTAATTTATATATATAACTTCAATGGCATGTATACCCATCTTTTAGCTAAAAAGATTTCCCAATTTCTTAAACATTTTACATATACTGGCCACATCCTCAGTACACTCTTAAATAAATAGATATGTGCATCGTGAGTCACATGCACACTAAATTGTAATTTACAAGTAACTCAAAACAGAGACATTTCCAAGTGTGTAAAGTGTATATGAAATTAGCTCAGATAAAACCAGGAGTGAGAGTGACAGAGTGAACGAGGGACAACAAATTTAATTTAACCCTCTGAATTTTGTCTAAAATGAATGGGCAGGAAACAAAATTAATCTGATAATGAATGGACCAAAAATGTATAAGGTGCCTCAATCGGTTTTGGTTCATGTGCACAAGTCTAGTCTGTACTAACAGCGTGAAAGCACACAAATAGAACCTAAGAGAAAAAATTTCTGCTTAAGTTGTGCAATACCCAGAAAAGCTCCCAGCATTTCAGTGGACCTTGTAGTAGGAGCTAGCATTTCTGGCCATATTTTTTGTTTTGTTTTGGGCTTGTTATTTACTCTTGGCCCTTGGTGAATTCCCTACAAAAATCAAGCATTTCAATCAATACTTTGGTTTGGTACCCTGACTTCTCTCTTTAATATCAGCTGGTCTTTTATTTCACCGACTTTCCAAAACTTAATATGGAGTATTATTATGCATTATCTCAACATTTGTCATTAAGTACTCACAATAACATGTAAGGACCAGGGCCGGCCCGACAATGGAGCCGAGTGGGGCAACCGCTCCAGGCGGCACTTTTGAAGCCCTTTTTTTTTTAAAGCGAAAGAGAGAGAAAGGGGCGCCGAGTGGTTTTCACTTACCAAGCTGTCAGTACCCGCTCGGCGCCCCTCTCTCTCTCCTCTGCGGCGAGTCTTCCTGTTCGGTCTCGGTGCCGGCTTGTAATGCTGAGCGCCGGCAGGGACGGAGGGAGAGGAAGGGTAGATAATGGGGGGGCGGCAGGGACGGAGGGAGAGGAAGGGTAGATAATGGGGGGGGACGGCAGGGACGGAGGGAGAGGAAGGGTAGATAAGGGGGGGGCGGCATTTTAAAATTCGCCCCAGGCGGCATTTTGCCTTGGGCCAGCCCTGGTAAGGACATGCTGTATTAAGAGGAGTCACAAGAAATCTTGTGAAGTATTGTCTTATTGTGAAATCTTGTCTCTGCAACTGTCAAACTGCCTGCAATTGGCAAACAAGCATTTCTTTATAGGGCGTCAGCACATTTAGCACTATAACAATAAAAGAAAATACAAAAATGAACCGTAACACAACATTACACAAATTAACAACATGAATAAATATATAACTTACTGATAAGGAAGGAGAAAATGACCCTGCTTTTGCAATCTTACAGTCTGTTAGGAGGTGCCAGAGATTTACAGAAGAAGGGGGGATTACTCAGCATTGTAAATTGAGGGAATTATGTCCAGGTAGATGAATAAGAAGGGGTGACCTTTAGTGCTTGTGGTGAGGCGGTCATTAGTAATTTTGGCGAGTATACATTTTTCATATATATGCATACATGCACAGATGTACATGTATATTAAATGTAACCACTTTAAAAAGTGATCTCAGATGTTTACACTAAGTAAAAGTTATTTTCAATTCCGTTTGAATGTATTGTTTCTTTCAAAATGAGCATTCCCTTTTGTTCATATAATGGCAAACCAAAGTATCAGTTAATTCTCTGCAATCCAATGACAGCCATTAAGAAATAAGATAAGATGTGATAAGGAAAAGCAGGATGTTCTGTAGTTTCCAGATAAGGCTTTTCACAGGCACTTCTGTTCTCCCCAGAGATGAATTCAAAAGGCTGCCATCAAGGAACTTTGATTATGGAACTGAGAAAGAGTAAACTGGCCTGATGAAGATAAGATTATAACGTCTCAGATGTGTAACTTAAAATAGGATGACAAAATTAAATAAGGGAAGTTTTAGATGGACACTTCCCAGAATGGTGCAGAGGCCAACTATAATGTGTAATGAATTGTGTATAAGTCCTTTATACTGGTAATATTAGGTTTCTTTTTATTTTTTAGGAATCATTCTCGCGGAACACACATACTGTCAGACAGAATCATTGTGCAATAATCCATGTCTTTGAGCAATATTGATACACATTTCAGTCTCTAAATAGTTTTCAGAAAAATAGGTTTTTTCCATCCTGCCATCCATTTTCTGTCAGATGATCACTGCCAATGCTTTTAAATGAAAATGAATAGTCCAGAGTAGGGGCGTATATAGAAACCACAGGGCCCTGGTGCAAAAATTGTCCCAGGGCCCCGGAACTTCAAAAGTTGGTCTGTGCCATAATTTCCCCCAAACAACTTGTATGTGCCTTCTTTGCCCCTTGCCCCCTTCCAACATACACTCTGGCACACATATGTAAACACACTTACACAAATTACACACACTTACTCATTCACTCACATGTACACATTCATTCTAACACACTCTCCTCTTACACATACACGCTTACACACAAACACCTACACATCCAGGCTCACACACAATTACACATCCATGCTCTCTCACACAATTACACATCCATGCTCACACACACAATTGCACATCTATGCTCACACTCAAAATTACACATCGGTGCTCATGCACACACACACAATTACACATCGGTGCTCACACACACAATTACACATCGGTGCTGACACACACACACACAATTACACATCCATGCTCACACACACAATATTACACATCCATGCTCACACACACAATTACACATCCATGCTCACACACACAATTACACATCCATGCTCACACATACAATTACACAGCCATGCTCACACACACACACAATTACACATCCATGCTCACACGCAGACACAATTACACATCCATGTTCACACAGAATTACACAAGCTCACATCTATACATATAAATAAACATGTACATACATACCCCCACCTGCCCTGCATACCTCTCACTACTCCTACAACTTTCTCTCTGGCGTGAGCAGCCTTGGTTACATGATGTAACTGGTCCTCGGTGAGGTCCAGGTCAGTAGAGCCCTTTCTAAACAATTTTGAACCAGTACGAGGAGACAGGGACAAGGGGTTGCAGGTAGTTAAGACAGTTGTCCAAAGTATACAATGTGATATCAAAAATTAATATAAAAAATGGATACATATACTTATATCTGAATGTGGAAGGATCTTCTGTCTGAATATTTAGAACTTGTAACATGAAACATAAAAAACAAATAATACATAGCGCAACCTCTAATTACAAGATGAAGAGGTGACGAAGAAGAGGTTGCGCTATGTATTAGTTGTTTTTTTATGTTTTATGTTACGAGTTCTAAATATTCGAACAGAACATCCTTCCACATTCGGATATAAGTATATGTATCCATTTTTTATAATAATTTTTGATATCACAGGGTGTGAACAACACGTTTTACATATTGATTTATATTGATTTAGTGCTTTATTATCCACAGCTCACCTACTCACCTAGTTTCTTTTTTACTTTATTGTTTTTGGGTGTGTTCAAGGGAGACCACCTTGAGTATTTGGTTTGGAGCTTTTCTTGCTGTTTTTGTTAGCGCTGTATTTCACTTCTTGTTAGTTTTTCAAAGTACAATGAATGGCTTTAAAATGCTTTACTGAGTTAAATGTTTTGGTAAGTAATTTGCTTGAACATATATCCAACGGAACTGAGAGTTGGACTTACCACCTTTCGACGTCTTCACGCTGGGTAATATGAGCTGTTTTCTCATATAACCATAATCTCTCATTTTTATTATTTTCATACTACTGCAAATCTTGATGGGGAAGCTTGATTTTTTAAATTAAAAAACTCAGGTTTCAAAAGCTACATCCTATAAATGCACAACTATGTAGAAGACTGTTGTATTTGAAAAAAAAGATCTTTGTAACTTAATTACTTTTTAGTAGACTTGTGCATTCAAATCAAAACAAGGAGGGACTCCCAACATTTAAATTGTTTACATTTTGTTGATTCTTTTACTCTCACTCACCCACTCCCTCATTCATGCTCTCTCACATTCTCATTCACTCTCTCTCAGAGTCCAAGAGTCTCCCTACCTTCTCCTGCAACCGTTTCCGTGTCCCTGTCTCCATGCCACGCAGCTCCACTTCTGATCTTGCAACTTCTTGTTCTTCTGTCTTCTCTCTTCTGTATTTTTCCGCTGCTCCAAAAAGTCTTCATTCTTTGTCTGCTTTTTTGTGGATATGAACTCTTGGAGTCTTTTGCTAAAGTTAACCAGGAGGTTACTTCAGGCAAAAGGGTAGATCCTCTGGACACAGCCTCTCCCCTAATCCTCCATTCAGAGGAGAGGATGTGCCTGGAAGCTACACCATTTTGCAGAAGTTCACCGGGAGGTTACTTTGGACAAAAAGGGCGGAGGGCACACCCTCTTCCCCAATCTTCAGGGGCACAAAAGCAGAGAGGGTAGGGAGACATTCTGAGAGAGAGTGAGAGAGAGTCAATGAGAATATGTGAGAGCATGAATAAGAGTATGAGAGAGTGTGAAAAGCATGGGATACAGGGTGAATGATAACTAATATTGTTTCCAATTTTCGATATATATTGATTTTGATATGCAAATTATATATGTTGTGACAGTGTAAACCCCAGGGAGATGCTTAGTGTGGCATTTGGGTATAGGTGCTATCCACATCATAAATATGGGTCCCTGGGGTGGAGCAATTGGAGAGCAGGGTGGGCCAATGCTCCGTTTCCCCATGCTGTGGAAATTCCATGCCGGGTTTTTCCAGGAGGCAAGAAATCTGCAGGATCCGGTCCGGGATTCCTATGGGGCCGGCATCAGGCACAGGTGCTGGACATTAAAAACCCCTGGAGCCTGATACTCGGGGAGACTGTTGGGGGAAGAGGAAGTTCCCTGTGCTCCCAGGGCAAGGAGAGGCCCTGAAGAAGACAATCCCTGAGCCAAGTGAGGCATCACCTGCCTGGACATTTTGTGTGCTGTCTGGGGGAGGTTTTCCAGAGCCTGGCGTAGCTGGGTCTGGCGGGGAGGTTGAGGTAGTGGGTGATTAGGCTGGTCAGTCTGGACCAGCATAGTTCAGGTAGAGAGGGCTCCAATTGGAGCTAGGTTTTCTTTTTATGATTTGTTTTTTTGGGGTTTCAGCAATTAAAAATAAAGATTTGTTTTGTTACAAGCTGGTGTTTCCGAGACTGATTGCCCTAGAGGACTGTGCTTAGCTGTATCGTGTAGACCACACAGGGTAGACCTTCTTAATGGGCAAGCTACGATGGTGTTCATTTGTACAGAGAAGAGACGTGGCTGTGCAGAGTGTTACCCATTCACTGATGGTTGCAGAAACCCAGAAGGGCAGACGGATACAAGGAGACAGTCTCCAATCCCGGGACACGTTTATGGTGTGTGGAAAGGGAAGCCTCCTGATGCCCACCTAAGAGGGACGTCATCAGCAGAGCTGCTTAGTCCCATAGTCGCTCAGCCCCATGGTTCTGAGCTGGTGGGGAGGATATGTGACAGTGTAAACCCCAGGGAGATGCTTAGTGTGGCATTTGGGTATAGGTGCTATCCAGATCATAAATATGGGTCCCTGGGGTGGAGCAATTGGAGAGCAGGGTGGGCCAATGCTCCGTTTCCCCATGCTGTGGAAATTCCATGCCGGGTTTTTCCAGGAGGCAAGAAATCTGCAGGATCCGGTCCGGGATTCCTATGGGGCCGGTATCAGGCACAGGTGCTGGACATTAAAAACCCCTGGAGAGTGATACTCGGGGAGACTGTTGGGGGAAGAGGAAGTTCCCTGTGCTCCCAGGGCAAGGAGAGGCCCTGAAGAAGACAATCCCTGAGCCAAGTGAGGCATCACCTGCCTGGACATTTTGTGTGCTGTCTGGGGGAGGTTTTCCAGAGCCTGGCGTAGCTGGGTCTGGCGGGGAGGTTGAGGTAGTGGGTGATTAGGCTGGTCAGTCTGGACCATCATAGTTCAGGTAGAGAGGGCTCCAATTGGGAGCTAGGTTTTCTTTTTATGATTTGTTTTTTTGGGGTTTCAGCAATTAAAAATAAAGATTTGTTTTGTTACAAGCTGGTGTTTCCGAGACTGATTGCCCTAGAGGACTGTGCTTAGGACCCCTAAAAGTGACATGTATGGCCCTCCTGCTATAGGGTTTGTCACAATGTGTATATGGGTACTTGACTTTACTTTTATCACAAATTCTGCCACTACACAAAACAACATAAATTAACAGATAACAATGGCAAAATGTAAGTGCATTCTTTTGCATGCATATAAGTTCCACACTGACTAGCAATGTTTAGTTGTCCTTTGCCAATATGCTTTTCATTAGGATTCTCAATTCCCCCAGAAACTTAGAGCAGCTCTTTGAAAGCACTGATTGAAATCGCTTGTTAGATTTGGATTTTTTCTCACTAGTGATGGATTAAAGAGCCTTGGTGCAGATAATATACTTTTGTAAAGCAAAAGTTAAAGCAAAAGTCAATTTATAAAACACATTCTATTTTTCCTCTTCTAATCTTTTTGTTATTCCAATTACCTGCTGTATTTAATTATTTTATAAGTTAATGTAGCATCAAAAAAATTTTTTCTGGGAACATGTGAAACAGCACTGACTGGCTGTTGTTGAGGATTTGAAAAAAAATTTTTGCCATTGTTTTTTTTTTTTTAAATAGCTTAAAGGTAACTCTTATGCAAAGTAATAAGGAGAACCTAGAAACTATTTGGGTAACTTTAGAACTTTTTAACAAAGTGGTTGTTTGCATTGGTGTGATGTATAGACCCCCTGGATAAGCAGAGATGATCAACGATCTTCTACTTTGAAGAAATGACAAAAATGTCAATGAAATATGAGGTTATGATTATGGGAGACTTTAATTGGAAAAGCCAAACAGCTGGATTAGCCAGGAGTAGAGACGTCCTAAATTCCCTACAAGAACTGTATCTTAAGCAGTTGGTATAGAAATCAACAAGGAAAGAGGCTGTGCTTGATTAAGTATTTACAAATGAAGACTTAATTTTGGATGTCACTGTAGGAGAGTGTTTGGGCTCCTGTGATAGTTAGTGTTGTTTAATATAAGGACACAGGTTACATTGCACCACACTAAAACCAAGGTTTTTTATTTTAGAAACGTGGAGTGAATATTGGAGAGACTGGTAGGTGAGTCTTTGATGGTCTGGACATCATTAGATGAAGTTGAGGAAAGATGGAACTATTTAAGAGATGCCCTGTTAAAAACATTATCCTTGTTAAAAAGGAAGCCACTGTGGTACTCTCCAGATGTGGCAAATATATTAAATGAGAAGAACCAAGCTTTTAAGCTTTTAAGAAATGAGGTAGAAAAACAGACTCAAAATGAGGAAGATGGGAACAAATATAAAGCTAAGGGTTAACACAAAAATAAACCATGAATAATTAAACTGAAGACAAATGAAGGAATTGTATAAATGAGGATAAAAATCTAGCCGATCTAGCTGTGTTTGCAGAGGAAGTAGTTCTACATGAACTCTCCAAAGTAAAAACAGGAAAATATATGGGATCTGATGGGGTACACCCAAAATTATTAAAAGTGCTTCAACGTGTCCTGGCAAAACCAAACCTGTTTAACCAGTCACTAATGACAGAAGACAACTGACAGAAGACTGGAGGTTGGCAAATGTAGTACCAATGCAAAAAAGGGAGTAGGATCGGAGAGATGTTGTCACTGGAAGCACCATCATTTTGGCAGAAGTTACCGCCAGGTTAAGTCCGCGAAGATCTGGACGAAGAGAGAAGATGAAAGAGAAAAGATAGAAGAAACCGATGAAGAACAAGAAGATGCAGAAGCAGTCGGCAGAGAAGGTAGGGAAACAGAGAGCGCGAGAGAGTGAACGAGAATGAGAGTGTGAGAGAATGAGCGAGAGTGTGTGAAAGAGCCCATGGATTTTGGATGAAAATTCTGAGCTTTTTTGATTTGTTTTTGTCCCCATCGTGGGGGGTTTGGCATAGTTTTTGTTGCTTTGTACGAATCACTGAATTTGCCAAATATGTACTGACCCTCAGCACTCAAAGGGTTAAACAGTCTGTTAAAAAAAAAATACTTCTGTGGTTGCAATTTTGGATTTTATTTATTACATAAAAGTGATATACAACACACAGTACCAAAGGATCCTAAATAAGAAACAAATTTCAGTTTATTTTCAGTCATTCTTCTACCATCTGTGTAAAATTGTTTCCCGCAAGTTTATTTTATGCTTTTCTTTACACCAAATATAATGTCAGAATTGATTGTTAGTTCCCTCCTTCCAGTGTTTCCTTTTACCGCCTAATTTGCATTTCTATTAGATGAATTGAGTGCTAAAATTACATCAACATGTGTTAGATCTGAATTTAGCTGAATTCTCTTTTTCTTTTTTCAGCTTTAAAGCCATTATTTCATAATTTCTATATTTACATTCCCCCGTAGTCAAACACACAATGTATTCTTGTTAGCTTGAACAACACTACCACTATTTGTTTTTATCAATTTCTTTTTTAAATTAAGGGGTCAATTACATACATTTTTATTGATTTTGCTATAGTAGCAAAATTCAAATAAAATGTATCCTGTAGGAGTTCTAAGATAAGTAAGCAACTGTTTACAGTTTTCAGGAATACTTTATCTACCATAGCCTTCTTAATTTGTAAGGAACTTCAGGTTTTCTGTAGTTTTTCAGTCAGAGCCAGGCATAGGGGCAACTAAGACACAGCTCAAGGCTGCAAGAGATTAGGGACATCAAACATACACTATATGGACTCCTGACAGTTACACCCACAGGGATTTTTATGACATCACATTCAATATACATAGACATTAATATGTAGTTGGTTCCCCTTTTGCAGCTATAACAGCTTCAACTCTTTTGGGAAGGCTTTCCATAAGATTTTGGAATGTTTATGTAGGATTTTTTAGCCATTAAAACAGTAGAGCATTTGTGAAGTCAGGCAGTGATGTTGGATGAGAAGGCCTGGCTCCCAATCTCCTTTCTAGTTCATCTCAAAGGTGTTCAATGGGGTTGAGGTCAGGGCTCTGTGCTGGCCAGTCAAGTTCTTCCACACCAAACTCATCCAACCATGTGTTTATGGACCTTGCTTTCTGCACTGGGCACAGTCATGATGGAATAGAAAAGGGCCTTCATCCAACTGTTCCAACAAAGTTGGAAGCATAACAAAGTCCAGAATGTCTTGGTATAACAAGGCATTTTGGACAATGCTAATATGCCTATGTATATGGTTGCATTTAAAGGATAGAGTATCAGAAAGACCACCCATACTGTATTTCATTTAGAACACCACAGATGAGCTGGTAAACAAGGGATACATGCTTTTGAAAACTGTGTGATGCTACCATGGCTTTTGGATGTGTGTTTTGCATTATGTAAGGGCTATTTGTGAAATGGCAAGTCAGACATCAAATGGCACCTAGTAAATAATTTTGAACCAGAGTATCAATCATTTTGGTCAAAGTGTTCCAACCATTGTCATTATATGTTATAACATAATTTGATTCTCATAAGTCATAATTTAAGTTACTGATAGATTGCTCGGTGAATAATTTAAATTATGACAAAGCGTCAGAACAATAACACCCCCAAAATGCTACATTTCTATAACCAGTCTGATTATAATACATCTAGATCCGTATAACCTATTTTCTTTTATATTGACATATGGTATCTTGACCATAGAACCACACCAGCTGAGAGAACATATTAATGTTGCAGAACTCTGTTTGCTTTTGTTAGCTATATTATAGTCTAATAGACTCATAAAATGAAATTTTAATGGCATATGTGTTATGCAGTTTTTCTTGCATGCAAATACAAAGTACAGATGGCAATAACACTGCAATGGCATGCAACTGCCAAGAATTTTATGTTGGAGGATGGACAAAGTAAAGATGTAGTAAATACATTTACAGAGTGCTTATGTAGCCCTTTAAGGTTTAGATGCCAAATTACTAAATTTGTAATTAATCACTTTTAGGAAAACTAGCTATATCCATCTGATACTATGGGTTCACTCCTAGGATAAGACTTGAACAGTGTGGTTTCGAAAGACCAAAGTTATTTCATATTTTCTGGAAAAGTTACCAACTACTGATACTCATGGGATTCAAGTAGATAACATAATACCTCCATAAATGTCAAATTAAACCAGCAACATTAAAACAATTTAAAAAAATCACTATTTTCACTAGTTAAGATGGATTTCTTTATTCATTTTATGTAATCTTTATTGTATTTTTCTTTTTAAGAAAGACATTGACAGAAATGCATTACATAAATTTACAAAATCATGTATATCAGGCCTGGTAGTGTCCACGACCGGTGAAATAGCTGGACTTTCTTGCGCCCCCTCTCTCCTTGAAGTTCTTGATGATCCGATAAATGGTTGATTTAGGTGCAATTTTACTAGCAGCAATATCCTTGCCTGTGAAACCTTTTTTGTGCAAAGCAATGATGACAGCCCATGTTTCCTTGCAGGTAACCGTGGTTAACAGAGGAAGAACAATGATTTCAACCACCACCCTCCTTTTAAAGTAGGGTATTCTAGTTCAATCAGCATAACAGAGTGATCTCCAGCCTTGTCCACGTCAACACTCTCACCTTTGTTGACGAGAGAAACACTGACATGATGTCAGTTGGTCCTTTTGGTGCAGGGCTAAAATGCAGCGGAAATGTTTTTTTTGTGATTAAGTTCATTTTCATGGCAAAGAGGGACTTTGCAATTAATTGCAAATCACTTTTCGTAACATTCTGGAGTATATGCAAATTGCCATCATCTAATCTGAGGCAGCAGACTTTATGAAAATTAATATTTGTGTAATTTCAAAACTTTTGGCCACGACTGTATATAAGAGCAGAGCAGGCAGGGGATCCATTCATTTTACCGTGATTGCGTTATGTGACACTGCTGTGCTGCATTTGAGGATTTGAGTTAAATTATTCTGTGTGTTGATGTTGATGTTATTCTCTAAGGTGTTGATGTAATTACGTTCTAAGCTAATCTTGACCCTCTTTCTTCCATCCATTGATGAACAAATGGGATTTCCAAAAACCAAAATGTTGGACACGAACATGGAGACAGATCAATTTTGTCAACTACAGAGAAAATCCCCCCCCCCTGGAAACAACCACAAAACCAGAGACAAACGTTTTGGGGGTTTCTTGTGATGTGTAATGTGAACATATTACACATATGTGGTATCTATGCGCTCTGGAGAAGTGCTTTGTTTCAGTGCTTTGTTGTGAAGCATCTATCCTAAAATGTGCATGGCATGTAAAGAGGTAGAACAAAGACCCAAACTAAATACTTTGGGATGTCAACAAATCTGTACTTTTGTTCAACAGTTTTGCTTTTTCTAGCTGCTATTGGGGCCCTACTCCCAGCATATGACATTTAAAAACATCTTGTTTGGAAACAGCAACGTATTTCATATTTAACCATGTAACTACCAAAATTAATAAAAATACCATGGTTTTTCCAAAATTAAGACAAACACCTAAATACATTTTGGAGTTTTTGCTTTCATTTGCACTGTATAGTTTTTATTGGTAAAAATGCTGCATTTTTAGATTTTTTTCATACTAAAGAATGGTTTAAATATATAATTATTTCAAAAGAAAGCCCTACTTGTCCTGAAAAAACAATATATAATTTGGGTACACTAATTGAAGTGGTAGGCAATTACAGGGCAATTAGTAAAAGAAATTGCCCTGTAAAAGAAGTTGCTCAGGTATTCCTCATGTCATAATTGAATTAATATGATTTTTTTGTAACCAAAGAAACCATCTTTTTTTAAGAAAACTAAGTTTTTAATGTCATAGGTGGATAAAACTGTCTGAATTGATATTGTATTTGTTTACAAATTTGTACCCACCTTGGAGTTTTTTGTTGAAGCCAAGATGTACAGGTTACCAATTTTATAGCAAAGAGAATTTAAATAATGACATATTTCTTAGAGAAAGAAAACTAGAGTATTAATATGAAATAGGGCAAGTATGGGGGATTGTTTTATATCTTCTCTGATTATGGTTGATAGTTCATAAAAATAAACCCTGCTCCAGGTTTAATTTTAGAACAGTCCCACCAAATATGGGGAAAACTAGCCTCTACTACATAACATAAATTAGACGTGTTTGAGTTCATCTTATGTAACTTTTTTGGAATCAAGTACCATCTATGTAATATAAAGTTCTACTGTATTTAAACATGACTGAGGTAGCGTCAATGTGGCGCCCTTCCTTCTCCCCCAAATAATGACAAACACAATAGTTATCTTTAACATTGCTTTTATTATTAAAGTCAACTATGGATACATTCTGGCCATGGTGCAGTCCGTTTTCGCCTTCTACACCATGACACGAATATAAAATAACTTTATTACCATATAAACATACTGTATTGTGATAAAACATGACATAATGTGACAATGCACGTGCCGTACCACATGACTTGGAACAGATGAAAGCCTTGAAATAACTATTAAATGTTAACAATAAATCCTGAAAGGCTACAAAGTGCCAACACCTTAAATTGTTAAAACCAACTACTTAACCGTTAACTACACCAAACCAGCTGGCACAGGCGTAAAACCATAACACTGTTGCAACTACCGGCATCCCACTGGCGTCACCAAGGCACAAGCCCAGGGAGTCTCCTGCACTTAGGCCGAGGGCCTGTGCACCACGAGTTGAACAACACCTAAAGGTGGTTAACCCTTGCTCCATGCCAGCCCAAAAACTGAATTGTACAAGAAAAAGGGGGCGGGAGGGAGGGAAGGCTGGCCAAGGCCAGTTTAGTTAATGACCTAGGTGGGGTGGGTTCACATATATATATATATATATATATATATATATAATGTCACCCACCCCCTAACTAACTAGCTGGTGACCAGCTACCCCTACCTATCACTCTAATGCGCCCACACCCTTGTGTATTGCCCCCAGCTAGCCCCACATTGTATATTTATCCCACCACCCAGCCCCCCTTTAGTATTGATTTATGTGATGCCCTCAGCCAGCACCCTCTCATGAATTAATGCCCCCCCTTAGTACCCATATTTCACTCACAGAATTGAAGCATAGGACTTCCCACCTTTGCCCCAAACAACCTGCCTGTGGTATCCTCAAACAGCCTCCCTGTGCAATGATTTCCCCCCACTTACATGTATTTATTCATTCATTATTCACACACATCCATTCACTCATTCATATATTCACTTCCTCAATTTATAGATACTAATCATTTACTCATTCATTCACTCGTTGACAGATGCTCATTCATTCCCTCAATCACGCATACTCATTCATACCACCTCCCCCGCCCCCTTACGTGAACTGCAGATCACTCTGTGCCTCTCACAGAATTCTGCAGGAGTCGCTGCATCCCTCTTCGTTCTTCTCTTGTACCCCCGGGAAAGCAGACACAGAGTCATGTGATGTGACATAAAGTCACGTGACTCCGCTGGTTTCATGCTTGTTCTGGGTGGAACGAGAGGCGAACAGCGAGCAACGCACAGGTAAGCGGCAAGTCCTCTGTGTAATTTCTTGTGGGTAGCCCAAATCAATGTTCAGTGTTTTTATCAATGTTGCAGAGAAGATAAAGGCCAATTTCCTTTTCCTTTTTAAGTTATGGTGCTTTTACCTCCTTTTTCTTTAGTTGCTGTTTATTGTTTTGCCTTTTTTTATTTACCCTTGCACTCAATCAAGAATCAAATTTCTATGAACACAAAATTGTGTTGATGTAGTCATACAATCTTAATTTCATTTAGTTCATAAGTCATCAGAGCCATTGTTAACATTGTTACAAGTTTTAGTATATACTAATTGGAGTCTCTAGAACCATTTTTTTTTCACATCCAACTTTCTGCAATGTATGCTCAGTTTGTACATTATTCCAGTGCCACAGGGTTGAGTGAAAGCTGACCATTTTAGCAATCTCCAAAGTTCCCACTTTTATTATAACTCACAGTTCTGTAGTATATTCTATAGGCATCAATTTATTTATTATTATTATTATTATACTTTATTTATAAAGCGCCAACAGATTCCACAGCGCTGTACAAGGTAATTTTTTTACAGATAACGACAAGTACAAAATCACTCACAACTTGCAGAATTCTTCTCTTTAATTTCTTGACGCTATATAGTGGACACCAAGCACTCCCATATCCGCTAGCCCAAGAAAATTCAATCAGGCAGCGCTCCGGCCATCAAGTAGTCTGAACAGCAATTTCCCACCCGGGATAGTCAGATCCTCAAATATTGACCGGACAGTCGGGATCCTCTCCTGCCCCAACATCCACTGGTCTCTCTGTTCTACTTCCAATTCTCAACCACTCAGCATCTGACACAACTGCAGTCACTTTCCCAAGCGTCACAGTATTTCTCTACCTTAGCCTCACCTTGGACGTCCTAAAGCACATTCCAATTTCATGGGATGTAAAACTTCCTTTGAGAGGACAGAAATCAGTGTGAAACAGTTAACTATTTCTAGTTTCTTAAGATATATATATATATATATATATATATATATATATAATTTAATAGTTATAGTATTTTTCCTCATCACTTTTCCACTTTGATGAGAAAGTAGCTGAAGTATTTTTGCACAGTTTTGTTACATTAACTATAATCTGTTATTCTGAAGATGTTATTCATTTGATCAATAATTACCCTCGGGAATGTCTTGATTAATGACTGAAATTATGAAAAATAATTATTTTTCAGTTTAAATACATTTTAGGATTATTTTAATAGCACTCACATCCAACCAGTTCACATTGAAGAAATGATGTCAAAATCTGTCAAAATCTGTATCATAGAATGTACCTTATTTTTGATCTATCAAAATATGTCTGGGGTACTTTTAGTCATTTGCAATTATTGCACTGCATGTTCCCAGTATGGTGCTAACACACACACTGTTAACCTTTGGGTATAATATTGTTATGTTTTATATGGCACTTATACATAAAAATAAAATAATGTAACACTCACTTGTATAGTTTTCTTCAAAAATGTGTTCTTTATTAAATATGCTTATTATAATCATTTTTTAATGAGATGTTTTAGCAAAGCTATCATTATGTTATAAGTTTTAATTCTGAACATACCAATAATGTATTATAAGTTCAAATTGCCATGCATTAGTAGAATGCATTGGGTTCTTTTTTAATATTTTATGGCATTATTATATTTACTGTGTTATTTTTAAACAGCTTGATTTAAGTATATAATTAGCGTGAACTTGGCTGTGTAGCAGGGCTCTTGAAAGATGCTGCCTAGTTAAATTTGATCAAGTATATCACAAAGTTTGCTGTAAGGAATTCAACCATTTTTTTGGCCCCTGGGAATTAGCATAGCTTAATGGACAGGGCACATGTTTGAGTAGTGTGTGCTTGGTTGTCGGTATGTTGGGGGTGGGGTGCCCTAGCCAGTACCGTTTTGAAAAGCAAGCTAGCATCAATTTAGATTGTTTGTACTAATAATGCATTGTGCTTTTGAGCTGCATCGCACTACTAACGAATGTACGTAAACCGGTATTTAGATGTTTATATTTTTTTTGGTATTAAAATAATCTTTAATCCAAAAAACAATCTGCCACAATAAAATCCATAGGAATGCAAGTTTTTAGGCAGCAAACCAAAATATATACATATAGGAGTATTTGTACGGACCCCGTCACACCTATTTGGATGCAAGATAACATACATTAAATATCAAGTTTATTTGCACAAGGCCTATGCTAGATTTCTGAGGGTATGGATAAGTTACCTTGTGACATACCCTATATGAACAAAAGTATTGGGACACCTGACCATTACACCAACCAAAACAGACTTTTATGGCATCACATTCTAAATACATAGACATTGATTTGTAGTTGGTCCCTCCCCTTTCTATAACAGCCTCCAGTCTTCTGGGAATGCTTTCCACAAAATGTTGACGTGTTTCCATAGGATTTTTTATCCATTCATCCAGCAGAGCATTTTTGAGGTCAGGCACCGATGTTGGATGAGAAGGTCTGGCTCGCAATCTTTGTTCAGATTTATCCCAAAGGCATTCTATATACGGTTGAAGTCAGGGCTCTGTGCTGGCCAGTCAAGTTCTTCCACACTAAACCCATCAGTATTGTCCCCTTCAACATACCAATATATTTCAATATATATTTTTATATGCTTCCAACTTTTTGGGAACAGTTTGTGGAAGGCCTTTTTCTATTCCAGCATGACTGACTGTACCAGTAGCGTACCTAGCAGGGGGCGGGGGGGCGGGCCGCACCGGGTGCCGCTCATCAGGGGGGTGCCACTTTGCCGGCACCCCTCCAGAGACGGACAGTAATGTCCGCCGCTGGAGGAGAAGGCTCGCAAGGGAGCGGTATCGGAGGTCTTTAACTATTATATGTTCAGTAAATGTTATTTAAACGTATTTATTTTACTTATAAGTTATTAATTTATTTTTTCAGATTTCTTGTTGTTTACAGTTGACATACAGTTTACAAATTGGTGCAATAAATATTCTTAACATAATTGTGTAGATGTTTTTACATTTGGTGTGGGGGGGGTGCCACTTACAGGATCCGCCCCGGGTGCCAAATACTCTAGGTACGCCCCTGGACTGTACTACCGCAGTGCATAAGGCAAGGTCTATATTGTTTGGTGGAGGATTTGCACTTTGTATTAGCCAGCAGACCTTTAAGGATATGTACTTGGACATGAAAAGTCTAAACCCCATTTCGAAGTGAAGTAATTTTTTTGACATGCTTTCACATCTTAAGGTTCGGTAGGAGGATTAGTTTCCTAGCCGTTTATGTAATAATTCTACGAAAAGCTGTTCCTTGGCATTGTACTGTTAATTTCCTTTTAAATTGGAGCCAGGAATGTAACAATTTGGCACCTGGGACGGATCCCGTAAGTGGCGCTTACACACTTTAAAATGTAAAGATACCTACAAAAAAATTAATCTTGGCAAGAGTATTCATTGCACCAATTTCAAACTGTATGTCAACTAGAAATCTGAAAAAATAAATTAATAACTTAAAAAATAACTTCAAAAACATTGACGGGGGTACAGCATAACAGCTATCACTATATACTGAGGCAAACGCTGATGGTGGTACAGCGTAACCCCTCTCACTTTACATTAAGCCAGACATTGACAATAATACAGCATAACCCCTATCACTATATACTAAGTCAAACATAGACGTGGTGTAGGCTCTATGTTCCATGTAGTTCTCATTTGTTCAGCAGCAGCGTGCATGCTGCAGAGCTGCCGCTGCTCTGCTACAATGGGGTGCCCCTGTCTTGGTGCTCCCCTGCTATTGTCCCCCACTAAGTACCGCCTGAGTTCAATGGACCCATCTGGACCCATGGTAGGACTGGCGCTACTTATGGACCATATGTCTGTGCTTGCCTGCCGGCCTCAAAGCAGCTAGCCTTCCTCTGCTCTCCCTTACATATAAACATATAAGCATATTTATATGGTACATTTATGCTAATGTCAGTAGAGAAAGAAGCCATGATGGAACGAAGCAATGACACTATTGTAAATGTCATGGCTTCCAAATGCATTACTCTATTCCTCTATATGACAGTAAATAACTATACTGGTACATCTCTAAAACTATTTGGCTGTTCGCTTACAAGGCATTCTTACTTTATGACATGCATATTTTGGCTTATTATGTTTTTGGACTGTTGTAATACAGTTTAGAAAAAAAATTGAATACTTGACGCGCCAGGCACGTCGCAGAAATGCATCCCGTTAAAGACAATTGGCGTGGCACGTTATGGGGTTAATGGAGCATAGAAAGCATAGAAATGTCTTAGCTTTAGTTCCTGCCTTACACCTTTGTAATGTCTTTTTGAATCCTGCTCCTGTGTTCCAGCCCTCGATTTTTGATTCACAGCTAAGATCGGTGGCCATCTTAAACTATGGGACTCAACCTCTGTGGGCCATGGCTGCCTAGGTGAACACTGGGCCTTCACTAGGGACAACCAGATCTGCGTTCCAAATCTGTACCCTAACACCTACACCTGTCCTTCCCTATTTCCTGTGTTTGTCAATTTCCCCTTCCTGGGTAAAGTGTTTATATAAGCTATGCCTAGTCCCAATAATGCGTGTTCTCCTGCATCCTGACTGGTGTGTCCTGTTGTTGTTCTTTGGGAACTGGAGAAGCTACCCATCTTGTAGCCGCCTTTCAATATGAGGGAGATGGCAGGGACGACCAGGGACATCCCGGTAGATCCCTGGTTCCTATTACAATATATTGTATTAAACATGTAGCCACATTAGTAGCTAGTGCCCTATAACACATATTCAGGAATGCAGTGACTGAGATTTTCAATAACAATTTTATGAATGTGTGAAATACAGAACATTTTATATAACACCTTACTCCCTGACAATCAAATTCACTTTACAATGTTACAAACCAATCAGGCTTGTGGCCAATACAGCTAGAAATAACAATTTTATATAGCATAAAATGAGCATCTGTGCTACATTTTGCCAACAGAGTAATTCATTTTTATCCCCATCAGAGGTTGTCATTGATAGCCGACATGACATTAAATACTGATGTTATTTGTTAAAGTTTGTTCTATTAAAAGAAAAGTAAGTCCAGCTGACACATTTTTTTCCCCATAGATCTTAAGAAAGAATCTTTGAGTATGGTAAGATGACAATATTTTTTTTTATCATGGAATGCAGATATTTTTATACAGATATATACTAAGCTTAAACAAACTTGTCAATATTCTGCCCTGATAGACAAATAAGTTTGCCACCTTATGTCGCTGCATTACTAAAAATGTTGCATAGCAAGTAGTGTGAGTACTTTTGTGTTTCATGATTTTTTTTAAAGTCTGTTTATCTCTGTGTGGTACAAAACATGAGTTGTCAGTTCAGTTAGGATCACATAAATCAAATAAACTTGCATGACAGTAGTCGCAAAGCAACTTGCGCATTCACTAGACTTGTGCATTCGTATTCAGGCGAACATGAAAACGAACACGAAGGGTGCGTTTTCGTTGTTCAGCCCGAATACCAAAGAAATGAACATGGCGGCGGCAAAACGTACATGAAGAGGAAGACACACAACATGAAGAATCTTCGTTTTCATCTTTGTTAATCTACTAATCTCCCTGGTCCATTCCCCATCTAGCCTACCTTATCTGCGCATCATCGCAGGGGTTAACAGGAGTGGAAATCCGTAGGTTCACGCGAGGTCCGTGCGAGCAACTCCATTGGACGCCTGGATGGGCTGCCGAAATATATTAATATTCGTCCCTGCTGCCGATATATATTATTAGTCCCTGCTTCCGATATATATTAATATTAGCCCCTGCAGCCAATATATATTAATATTAAACCCTGCTGCCAATATATAAATAAATATTGGACCCTGCTGCCAATATATAAATAAATATTAGCACTGCTTCCAAAACATATATAAATATTTGCCCATGCTGCCAATATATATATAAATATTAGACCCTGTTGCCAATATATTTTATAGTGAAAAAATTGGACCCTACCAAAGCATTTCCTTGGGCCCCGCTCAGCGCTCCCTTGCATGCAATCACTCCCTCCGCTCTCACACGAAAAAAAATATATTTGCCACACTGACTGCAGAAGACAGTGAGAGTCAGTCCTTCTGACTGCACCTTGACATTGAGAGGTCCTCTCCCCTGCAATCACCCCAGAGTCCCTTTGTCCCCTCATTCACTAAACCATACCGCTCTTTTACTTACACCCTGTAGTTCAGGTATAGATCAAATAAACAACACATGGAAACAGCATATGCAACTGAATAAGACAAAAAAACGTGTATTTGCAGGTATACATAAATAATGGAAACAGCATTGCAGGTATAAACCAACAGAACACACAAACACAGCATTGCAGGTATAGATCAACTGGAAATCACATGTAAACTCAGCACTGAAGGTATAGATCAAATAAACAACACATGGAAACAGCACTCCAGGTATTGATCAACTGAATAAGACATACAAATCCTATATTTGCAGGTAAACATAAATAATATATGGAAACATAGCAGATACAGATCAACAGAATAACACAAAACCCAGCTTTGCAGGTATATATCAACTGGAAATTACATATAAACTCTGCATTAAAGGTATAGATAAAACCCCCTAAATTCCAGGCATAGATCACAGGTTGCACATCCCAAAGCCAACCCTGGCGTCCACATTGCCCACATAGAACCTGATCAGCACCCAAATTTCACATACATAGGACGTGCCATCTTTGTCGCCAAACAGCCCAGCATGAGTCAACATTGTCCCCAAACTTTCAATATTCTTGCCACCCTCCTTTCTCCCTATCTATCCCCTCTCCCTCCCTATCTACACTATCTACCCCTCTCCCTCCCTATCTACCCTATCTACCCCTCTCCCTCCCTATCTACCCTATCTACCCCTTCTCACTCCCTATCTACCCCTTCTCACTCCCTCTCTACCTCTTCTCATTCCCTATCTACCTCTTCTCACTCCCTATCTACCCTCTCCCCCCTTTGAAGTTCACTTACCTTGTAGAGGTCCAGCGGTGGGATCGTGGGGCCTCTGTCTCCCTGTTCACCGCTTCACCGCTGAGCGCCTGAATTTTACGTCATATTCTGGCGCTCAGCTTGAAATGCCGGCACCGAGACTGGAGAAGAGTGAAAGGCGTCGAACGGTTGCTGAAAACTTATTCCTCAGCGACCTCTCGGCGCCTCTCTCTCTCCTCCGCGTCTCTTACAAAAAAAAACACGGCGTTTCAATTGGAGGGACACACAGGGGGGGCACAGCATGGTGTAGGGGTGGCCATGGCCCCCTCTGGCTCCCCCTGCCGACGCCACTGCTGAGTTGCTGATGTTGCTGATTTCACATACTGACTTATTGCAAAGGTGGCATCCTAACACTGTACCACGTTTATATTCACTAAGCTCTGCAGAACGACCCATTTTTCTTTGTAAAGATAGCATGGCTAGAAATAAAAATTTCTAACCAGATATATCAGAGTCTGCATATTCATGATTTTTATTATTACAATAACAATCCCAACAGAAGTAACAGAAATGTAGAAAACAAAACATAAATAGAGGAAGAGCACATTGCTTTAATCTTTTAGTGTGTGTATAACCGGGGGGGGGGGTAATTGTAATAAAAGAAAAACGGAAAAAAAAGGTTAGCGTTCCCCATATCAGTACCAAAGACAAAAATGCAAAATACACATTCTTATGTTCTTATGTTGCTTTTAGTAAATAAACTAAGCTCAGTATCTGCATTCTTGTAGTAAGTTACTCAAAGCACAAATCGTGCAGTCCATTAGATTTACAATATTATGATAAAATGTAACTGCGGCACACAACAAGGAATAACACGTTTTTACATTAATTTATTTGTACTTGTGAAAAAAATACAGATGTCAGATTCACCTATAAACGAATGTCATCAAATTGCCAGCTCAGAGAAAGACTGAATGTAGTAGCCCCATCAACTGAAAACTGTTTTATCTATTTTAATAGCCTTCAGCAGGAAAAGACAGCTCTTAGCCTCAAACGCTGGAAGCAGCACATGATTAATGGATATCCCAAACAGAGCAGGTGTGGTAACAGAGATTAAGACATTGATTAAATATTCTACGTTCAACAAGGAATATCACAAGAAGCTAGAAAACCCAGGTTACCCTAGCCTTTCTTCAGTGTTATTGGGAATGATATTGGCAAAAGGCAAGTTTATCAATGTAGTCTGATTAATTTGTTAGGAAGCGTAAGGCATTGGCAACTATTACCTTCTGGTGTTATATTATTGTTATTACTATTAGTCTGTGGGGAGTTATTGAAATATTCGCCATCTTTTTATAAAAATTTTACATTTTATTTTAACATTTTACCAACCCTGTGAGCTTTAGCTAACTTAACAAAAAAAATTTTTTGTTTTAACAAAAAATACCAGAAAGAAACTCTTTGGGCCACCATAGCCAGTATTTCCAACTCTGGATATTTTTTGTGCCTGGTTGAAAAATACATTTGGATTTGTATTATTTTTTTTTACAGCAAATCTGAGTTTTGTAACATTGTTCATATAACTAAAACAATGGAACTATTTATTAAAATTGATTCTGGTGCAAAGGATTAAAAGCACTCTTTTTATGGTGCTTTGATAAATGAAGATCATCTTCATAAAGGATAACCAAAGGTGGGCCTGGGGTTATTGACGTCTAGCTGCAGTAATTTCTTTTGAGCCCCCTGTAACTAAAACATGTACATAATAACACCCATTCACTTTAATATACACTTACACATACGGTATATACCAATACTATCTCCATTGTACACTAACCCTAGGCTCACCTCTGACACTCTATAACTCATTCTTATAACATACACAAATGCATTTGGATTTGTACAAATTTGCAATTAGAATTTGGAATCGGGGAAGAGGACGTGGCCGAATGTGCCAATTGAGAGAAATATTACGGCGACCGCATTGCACTCAGTTGGCGCTTTGGGTGACTTACTCTTACCCGATTGGATGATCAGGCAAAGGACGTTACCGCAAGTACCGTCATTTTGGCGTAAGTTCCCATCCAGTTATGTCTGCGAAGATGCGGAAGCAGAAGAGGACAGAGGAAGTGTTCGGCATTGAAGGTAGGGAAACATTCTCAAATGAATTCTGTGAGAGAATGAATGTGGGCACAGGGCAACAAATTTAGTTCCCAAATAAAAAATATCTCCCGAATTTTTGGCTGTACGGAATCATCAGGGAAATAAATTTGTTGCCTGAAAATGAATCAGTAGCGTACCTAGCGGGGAGCGGCGGTCCACCCTAGGTACTGCTCATCAGGGGGTGCCACCATGCCGGCACCCTCCAGAGACTGACAGTAATGTCCGCCGCTAGAGTAGCAGGCACGGTTGGGGGGGATCAAGGATCTCCCTCCAACTGGCTTAAAGTCAATCAAGGGAGCAGGAGGTCTGGTAATGCTGACCTCCGATCCTGCTCCCGTGCGATGCACGCGGCAACTGATGCCGTGCGTCGGAATTTGATGTCATATCCTGGAGCACAACACTGAAGCCGCGTCCACCGCCTTTTCGCCGCTCACTGCACCGGAAGGAGACAGAAGAAGAACCAAGAGGAAGAATGAAGAGGAGGAGGAAAAGGAGCTGTAGCTGACAGTGACAGAGGAAAGGTAGGAAAATATTCAGTGAGAGTGGATTAGTAAGTGTGTGAGAGTGATGGGTGTTATGCTATAGTTTATGCTGAATGTTTGTGAATTAATGTTTGTGAATGAATGTGTGTGTAATACCACGGATGTGTAAGTGGTGGGGCATAGCATGGCATAGGCAGGCTGTAATCACACTCCTATCATTCCCAGGTTCCAGCATGTACTGGCTGACTGGGCATGATAGGAGTGTGATTGCTGTTAGCAATTATATATATATATATATATATATAATATTGTTGTTGATTTTTTTGTCTAATTTTGGTGTGTTAACCACACTTTTATTAAAAGTAAGTAACACACCAAAATTGGACAGAAAAATTCAATAACAATATTAATAACAGCGATCACACTCCAACGGTCCACAACATGTTATTTTTGACTGCAACTGCAATCTCTATATTCTTATTTTCAAGTCTCTGAAACTCTGGTATTCCGCATCACCCAGAAGCAACACAAGGTGGTAATACTGTATTTGCTCAAATATATTTGCTCTGAAAAATACTCCTTGTCTTATATTCAAGGCCCTCAAATAGAGGTCTGACTACAAGACTAAGATCCAGATCCCCCGCAGCACTGCAGGGGACCTAGACACCAGGGAGTCTGAAGCATGGGGGACAAGTCTTAGAATGCATTGGTAAGTCGAGGGGGGGCAGAGTGGCATATAGGGGGTATAAGGCATATCTGGGGGTCAGAGTGGCATTTAGGGGGGCAGAATGGCATTTAGGGGGTATAAGATAAGGCATATCTGGGAGGGCAAGTGGCATATAGGGTGGTATAAGGCATATCTGGGGGGAAGAGTGCCAAATCTGGGGGCAAGTGTGCATAACTGGGGCAGATGTGCATAACTAGGGTGCAGGTTGGGAAATAAAAGTAAATAAAAACAAGAAATGCATTTTTCTCAATTATAGTTTTTATTAAATATAAAAAATAGTGAATGTGAATTGGGGATTACTCTAGCCTTGGTGTAGAGATAATCTAAATTTTATTAAAGACAGGAGGTGAATATTTGCATAACTTCTTTACCCCAAAAACCTCCAGCAGCAAAGAAACAGTTAACATGTAATAAAAAGTGACCAATAGGAAAACAGGAAAAAATTCTTAAATATCACTCCAAAACAATCCCACTTCCTCTTCTTTGATGGTGTGCTGAAACGTGGAGCACAGGAATGTCATAGTACTCAAAGGAGAAGAAACTTGGACAACGGGAAAACCGACCATCCAACGAAAACGTATGTATCAAGAGGAGAATCAAACTGCAAGAAACAGAGAGACATCATGAAAGTACACAGTTCATCAAAATAGCTTTAGTAAATAAAACAAAACATCAGTCAGAACATAAATAATGTCAATAAATAATATTCATACAAGATAATCATAAAAAATATTGAGATATAAATAACACCAGACAAATAAACCCAGGGAGGGAGAAAAAACATAATGGGTGGGAAATATTCGCCTCCTGTCTTTAATAAAATTTAGATTATCTCTACACCAAGGCTAGAGTAATCCCCAATTTTATGGCAAGACAGGAGGCTTCATATTTGCAATTTTAAAGCGTTACACCAATAATCTAGAAGAAACGTGAGGAAGAGGGCAATAATAAAAGCAGCGAAAAGTAGTTTCCCTAGACCAATCCGCCGCAGACAGAATATCAGAAAGGGAACCACCCAAATCAAACGCAGCGGATGCAGCATCGCCTCGAACGGAGTGTGCGCCAAAACAACTATTGACACCCGCCAAACGGAGAATCCATTAAATCCATCTGGCCAGTGTAGGAGAAGAGACTGGCTTAAAAGGAGATACATAAGAAATAAACAAAGGCCCCGAAACAGATGATCGAAGAGATAACGTAGATGCAAGATAAACACGAACACAATCCGCCACGCACAGTTTAGGACGGTCAGAAAAATAGGGGTAAACGACTGAAGAAGAAGAAGACTTCGTTCTACGAGATATAGACACCAAAACACCTTCCGGAGAAAAAGAGAAAGCGGTAGTGTCAAACGCTCTAATGTCTGAGACCCTACGAAAAGAGATCAAACAAAAAAGGAGGGCCAACTTAGCTGAAAGTTGACGCAAAGACAGAGCTTTGTTAACCGGCCACGATTCCAGAAAGTCAAGGACAAGCGAAACGTCCCAGAAAATGGAATACTTGGAAGAAGGGGGTCTCACGAGGCGAATCCCTCTAAGTAGGCTACAAACAGTAGGATCCTTACCTATACTCAACCCATCCACCGGAACATGGGCAGCGGAGATGGCCGACCGAACCACGTTGAGATAACGATACAACTTACCCAAAGAAAAAAGATGAGCCAGAAAATTCAAAATCATCACCACAGGAGCCGTAAAGGGATCCACCTGTTGTTCCACACACCAGCGTTGCCAGGATTGCCACGCCTGTATATAGGATCGTCTAGTACCCGGAGCCCATGAATCCCAGAGAAGATTTCTAGCTTCCTGTGATAAGCCTGAGAAACCCCAGGAACCCCGGAAACCATCCAGGCCACTAAGGGGAACTGGCCTTGGAGAATCAGTGGATGAGGGTTGTCGTCTTGATTCAAGAGAAGGTCTCGCAACTGAGGAAGCAAGAGAGGGTCTGCACATGACATCTCCAGCAACAGGGAAAACCACGGTTGCATCTTCCTGAAGGGCATGATCAACAATAACGTGATCTGTTGTCTGCTCACCTGATGGAGAGTCCGGAGAATCATGGAGAAGGGCAGGAAAGCGTACGCCCCTGAAGGAGGCCAAACTTGAAGAAAGGCATCCACTGCCTGCGAAAGAGGATCCGGAAGCCAGCTGAAGAAAACTGGCAGTTGATGGTTGGTCCTGGACGCGAAGAGATCCAGAGATAGTGGACCCCGAAGTCGATCTAGAGATTCGAAAACCTCTGGAAGAAGATGCCAGTCGCTGACATCCCTCCAATGCCTGGAAAACCAATCCGCCACCATATTTTCTTTCCCCGGGATATACTCCGCCCTTATGGAAAGGTGATTGTCCAGGCAATACTGATACAGATCCCTGGTGAGATCCGACAGAAGCTTGGACTTGGAGCCTGTTGGTTGAATTAATGGTCGAATTCTCCTCAGAAAAAGTTATTTCCTTTAATAGATTATGCGCATAATCGAGACAAGGCACACAACACACAAAAGTCGAAGCGTTGTCTAATTACATATTTGGATTACATGATTTATATAACTTCTTATACTTCTTATCTGCTTCTAATAGCATGCATCATTCTGATTGGTTACTTTTTAAGCAGGTTACGCCTCTTAGTAGATATGTTGGCGCAACTCGTGATACATCATAGACTAGACATTTTCTACTGTCTTTGTCAGCAATAATATTTATGATAACATAAGCATTTTTCTAACAGAGCCCCCTAAATGATTGATGTAGCGGACGGCCGAAACATTGTCCATCCTGAGGACCAAAGAACAATGCGTTATGTTCTTGGTGAAACTTCGAATGGCAAATGAGCCGGCGATAAGTTCCAGGCAATTTATATGGAAACCTCGTTCTTCTTCCATCCAGAGTCCGCCGGTGGCCGAGTTTTTGCAGGCCGCCCCCCAACCGAGGAGGCTGGCATCCGACTCCAGATAAAAATCTGGAGCGTGACCGAAGATAGCCCGACCGTTCCAGGCATCCATGTGACGGAGCCACCAGACGGAGCCAGTCGAGGTAGATGATGGATCTGACGCCGCGTTCCCGCAAAAACTCCATGACTGGTTTCAGCAGTTTTGTGAAGCACCATGGAGCGGAACTGAGGCCTTCTGTGTGGACCGGCACGGTAAGGTAAGCGTCCTTTAGATCCAAACGAGTGAACCAGTCCCCTTGGCGTAGTAGATCGCGCAGCAGATGGATCCCTTCCATCTTGAAATGTTGATAGGTCACGTGGACGTTCAATGCTCGCAAATTGATGACAGGACGGAACTCCCCGTTCTTTTTCTTCACCAGAAAAATGTTGCTCACAAACAAAGGACGTCCACGAGCGCGTTCGATTGCGCCCTTCTCTCGAAGGGAAGAGAGTTCTGTATGAAGCAACCTTAGTGAATCCCGTGACATATGAATAGGGAGAGGGGCCCGAGACTGACAAGGAGGGGAAAGGAAATCTATGCGAAAACCCCTGACACATTTAAGTACCCAAGGATCCCGTGTAAGACCTTCCCAACAGTGAGTGAAATGTACGAGTCTCCCCGCCACAGGAATATGAGGAAGAAAAATAGAGGTCCTTACCTGATGGAAATCTCCCTCTGAAGGATGAAGATGTGCCTCTTCCTCTAGTAGAACCTCTGGTGAGCGGGTTCCTGTATTGAAAGCGACGTGTCGCATCATATTGGAATCTGGGCCTGTTGCCCTGATAGGCAGCTCTGCTGGTGACCCGGCCCCTCTGTCGACCAGCCCTGGACAAAAAACGGTTCTCGCTTCTGAAAACCCTGCGTAGAGACGTCTGCGCCTTATTCAGTGAGGTAAATATGTGAACGTGTTGGTTAAGTTCTTTTAAGAACTTATCACCGAAAAGAAGGCCTTTGGCCTCAGGGCCCAGTTCCTTGGGCGCCAGCTCAGATAACTTAGTGTCCAGCTTAAACAATGCCGCCTTCCTGCGCTCGGCCGAAATAGCAGCGTTGGCATTTCCCAGAAGGCAAACTGCACGTTGGGCCCATTCTCTAACTAAATAGGGATCCAATTGAGAACCATCATTCAAGGCATCGTCAGCGATAGACAGTACCTGGGTCAGAGGACCCGTAACATCGAGCAACTTGTCTTGTGCCGTCCGGAGGCCTTGTTCAATGCCTTTGCATGGATCACGACCACTACGCGTCATGAAGGACACAAAGGTACTGTCGAATTCAGGTGTCTGAGCCACCTTGTCGGGGATCGTAGGTCTCGGGCATTCAGCACGAAGTTTTTGACGTGCTTCTTTCTCCAGTGGGCGTCGCAGCCAAAATCGTATTAATTCGGCAACATGCGCAGAAGGAGCCCATTCTGAAGATCTTGGGTGACGTAAAACCCGTGGGTCAAACATGGGAAGTCCGGCCGCATCCAGAATCTCAGTCGTCAGCGCGGCAGCCGAGGTAGGAGGCTGCAGGTCTGTCGTCACATCTTTAGACTGTGATAGAACCGGAGGTGAAGTTGATCTGGAGACCACAGGTAAACATTCATCCACCACATCATAGTCGTCCTCCAACACAGCAGGATCCAGAGTGGTCACAGATGGGCAGGAGGGATCTGATCATGGACCTTTTTGACGCTTAAGGGGAGCCTTGCCCTTGAGGTAGACTTCACCATCGGTCCAAAGACGTTTGCGTGGACGATCTATCTCTTCAACAGGTAAATGGGAGTCATCAGATTCCAAAACCTCAGCATGAGGCGATCCGTCAGTAGGCGGTAGTGACTGGGGCACAGGGGCCCTATCAATTGAGGCCAATGCAGATGGCAATGAATCCATTAAAGCGGCCTTAAGCCATGCTTTGAGAGCAGCGGGCATTTGAGGAAGCTCTGAGTCAGACATAGCGACCAATTATCTGAAGAGAAAAAAACAAAGGAACATATGTTGGACACAAGCACATAAAAGCAGGGGGTCATCCGCTAAGCCCAGAGAAATTCAGTCAAAGGGCTTGGTTACATTTTTTTTTTTTTTTTTTTTTAGGGTAAAACCCAAATACAGAGCAGAGACCAAGGTACTGCAATCAGATGGAGCAACAGCCCCTGTAAATAGTCTATGATAGACATAGAATCACATCAGGCAGTAAGGCTTACCCACAAGGGATTAACAGCCATATAAAAAACATAAATGGGACACAAAACTTAAATAAAATCAGTAAAGTCCCACATCTGTCACATTGATTTCATGTAATAATATTAATCTTATTATTATTTTTTTTTTTTATTCATTTTTATTATTTATTCAAAAGAAAAAAATGTGCGTGTCTCTTTAAGTTCAAATATGTAAGCCTGAGTGAATACCAGAAACAACGGCATCGCGGTGCCGAACACAATCAGAGGGGAATTCCCTCATGACAGGAGGTGGTCAACCTCCCACTGCACGTTTGAGCGCGCGTTGGTTTTCTATAAACTACGCGCGGCCCGTTATTTTTCGTTCCGGTGGCGAGGTATACTTATACCTCTGCCTTCGGTTGGTTATTACGTTCGAGTGCGGGGTTTTATTTTCGTTGCATAAACGATAAAACCCCGCTCTCTCCGACGCGCCGAGTAGAAGGAAAAAGGCGCGAAAAGATAAAAACTGCGTCACAGACACAAATAGCAGTTAGAGAAAAACTGTCACGGCAAGGCACTGCAAGAGACCAAAGAAAAATGGAAAGGGTGCAGGATGACAGTAGAAACACCGAAATAAACCGTAAAGGAGGTAGAAAAAACCCAAATGATTATAAAAATAAGTTTAAATAGGACAAAACAAATGTAGGTAAAAAAAGAGGAGATGGGTAAAACAATCAAGGGAAAAAACCCAAAGTATAGAAATAAATAAAACACACATAAAAAATAAAGTGTACAGATGAATTAAATGAACATCAAAATATATATATATATATGTACGTATGTCAAACTAGCCGTACAGAGTAGCACGCTAGCATGGAGAGTGCTCACCTGGAGGCCAGCAGCAAAAAAGAGGAAGTGGGATTGTTTTGGAGTGATATTTATGAACTTTTTCCTGTTTTCCTATTGGTCACTTTTTATTACATGTTAACTGTTTCTTTGCTGCTGGAGGTTTTTGGAGTAAAGAAGTTTTGCAAATATGAAGCCTCCTGTCTTGCCATAAAATTAATATATACTAGTAAAATGTTTTCTATAGGGTGGTCTTATATTCAGGCTTATTCTTTTTTTCCTAAATTCATTTTCAAATTTTGGGGGGGTGTCATCTTATAATCAGGGTCGTCTTATAATCAAGCAAATACGGTATATTGTCAAACCACGCTGTTTGAAGTCTAGTGAAATATTTTTATACAGAATTAAGTTTGTATTAGTTATTTAACAAAATAATAATAATGCAATTGTATTAGCTAGTTTAATGAATACTTCTTTTTATGAATTTTATACATTTATGAATTTTACACTGGCAAATTTATTTACACATTCATTGAACTGTTTTGGTACTAATGTATGACAGTAAAACAGAACTGTAAAATTCTTGCTTTCTATGTGTTTTATGTCATATTTTTTGAGGAACTTCAGCCTGGGACACTTGACAATGTTATTATTAATATAGTCAAAAAAGCTTTAGAAGAGGGTGAATTGCTTTCAGGAAATATGCCTTGCTGTCTGAAGTGTTGCATTGGCATGATAAGTTGGTATTGAGGCTTTTCATGACATAAATGCACAAGAGATAAATGATATTTCTTAAAGTACAAAGTGACAAAAGAACAAGATGATACTCTACATGCTCAATGAACAGCATATAATAAACTCTGGTTAACCTGCTCATACAACATCTTTGTGCATGTGTCTCCTGAGAAATAATAAAGAGAATTAATCTGAATCAAATTACTACAATTAAGTGCATGTATAAATGTACAGCTGGTTTGTTTTTGTTTTTTTTAATATGAAAACACGAGACTAATAATAAAAACTAATAATTACATATGCAATGTTTTATGTTTCAGTATTCTAATGCATTGTTAAATATATTTCTATATAACAAAAGTTATGGTGGGAAAACCCCTCAACTTAAAATTAATAAGGTAGCAAAGGCATTAATAAACATTAGTCTACACCAATCAGACATTTCAGATGACTTGTTTTTCCCTCAGCAAAAAAATGCTGCCACAACTGCAACAGGTAGAAACAAAGAAAAGAGAGGAGGAGCTTTATCTGAATGTGTTTGAAGTCAGTGAAGCTCTCACATGATTCCTGGTAGCACTGAGCCCAGGCTGGTGCATAATGTCACTCCCTCCCTCGAGTCCCTGCTGCTCAGTCCCGAGTACTAGTATCCAGGTACCCAAGAGTACCCAAGTAGCCAAGGGGCATAGTCTCTATTAGATGTGTGCATTGCAAATTTACTGAATTTTGGTAAATTCACAGATTCATACGAAACCCCAAAAAGGATACTAGACTCCCCCAAGAACTGGACAGTAGGATTTGTGAATCCACATTCACTCACACTCTCACTCTCTCACATTCTCATTCTTGTTCACTCTCTCTCACGCTCTCTAAATGTTTCCCTACTTTCTCTCCCCACCATTTCCAATTCTGCTGACTACTTCCACATCTTCTTCCACATCTTCTTCTGCATCTTCTGTCTTCTCCCTTCACATCTCTCTTCTCTGTCTTCAATCTTTAATCCTTAATCTGGTATCTTTTTTTCTAGCAACATCTACCAAAATGTCAGCGCTAATTAAGAAGTGCAGAAGCGAAAGTGATTGGCAGATAAGGTAGGGAAACATTTAGAGAGCGTGAGAGAAAGAGTGACTGAGAGTGTGAGAGAGTGAGTGACAGTGTGAGAGAGTGAGAGTAAATGAGAGTGAGGCTGGGCACCAGGCAACTAATCTTGTCCCCAAATTAAAAATGTACCCAGATTTTTGGCTGAATCGAATGAGCAGGGAACAAAATTTGTTGCCTGAAAATGAATGGGACAAAAAGGAACCAAAAAATGTGTCCAAATCCATTTTGGCCAATTTGCACACGTCTAGTCTCTATGCAGCGGTGCACATCAGGGCTCTTCCTACCTTGCCCCATCATGCTGCTGGTTTAAGACTTCTCTTCTCCTGCAGCAGTCATAGCACCTGAAGTTTTGATTAACACAATTACTTAAACTGCAGTAACTCAAAGTAGAGATCAGTTTCTGAGTGTTTATTTGCACTATATTTTCCCCTGGGATAAAACTTGAACGACATATCAATAGGATCTTTATTTCTGGCAATTAGAATCTAAACAGAGAAAACAAATAAAAGGGAGGCTTGCATGGTACTTGTTGCAAATAGTTACATGAATACGGTGTCAGGGATCCACTGTAAGGAATGGAAGCAGAGAGGAAGTAAAGGAGCAGGAGACGCATGGCGATAAGGAAGAAGGAAGAGAAAGGGGTGGAAGGAAGGAAGGTAGAAAAAGTAAAGAAACAGAAAGAGAGAAGAAGGAAAGAAGTAAAGGAAGGAAAGTAGGGAAAGTAAAAGGGAGGAAGAAGGACAAAGGAAAGTAATGAAGGATATAGAGCCGAGAGAGGCAGTGTTAATAATAAATATAATATTTAAAGCTCTTAAGTTAGAATGGTTGACTCATAGAGCAGTTATAACATAAGGCAAACAGCCAATGTTCTTTTATTTGACTATAAAACTGCATTTCTGTAACATTTGGTTGAGCGAGATTCATAATAATTATAATATTATGTGTTAATTAAAAAATGTACTAAAATGCACCCATTGTGATGTAAAGCAAATTTCCTCATAGAGTTCTTGTTGGCATATTAAATTGTTCATTGCCATCATTTAAAATGCTTTTACTTGTGATATTAAAATAAAACATGTTTTGTAAGAAGAAATTCTAAAATAAGGTTGGTATTAGTTGAGTACTATGAGATGGAAGTTCAGCACAACTTGAAAAGGGACTGTAAGTGGATAATGCAAGGTAGATCAGGTCTGATCAGAGATCTATATTGCCCTCATCTCCTTCCTAACCAGTATGTTATATGTCTGTCATCATTATCATTAATGTGTATACCCTTTAATGTTTTGTAATATGTAAGAGTGCTATGGAACCTGTTGTTATTCATTAAATACATTTTAATAACAATAATCATTTTCTACTTCTCTGGAAAATGTGAAATACTATATGGCAGCGCTTTTATTCCTCCATATTCTCTTACCTCAAGTTATCAATCAAGAACTTGAAACATCTGCAACACAACAGGCTGCCTGCTACCCCTCAAGGTCCAACCCAGTTTGTGCATGAGGTTGCCACCTTTTCCTAAAAAATGAGGCAAAGGGACCTGTGTGCCTGGAGCTCAGTTCTTGTAATTCCTTGTATTTTTCTAAGATCTAAAAAAAACATTCATAGATGAATAAAACCCCATAGATGAGCTATTTGACGTAGCTGAAATAAATAAAACTGTTTTAATAGAGGGATTTGGTGTTCTGTTAACATGGTTATGCCCCATATCCCTCTTTTTTCCACTCCATAAAAAGCTTTAACACTATACATATTAGACTTGTGCATTCATATTTGGGAGAACATGAAAACGAACGTGAATGTTGTGTTTTCGTTGTTGAAACCGAATACTGAATAAACAATAAACATCATAAACATATGGCGGCGGATAAATGGAAACGAAGACGCACAACACGAAGAATCTTTGTTTTTTCATGTTCGTCTTGGTTTCCGCTTCACACCCACCATTTCTTGAAAGAGGAGCGGGAATACTGATTGAGTGAGCTGATTTTTGTTTGTCTAATCAGCTCCCTCCTGCGACATCATGCTTTGTATAACGCCTATCAAATTTAAAATTAGATATTAATAAAAGATCTTTAACCAAACCGGTGCACTACTACTATCCTTAACCTTACATTAACCCTATTACTCTGTCGAAACTAATTTTGAGTTTTTGACCCACTGTAAAATTGGTCTCAAATTCCCTATTCAACTTCTTCTATGCTTTAATTGATTTCATCACCATTTTACAGCATTTCTATGGCAACCGGCAGAAAACAAAGAAAAAAAGGAATATGAAGAACGTATATGAATATTTGTCCAAAACAAACACAGGAGTGAACGAATATTCGTAGAATACAAAGATTTTTTCCTTGAAGACGAACACAATGATTTTGCTGGCACCAAAGTCTAATACACATGTTTAAGCTGACGGTTTATTAAAATACAATTTAATTGCTGTGTATCTGCCTAATTTATATGTGTAAAATATATGTTCTTATCTCATTCAAACATATCTAACAAAACTTAATCTTAGAGATAATTTTGTTTCTGTTGTTTTTTACACTCACTCACTCTCTTTCACACTCTCACTCACTCTCTCACACCCTCTCACTCACTCTTACTCATGTCCTCTCACACACACTCTTACACTCCCGCAGGCCCGCTTCTTCTCTTGCCTGTTTTTTTGTTGTCTTCTTTATTTGGATAGCCTCTCCTTTTTTACTCTAATAGAGGGGAGGAAAGTTCCATGGAGGCTTCGCCATTTTGAGGAAGCAGTCCAGGAAGCCTGGTCAACTGACCTGATAGAAGGGAGAAGTGGATGAAGAAAGAAGCCAGAAGAACAAAAGGAGGCAGGAGAAGAAGTGGAGCTCTGGGAAAGGAGAAAAGGATGCAGACATTTTTGGGCAGAGAAGGTAGAGAGGCTCAGCCAGCACAGACTTTACCCATTGTGCTTTGCTCCCTGACTCATGCACTGCTGCTATTCAGCAGCCCAGTTCTGTATCTGCATATCAATTTGCATAATTCGTCCTCTCCACAACCCCCCTCCGGCTGCTTGGGACGTAGCTGGCTAAAAGGGGAAGAGTGCCAACTTCCTACTGCATAAACATTTCTTTAGGGTAGTGGAGGCTGACATCTTATCTGCCATCTTACCTGCTCTAGGTATGTGCAAGATTTCTGCTGAAGAAGAAAGACATCCGTTTACTGCGAATGTTAAATCTGTCACAGACTGAACAATTGCATCTGTAGCAATCAAAATTTTAAATTAAAGTCTGACCTCTTCCTTTGGGCAGCAATTGGTAAATGGAGCAATCAGCCTACTAAATCTGTTTACTATAATGGTAACCGATGCTATGGGGATGTTAAAGTTCTAGCAGACTGGCATGATTAAGGGATCATAATGTCACAAGAGCTACTACCCAAAAATAACCCCCCCTACCTCCATTTATGAAAAAATGTACAAGAATAATGGGGAAAAAAAATTAATTTGTTTTTTTAGATTTTTAAACAAAAAATGTGCTTGTTCATCTGACTTAAACTTCCATAACTCTCAGTCAGAATACAGATGAGAGTGAAAGATGCTGTGGTCGTTCCGAAAATCTCATTGAATTCAAGTGTGGTACTGTGATAGGATGCCACATTTGAAATAAGTCAGTTTGTGAAATTTCATCCTTACGGTCAACTGTAAGTGGTATTGTTGGAAAATGCAAGCGTTTAGGAACAGCAGCAACTCAGCCACAAAGTGAAAGACATAAAGTCATAAAGAAGAAGCTTTATGGAATGGGTTTCCATGGCCAAGCATCCGCATGCAAGCCTCACATCACCAAGTTCAATGCCAAGCATTGGATTAAGTTGTGTAAAACACGCTGCAACCAGACTCTAAAACAATGGAACCTTGTTCTGTTGAGTGATGAATCACGCTTCTCTGTTTGGCAGTCTGAATTTGGCAAGTCCCAGGAGAACGCTGCCTAACTGACTGCATTGTGACTGACTGCAGTTTGATGACTGGGCAAAAAGTCCCACGGAAACACTCCAAGGCTTCCCAGAAGAGTGAAAGCTATTATAACAGCAATATACATATTAATGTTAATATTACATATTAATGTCAATGTATTTAGAATGCAATGTCATAAAAGTCCCTAAACCAGATATCAATAAATACCGTATTTGCTCAATTATAATAAGAGGTTTTTCTCAGAGCAAATGCTCTGAAAAATAACCAATGTCTTATGTTCAAGGTAATCTTCTAATCAGACCTCAGAGAGAGGTCTGACTGCAAGACTAAGATCCAGATCCCCCGCAGCGCTGCAGGGGACCCGGATCCTCCTCTCTGGCAGCCGGTGGACATCTGTGCGATGGACGCAGACAGCCTTTATAATGCATCCTCGCCATATTTTTGAGAAAAAAGCCGAAAAACAAACATCAAATATGATTCATGCCACCATTGTTCCTTTACCATACATCTGATTCTCCTAAGGTTAATCTTACATTTTTCAAAGCTTTTTCCTAGACAGACATATCCTCTTCAAAGCTTAATGGAAAAAAACAATGCATGCATTTTGTATTGTATTAAGTATTGCTAATACATAGAATGCAAGTATTAAGTATGAAAACAACAGCTTATCTTAAATTACAATTTAACAATGTGTGCTTACATTTGATATTTGTATTGAGCAAAACAAATGAAACATGGTATACAGCTATGCTGAAATTCAGCTTTCTATGCCATCAATTAAAATAATAGCGTAAGGTTAGTATATGTAGGTAACATACAGCGTATGGGATGTATATGAAAGCACATACAGCATAATCTTTGACAATGATCAGTGATATGATTAACCCCTTTCAAATCGCTGATCAGGCTGAAAGATTACAATTAATAAATAAAATAAATAATTTCAGAATGACATTTAAAATGTACATAGATATCCAAAAAATTCTAACTATAAGCAGGTTCACCACACGCTGAACATTAAGCAGTCACTTATTGCTTCAAGAGACGCTTTACAAAATTGAAAAAGAAGGTGTAAATTACGTTGTGGTTGAAAAACAGTCTGTTTAACTGCTCAAAATGCTGTCAAGAGATTGTACCATTCGTTTCAAGGATGACTGTAGAGGATGAGCTTAATGTCTTGAAGTATCTGAGACAAATGTGTCTCAAATCAATAAGCTGGAATCTAAACTTTCTGTGTTGCTGGGTTTTATAGCTTTTGTTTGCATTGTAAGGACATTTCCTGAAAGTATTTCAGAGTAATATTCCAAAACACAATATCAATTATGCTCCGGGAACTTTTCGTGAACTTTTATCCTTTTGATAGCTCTTAAGGGGTTTGAAATAAAACTAGACTTTTCACTATTGTAAGAAGTTTATATACTTCTGCTTTGCTAACTCCAAATTTTAAAGAAAATATTTGTGCAAAAGGTACTAATTTACACTTATGTATTTGTATAATGATCACTAAAAAAAATGTGTAAACAATCCCCAGCAGTAGGGGCCGGACTGAATATGCAGTCCAGGTATTCTTAGGCACAAAAACTACTGATATATAACCAAAACATAACCATTTGCACTAAAATATTAACTAAACAAACACAACATAGAGTTATTGCCAGTCTATGTCAAACATAACGGCAGAAAGACTATCTAATAATCTCTAAGAACATGCCTTAGCCAGATACATTTTGCCTTAAAGTTTTTTGAAAGGAACATTCTCAGGGATTTAGTTCATTTAAGTTAGATTTTAGTTATTTTAGTAGCAGTTTCAAATGAAAGTTACTTCTTTGCCATTTACCATCTTCTTTTCTTTTGTTACTATTATGACAGTCCCAATTGTACACCATGGTACAACATTCTTAAAGAAATGTGAAGCAGCTGACTATAGCATTTCAAAGCCAAGCTGTGGCTCATTTTGCAACATTGACTTTTTAGGCCTACAGCCTTCCACAAAAGTTGAGCAGATATAAAAACAAAGACACTAAAAACATACAATAAAAACACAGCATTTATTAACCATTCTATTGCATAGGCCAACAGTCAAACCCAGACTCGATATCCAGTGTCTGTGGACAGGTAAATGTTCAGGTAAAGACAAATTTACATCACTCTTGGTCAGGGCAGGCTCAGACTGACCATCTGGCACACCGGGTAAATGTCAGGTGGGCTGCTGGCTAACATGACCTCATCAACCAGTGGCTGGATACGCCTCACACTACATGAGCAAAAAACAGCATGTGGCCACACACATCCAGAAGTTACTTAAAATGCCAGGGCTGCCCGACCAGTCCGTCCCTGGGCCAGGGTAATGTGATTTTTTTTCAGGCTGGTGTGCTGTGCTATGATGCAGGCCTGTATCTGGTGATACACAAAATCCGCCACAATTCAGATATTCTTTTTCAAATTACTTCCATTGTATAGCTCTGGTTTTGCTGTACTTAAACAACTACATAATTGTTGTTCCATAGCAATTAATGAAACATGTTTTTTCTATATTTTTCACATATTTGTATAATATTTTCATATTTACATATCATCAGTTATCTTTAACCTACTATTGTTGGGGCTTTAGTTCAATTAATAATAACAATCATATTAATCTTTGATCTGTTAACCTCGTAATTTGTTTATGTTTAAATGTGGATTTTTTTTCCCGGAGAATAAAATTCCTTAAAATTCTTAATTTCTACAAAAAAGGTAATTCAGGGAATTAAAGCAAAACTATAGTAGTAAGTGTCGTATTATTTATAAAATGTGGTGTTAAATTTACAACATTTACAAAAATGTTCGATGACCTCTGACCTTACCATATATACAAACATCAAAAGTGAAACTGTGACTATTTGGATGGTAGATTTGTTTGATTAATGTTAATCCAAGGTTGGAAACATTTACATGTTTAATTAAATTACAGCTACATTTTTGCCCATGACAAATTTAGCCAATAAGCATATTAATTTCAAGTCTTGACGAAGGCAATTAGCCTTTGTTTTTGCCAGTCTTCACCAGCTTAATGTTATAGAAATTGGCAAAATGACTTTTTTAAGAGATAATTCGGCAGATTGATGGAAACATTCGACAGAATATCTCATATCACTTAAAGATTATTTATACGTATTGAAAACTAATTTGTCTATATCATTAGAACAGCTACTTTAACTTTTTGGTGTCCTGCGTGCTTATTGTTATTAATTTGTTCATGCAGCCATAGTAAGGATTTGATAAAGAGAAGGGAGACACCTGCAGGGTAAAAAAACCTCTTTGCTGAAAGTTACGTTTAGGGAGCGGTCCTCTAAGGGTAATAAGGCTCAGGAACATTGATTTATGGCAAACTGTGTGCTTTCATTTACAAGTGCATAAAACAAACATCCTCAAAACAAAATCCCATTGGAGACCTTTTTGGCTATACGTTTCTGGCCCAGGCTGACCATCTTAAACATCTACCAACTTAAACTGCTCTGCTTGGCATAGCTAAGCCAGGCTCTGTAAAACCTCCCCCTACATAAAACACAAAAGTAAAGGGAGGTAATGCCACACTTGAATCTTTTTCATTGTGAGACTTCTGTCCCACCACACAAAAACCACATATACATCCATTATGCTATCTCATAATTAATACATTCATTCTTTCATGCTCTCTTACAGGGCCGCCATCAGGGGCAAGGCTGTCCTGGGGGGCACGGCTGTCCTGGGGGGCACTGCTGTCCTATGAGGCCCGCTCGGGGAAAACTGCCAAGCTCAGATCTCGATACTACAGAACCACCAATTAGAGAGGGCTGGATTAGGAGTCCTCACTGGCAGAGGCATTGCTAGTCTCCCACCTCAGACATGTTCCAAGAACTGCAGCAAGCTAGTCAGAAAATGCTGCAAATAAATTAAGTATAGTGCATTCTGGAAAAAATAATAATTACAATTTGTAATGAGACCGCAGTGCATTCTTAGCTCTCAAACAGCTTGTCAGTGCCATACTTGTTCCCAAAAAGCTTGTCTGTGCCCCTAGATTGTTTGTGCCATACTTGCCCCAAACAGCCTTCCTGTGCCATCTTTGTCACCAAAAAAAAATGAGCAGGAGAGAAAATCCTGGAGGTATGGGAGGGGGGTCATCTAGGAAGGAGGGAGGAGAGAATATTTGTTCTGTAGGGGACCATAACATTTCTGATGGGGACCCTGCTCTCACACTCTAACTCATGCTCCATCACACTCTCACTGACTATGTCAACGCAAATTGCTGCTCCTGTCAAAGTGTCGACTGGGTCCATTGGCAAGTCCTGCATTGTCTTTATCTGTTGCAGGTTTCATGAAATTCCTAGACATTAATGTATATTTCTGAATTGTAGTCTGTTGCAAATCTGGAATTGGAGCTTTCCAATTGCTCCACCTAAGGTCCCGTACACACCAACCATACAAAGAATCTGCACAAAACATCTCCATGGGACTCTACAGTGTCACTATCTATCTATCTATCTATCTATCTATCAAAGAAAAAGGCAGAAGAAAAACAGAGAAGAAAATGAGAAATAAAGAGAGAAACATGATCTGAATAATAAACACTGTCACATGTGCTAATTTAGTGGGGAAACAAATCTTTTTTGATAAAAATCCCAAAATGAATTAACAAAAACTACTGGTAACCAAGAAGGTGTTGGGGTTTATTTAAAATGTTATGCATTTTCAGTAGTCTGTATGATTTTCCGCTTAAATTTGATAACCACTAAGCAATCAGTACATTTTACTGCATGACTAATAATTGTTTTCCTGTTGCCTGGTGAATCTAAGTATAATTTTTTCCCAGGCCTGTAAAAAAACAAATTTAATGTTCACACCATACAAAAAAATATTTTACAAGAAGCTTTGCTTGCTTTTGTTAATGGACTATAATTTTTAACAACGATGAAATAAACTTCACTATTTGTTTAATTATCCATGGTCCAGCCTGAGATACACAGTTAATGCAATAAAAAATTACCATTTTTTTTTTTACTCCTATTGGTTTCATGTAACGTTATTACTTGGCAGTGTAGTATTGTTTGCGCCTGTACTCTGATTATTAATATAGTATATAAGGAACAGGAATGTAAGACTATTATTCTTTCTGAAGCCTTCCACCTGATATTACTGTTCTATTGGTTTTTTATTATTAATACAGAAGTCGAAAGCTTTTTTTAAATACTGTCTGTGACCCAAAATATCACCCTTGCTTAATAATTACCCCTCAAATGTGTGATTTACAGTAAAATGACTTTGAAATGAAATACTTTGAAATGTACAGACAGCAAATGTCTTCTTCATAAATGTAGAGAAGTAGAACCATAATTTTAACTTCTTTCATATATTAACATTATAACCTATAAGATCAAGTGATTCCGCTTACAAAGCACTAATGTTATAACTCACATCTTGTGCTTGGAGTTTTGAGCTCAACAGCATAATGTGAAGTCTATTTAATCAGAATATAACTGACCCTATATTTTTATTATGGAAGATATTCTCTACAATGTCACATAAGGAAATAAATCACTTTACACCACCTTAAAAAGTCCCAGTAAAATTCCTAAACTAGTTTTCAGCTGTTCCCTGATAATGTTATCCTGCCACCTAGTGGCTTATTTGAATACCTTCGCAATTATGATTATTTTATAACTGATTCAAACCAAGGAGAGGATGGGCTAGATTTCCAACCTTAAACATTGAATGTTAGATTAGGTAGGTTAACTTTTGCAACATCTTTTGAAAAGCTTTATATATGCAGAACACTAACTAACTATTATATAACTTATTTTAAAAAAAAGAAAGGCGTTCCTGATGTATGAATATATAATATAATTATATATTTAGGTGAATAATTAAAATGATTGCATATTAAAATATTGCACTAAAATGACAATTGTATACATGTAGTGTTGTTGTTTTTGTATTATTTTTTTATAACTTAGGCAACCCAATAATTTGATTATTTGGGACTTCATGACAAAAGATTTAAGACTCCTCTTACCTCACTTTAACCATTGAATTCTGCAACAACTTTGTGCCAAATCACCCAATAGGGAAAGGGCATACTGCTTACCCTAGGTATGGGCCAGCGGCCTCTGTACACAGGTTGATGTTGGCGGTTGTTCATTTTTGAAACTTATTCAACAATGAAGACCACCAAACAATAATAATCTGCATATGTTTGTTACCATATTTTTAAGTAAAAGGAGGCAAGTTTGTTTGTTCAAAAAAACACAAATGGGTTTGTTTATTTAGCAACAAGTGTGTAGATGGGTTTAATATACCAATTCACCAACCCCATTTTGTTTTATGAAGGACCATCTCAGGTGAGCTTTATCTGCAAGATGGGCCAAGTTGGCTCTGCATAATGCATAGAGAAAGCAGAAAGATTTGATGCAAGTGACCTAGCATATTCAACTAATCCCTTCTTATATGAAGAGCTTACAGGGCCCTTTTTAAGACACAGTGAGGATGGTAAAATGAAATGATCAGTTTGCCCAGTTTAATCAATACACGTCAAAACAGAGGTGACAGGTTACCATCTGACAGTCGTACAAAAAAATAGTTTTTTTTGTACCATTGCTCAGTTTACAATTAAGATTTCCTGAAAGAATAAATATACACATTTCACATTTCTAATATTATATTTCTAAAATGTTCTCATATAGTGAACTTATTTAAAGAATTACTGCATGCAATGTTCCTGCACGTAAATTACATACAGTACTTGGGAACTTGCAGGCTCCCTCTTAGGAAAGAAGTGGCTTGGTGAGGGCAAAGCTATCCACGTGAGGGGGCTGGGCTATCACTGCATTCATGGGCATGGCTAGCCGAGATACATTAAATTTGTATGGAGGTGGGAATGGGAATAGGGTGGGGAATGGGTGTGCCAAAATGCCACGCCTACAATGATTTACTGTTATTACTCACAGAGCCATAGAGCCCAAAGAGTTCCCAGGTATAGTAAGTTAACAAAAAATATATAAATATAGAGGTGCACTCAAATTAAATAAAGAATAAAATGAACAAATAATTCCACAATGAGCAAAATACTTTATTAAACACAATAGCCCTACTAGAGCATAAATAAATATAGAAAAATCACTCCATGCATGGCAGAAGAGCAGAAAATCCCCATTGTTTCGGCACAGAGGTCTTTATCAAGGGTGGGCACAGGTTGGAGTGTTGCATTATATTCTTATATATTTGTTTATTTTGTTATTTATTGCTGGCTGATGTGCCTTTTTGTGTAAATATTTATTTAAGTTATGGTAAATTAATCATTGTCTTCTTAATTTTTGTGTTTAGCATTAATTTTCTTCTTTCCTGTTTAGCCTACCCACACATTATATGTTTTTTATATAAATATATATATAGGTTTTTTTCCAGGTCAGGAATACTATTTTGATCATATCTAATTTAATATAAAGAAAAAAAAATATGGTGCAAAATTGGAATAAAACTTTGTGTTTTATTTGAAATAACTTTTATGTATCAACAAAAGCTAATGCAAAAACCTAGCATTTGGATTAGCTATTTACATCCTTGCTCTGAGGTTCTCAATTCTTGTTTTTTGTTGCACTCTGCCTTCTTTGCCTTATCTGTACCCTTGCTCTCTCCTGTCTTGTATCTGTGCTACTGCTAAAAGAATCACCAAAAATAACAAACAGTGCATATGTTACACTTGGGATCCATGTTAGTTGTTTAACTTCTGTGGTTAAGTTAGGATTATATATTTTAGGGAAGATAAGTGAGTCAACATTAGTTTTCTATTCCAGCCACTGTTTTAATTTGGGGAATCTTGTGCTGCCCCCACAGCACAGACTGATATTTCATTCTAGTAGCATGAGGTCTATAGAACCCCTGAGACACCAGACCCCCTGTGAGTCCTCACAGCTTGAGTTAGAATAACTTGATGATATCAAGAGCGATATGGAGAACTTGCAGGTGGGTTGACAGGTGTTTTAGGATGCACGTTCAGGGTATAAGGGGGGGCTTATATGCTTCTCTGTACAGGTGGGGTTTTACCAAGCATTTAAAGTTAGAATAATGAAATAAACACTATTACTCAATGACAGTCTCCAATGAATGTTTTCACTGCTCGTAATAATGTGTGAGGGCAGCACCATCCCCTCAAACTACCAGTGGGAGTGCCTCTACACAGGACATAGATCCAAACTCCAAACCATAAGCCTCGGCTGTCACAATCTCTACAAGCCCAGCCATCCATCCTGGCTCTGTTGTATCACAATACGAGTGATCTATCACTGGGCTGTAGTAGCATCTCTCTAATTCAATCCACCATGTACAAATGGTGGAAAGTCTCCTTTGTCCAACTGCTAAACTGATCATCTTCCCATTTTGTGGCAAGGTCCTATAGCTCCTGTGGCATAAAACATGACATTTATAGCAAAAAATGTACAAAATGTACTTGGAAAATTTATAGGTACATAGTTTGGAAAACAATATAAAGCCAGTGAAATTCAACTAGTCCAAGAAATTACTTAGGATTTACCCAGATGAAACATAATAGTTTGGTTCATTTTTGGCCCCATTCCTTTTCGGGCTACAAATTGCATTCCTGCCCATTCGGAAAGCGGAGGGCATTTTTTATTTGGGAACAAAATTTGTTGCCTGGTGCCCATGTTCATTCTCACTCATTCACTCACTCTCTCTCACACTCTCACCCACATTCTCGTTCACTCTCTCTCTTGCGCTCTCTACATGCGCTACATTCTCTGCCGACTGCTTTCACTTCTGTATCTTCATCTTTTCTCTTCTATCTCTTCTATCCTCTCTCTTCTCTTCTCTTCTCTTCTCTTCTCACCTTCTCTCAGTTTTATCTGGGGTGTAAGACAGATTGAACAAGAATGAGAATGTGAGTGAAAGGGCCCATAAAATTCTGATGAAAATTCAGTGCTTTTTGCTAAAATTCCGTAAATTTGCAATTCGTACAACTCTAAATGCACACGTCTAATAAAATGTAAGAGATAAGAGTTTTGTCCTTCTGTTGAGACTAGATTACTCCTGCATGTTCTGTTCTGATTTACAGAGTGAAACACCACATAAAGATGCATGTAGAAATCTGTGAGTATAGACACACTCTACAACGTGCGCTAGTGATAACATTCACGTCACAGACAGACAATTGCAGTGGAAATCATAGATTTCTGCACAAATGATGAGGGATGATAGAAAGTTATCGCAAAATTCCAAAGTGCTATTCATCAGTCAAAGAGATGGTCTGGGTGGCTTTATGTTTTACAGATAGGAAGCATTATGGAGAAAAATAAATTGACAGATAGAAGTGAATGCAGAATTCTAAGGTGCTATTCATCTGGCAAAGAGTTGTGTTGGGTGTAGTGTTTTTTATTATCAGTAGTTAATATGAGATTTGTTCTAATATATCTCAAACAAAGCAATGCTTTCAGAGAACATAGAGGCCGTCAATACAAGTTTTGCACTGTACTCAACATTACCCTAAAGTGGTTTTGTCCCATGTTCTGTAAACGTAGCATTAATTGACAAAAAACTATAATGACAAAATGGCTTAGCAATATAAAAAAATGAAAATAGTATGATTGTCTGGTATCTAATATTGGAAAGAACTCTGAAGTCAGATCAGCACATATGTTGTGTTACGCAGAAGTATCAGTATTTGCTTCTGAAAAACTCTACGCCTCATTATTTTTTTTCAGCATAAGCTCTGGTACATGTTTCAAGCATAGGTTACATTTGACACAATGAAGAATTTAGTTCTTAAATCAGGAGTTCAGGATTTTCCTTCTACAGAAATGTCTCATTAGTATAATTGCTTACTAATACAATTTCATAGGAAACAAAATTATTTATAAAGAACATGACAAATCATTTTGCAACAACAAAGGACCAGGATTAATGCATTAACCTTTCGGTAAGTGCTATAAAGTATAGAAAAAATCATAGCATGATTATACCTACTCTGAAAAAATCCTTATGATGAAGTTAAACCTAATCTTGAAGGTTTTGTTGCTGATGTGCATACTATAAATCTTAACGGTACCGTCAGAACCCAATGCAATTAATTTCCAGAGTGGTCAGTTTTTTCTACACAGTAGCCTGTAAGAAAAACAGGATGTATAATTTGAATGTCACATAATAAACAATTTGCCACTTTTTTTTAAGATACATGTGAGTATTGAGTTAATAGATGAGTCATATGCTTGCAAACCAGTTTGAGGACCTACTCACATGAAACAGAAACAGATCAGCATTCATGATTGAGTAAAGGGAAACATGTTCAATAATAGTGGTATAACTGTTTTAAATTAGCAAGTAAGCTACAAAAATAAACATATCCATGTTTCATGCATTCTGTAGTTCTTTATATTAAACTCCTCTATTCCTTTATTTCAAAGTAATCTGCAATGTTGACTTAGTATATGGGTAAGACACATACATGCATGTGGTTTAATGCACATGTTTGAACACATCCACACATTCACAATCATGACATTAACATTTAGCACACATACATAGCACAACACATTTGTTTATAGTTTGCGGTCCTATTATCACCCCAGAATGGTGAAATATTTTAGGCAATCTTTTATGTTCTAGGATAGAATGTGTAGTTTCCCCAAGGCTACCACATTCAGCAGAACAGCCTTTGGTGATAGCAAGCATAGACCTCATTTAAGTCAAGGGAGATGCAATTTATCTGAGCTTGTAAAGCCTTTGACAATAATGTTATGCTCTATTGTGTTTATCTTAATTGTATCACTGTTTAACACTGTTGAGTGGGTTGATCCAAGTGTTACCAAAATAAAAGCCAATGTTTTAGGTCTGGTATAGAAATTCCTTATCACCTAATCATAATCACTCAGTAGCCCTATTTTTTCCCCATGCATGAATCATTGCAAAGCCACCTTTAAGGTAAGTCTGCATTTTTGTCCAGTCTTGTTATTAGACTTCGGCTCCAAATGTGGTATACATTGCAAGAATCTGGCAAGCTTACTTAAAAACAGATGTACCCTAAACATGATCATTTGACCACTGATAACCTTGAAAAAAGAGGCAAGTATCATATATATATATATATATATATATATATATATATATATACTGAAAATCCAATTATATTTAACGTAATTAACTTGCTTGCATGGAACACACTAAACATATACTGTATGTATATATATATATATATATATATATATATATATAGTAGTAAATGGGTAGGAATAGAAAGGAGGAGGATATAGACAGGGCCGGCCGGAGACTTAACGCCGCCTGGGGCGAAGTTTAAAATGCCGCCCCCCGCCGATGCCGGGGGGGGGGGCGGCGGCATTATCTACCCCCCCGGTACTTACCCTTAAACAGTCCTGCGGCGAGTCTCCCTGTGCTGCCACGGTGCCGGCTTGTAATGCTGAGCGCCGGAAATTCACGTCACTTCCGGCGCTCTGCATTACAAGCCGGCACCGAGACCGAACAGGTAAACTCGCCGCAGAGGAGAGAGAGAGGGGCGCCGAGCGGGTAAGCGAAAACAACTCGGTGCCCCTCTCTCTCTCCTCCGCTTCAAAAAAAACAAAAAAAAAACGCTTGGGGCGGCAAAGTGCCGCCCCTTCTGAAGTGCCGCCTGGGGCAATTGCCCCAGTCGGCCCCATTGTAGGGCCGGCCCTGGATATAGAGGTAACAGACATACCAGGTAGGCCTAGAAGAGAGACCCCCCTTGAGAATAAAGAAATGAAAGAATAGGATAGATAAAAGAAGAGAAGAGAAGAGAGGACTGCAAGATGCTGCAATGCTGTTGTGGGAGGGAGGGGCTCTTGTTAAATAATACCACATAACATAAACCGAATGGAACTTCAGAACATGCCCTCAGAGCGGAGCCTACATGCAACAATTTTGTTTCCCGCTCTTTTGGCTCAGATGAAATTCGGGAGGAATTTTTTCAGAAATTACATTCTGGGGGCGTACCAGAGGGTGAGAGGTCCCTGATACCGTGTGAACTCACCTTTCACCTACAGCAGCACCATCCCAAGGTAAAGGAAGAGTTCCACACTCTTTTGGACTGCATGACCACCACCAGCAACAACAGCACTGCACAAATGGATATACACATCCAGCAGCAAGCTATGGGACTCAATTTCTCCAAAAAAATAGACTAGGGAGATGAATTGATCCCTCAAAGTAAGGTAGGTGATATGGCAGCAGCAGCAGCAGTAGTAGTAGGGCACTGGTTGTAGGTTGACACTGGCACATATCCAGCCCCACAGTACAGGAATTTCCCTTAAAAATGTATCCCTCAGAGTAAGGAAGGAAATTGAGCTGCAGCAGAAGCCGAGTAGGGCACAGGGCAGGCACTGGCAGACAGACTGTACCCTCCCCCACCTTATATTAGAAACCAGAGCAAGAATTGACTGAGGAAGGTCATTGGGGCACAGCCGAGGCACAGGCAGACAGACACAACCAGCCACAAGACTCCCCCTCCCCACCACCATATTACAAAAAATAAGAAGTGATTCCCTAAAGTAAGGAAAGTGAGAAAGAAGAAGCAGCAGTAGGGTACTGTGCCTGAGCATGCAGGCAGTGACAGATGCACATGCAGCCCCCTGGAGCAAGACTGAATTTCCCCAATATTACACAAATAAAAATAATTGATTGACCAGAGTAAAAGAGAACAGTAAAAGAGAAGCAACAGCAGCAGTATGGCACTGGGCCTGGGCAGACAGACTTGCACTGGCATAAGCAGTCCCTTGGAGCAGGACTAAATTTTCCAAATATTCTAAAAATTCAAAAAGGTAACCTTCAAATTCCAAAAGGTAACCAGAGTAAGGACGGTGAAAGGGGAGCAGCAGCAGCAGTAGTAGTAGAGAAATGGGCTTGGGCAAGCACTGGCTAATGATAGGTGCATGCAGCCCCATGGCGCATGACTGTTCTCCGAATATTATATATTATACATATTATATTGTCACCAATATTTATTTATTAATGAAAAATAACATGTAATATGATATGATAGTGAGGTCATAAAATTTAACTTGTCCACAAATTAGAGATTTGGCTGCTAGCATAAATGGACACCTTTCTTAAACTACACAGGAACAGGTTTTAAATTTTAAACAACTAAACGATTTTCTGCCTAGTTTTGTCATCAAAATGTATCAATGAATATGAAGAATAATGAAGATGAAGAATAATATATGATAACATAGAATGATAATACAAAATATTTTGTGCTTTGGCCTAAAATAAAAAAAACTGGTACAAAATATCTGATGCAGTCTCTGTGAGTGGAAGATAAATTAAATAAATACGCTACAGTAGTCACTACAGCTTCTCCAATCCACCCCACACCAGTAACTTTTCTGTGCTAAAATAAACTATTAGGCTAGGTTTCCACTTGGGTTTTTGTCCTGCGTTTTTTTTCTCGATGAAAAACGCCAAGAAAACTGCCACTGCATTTTCCTGCGTTTTGGCGTTTTTTTCTGGAGTTTTTTCTGGCGTTTTAGCCTTTCTGTGGAAATTGCTTTTTTTGACCTTAGGCAGTTTTTCCAGCCTTTACAAGTTAGAAGTTTCACCCAGCTAAAAGGGATTAGGATAAATGGCAAGTATCTGCCCCCTGATGTCATTTACTTGGTAGAGTTCTACTTAAACGCCCCGGCGGACCCTTTTGTCGCTTTTCTGTGGTTTGTAAGGCCTGCTTTATTCCGAATGTCTGCTCCTCTAGGAAGATTGGCCCCAAATGATGGTGCAAATTGTTTGCTGTTGCTTTTGGCACGCAGGATCCAGTTGATGCGTCGCGTATGTTTGTTTGTAATGGCATGTTTGTTCCAAATGGTGTAGAATTCAATATGAGCTTTGTTTTGTGTGAAACTGTTTGTTTCCAGCCTATTTCTCGTAGGACACACAGATACTGGGTCCATCCTCTGCATTGTAACTGTGGAAAAAATGCCATAAAAAACGCCAAGGCAATAAACCCACATGGCTTTTTCATGGCGTTTTTTCTCTCCCATAGACTTCTATTGGAGAAAAACGCCAAGATTCCCTTGCAAAAAACGCCAGAGTGTCAACATGCTGCGATTTAGAAAAACTGCCACAGAGCCCAAAAAAGCAGAAAAACGCCAAAGAGGACTGAAAAAAACGCCAAACAGAAAAACGCCAAGTGGATATGGCAATCTGCGATTTCCTATTGAAGAACAGCTAACATCTGGCTGCTGCGTTTTTTCACTAAAAAAACGCCAGGTGGCGCTATTGGCGTTTTTATGGGCGTTTTTAGCTAAAAAAAACCAAGTGGAAACCTAGCCTTACTGCTTTATTAACTTGCATTATTGTATATGAGCAATGAACATCAATCTCAGCCTCTACTAAGCTGTCACTGTGGCACACTCCAACTCTCATCAGTCTGTAACTGCTGCTACTGACAAGTTAAAATATACTGTATATCTGATGCTTCTCCTTTACCCTCCTAAATGTGGATTGTCCAGGGCTTATAATGTCGGTAACGCCACTTGGCAACAAATTTCTGCACTTTTGATATTCATTTTCGGCAGGGATTGCCCTCGTTTTCGGAGATTTGTACAATGCACAAAAAAGACAATTTTGTAATTCTTAGAAATCTGAATGCAATCTACTATTGCGATCTACACAGAAAAGATGCATACAGGGGAAATGAAACCTAAAATTAGCATAGCACCAGGTGATGTAGGCAGTGGGATAAGAGAAGTAGCATTTTGGTAAAATGCAAGAAGATAATAAACAGGTTCCTGAGGTTGTCAATCCCCTGGGAGAGACTGACCATGAAAGTGTCTTATGTACGGGAAAAAACACTGGAAGAATTATTTTATACACCACATAACATGAAACCAATTCGTAAGAAGCAGTAACAAAAAAAATATTAAAAACCTTCAACCCCACACATAACTTATGCAAAATATATTACATAAGGTTTACATAAATTAAACGGGTTGTTTGAAAAAGTAAGCAACCCCTGAACAAGATGTACATGGTATAGCTGAGTGCCCCCACACAACAGGTTAATTTATTAGCCTTAATATATATATATATATATATATATATATATATATATATATAATTTTATTCAACATATACATGATGACATGTGCTAATGTTAGAAGTACTGTTGTGTTATGTGTTTTCAGTGTTCAGCTTGCTGCTCCTTCGCTCAATATAAAAAGGAACCCATGACTACTAGTCACACACTGCTTTGGGTAATGTTAATACCTAAAGGAATTTAAGATCCCTAATCCTCAGATCACATGACAATATGTAACCATCCAGCATCCGGACTGCCAGTCTGTTAACCTGACAAATGTTACTACTGGAAAAATGCCCCAAACAATCTAATCTGTGTAATACAAATTAGAGTTATGAAAATGTATGTTTGGCATAAGTTACAATACAATAGTATCAATAAATGGATGTTTTAAAGCGCTGCAGATGCTATTTATCATAGAAGGAGGTTATTTGTTCTCTGATTATCTTTGTTAATGGCAAATAAGGAGTCCCGCACTGTTTTGTGCTATGTAAACTCTGAAGTTTGCATTCAGGACTGATTTTTTTTTTATTTTTTTTTGTACTCTCCGTGACAATGGATTTAACATTTCTGCAGTGTTTTTGGGTATACAGGTAAAAATATTCAAAAGGGTTTCAGGGTTTTCAGGGATATAAGGAAAACACACTTTATATCAGTATTTTATTGCTCATGAGCAAATTACAATACAACTTATATTTCAAGCATTCCTCGCCAGTGATTAAATTATTGAAATATCCTGTTGCTGACAAGATCCATAATTTACAAACACTGGAGCCCAAGGGCCTTAATAAAGATAGACAGTGTTAATTTTTCACTCTGTAAACAGATGCAGACCATTAATCTTTTATATATAGCTACATTTCCAGTGTTATATTGTAATGTTTATGAGTATATTCTCAAATATATATATATAACAGTACATATACTGATCCTTTGATGAGCTTGACATAATATTCTAATATGCAGTATACGGCTAGATATACTAATTCATATTTTTACATTAAGTGGGCCACATCTTATATATATTGGCCACATAGTATATATTTAAAAAAATGAACTTGTGTTGTCAGTATGTACCACTGTAGTTGTAGTTGGGGCACACAAATTAATTTTTATATAATATGGAAATTATATTATATGTTTAATAGTATAACATAATGTAATGTAATATTAGGGCTGGGTGCTGGATAACTGGTAAGGCCATACAGAGAGACAAGAACAAATCAAAATAATAAAATAGTTTTAATTATCCTTAGAAAAACATATTTTCTGTTATTTTCATTATTATTCAGATATTAACTATAACAGATCCAGTGGCATAGTTGGGGACATAATGGTATCTTTCAGCACATGGTCAATCATCCAATCATTTGGGAAGTCATTTAGGTCAGTTAACATTACATTTGTCACCTTTTGCAGTGCCTGTTTCTGAAAGGTTGCTTCTAGAGATATGTCTGGGGCTTGGTCAAGGGTGTGGCCACAGGGAAGTAGGCACTGGAGCTATGGGTGGAAGGGGTGCATGACCTCGCCAGTGGGAGGTAAAAGAATTAGTGAAGAAAAATGGGGGGCCTGCTTGGCCCCTGGAGGTTGATACTTTGGTTAGGTGGGGTTTTTCCATTTTATTTGCAATAAGAGCAGAAAACATTATTCAGCAGTGAACTGCACACTACAATATCTGACCAAGGCCCAAAAACAACTTTAGAGATCAGGGCCACTGTCCTTGCCTAGTCCATCTTGTCTCGAAGAGAAGCTGAGGATTTTGAGGGTGAAGACATGTCCACCCAGGCCACTGATGTCTCCGCTAGACCTCCCATGAGTAGGCATATTCGCCTCCCATCCTGGTTGATTCACAATTTTGTTTCATTTTGCAAAGGCGCAGTGTGGGGCCCTATCAAGATGTCTTGCTCCCAGGTGTCTTTTATACAGGTAACAAGCTGAGATTAAGAGCACTCTCTTAAAGGGAGTGCTCCTAATCTCAGCGTGTTACCTGTATAAAAGACACATTTCCACAGAAGCAATCAATCAGATTCCAAACTCTCCACCATGGCCAAGGATGTCAGGGACAACATTGTAGACCTACACACGGCTGGAATGGGCTACAACACCATCCCCACCAAGTACTAGGTCATATTTTGCAAAGGGGTCAAATTCTTATGATAATCAATTTATAACTTTTTTGAAATACGTTATTCTTGATTTGTTTTGTTGTTATTCTGTCTCTCACTGTTCAAATAAACCTACCATTAAAGTTATAGACTGATCATGTCTTTGTCAGTGGGCAAACGTACAAAATCAGCAAGGGATCAAATAATTTTTTCCTTCACTGTATTTGGTGCTTGGGAGTGAGATATGACCTTGAGAGGACAGGGGCTGTGTGTGATGGGGATCTTGGCCTTGAATTGGTCAAGTCCACTGCCCTTGGCTGGTCTCCGTCACAGAACATCTCACTGCTGCCACCAAATATGACAGAAACCCATTCACCAACTGAGTAGCTCCGCCGTAGTGATCTTCGTTGCCACTGAAAGCTCAATTGCTCAAGGGAATAACCCTTTGTGATCACCCAAGCACTAGTCAAGACCTAGTGTAGGGTGGAAACAGAACTAGGTTTACTGGAAACAGCATAGATATTTATCAACACAAACATATTTAGATCATAAACTGGCCGTGAGGGCACTGAGATACTGCATTGGAATCCTTCTTGGGAATAGTCCCCACAATAGCCAGGCCAAAGTTCAAGAGCTGTGGCTCGGTAAACCCTAGTTCAGAGATGAAGGGGAATCCTGCTAGCACAAAGGGAACACAGGGAACATGAACCCTTAATCCTTGAGAAAGTCTGTGAATATACTCCATATATGAGGGTGTAAGGCATAGGGATGGAGGTGCAATACATGAAATGAGGCCAAAATAGTATGTTGGACAACAAGACACAAGACACAGATGCAGGTCACAGGGCAGACACTAGAAGACACATCCAGCTACATGACTGAACCCCCTCCCAGATATTAGGCGCAGGGTAGGTGGGAGGACACTATCCAACAAATCCCAATATTAGGGGAAAAAAATGTATCCCCCAGAGAAAGAATAGGCATTGAGGCAAAGGGCAGGGCACATGGCAGACAAGGCACTGGCAGAAAGACACATTTAGTCGCAAGATAGAATTGATCCCCACAGTAAAGATGGACATTGAGTTGGTGCAGCAGCAGAGGCAGGGCAGTACACATGGCAAGAATGGGCAGACAGGGATGTCCAGCTACTTTGTATAGGACTGAACTTTCCCATTATTAGAAAACATTTAAAAAGTGACCACCTCAGAGCAAGTAAGGAAATAGAATAGCAACAGCACTGGCAGATAGGCCCCTAATCGAGGGAGAGGATGTCACAATTTTTACAGAAGTTTACCAGAAGATCACGTAAACATGATGCGAATGAAGAAAGAAGACAAAAGAGAGAAGAACAATTAGATGAAGATGCTAGAGAAGAAACAGAGCTGCAAGCAGAAGTGGATGACGGAGAAAGTAGGGACATACAGAGAACGTGAGAGAAAGAGAGAACGATAGTGGAAGAGAGTGGGATTTATGAGCTCATGAAATTCAATTGAAAATTCAGAGCTTTTTGCTTCGCTTTCGTTTGTTTCCTGTCACACTTCAACTCTCATTAGTCTGTAAGTGCTACTGATAAGTTAAAATGGCATCAGCACACTTATATATCAAATGTTTCTCCTTTTACCTTTGTAAACGCTAATTGGCCAGAGTGAAAAAAAGAAAAAAAAAACAGACTGTTGGATCAATCACAGCTGTAACCATTCATGAAACCACCCCCTGATTTTTTTGCTATTTTTACACTCATTTTCTATGTACCTTCCCACACAGAGTCAATTCACACTTTACCCCATTAAAGAATGCTAAAACAGGTTGAAATGGTGCCTAAATGCCTTGTAATGGCGGGAAAAAGGTAGCAAATGAATGGACAAATCTTACTGAAATTTGGGTGATTTTGCCATTCATTTTCATTTGTTTTATTTGGACGAAGGCACAAAACCAGCAAATTTAAAATTAAAGTTTGTATCCGAATGCACAAGTCTAATATTCATTGATTCTACAGCAACACATTAGAATCAGCATCTGATTCATTTCAAAAACATTCTCAAATCAAAAGGATTAAATATGAAGGAGCTAATCGCTTAATAGCTTTGTATCTGATATGTAATCCAATTTAAACCGTATGTTGTCAAAAAGCCAATGTACATTGCAGGAAAAGGTGGAGAATTAGCAGCTCAAACTACATTAAGCTCACAGCCATAATCAGGGGATCAAATATTGACCACGCACATCAAAAACCAAAGAGACCTTTAAAGGATACATATGACATTTTGCTCACCATTTAGAATGTTGTCTGGCAAAAAAATTATATCCTCCTCGCTAGTAATGTTAATAACTTATACGGCATTATTGAAAAGGGATGTACAAAAGTCCAAATATCCTGGAGTAAGAGCAGAGATTTCATCAAGACCAAATCAATTATATTGTTGAGGAAATCAAATTATTTTTGTTTTCAAGATTAGTTTTATCTCTAGAAGAGGGGTACACCTATAAGCACCAGATTCATCCTCAGTTATCCTAATTTGTTTATGATGGCCTGGGAATATGACCACATCTACTCAGACCATGACTGGAGGGCTAATCTGGTGTCCTATGATATGTTCTATATTTGAAGCAGTTCAAGTGAAGATCTTAACAGATTTTTATAGTGTTAAAAAAAACAGTGAGGTCTTAACTACTTAATTCAGTAAAGTTTATTTTTTAGATTAAAAAGTAATTTGAAAGACAAAAAATACAAAGATTATTATTTTAATGTTCTTAATGGATATTTTGCTTGTGGCTATTCTGTAGCATGCCAAACCGTCCTGACATGGAAAGAGTTAAAATATTAGCAATTTAAATAACCATGGGGTGTCTATTTAAAAAAAATATGATTTGATGGAGTAAATTGAATTGGCTGGGTTCCAACATGTCCAAAATAGAGCATAGGCGCAGACTGACCAGATGTCAAAATGAGAAAAAAAGCGCAACTCCCTAATGTGGCCTTTTAGCACCCAAACAACCTGACAAACCCATGCATGTGTGGTATCACTATTCTCAGGATGATGCTGAACACATGCTGGGGTGTTGTTTGACAGTTACATATGCCAAAGGCTGTAAATTCATATCTAAAGTACAATTTGTGTGAACAAAACACACAAAAATGACTACCACAAACTTTGGAAAAAAGGCTAGTGGTAGAAAATATATGGCTTGATGGGGTAAATATAATTGGCCAGCTTCAAAGATATGCCACATGGCACATGGGAGCAGAATGACTAGATTTGGGGGGAAAAATGATTTTGAAATAGCAAATATACTTTTGCCCTATAACTTTCAAAAAAACATTGGGTCTTCCTAAACTCAGGACAAATAGTAGAATCTATTTAGCAGGTTTTTTCATTAGCTTTTGTAGATAAGTAAAACATGTTTCAAATAAAAGTGAGAAAAAGTGCTTTTTTCAGTTTTTCACCATATTTTATTATTTTTATAGGCGATTAGATGATATGATCAAAGAATGGTATCCAAATAAAGCGGTTCTTGTTCAGAAAAAACAACATATAACTTGAGTGGGTAATGTGAGTGATAGAAATTACAGCTAAACACTAGTACGGCAAAAGTGTTAAAACAGCATTGGTCACTAGGGGTGTGACAGAACACTGGGGCCCCTGGAGAGGCCTGAGAGCCAGCCTCCTCCCTATCGACTATGGGCCCAGGCCTTGTAGAGACTTCTGTGTGGGGATACAGGTTCAGTTTCTGCTGATGTTCCCCATGTTTTAGCACTCAGTGTGTCAAAACTGTAACGTCAGCTGGACATCCTGTGGTAGGAAGAAGGCTGATTGTCTTAGCACTGTTAATTGTATAGGTGTGAAGTGCTTCCCCTGTTATTGTTTGAGTTAGCCCTTGTCTTAAGACCCCTGTAGGTATGACTAGGTGTCACTGCTGCATAGCTAATTATCAATTACACAACAGGTAGCTGTTAATCCTGTAAACTCCAGTTATCCCTGTGTCCTGGCCATTGTCTGTCTCAAGCCAATTATATGTCTATCGTCATTCCACGTCTACGTCCCCAATTAATGTAATTATTTATGTCTCATGTCATTCTTTCCTTCCCCCGGATATTGTGTTGCAGGATTTGATCTAACTACTTCCTTCCTGACATGGTAATTAGATCATGTGATATTTGTCTTGCCCCTTTTCTTACTTGTGTATATATAGCTCTGTCTTTGGTTTTAATAAATGAGTCCTGTTTTCACCTCAACATGAGTGTTGCCTGATGTTTGGGGTGGGCTGTAGCCACGCTGTGTAGCTAAGCTTCGGATAGCCACAGTGCCAATGCGGCTTCGGTGCAGCGACGTCCCTCCTTCTATCTACAACGCTGGTTCTGCCTGGTGCTGAAGGGGTTACTTGTTGGTGTCCTGGCAGGAGGAAGCAACGTTTGGCGGGAGTACCCAGTCAGGGTACAAGTCGGTCCCGTCACAAGGGGTACAGAAAAAAAACAGCCTGGTCCTAAAGGGGTTAAGTAGCACCAGCAGATTCAGTAAAATAATTTAAAATCACACATACAATAAAAGGTAGGAAATGTGAATGTGAGATACAGAGGTATCGGGGTGGGAGAGGGTAAATGTGGGGAGGACATTTTGCCCCCCACCCTGGAAAAAAGCCATCATTGAATAATGAAAGTGAAGTGGTTGGGGGCTAATTGCCCATAGTTTTCAAAGAAAAAAGCATACCGCTTGGATACCAATATGATGAGGCATATAGAAACATACAATTTGATGCCACATAAAGACTATCTAGTCTGCCTATTGTTACTGGTTTAAGAATCAAGTCTTAATTAGTCCTTGATCTTGTCTTAGATTCAGGATAGCTTTATGCTTATCAAATGCATGTTTAAATTTCCTTACTGTATTAGCCTCTACTACTTCCTATGGGAGGCTGTTTCATTTTAGACTTGCGCATTCGTCTTCGGGCGAACATGAAAACGAGCACGAAGAGGCCGTTTTTTTGTTCGTTCCGAAGACACGCCGAAGAGAATACAGTGCCGGCAAAACGTAGGAGAAGACGAAGACTCACAACCATGAAGAATCGAAGATCGTCTTCGTTTTTGCCGCGCAGCCGCCAAAATTTCAAACAGGAGTGAGCTGATCTCGTCTGTCCAATCAGCTCACTCTTGTAACGTCACGCTAAGCGTCTCGTCCAATGCCTGTGCTGCTGTTTTTTTAATTCTGAAGGCGCCTTTATAAGACCAGAGCTTGCCTGAGAGATCCATTCATTTTTCGCTGTGACTGCTTTGGCAACACTGCTGTGCTGCATCCGAGCGTTACAGAGAGATTGTTCTGTTCTGTGTGAGACTGGTAAGCCTTAGCCTGCCATTTCTCACAGTGTACTTCATCCTCACTTCAGTGCTACTTAATATAATTAATAATAATAATTTGATTAATTTAATTTTTTTTTATTTAATTTGTCATCAACTGTAGTGTAAGTGCTGTTGAGTTGACAGTGCACCCAGTGTCTCAGTGGCACTGGGGTGCCCTTGCCCTGGGCTGGCACTAGTGCCTACTGCCTGTCCTGCTTAAATAAATTAAATAGAATTTATAAATAATAATTTAATAGAATCTATAATTTAATAGTTCATTATAATATTATATATATATGTCAGTCATATATATATATACTATAGTATACTAGTGTAGAGTGTACTGTAGACATTCATCTACTAGTGTCTAATTTAAAATCAGTAATATTAATTAATATAATTAATAATTGAATTCATTATAAAATTATACATATATTTGTCAGTTATAGTTAGTAATAGTATACTAGTGTAGAGTGTACTGTAGACATTCAAGACATCTACTAGTGTCTAATCTAAAATCAGTAATATCAATAATTCTATAATTATTTCTTATCTTAATAGTTAATTAAGTTAGCTATAAATAAAAGTAATAATATTAATTAATTACTACTAGCGTATAGTTCAGCTAATCTTATTAGTACTGGTGCTGCAGCTCTATAGTTTGTGCTTTGTTTTAGCAACAGCAAGAGACCAAGTAAATTTTTCTTAATTAATAATCTTTCATTTTATTTCATTTGTTTTGCTCACCTCAGTCCATCAGTGAAGTGAACTTGTTGGGCTAGTGAGTGCAGCCTCATAAGTGCTGTGGTTTTTTTTGATCAGCAAGCAGTGACGTTAACTGTTTTGCAAAGATTTTCTCATTTATTTAACATTTTAATTCAATTTTATTAAAAGTACCCTTAGTGTTTTGCTCACCTCAGTCCGTCAGTGAAGTGAACTTGTTGGGCTAGTGAGTGCAGCCGCATAAGTGCTGTGTGTTTTTGTTCAGCAAGCAGTGAAGCTAACTGTTTTGCTGTGACATTTTATTTTATTTCTAATTCTTTTCAAGAAAAATTGACTGTGACGAGCTGTAGTAAGCAAAGCTTCAAGCTACTAGCTGTAGTACTAAAATAATTCTAATCTTCTTTAATCTTAATCTATAATATATTATAAACAATATATAACAATATAAATTCTAATTCATAATCTATAATATAAGTAATTCTAATTCTAAATTCTAATTCATAATCTATATTCTTCTATCTATAATACATAATATATAAGTAAATTATTTCTAATCTATTAATATTATGTAACTTAATATTTATTAATAAATCATATACTGAATCTGAATCTCAATCTGATTTGAGAGCATCTGCCTAGAGGTAGACTTATAGTAAGGAAATATAGCTTTAGGCTAGCATAGTAGTAGGCTAAGCTCTTAGGCCCGTGTAAATTCAAATAAAAAATAAAATACTGCTAGTTATTAAATAGTTAATCTTGAGTTAATAATTTAAATAACTTTAGCACTTTGGCAGATTGCACACAACAGCACAGTGCAGTAGTGCATAGTTTTACTTTTGAAGCAGTAGCACTAAAGAGAACTTCCTCTAATTTTTTTGTCTTTAATTTGTTTTTCCTTTTTTTATTTTTTTTTATAGTTTTTTAAACACTACACTACACTACACTACACACACAACACAAAATTTGAAATGGATCCTCCTTTTGGGACTAAGGAGGGACAAGCTCCATCTACCACCACCACCACCACCACCACCAGTTCTAAGATGCAGCCTTTGCGTCAGTCTAGTCGGCCAAGTAGGCCAAGCTCTCGCTTATCATTTTGGGAAGCATTGCTTGAAGGATCATCAAGTAAAGGAAAGGCACCAAAAGCAGGCAGTAGTAGTGCGGCTAGGCCCACAAGCTCTATGTTTTTTTCCAGAAAGCCTAAAGCACCAGAAGCACGTTCAAAGTTAAAGGGTAGCACAAGTAGTACCAGCCCAGTGACTAAAAAGAAGTGCCTTTTGCCCCAAGCAGCATCTTCCCCATCCACAAGCAGCATGCAAGGTACCAAGCAGAGCCAAATTAGCAGCAAGACTCAGAGGGGTCCCAAACCAAAGCGATCTCATTCCTTTGTAGGGAAAACCACCACCACCACCCCCACCGCCTCTACCACCACTAGTGCTGCGCCTACTGTTCCCACTGGTACCGCCACGCCATGTCCTCCTAGTACCTCTAGCAAGCCACCAAGTCCTTACAAAATTTTTGTAAAGACAGTTAGAGAGAGGGCTACACATAGTGGAACTCCACCTAGCGAGGTAGAAGAGGAGCCTGAGACTGAGAGGCCAAGTGCAGAGTCTATTCTTCCTGCTCGCACTACTACTAGTAAGGAGTCTCACGACGATATCAGTCTTAGCTCCAGCCTAGCAGGAATTCCATTCTATCTGGCTAATGAAGAGCTAGACTATGAGCCAGAGGAAGTAGAGGAGATGAGCGGTCAGGAATCAGATTCCTCAGGGAGCAGTGTCCAAATGACTAGTGCACAATTTTCCCCTGAGCCTCCACCTTCTCCGCTACGATCATCACCATCACCACCACCAGCAGCAGCAAAACCTAGCAAATCTAAAGCAATAAGCAGTCCCACTATGGCCAGTACTGTTACCACCAGTCCCACCACCACTAGTTCTGCCTCTGTTCATCCACCCCGAGCAGTAGGAGCAGCACCCAAGGCACACTCCAAGGCTATGCGCGCCCCAATTTGGGAGCACTTTGAAAATGTTGAAGAAGGGCACTATGGAAAGTGCAAACATTGTGGGAAGCTAATAAGCAGAGGGAAAGTGTCTGGCCATTTTACCAGTGCTAGCATGAAGCATCACCTCAGCACTCAACACAACGCTGTGCTATTGGGGAAAGATGCAGAAGTAAAACTTAGTGCAGGCAGCATAGCTGGTGGCCGTGGAAAAACCCCAACAGCTTCTTCTTCTGAGCCAATAGCAGCAGCAGCAGCTAGTGCTGGCAGCCAGAGACCAAGGCACTGCATGTCCAGCCCACCCTGGAACAATTTGTGGCATTCCAATCCAAAAGGTCAATGCCCAAACAGCAGGCCAATAAAGTAACGCGACTGATTGGTCAGTTCATTGCTGTTGGAGGGGCATCCTTCTCTATGATCGAAGGGGAGCCTTTCAAACAATTGATGGAGGCTGTGGCTCCACAATATACAGTTCTGTCACGTTCCACTTTCAGCAGGAACATTGTCCCCTCATTGTATCGGTCCTGTGTTGCAGCAGTGAAAGAGGAGCTTTCCAAGGCTGCTGGTCAGTCTGTTCATTTCACTACAGATTTGTGGAGTGCACCTAGCGGCCAGCATGCCTTTCTTTCTTTGACAGCACACTGGTGGCAGCCCGGTGTGTCTAAGGAAGCTGCTGCAGCAGGCTACCGATCTTTCCTTCTCCATGCAGAAGTGATGGATGAAAAGCACACTTCCCAAAATATTCTGCATGCAATGAGGAAAATGTTTAGCCTTTGGGTGGGAGCAGAGGCGGGCACCAATGTTGAAGTTGGTTTTGTGGTAACTGACGGAGGTGCCAATATGGTGAAAGCGCTGCGAGATGGTCATATTGTTGGTGTGCGCTGTGCAGCCCACATCATCCATCTTGTAGTGAAGGCAGCAATGTCAGAAGGAACTAATGTGGCAGCAGTAGTTCTGTCCCGCTGCATAAAGATCGCTGGGCACTTTCACCATAGTGTTAAGGCTAGCCAACTTTTGAGGGAAGAGCAAGAGAGGTCAGGTCTTCCCGTACACTGCCTACATCAGGATGTCAGTACACGGTGGAACTCCACGTTAGACATGCTGGAGAGGATTTTGGAGCAGCAGAGGGCAATCCATAATCTTGCCTCAGAGCACAATATTGGGATTACCTCTCCATTGAATAGGGAGGATTGGACAGTGATCGCCCAGCTAATGGCAGTCCTTAAACCATTCAGGGATGCCACAGAAAATTTAAACTCAAACACTGCCAGTCTGGCCCAGGTAATCCCAGTGTTCTCCCATCTAGGCAGCAAGATGGATGTGTTCCTTGGAAACCCGTGAGGCTGTTCAAGGTGGCACTCTACATCCTGACGTAGCAGCCATAGTCAGGAAGCTGAAGGATCTGCTAAAAGTACACCTTCGCAAACGAATGGAAGAGAGTCCCGAAATGATGCTAGCGTGCCTTTTGCGATCCAAGAATTAAGGGAAAGCTAGCTTTGAAATTTAATGTTCTCAGTAGCTACCGGGAGCAATTGGTCAACAAGGTGCGTGACTGGCAGCGTAAAATGGGAATGCTGTCCGAGGAGGGAGAGGTGCAGGAGGAGGAAGAGATGATGTGGTCTGCTACTCCTAGCAGCAGCATCAGCAGCAGTGCCACAAGCAGCACAACACAGCTGAGTGGAGCAGCTGCGTTTTGGGAAGAGGCACTTGGGAGTATAGTTGGACCATCTGACAGAGCTAGCAGCAGAAAGGAGAGTAGTGCTGCTGAAATGGTCAAACTTTACCTCTGTGAAGTTCCTTCTGCACCTAATGTTGATCCTCTTAGCTACTGGGATGAAAAGAAGAGCGTGTGGCCTGCACTCTCATGGGTTGCGCAGCAGCTACTATCATGTCCGCCAACCACTGTTCAAAGTGAGCGCGTGTTTTCTATGACTGGAAACATACTGAGTCCACAGCGCTCACGCATGGCACCTCATCTGATGGAGCAGATTGCCTTTCTTAAATTCAATCTGCCCAAGTTGGGTTACCCAGCTCTTAGCTTGGAAAGTTAATTTTTTTTCTCTGTAATGTTTAAGGTAGTTTCTCCCCCTGGTTGCACATGTTTGTGGTGTGGCAACATCTGCTACCTCCGCCGGTGTAGCCAATTTACGCTAGGGCCTAGTGTCGGAGTTCTGGAAGTCCGCTCCCAAACGCCATGGACTGACAGACTTTCATGCTTTGCCCTGGGGTGAAACAGGTGAGTGGGTCGCCAATTGCCCACTCATTCGCCTTTCCCATTTTTCAATGCTGCTGCTGGTGGTGGTGGTGGTTGTGGTGGTGGTGCCAGCATCTCTTCTGTGCCAGTTCGCTTCCTGGCTAGAGTCATGCCCAAAATGTCCCTAATGGTAAGGGCAGTTTCTCCCCCCTGGCTGCGTCTGTTTGCGGTGTGGCAAAGCCTGCTACCTCTGCCGGAGTGGCCAGCTTACGCTAGGGCCTTGTGTCTGAGCTCTGGAAGTCCGCTCCCAAACGTCTAGGACTGACAGTGTTTGGATGCTTTGCTCTGGGGTGAAACAGGTGAGTGGGTCGCCAATTGCCCACTCATTTGCCTTTTCTATTTCCTTTTCCATTTCCATTTCATTATTTTCCTTCTGATACACAACCAACCAACCAAACATAACACACACAATAACACAAATAACACAGTGACAACACACATAACACACATAACACATACACGTACAATGCACAAATCACAAGGACCTTTCCTCTTTGTCCTGGCCTTCACTTCTACACTCACTAGCATTAACGCTATAACTCACACTTCATACTATAACTTTTTTCCATCCACATACCTGCCAACAGACCCAACTTTTTCAGGTCCTGTCCCATCTAATTTAGCTATCTAGGTATGCAAATACACGTTGGTAGTTATAGCTCGGTAGGTAGCACTAGTATAAACATTAAATAAATATAATAAAGTACTAAATAATAAATCTAACTTTAAAATACATTTAAATAAACCCCTAATTTTTTTTTAAAACCCATTAAAATTAAAATTAAATTATTATTTAGACATAATACATCTTTAACCAAACCAGTGCACTGCTACTTGTATGTAGGTAGTGTGTATCGTGCATTGTAAACCCAATACCAGTTTAACCCACCAAATAACGACACGGAGACCGAAATTGGATAAAGCAGGCCACAGCACAATTTTATTATAAAACCATAAAACACTGTGTTGGCCCAAAACACCATAAACCAATAAGAATAATATACAATAACCGATAAATAATAAATACAAATATACAAATATACATAGCACATTACCGTAACATATTCAAAACATAACCAACACAGGAACCGAATTAACCCCGTCCTTGCCGGCCTCTCACACTGCACAATCCAGACCACAGGTACTCACCTCCCCCCTCGTCCAAACAAAATTGACAGCTACCTTTCGCTGTCCCACCACCAATGCTAACCACCAGCCGTCCAACAAGCTCGGTGGGCACGTTCAATAAAACACCAGAGGTTAGGGGAGGATTGAGCCTTCCATTACACCAGCATCCAAACTCCATCACTTACCAAAACCAGACCGGCAAGGACACACAAACCGCCACTAACCCCGCTGTTTAAACCCCTTAAATCAGCGGGGGCCCCCACCAGCACACGCCATGGCCTGACCGATAGCCTCCTGCAGAGCCAAATTCTTCTGGGCTCCTGGCACAGAAGATGAAGGAATGTCCAACAAGCCAGACTTGAGGGAGAACCACACCTACAAAAAACAGAGAACATTAAACAGGCATATCCAAACGAACATACGACCTAAAACGACCCGATCGCCAGCGCCCAATACGTTGCACAGAGGGATCAGGCAAACCAACCCGGGTAGCCTCCGTGGCTGCACCAATCCGAAAGGAATGACCCCCAAAAGACCCGGCAGGAACACCCAAGACCGACAGCGACTTCCGAAAAACGCTGACAAACTGGAAATGGGATAAAAACGACCCATCCTGATGCACCAACAGCGGACCCCCCACCGCCGGGCGTACCAAGAGAAACTCTTGAACTGACGACACCGGGCAAATAGGTGAGCCCGCAATGGCACCCAAACGAACACAAGACCCCCTACCCAGGACATCCGTTTTTGAGCGCCGAATGCGAAAGCTCAGACCACCAACCCCCAAATCCACATCCTCCGCCAAAACACCGCCAGGCACACGCTTACTAGGGCTAACCAACTCCCCTATCCGCATAGCCCCGAAAAAGGCTAAGCTAAAAGCCGCCCTGAACAACCGAACCTCGAAGTCCGAAACACAAACAGAACCCAACACCCCACACAACCGAACCAGCAACTCAGCCGAAACCGGCCTCCGAGTATCCCTCGCAACAACCCCCTTTCGCCATCCCCTCAAGGCCTGGTGAACAAGGAAATCCTTAGTAAAATCGGCGATGCCCATCAACTTACACAAAAAACTAAGACCCGACAGGCGAGCAGAAGCCGCAGACGGGGACACCCCGGTCGAGTCCCACTGACACAGGAGGGAAAGCAAGCCACGAACCCGAGCAGCGCGAGTCGGGAAACCCCCACAGCCGTCCTCAAAGGCCGCCCACTCGTCCCACACTTTACCATACCTCCCCCAGGTGGACCTGGAAACCGAATTTCGAATCCACTCCGTCACTCGTCCAACCCAATGGACCACAGGTCCACTGGACACGGGACCCCATCTTCGTCCGCGAACGGTGCCGTAGCTCGAAACTCCGCCCACTGAAAGCGAGAAAGAGCATCAGCCGTCACGTTTTTGACACCGGGTATATGCACTACCTTACAGGTCACATTCAGACCCAAACACCGCAACACCAGCCGACGCAAAAGGCGAACCACCGAAGGAGAGGAAGCCGTCAAAGTACTGATAGCCTGAACAACCCCCAAGTTGTCGCAATGAAACAGAACCCGCCGATCACGGAGAACATCACCCCATACCTCCACTGCCACCAAAATGGGAAAAAGCTCCAGGAACGCCAAGTTCCGGGTGAGCCCCGACTCCCTCCAGGAGACCGGCCATTCCTCAGCACACCAGTGCACACCCAGGATAGCCCCGAAACCCACCGACCCAGCCGCATCCGTGTAAAGATGCAACTGGGAATTAGAAACCTGGGGTGCCTGCCAATACGACCGACCATTGTAGGTATCCAAAAAGGACCCCCAGACAAGTCGTCCCGCAGCGGACGAGTGAGCCGAATAAAATGGTGGGGCCGGACAACACCCGCCGTTGCTGCAGCCAGCCGCCGGCTAAAAACCCGACCCATCGGCAAAATGCGACAAGCGAAGTTCAACTTCCCCAACAGCGATTGCAACTGACAAAGCTGAACCTTCCTCATCCCCCGCTCCCTGGCAACAAACCCCTTCAAGTCAACCAGCTTATCAACAGGCAAGCGGCACTCCATCGCCACAGAATCGATCTCGATTCCAAGGAAACTCAGACAGGTCGAGGGACCCTCCGTCTTGTCGGCCGCAAGAGGAACTCCAAAACGACACATCACGGCCTGCACAGTGTGAAGGAGATGAAGACAATCCCCCGAATCCCCCGACCCGATACACAAGAAATCGTCCAGATAATGCAGGATAGAAGCCAAACCCGCCTCCTCCCGAACAACCCACTCCAAAAACGTGCTAAAACATTCGAAATAGGAGCAAGATATAGAACAACCCATCGGGAGGCACATATCAACGTAAAAACAACCCTCAAACTGACAACCCAACAAATGATGGCAGGCCGGGTGAACCGGGAGAAGGCGAAACGCCGCCTCAATATCCGTCTTTGCCAACAGGGCGCCACGACCCGCCGCCCGCACCATGTCAACCGCCTAATCAAACGACGCGTAAATAACCCGAACCATTTCAGCCGAAATGCCGTCATTAACCGAACTACCACGGGGGTACGACAAGTGATGAATCAAACGAAACTTACCAGGATCCTTCTTAGGAACCACCCCGAGCGGGGACACCCGCAAATTCGCCAAAGGCTGCACGGCGAAAGGGCCCACCATGTGCCCTAACTCAACCTCCTTACGCAACTTGTCCCTAACAACATTAGGAAATTCCGCAACAGAGCGCAAATTCCGAAAATTAACCGAACCAGGGGCATCCACAAAGGGAATCCAAAACCCCTCCGAAAACCCCCGCAACAAAATGTCAGCAGCCCGCCGGTCCCTATATCGGCTTAGCAACGGGCGCATCGCAGCGACGTCCACTGGTGTCGTCGCCCTTCGATCCCACATCTGCGCGCTCGCCCCCCTTAGCCCGCTTGAAGCAGCAGGAATGGGGATGGGCTCCGCCACAGCCGGAGCACTCATGCTTGAACCGACAGGACGCACCAAACTTACACTGCCTGTCGTTGAACTGGTAACAGCATCCCGGCCACCGCTGACCAGCCGGAGAGGGCGTGGCACCAGATACCCCCCCGGCCCCCGTCAAGAAACGACGAGAAACCACCCTGGTGCGTGGCCGGCCGAGTCATAATGGCCAGCCACAGACCAATGTCCATCTGATCCCAACCGATAGACGGCCAGACCGCCAAGCGTTGGCGGAACTGCTCATCGTACCGCCACCAGCCCAGACCCCCATAAGTCCGACACGCACTCCAGATGAGATCTTGATACGCAAAAAGTGCCGAACATTTCTCAGGGCACTTTTCGCCTAACACACTAGCCAAAATTGAAGACGTCCCGGCACCAGCAGACCCCGCCACAGCAGGCACAGAAAAGGAAACCGAACCTAAATACCCCGTGCCACCCCCAGGTTGCTCCCACACGGACCTAACCTGACTATCCGACCCCGACGGACCAGCACCCCTGTCGCGCTCCCACGCATCCAAAAAACCCCGCAGACCTGAAAGAAAATCACCCATAGAAGAACCCGAGCGACCCTCCACCCCGGCTCCCAAGAGGCCCACAGAATGAGAAGGCAACTCACCACCAAGCGACCGGCAGACCTCCTGCGGCGCCGTAGCTGAAGCCGTATTGCTAGAAGGTCCCTGAAGTCCCGGTCCCAGCAGCGGCGAAGCATCCTGCAGCAGCACACCAGACACAGCCTGTGTAGAGGAAGGGGGTGAGATTACAGGTCCTGGAACAGTACCTGCAGTACCAGAAACCGCCACCAGGGGGCCGAAACTTGGCAAGTCATCAGTAATGAAAGGGGGGAGGGGGGTAGCGAAAGCCTCCTCATCAGAGGAGCCGTACTGCAGCCGGGAAGACCCCACCATCCCCCCACCCTGAGGAGGTAAGCGGGCCGAGGGCCCTGGAGAGAGGGCCAGGTCGTCCCCGGAGGACCCCCCTGCCTTCTCCGAGACATCCCCCCCAGCAGGTCCCCCAGCCGCCCCACGTGCAGCCCCGCCGGGCCTACTCACCCCCCCCCGCGGCTTGCCTGACCCCTGATGGGACTGCCGCAACCGCCCGCGACGTCCTCTTCGGGCGGGCAGCGGAAACGCCGCCCGCCGCTTCTCGCGCTCCCGCGCGGCCTCCAGCCAGCTCCACCGATCGGCACCCGTGCAGGCGCTGGGGCAAGGGGGCACGCCGCCGCCGCCATCGCGGGGACGACGGCGGCGAAGACGGCCGCCCGCCCCGAGGATCCGGACTCCTGCTCCGGTACCGAGCCCCCCACCCGACACGGGGCTCAGCCGAGCAGGAGGGCGGGCGCGCCAGCGACCCGAAACGCACCCGCGAGACGGTGCCTCCGCGGCCCCACCAGACCCGGCAGGCACCGCAGCCTGGGGAAGTAGGTGAGCAAACTGCTCACGCAGCGCCCTACCACCGTCCTGGTCCGCACCAGCCCTGAGAGCAGCGAGGATCGCCTTCACGTCCATACTCCAGGCCGTCACACCGAAGCTCAAGCAGGTAAGACTGTTGGCCATGTCTGTAAAAAAGGACAGTGACCGTTGTCACCCAGAGGGCACCTTATATCACCTAGGGTCTCCCACCCCTCAATTAACATACCCCAATCAAAACACGGACATGCCCTAACCCACACACATACATGCTCCCTGTCCATTTAGCTACGCTGATTCCCAGGGGCCTAATCTTAAACATAACCGTACATTAACCCTAAGCTATTTTTTAGTTCTTGTCCAACATTTTTCCATCCGCATACTTGCCAACACACCCAAGATTTTGGTGGACAGTCCTGCTTTTTTCCAGTCCTGTCCATTAAAAGTTGGGTTGTTGCAAAGTATGCCATTGTGAATAGGTAGAAAATGTTAGGCAGTGGTCCAAAATCAATTTAAAAATGTAAAATAATCCCTATTCTTTTATTAAACATCTATGGATGTGTGATTGTGTATGATAAACGGAGGCCAAGTTCCTTGGAGCATTTGTCTCTAGGTCATTTTGTGTACAGTACACCTCAGTACGTGTGTGCAACTCTATTGGTCGTTTCGGCAGGGGGCTGGCCTGCCATCAATGAATGAAGTGTGTTCTGCAATTCACTCGTTGATGCCAGACCAGCCCCCTGCCGAAACGACCAATAGAGTTGCACACACGTTCCTTCACGGCAGCTGCTGCTGCTCCGATGTGTTGTTAACCCCGTATTAACCCCTGCTAGGCAACCGGGAAGGAAACGAAGATTAAATGAGCACGAAGAATGTCCGCGAATATTCGCCTGAAGAGAAGACAGGAACGGGCGAATATTCGCGGAATACGAAGGTTTTTTTTCCCCCGAAGACGAGCACGAAGACGAACACGAAGAGCCCCCTGGTGCCCAAGTCTATTTCATTTATCTATTACCTTCCTTACATTAGATCTTGTTCTAACATTACTCCTCCTTTGACATAAACTTCCCTCCTGTACCTTGTTAAATCCCTTTAAGCATACAGTATCTCACAAAAGTGAGTACACCCGTCACATTTTTGTAAATATTTTATCATATCTTTTCATGTGAAATGTAAAGTAGTGACTGTATAGCCTGTATAACAGTGTAAATTTGCTGCTCCCTTAAAAATAACTCAACACACAGCCATTAATGTCTAAACCTTGGCAACAAAAGTGAGTACACACCTAAGTGGAAATGTCCAAATTGGGCCCAAAGTGTCAATATTTTGTGTGATCACCATTATTTTCCAGCACTGCCTTAACCCTCTTGGGCATGGAGTTCACCAGAGCTTCACAGGTTGCCACTGGAGTCCTCTTCTACTCCTCCATGACGACATCACGGAGCTGGTGGATGTTAGAGTCCTTGCGCTCCCCCACCTTCTGTTTGAGGATGCCCCACAGATGCTCAATAGGGTTTAGGTCTGGAGACATGCTTGGCCAGTCCATCACCTTTACCCTCAGCTTCTTTAGCAAGGCAGTGGTCATCTTGGAGGTGTGTGTGGGGTAGTTATCATGTTGGAAAACTGCCCTGCGGCCAAGTCTCCGAAGGAAGGGGATCATGCTGTGCTTCAGTATGTTAGAGTACATGTTGGCATTCATGGTACCCCCAATGAACTGTAGCTCCCCAGTGCAGGCAGCACTCATACAGGCCCAGACCATGACACTCCCACCACCATGCTTGACTGTAAGCAAGACACACTTGTCTTTGTACTCCTCACCTGGTTGCCACCACACAAGCTTAACACCATCTGAACCAAATAAGTTTATCTTGTTCTCATTGGACCACAGGACATGGTTCCAGTAATCCATGTCCTTAGTCTGCTTGTCTTCAGCAAAGCGTTTGCAGGCGTTCTTGTGCATCATCTTTAGAAGAGGCTTCCTTCTGGGATGACAGCCATGCAGACCAATTTGATAAATAGAATAAATGCAAAAGCCAGCTCACCTCCCTATATATTCATCAGCACGGATCCGCACGGACTTGATGCGTGGAATAAACACAAAGAATAAAAAGGGGTCGATCCAGCACTTGAATGAAAAAACTTCCCACTTTATTTAACTTCAATATTAAAAAGCATAGTTCACACCTCACTGCACCTATGTGCACAGGAGACCGAAAATCTGAACGCTTTTCGAACGGCACCCTGCTCTTTATCACAGATGAGCTATGCTTTTTAATATTGAAGTTAAATAAAGTGGGAAGTTTTTTCATTCAAGTGCTGGATCGACCCCTTTTTTTTCTTTGTGTTTAGACCAATTTGATGCAGTGTGCGGCGTATGGTCTGGGCACTGACAGCACTCATACATCTATTTCCCAAAGACAACCTCTGGATATGACGCTGAGCACGTGCACTCAACTTCTTTGGTCGACCATGGTGAGGCCTGTTCTGAGTGGAAACTGTCCTGTGAAATCGCTGTATGGTCTTGCCCACCGTGCTGCAGCTCAGTTTCAGGGTCTTGGCAATCGTCTTATAGCCTAGGCCATCTTTATGTAGAGCAACAATTCTTTTTTTCAGATCCTCAGAGAGTTCTTTTCTATGTTGAACTTCTAGTGACCAGTATGAGAGAGTGTGAGTGTGATAACACTAAATTTAACACACCTGCTCCCCATTCACACCTGAGACCTTGTAACACTCATGAGTCACATGACACTGGGGTGGGGAAATGGCTAATTGGGCCCAATTTGGACATTTCCACTTAGGGGTGTACTCACTTTTGTTGCCAAGGTTTAGACATTAATGACTACATGTCGAGTTATTTTTAAGGGAACAGCAAATTTACACTGGTATACAGGCTGTACACTCACTACTTTACATTGTAGCAGAGTGTCATTTCTTCAGTGTTCATCAGGGGGTACTATTCAGTTGCCCTACCTCTTTTTTAAACATCTTCCGGTCTCCATTTCTACCTTACTCCAGACATAATGTAGGTCAGGTAGGCAACGTATCATGTAATTGCTTCTGACATATCTCCAATATTAGGTGCAGACGGGCTCCATTCGAGTGTTAGCAGCTAATTTATCTCTGTACATCTAGGAGAGAGGTGCTTTAAGCAGGATATGACCATCTATACTGCATTAGGGTTTCCCCTGATAATTACTTTCAGTTTTATTTTTACTAGGAAACCAATAATATTTTATAACAGCTGATTCCATTAGTCTTTAAGTGTTTATTTGTCCCTAATTTCAGTTTCCAATTACATTAAATGAAAAGTTACGTTTTAAATTTACCACACTTAAAAAGCTACTGTATTCCTTTCTTTTGTAGTGAGCATCCAGAATTGCATTCAAAAATATTAAGTAAGAACAACTATTTTCATAGAAAAGTGTTAGCTTCTGACAAATAATATTCAAGAATAAATAACCACTTAACAGTCACAGACAATCTCGTGATATGAAAACTTTTGTACCATTGCACACTGACATCGTGGGAAAAAAAACAAACAAGACCCGATTTGCTCAAGCATAACCATACTTGAGACTTAAGATGGGATAGCCACATGATTAAAAAGCTGGCTTTAAGGAATTAAAATTAACCTGCAGACGATCCAACACATTCAGGGTGTCTGTTTATCAGGATCTGTAGATTTTTTTCTTACTGACATTTTCTGAACAATGGCCCTGTGTGTTAAGTGGGATAGCGTAGTACAATTTGAAGGAAGTGTGTATTAAAACTTTCCTTGCTTGCTACACTATCAACAATAGTGTAACTGCTGCTATGCATGAAAGTTGCACATTTTCATATAAATCACTTAGCTGTGGGTTTTCTTTTAAACCATGTTCCTAATCCTTGCATAACCCTCCTCCCTGTCAGATTCCTTTTAAATGAATTGCTGGGTCACTGTCACATGCCTTTAGTATGCACATTCATTCACAAGGAAATGTCAAAGGCCATCAGTCTTCTCAAAGTGTTTTCAGAGATGTCCCAAGAAGTCTTCTTTCATTAATCAGAACTGTATATTCCTACTGCATGAAATAATTTTCTTCAATGTTTAATTTGTCCACAATGTAATTAATTCACAGTTTAATTGATTTGAACCACATTTAACAGCAAATTAAAATAAACTCAGTTGAAAGATAATACACTGCTCAAAAAAATAAAGGGAACACTTAAACAACACAATGTAAATCGAAGTCAATCACACTTCTGTAAAATAACACTGTCCACTCAGGAAGCAACACTGATGGACAATCAATTGCACATGCTGTTGTGCAAATGGAACAGGTGGAAATTATAGGCAATTAGCAAGACACCCCCAATAAAGGAGTGGTTCTGCAGGTGGTGACCACAGACCACTTCTCAGTTCCTATGCTTCCTGGCTGATGTTTTAGTCACTTTTGAATGCTGGCGGTGCTTTCACTCTAGTGGTAGCATGGGACGGAGTTTACAACCCACACTCAGGTAGTGGCTCAGGTAGTGCAGCTCATCCAAGATGGCACATGAATGCGAGCTGTGGCAAGAAGGTTTACTGTGTCTGTCAGCGTAGTGTCCAGAGCATGGAGGCGCTACCAGGAGACAGGCCAGTACATCAGGAGACGTGGAGGAGGCCGTAGGAGGGAAACAAGCCAGCAGAAGGACCGCTACCTCGGGCTTTGTGCAAGGAGGAGCAGGAGGAGCACTTTCAGAGCCCTGCAAAATGACCTCCAGCATGCCACAAATGTGCATGTGTCCACTCAAAAGGTCAGAAACAGACTCCATGAGGGTGGTATGAGGGTCAGACGTCCACAGGTGGGGGTTGTGCTTACAGCCCAACACCGTGCAGGACATTTGGCATTTGCCAGAGAACACCAGGATTGGCATATTCGCCACTGGTGCCCTGTGCTCTTCACAGATGAAAGCAGGTTCACACTGAGCACATGTGACAGACGTGACAGAGTCTGGAGACGCCGTGGAGAACGTTTTTGGTCAGTTTCATCAGGATCCCCTTCGGATGGAACAGGCAATTTTCATTAAAAAACAAGTTCGTAGGAATCAAATATATATTAGATATACAATAGTTGGACCATTAGCTACAAGTTTAACATGCGTATCCCTAAATAATAGGTGCCACCCATGAAATGATTAATAGCATTAACATGATACAATAAAGCAGACCAGTCTTGATATTGTCTGCGCTTCTCACCCTAATAAAGTTGGCAACAAATATATAAACATAATATAAATGAGAGGTTTTGGTTATATGAATTGGCCAAAGCATAATTAAGCTCACCCGCCACGTCAAGGCACACTCTCAATAGGGTGAGAACCTACTCTCACCTCCTACATAGTGGGCACACAAAGCAGTTTATACTGCTACCAAAACCAGATTAATGTATTGGGGGAGGTGCAATTAAACCTCCTCCCATTTAACCCCTGGACAGCAAGCTGCAACCAGACTGATGAGGAGCCAACAACCTCAAATATGTGCAAACAGGGAAAAGAAAAAATGTCGGTGCGCTAAGCTAGTCTCAGGCTCAAATAATACAAATGTATAATATGAGGCCTACCAAACAGTGTGAGCATGCTGCAAATACAGTGTGTTGGCTGTACAATGTATACAAAAAACAAAATACTGTCTGCGCTTCTCACCCTAATAAAGTTGGCAACAAATATATAAACATAATATAAATGAGAGGTTTTGGTTATATGAATTGGCCAAAGCATAATTAAGCTCACCCGCCACGTCAAGGCACACTCTCAATAGGGTGAGAACCTACTCTCACCTCCTACATAGTGGGCACACAAAGCAGTTTATACTGCTACCAAAACCAGATTAATGTATTGGGGGAGGTGCAATTAAACCTAGGAGGTGAGAGTAGGCTTTGGCCAATTCATATAACCAAAACCTCTCATTTATATTATGTTTATATATTTGTTGCCAACTTTATTAGGGTGAGAAGCGCAGACAGTATTTTGTTTTTTGTATACATTGTACAGCCAACACACTGTATTTGCAGCATGCTCACACTGTTTGGTAGGCCTCATATTATACATTTGTATTATTTGAGCCTGAGACTAGCTTAGCGCACCGACATTTTTTCTTTTCCCTGTTTGCACATATTTGAGGTTGTTGGCTCCTCATCAGTCTGGTTGCAGCTTGCTGTCCAGGGGTTAAATGGGAGGAGGTTTAATTGCACCTCCCCCAATACATTAATCTGGTTTTGGTAGCAGTATAAACTGCTTTGTGTGCCCACTATGTAGGAGGTGAGAGTAGGTTCTCACCCTATTGAGAGTGTGCCTTGACGTGGCGGGTGAGCTTAATTATGCTTTGGCCAATTCATATAACCAAAACCTCTCATTTATATTATGTTTATATATTTGTTGCCAACTTTATTAGGGTGAGAAGCGCAGACAGTATTTTGTTTTTTGTATACATTGTACAGCCAACACACTGTATTTGCAGCATGCTCACACTGTTTGGTAGGCCTCATATTATACATTTGTATTATTTGAGCCTGAGACTAGCTTAGCGCACCGACATTTTTTCTTTTCCCAGTCTTGATATTGACCAGTCCATGATATTTACCAACAAAGGCTGGATTTACTTTAGGGACAAGTCACTCATAGATGCACCGTTTATATGGTCAAGTGGTACCCCCCACAATGTAGTTGCTTACATAATAATAGTTGTCTGATCCTGGTATAACATTAACCAAACTGCAGTTGACAAGTCTCGCACCTATCCATGTAGACACACACCATGGTCAAAGTACCAAAGGGGAGGAGGTGTTTTGACAAGCTTGGCAAAAGCTCATACTCGTCTTCTTTTGACAAGTCAAACATTGGATCTAGGCCTGGCTGGAGCCCACTGTTGAGCCCATCTATAGTACTTATGTAAACTCACTTTTTAGGGATCACACCTGTCTAAATAGAGAAAAAATTGATTTAGCCCATAGTATTCACATAATACTTTGCTAAGATAACCAGCTGCCAGCTCTTTAACTACAACTCCCATGATGGCCACATAACTATAGATACACTTATTTTAGTTCCATAATAGAACAATCTAGACTTTAGCCATAATGTCTCTATTTATATTTGTTGTGATAAACTAACTAAATCAACCTCTCTGCTGAATTTATTAATAATACAGTTTAAAAGTATTTCAAGTTTATCCTCCTCTTCTTTCCTCTATTTAATTAAGTTTTCTTCACAATTTGCATTCTCTAAATATTACCACATTAGCTTAAATTGAAACTCCATCTCTATTAATAGATTTTAAGGGTGCTTGTTAAATACCAGCATTCCCTTGACAGATGTAAAATGCTACTCGTTTTGGTATTTGGAGCCAATCTGTGAGTTTCTATGGATGGCTGACATGGACAATCCTAAAAGAGAATAACTTGAAATAGAAGTCAAATGTCGGGTAGTGTCTTCTTGCTAAATAGTGACCACAGAAGTATATTTTCATTCATCTACAAGTAAGCCACTTCATTTTACGCCCAAGATTTTCAGTTCAGCAGAAGGATTTTGTCGGATTATACAATGAGAACACCTGAGCTTAACTACTTTGTTATCATCGTCTTATTTGTTACCCATGAAACAAAAGGTGAGTCAGTAATTTTATTCAAGAAAAATGTGGTGTGCTCTGTGTTTTTAACATATTATTAAATTGTCATATAACAACATGTTATTACAAGGACTGGTTCTTCCTTTTTTAATGTTAAAGGGAACATAACATTAATTACCAAAATATGGAGTATCCTTCACTTTTTAATTTTTTTAAACATGCATGACATGCCTTCAATAGTTATTCAGCTAATGTTCAAATATTCAATAAATAAATTCTGTATATTCAGTTTAGTAGTTATATGCTTTTATGTATATGTAATAGAACTAAAAATCCACTGGTCAATAACTCTTGTTCTTCCTTTTCTCCTTGAAGGTAACTTTCCTTTCCAGTAAAATATACAGTCACAACGATGATACAATTTTATAGCTTTAGGTATTAGAAATGAATGACTCCAATTTCTATGTAATTAGATAGATAGATAGATAGATAGATAGATAGATAGATAGATAGCTGTAAGAGCTGAAAAAACAGATAGGTTAGATAGGCCAAATGATTCTTATCTATCATTAATTTCTATGTTTCTATAGATAAATAATAATTGGTGCAATGTTTGCACTATAACACAAGTCAATTACATTGTCATTACTTTGTTGGTGAAGATAAATATAATTTATTCTACAGCACAGAATTAGATATAGATAACCCCTCAGATAAACATCGATTAAGTAATCAAGTTAATACATTTCCCCCTGGATGCATGGAGGAGTTTCTTACATATAAAGTGTAAAAGGTATCCTGGAAAACATGTTATGTTATTAATACTGCATTTAAGATTTTGCAACTATGCTCATGGTCATAGGATCACAAGAGTAAACTATGTTTGCAAGATACATGCAAAGACTATAGTAGTCTGGTGTTAAAAAGTTGAGCTGATATCACTGATATGCAGAATTATTGCCAAATTCTTATTTAAAAGCTGAATCGTGAGAAGACCAATATTGTTCAATAACCATAAACATTTTACTGTAGCGTAATCTGACTGCTACAGTGCAATGGAGGTAAGAAAGACAAGATCAATGACTGATTAAAATCTGAGTCTTATATCATGAAAAATGGGCAGACTTGATGGGTTGGGCGCCACCAAATTCTATGTTTCTATGTAAAACCTACACTGTGTAGAAAGGTATCTTTTAACATTCTATTGTCACGAAATTTGTGATTATTCCCTCTCATTATGTTATATCTCACCTCATTTTAAATTGCTGATTGCTGTTGGTTGGTTCATATAGTCATTGTAGATCATGAAGAAGATCATGACCTATTACTGATATTACTGAATACTGACCTATTACTGATATTTGAAGGGTGAACTTTAAAACTAAATATATCCAAAACTATTAAATTGATTGACAAAATGGAGAATCTGTAGGTAGTTTGAATTAATGAATTTAGTTATGCTCAATGATATGGCAGTGAGTGTTCACCTCATGTTTTGACCAAAACATGCTAAACTGAAGCTGAAGATAAAATCTATCTACCCACAACCTCCCATTTTGAAACAGAGAAATAAAGATCCATTTTAACCTTAATACCGTAATTATATTTAAAATGCTTTTTTCTAAAACTGTAATAATGCAAGAATGTGGACAACTAAGTATATTTGAAATTTATCTAATGATCGATTTAGTGTCAAAATAGCAAATGCATAAATGAGTGTAAAATGATCTTTGACCAAGTGTAAAAAATATGGCAGCATTATAATTATCAGAAATCAGTCATGCTTGTGTTTTAAATGATGTTCAGCAGGGAGCAACACAGCACTTGCCCCATTGATTTGGATTCAGGTGCCCACTGTCTCTACATGCTTGCACTCCCAGAGGTGCTTTGATGATGCTGAATTAGACAATTTAGAATGCGCTTTTGGGAAGAGATAATGTGCTAGTAAATTATAATCTCTTATGAGAGTCTGGTGATGCTAATATACATTAAACAAATAATTAAATTAATTTCAGTGTTTAAAAGCAACCAAGACTAAATCCTACAACAGGGACTATTAAGCGAACGCTGCTTAACCCTTTCCTAATATCATTACATAAGTTGTGGTGGGTAAAAGGTAACAGAAACCCTTCCACTTAAATACTTCTACTAACCCTTTCCTACACTTCAACTGGTTTAATATTTTTTTTTAACATTTTTAGTGAAGGATTATAAAAATATGTATTTTAGTAAGGCTCAGATAGGGTTCTCCCATATCTACCTTAAATAATAATGCCTGATATTCATAATATTGTATAAAATCTAGGGCTGACCATACTTTATCAAAGACATAACATTTAGCATTTCTCTTATTTTGGCTTTGTAACTTGAGTTAAAAAAACCACCTTTTTGACAATTTTGACACCTAATAATTGATTTACGGTATTAATAGGTGTAGTCTGAAGCCCTCAATCTTTTATGGGAAGCCTTTAGACAGAGATGAATCCATGGAGAACTTGTTTTCAACTCCAGGCCTTGAGCACAATTTTTTTTTAAAAGCTTATCCTTATTCTTATCCTATTTTTGGCCCTCAAGGCCAGGAGTTTCAAAACCACTGCATTAGAGGATCCTTTAAATGAGTACATCATGTAGAGAATAAGATGTTTACTATGTGTATTTATTGGATGTGTGTAAAATGTGTACTTGCAGTATGAGAGTGGTTAGTAATGTTCTGTTGAAGCTTGCTATGAGTTAAACCAGGGATCTTGTACGGGCCTTGTAGCACCTGAGCCAAACACCACCTCAATGACACAAATCATAATGGCATCCATTTTACACTACGCAATAATGTATAATTCTCAAATGCTTTTTAGATATTTTTGACAGCCTTCTTCTACTGCATAGAGATAAAGAGTCTGATTTTCATCTCTGGGCTTACAGAAAAAAAAATCTTTAATTTCCTAAAACTACTGTTCATATTTTCTATTGCTTCACAGGTCAAAATAAAATATGTTCTATGATCGAGATAAAAATATTTACTGTATGCACAGTCACTGGTTAAGTGCAGTTCAGGTAGAAAGTGGACAAATGATATTTATGCCTGTCTTGAAAATCGACATAAAATAATTTTACAGGGAAAGCCGTTTGGCTAAGGAGTTTTATTACACGATAAATCTGCCACTGTCAGAGGCCTAGCATAACTTCTTGGTAAATCACAATTGGAGATTTGAGAATCTACCTACACTGCAGACAATAGTAGTGTGCATTGAAACACACACACACACACACACACACATATATATATATATATATATATATATATATATGTATGTATATATATATGTATAGATATATATTTGATATTTTTTATTATTAATTTTTTGTTTAATGGATTTTAAATTTGATTACTATTTTGTTTGCAGGAAATGTTTCATCTCCGGCTCCTGGTTTTTCCTCTTCACCACTGATGCCAATATCAACCGTGAAATCTTCTATTAGTGTTACCCAAATTGAACAGAATGGACATATCTATCCATCCAACACAATGCCAGCTGAAGCACACCCAACACTTGAATCAGGTATAATGACTATGTCTTCAATAAACGAAGAATGGCGATAACTGAATAAAAGCTATTAAATTTCACAAATATCTAAAATTGCAATAATATTTAATCATTGTCTTACAATACGTTTATTTAATCTAGTAATCAAGGCTAGGTTTATAATTCAGATATCTTTATGTACAAAGACCACTTGCACAGTTGTGCTTAAAAAATAGAAAGCTTTTGCACGAGATGCTTTCACAGAGCTATTTTTATGTTATACCCACAAAGAAAATAGTAAAATTACATCATTTAGAGGCTGCACCTTCAAATAACTTTTAGGCAGTTCATTTATGGCATACTTCCTTTGTAGCCTTCCAGGAGGTTACAAAGGGAACATCACTCCTGACTCCAGAGATGTATAAATTACACAAGGGGTTTCTTTATGCCTTTGGCTAGCATTGACATTCCAGCCATTTCTCCACTCCAGACACCCTGTTATTCATCCACAAAGGTTAACTATTAAGCAATGGGTTTTCTTACCTTTATTATCCTCAGTTTATCAGGTTGATGCTCAAAATACAGTATACGTGTAACACATTTTTTCCAGTGTTTCCACTGGTTTTAATAGGGGGAAAATGAACTCATCAATATTTGTGATTGAGCTTTGCATCCTGGGTTCTCTTAGTCCTCAGGCCAACTTTAAAAGTGCAACAAGTATAATTTTATTAAACTCTAGGTATATACATAACAAATAGCACTCCTCATAGTTTACTTCTTGATCTGTAGTAATTAAAATGGAAAAGTTATACTACACCAGTTAATCTCTTCTCCAACAGGCACGCATTAAACAAGATAAATGGTTTGCACAGACATTTTTTAATTTTGTTTTGTGAAAAATAAAGTGTTTTTATTATCTGTCCTATATAACTTCTGTTGTTCAATTAAAATAACTATTCAGTCCAATTGAAGACCTATGTTCTAGACTAAGCAATTTAATGTTTAGACTTTTAATTTGCACCATTTATGTAAAAATGCGGCAGTAATAGTTACTATAATCCCTTAAAAGTTCATTTGTTCTCTTCCTTCAGTATCATAAATAACAATTTTTGCTATGCATATCTGCAGTAGGTCTCATGCAAGCCAGAGAGGAGTTTCTTATAAAAGGGATTATGCACGACATAAAATGGTTTATTCAAACAACACAAACAGAACTGCAATTTCAAAACCGAAATACCTTCTGAATTTTTTGGAAATAAACCAGTAACAAGTGAGCAATGGAGAAATTATATGTTGAATTAAATTAAATACTAGCCTTGCTCTGCTTATTTGTATCATACTAACAATAAAACACTATTTGACCAAAAGTATGAGGACACCCATCCTAATTATTGGGTTTAGGTTTTTCAGCTACACCCATTGCTAACAGATTTATAAAATTAAGCAAATAAGCATGGAATCTCTACAGTACAGACACACATTGCCAGTAGTGTGGGTCATACTGGAGAGCTTGGTGACTTTAAATGTGGCAGTGCCATATAATGCCACCTCAGCCAGAAATCAGTTTGTGACGTTTCTGCCTCTGCCCTGATATGGCCTGTCCAATGTGCTACTATAGTGAAGTAGAAATTGGTAAAAATCACTTGTCCTCTGTAGTACACTCATTACCAAACTGCCTAAGGAGCAACATCAGCACAAGCACTGCACACCAGGAGCTTTGTGAAATGGGTTTCCATAGCCTAGCAGTTGTACACAACACACACTGCCACTGGACTTCAGAGTACTGGAAATGTGATCTCTGGAGTGATGAATCACACTTCTCTATCTAGAAGTCCGATGGACAAAACTGGGTTTGGCAGATGCCAAGCGAATGCTACCTACTAGATTATAGTTTGCTGGAGGAGGGATAATGGTCTGGGGGTATTTTTCAAGGGCTGGGCTAGGTCCTTTATTTCTTATTACTTTGTGTTCCATCATGACTCTGTCTCTGTGCACAAAGCAAGGTCCATAACATGATCTGATGAATTTTATGAAAAGGAACTTGAGTGCCCTGCACAAAGCCTTAACCTTGGCCCTACTGAACACTTGTAATGCCAACTGCCAAGCCGTCTTATTCAACATGCTCTTTTGGCTGAATGGGACCAGATTCCAACAGACACATTCCAAAGACTTGTGGAAAGCCTTGCAACTCTATATTAATACCCATGGTTTTGGAATATGATGTCCATCAAGCTCATATAGCTGTCCACATACTTTTGGTCATATAGTGTTTCAAAAAATGAAAACTGTATGTTATTGGGGCTTATTTTAGAGCCAGTGTGGCACTAGGCAAGTCTTTCCATTGGTGCCCCATACAGACTGTCCAAAAGATACATCCTTTTGCCATGATTCTCCTTTTCCATATTTTGAACCCGCACAAATAATACATTTTTTTCTTTAAAAGAAGTAGGGCCTTCTTTTAAAATCATAGAAATACACAAAACATTATAATTATTAGTCATAATAGATAAAAATAAACCTGTACTAAAATAAAAAGAGTAATTTGGTTTACAATTTCTTCTATACTGTAGGTGTCACCGCTGAACAATGACCACATTTATGTTCAGCAACATATTTCAATTACAGTTATACCCCACATACATATTTTTTATGTTCAAGTGGGCCACATCCATCCTTTACATATTATACTATATTACATATTTTTAATATGATTGACTTAAGGAGTTTCGGGTAGAGTTTTTATTTATATTATTATTTTCCTTTTTTGCATTGTTCCCGGTGTGGTATGGCTCCAGATCCCATTGGGACCAATCATACATTTTTTATATCAGTGAAGTCATGATGGCATAACTGGGCTCACAACAAATTTTATTTATATTTTTTGTTTTACTTTTTTTTCTCAATAGACAGCCTGGTGTCCTGTGTAGTGGTAGGGAGATGTTTCTGTCTCTGAAACAAAAATTTGGGATGTATTGGTATGTTCTAATGGGCACCTTGGCACAGTTATTAAGGATGTAGCAGTATATCCTAAGGGATGCGAAAAGGTTAACTGTCATGCTCATTATCTATTGTTTATACATTTTTACAGTTAGTTAAAAACAGGATTCTCATGCTGTACTCTCCATCTTGTCAGTCAGGGTTCCCAAGCTCCCAACATTTCAGGTTCAAGGATATGTTCAACTGTTTTCAGTAGCCCTAGCACATTCTACATTAAATCAAGTAGTTCCTGTTATACTTATTTATGCAGAGAATAACTGAAATCAGAATTTTAACCCCTTCCTTAACAATTAACCCTTACACCAACGGGTCTTCATCGCATTGGCCCTTTTACATCACTATTCTCTTTTGGGCACTACACCATGAGTGTTTCATTTTGGGAAATAATTTTAACTCTTAATGTGCTTAATGTGGATACAATCAAGTCTGTGAAGTGTTATGCCCTACTATTATTCTTTTAATTGTATAACTATAACATGCTATCCTGCTATCAGTGGCGACTCTAGAAACAATATATAGGGGGGGCACACAAGATACCACAGTCAAACTGGGGGGGCATTCATAATTTCCAAAAGTAATGTGCTATGGAATTATACTTTTGTTATTGGGCTAAAATAATACTTGATCATTCAACATGGGAAGCCTGAAGCCACAATTGAGTGCAACTAATCCTTGAAATAAATATTATAACACAATAAATAACTTTTCCACTAAATGATTTCAGGGCCTTGAACGTTTTGTCCCCTGAAGTCACTACAACTTCAGGAGGGCGTTTTATCTCTGGATAAATATAAATTAAATAATTCCTACTGTAAGTTAAGTGCCAGGAAACAGATGACCAAACACACACACTAACACAGTCTCTGTCACACCAACACCCAGACACACACACCAGGACAGGCTCTGCCACACTGACACACAAACACACACACCAGGACAGGCTCTGCCACACCGACAACCAAACACACACCCTAGGACAGGCTCTGCCACACTGACAACTGAACACACACACCAGGACAGGCTCTGCCACACCAACACCCAAACACACACCAGGACAGGCTCTGCCACACCAACACCTATACACACACACCCGAGGACAGGCTATGCTACACTGATAACCAAAAACACACAAACAGCAGGACACAATCTACGTCACAGACGTCTACATCAGGATGGATTTTTCACACTGCATTGTCGTTTATACCCCCCTTAGTGTTTTTGCCCCTTGTGTATTGATGCCCCTGCTGCCCATATATATTAATATGAGCCCCAGTTGCCGATAGCAGGTATAGATCAACACATTAACACACAAACCAAGCTTTGCATGTATAGATCAACTGAAATTCACTTGTGATCTCAGCACTGAAGGTATATATCAAATAAACAGAATCAGACATACAAATCCTGTATTTGCAGGTATACAATAATATATGAAACGTAGCATTGCAGGTATAGATCAAATAAATACATGGAAACAGCATTGCAGGTATTAATCAACTGAATAAGACATACAAACACTGTATTTGCAGGTATACATAAATAATGTATGGAAATATATAGATATGGATCTACAGAATAACGCAAAAACCCAGCTTTGCAGGTATAGATCAATTGGAATTCACATAAAAACACGGCATTAAAAGGTATATTTAAAACCCCCTAAATTACAGGCATAGATCACAGGTTGCACACCCCAAAGCCAGCCCTGGCGTCCACACTGCCCACACAGCAATCACACTCCTATCATACCCAGGCAACCAGTAAATGCTGGTACCTAGGCATGATGGGACTGTGCTTGCTGTTAGAAATCACACTCCTATCATGCCAGGTCAGCCAGTACATGCTGGTACAGGGTGGCTGCAAGTGATGTGTAGACCCCATACTGCTGGCAGCATCAATATACAAGGGGGGCAGCTAGCTAGGTTTCAGCATATACTGGCTGACTTGGCATGATAGGATTGTGATTGCTAACAGCAATCAAAGTCCCATCATGCCTAGGTTCCAGCACTTACACATCCATCACACACACACTCATTCATTCATATACTCATTCATTCACAGATTAATTCCCTCAATCACGCATACTCATTCAAACACCCTCCCCACCCCCTTACCTGCACTGCAGCTCCTCGATGCCACTCACAGACTTCAGCAGAGGGCGCGGCCTCCCTCTGCGTTCTCTGATACTGCACAGAGGAAGCAGGACTGGAGCAGTCATGCGATGTCACGTGAACTCTGCTAGGTTCCGCTTCCTCTATGCAGTACAGAAGACCCTCCCACAGGTAAGTAGCAGGACTCGAGGTGCGGCCCGCATAAGATCGGTTGCCCTGGCTGACGATCTTACGCGGGCCGCACCCTCTCTCTCCTCCGCATTAAAAAAAAAGAAATGAAAAAAAAAGACGGGATTTAAAGTCGCATTGCTTTATTCCAAATTCGGCAGGGGGGCAACAGTGGGGGCAAGGATTAACCTAGGGGGGGCAATTGCCCCCGCTTGCCCCCCTGTAGCGACGCCACTGCCTGCTATAGAGTATAAATGGTCATGGATTCTAAAAGAGAGAGAGAAAGCAGAAACATCCAGCTGACATTAGCCACCATGCTAGTGACGGAACACCAGTTGCATCAAAGACTAAAGTTGTAGCAGTACCACTGTGCTAGGGTTGGTTTATTTATCTGGTTAATTTATGGTTGATAAGGTGATGGTACATTTGATAGTGTCCAGGTGTACTTTTTACCATTTACCATATAATTAGGTTAGCAACTCATTGTCACATTACTATACATTATTATTTTGGTAAAATATAACCAATAATTGTTTTACAACATTTCAGGTATCAGTCACCAACAAATAGTGTCATTATTTTGGTGATGATCTTTTGGGATTTAATAAAAAGCAATATCCTTATTAAATGTATCCTCTTCCTTAGGCAATAGAACATCGGTAAACAATAATACATTTTCACATATTATGTAATTAGCAAAAGCAATTACAGAATAGTCATAAATTGTAAAAGGTATGATCATTTTGAGAGGTTTCATAAATTGTGATGATACATTTACTTTTAATTAATCCACATATTGTTTGTTTGTAGACTGAATTATTTTGAGAAAATGATTCCACATTACAAAGTCTGCCATGAAGGTACTAACTGGAGCCATATTATAGATTACATCATTATTATTATTATCTTTTATTTATATAGCGCCAGCAATTTATGCAACTCTTAATACAATACATATACCGTATTTGCTCGATTATAAGACAAGGTTTTTTCCAGAGCAAATGCTCTGAAAAATACCCCTCGTCTTATAATCAGGGTCGTCTTATAATCAGACCTCAACTAGGTCTGACTATGAGACTAAGCTCCAGATCCCCCGCAGCGATGCAGGGGACCTGGATCCTCCTGACTCCCCCCCCCCCCAATTTACCGGTACTTCTGAGTCCCCGGTGCTTAGTCCGGGCAGCCTGTAGAGCTCTATGCGATTCGCGTACACAACTTCCGCTGCAGCCGGGAGGAGGTGCGGTTAGCAGCGGGGGTTGTCTGCGTCCATCGCGCAGACCTTCCCCGGCTGTCAGAGATCAGAGTTCCCTGTGATCTCTGACAGCAGGGAAGCTCCGGTAAGTTTGGAGGAGGGAGGGGGAGGGAGTGTTAAATGGAGGGCATAAGGCATTTCTGGAGGTGTGCTCTGTGAAATGCCTTTTAACCCCCTTAATGCCACTCTGCCTCCAGAAATGCCTTTAAACCCTCTATACACCACTCTGCCTCCTGAAATGCCTTATACCTCCCTATATGCCACTCTGCCCCATAATATGCCTTTTAACCCCCTAAATGCCAGATTGGCATATAGGGGTATAAGGCAATTCTGGAGGCAGAGTGGCACATAGGGGGTCAAAAGGCATATCATGGGGCACAGTGGCATTTAGAGGGTTAAAAGGCATATCATGGGACACAGGGGCATATAAGGGGTATAAGGCATTTCTGGGGCAGAGTGGCAAGCCAGGGGGCAGATGTGCATAACTGGGGGGGCAGGTTGAAAAAAAAAGGAAATAAAAACAAAATATTTTTCTCAATCATAGCTTTTATTAAAAAAAAAATGTTCACATAGTTTACATGAATAAACATTTACTGTTCACATAGTTTACATGAATTAACATTTACTGGTAAAACTTTTTTCCTATAGGGCCGTCTTATATTCAGGCTTTTTCTTTTTTTTCATAAATTAATATTCAGATTTTGGGTGGTCGTCTTAAAATCAGGGTCGTCTTATAATAGAGCAAATATGGTATTCAAGGGGTATAACAAGACGAGAATTGACAGACTAAGACAAACCGATACATTAGGTGGAGATTCGATACATTATGTCATGATTCATTGTGTTCCTGTCAGAATTTATTCAAACTTGAAGTCATTCTCAGAATTGGGGAAAGGTTCCTTTAATCAACAGGCAGCTACCGTATGGATCAAAAAGCAGAACATTTTTATTTCATTATTTTATTATTAAAAATAAAAATTGTTTAATGGTAAGTGTAGTTCCATTTGTGTCTACAAAGTCTTGCGTTTTGAAAATAAATACCCAGAAACTTTTATTATGCTTATTTTTGTTGGCCTTTCATGATAATTACTCTCTTTTTCACAGATGACATTTAATGACTAATACTTGGAAAATATGTTTTATAAAAAAATCACATGGGTGTTAGCTTTGTTTGATTTTTTGCCTCATATTTTGTGTGCTTTGATGTATATTACACAAATTCATGGTGTCTGTTATCTGTATAACTCAGGAATTTCTAAAGCATGTATTTTTATTATAATGTGCATTATAGTAAACTTATAAAAATGTGACACCTGTAACAGATGGCAGTAACAGCAACAAGTAGGTGTCGGTGTTTGTTGACTAACATATATGTTCTACATTCTTTTAGACCTTTCACCAGAATTACCAAGCAGCAGTTTTTCACCAGAGCCATATAATATGGGGCCTTCACAGATGCCACAGGAAAGTGCTAACTCAGAGGTTTCTCGTGTCAATGAAGAGACTAACAGTATAAATGAAATCCTTACTGGAAATGATGAGCTCTTCAACATTAATCAAAGAACTATATCACCAGAACTGGGAAATATTGTGCAGGATTTGCCTTCAGCAAAATCAACACCGTCTGTTAATGATGAGTCAAGAGTCAATGTTAATGATAGAACAGAAATTGATCTAATCATAGATGGAACTGCATCTTCAGGTATATATGCAACTATTAAAAAGCACAATGTTATATAACTCAAAAGAGTTGTTTATCTGATGCATGTCAAATCATATAGGAAACCCCAGCTAAGATGCAGAAAAGTCAAAAGTGTCCCTCAACTGCAACCATTGTCAGGTTATGTCAGGACCCGGGAGAGCAGGTCAGGTAGGAGTCCATGTGCAGGTGATATGGGGGATTCTGCCTGTACTCCTTTATGCATAGTGACAGAGAGATAGGTACAGAGAGTAGCAGAACTGGAAAGGCAGAGACACAGGAGTTGAGGCAGAGACACGGGAACTGAGGCAGAGACATGGGAGCTGAGGCAGGGCGGACGGCAGGTACAGGCTCAGGTGCAGGTACAGGCTCGGGTGCAGGCACAGGCCCACTGGCAGGTAAGCCCACTGGCAGGTTCAGGTACAGGTTCAGGTACGCCCACTGGAAAGGCGGATGGCACGTTCAGGTGCAGGTACAGGTTCAGGTAAGCCCACTGGCAGGGCGGACGGGAACGGAGGCCCACTGGCAGGGTGGACGGGAACAGAGGCTCACTGGCAGCGCGGACGGGAATGGAGGCCCACTGGCAGGGCGGACGGGAACGGAGGCCCACTGGCAGGGTGGACGGGAACGGAGTAATACCAGGCCAGGCACGTGTACAGGCTCATACATGGGTACAGGCTTATGCACAGGTACTGGCTCATGCACGAGTACCGGCTCAGGCACGGGTATGGGAACGGGAACAGGCTCAGGCAGGCACGGGTTCAAGAACGGGCACAGGTACAGGCACAGGTAACAGGCAAAGAGGCGCAGCTGTACCTGATGATCTGATTCTGAGCACTCCAGAGGGAGGAGGGTGGCCACTAGAGGTAGCAGATGGAACTACCATCCATGGTTCAGGCAGCAAAGAGTGGACCCTGACAGGTTATCCCCAAAAGTAACCAAGCTGTCAGTCTGGCATAACGCTACTGAATTATTGCCTCTAGTTGAATAAGCTTTGCATATCAACAGAGAGTTAAGTTAGCCTTGTCCACATGGAACCATATCCCCATCTGTACATCGTGGAGGAAGAGGAGGTGAAAAAGTTGAACAATGCACTTGAATTAGTTATAAGCTTCCAGAAGTGAGCAGAGATTAGATTAATTAATGTGGTTAGCCTCACCCATTAAAACCCAATTAGTTGGGATATTACAGATAAGGAAAGTGTCTAATCTACCAACAAAACAGACATAAAGACGAAGTTTTACAGAAGCATATGTAAAAAGACAACATTGGAATTCAGGCATTTACTATTTATGATTTTCCAAGATTATCATTAAGTAGAAAATATAACACAGAAAGCAATAAAAAAACTTTTCTGAAAGCTATACTGTGCAGTGACTATAAACCATATAATTATAGCTGTTTATTACATGCTTTTTTTTTATTTCCCTGTATTCCATCTTATTCCCTCTAGATAGTAAGCTCTTATGAGCAGGACATTCATCACCTGTTGTTCCTTTAAGTCAACTTGTTATGTTTTATACTACTTATCATGTCCTGTTTATCCATTGTACTGCGCTGCGGAATATGATGGGTACATAAAACATTAAATTATCATTATTATTCTAACTAAAAGTTAACTTTGTGAAATTATAATTACAAAGGTTGTAATAATTCCTTAACCTTGTAGTAGAAAGGGCTATGCAGAACTGCCAAATGTTTCTCCAAATAAACTGGATTATATAGGCAGAACCATTTACTTATGTAAAGAAAGTTGTCCTGGATGTTCATGGGATCTAATGAATCTATATTTGTCCACAGGCATTACAACAAAAAAAGGAAGATTAGGACCCGAGCCCTGGAAAATTGGTCTAATCTCGGCAGCTGTGTTTCTTGCAGTAGAGGTTTTAGTGCTGACTGTCTATTGCTTTGTATGTAGAAAAAGAAGGTATGTTTTTGACTTACATTAATAATTTCACATATACACATAGTCTATAGTATAGACACAGTAAAGCCAAATAATACACACATATCACCTCCCTAAGTAATTGTAATAATGAACAGCATTGCAACTTTAAAAAAAAAAGGATCAACATAAAATGCAGAAATAAATCAGTCTGGCTACAACAGAAAATAGCACATGTTTTCTAAACCTGAACTACTTTTACTGTTAATAAGCAGATCATATAAACACATACCAATGTTCCTATATTGATTAATCATGTCATTTTTAAAATTACTCCTATAAAATTCCCCAGTTTATACCCCCCTTTATGAACCAACACTTTTTAAACACTGTGTGAAGTACTCCAGAGATCAACTTCTGTCTGCTCTATTTACTTTCATGAAACATTACCCTCTTTAGCAGTCTCATGTTTTATGTTAGACTGTTGCCAGACACCGTTACTAGGAGAAGTAGCGTACTCCTCATGCCAATCCATGTTTATACAGAACACTAGATGCATGCACAGGACACCCAGCAGTCCTGCCTATGAGGAGCTGGGCGGCTAGAGGCAGTGTTTGTAAGTGAGGTGTTGAGGTGTGTGACGGATCGTCCTGTGCCCCAGACTGGACACATCCGCCCGTCAGCTCCTTCCCTCTCCCAGTAAGCGGACGCGCTGTGGCTGTCCGAAGAAAGCAGTCACAGACCAGCACTTCCCTCAATCATAAGACAGGACTTCATGCTTTGAGGTTAAAACAGAACTCTCTTTATTACAAACACACAGAACTTATATACAATCTCCATTCACTGTGCACCGAACCCAACCCCCAATCCTATCAGCCACATCCACTCACAAATCCCATATACAGGGGATGTATCAGGTGAGGGGATTAAGGGATACAATGGGTTTCCCCCACCTGTGTTATCCCCCCTGTAGTGCGGGCAGGGGAGGGCTGGCAGCCTAAGGCCTGGGGGGCAAGTCAAGTGAAGTGGCTCCGCCCCCTCGCACTCACCTTTCACCCCTCACGCTGCTCCCATCAGACTGCTGGAAAACTTATCTAAACGGCCGCTGGGTGCTGATGCCACCGGCCGGAGCTACTTTAATCCTTTTTTTTTTATTTATTTAATATGCCGGATCAGCTTGCCATATTAAAAATAAATAAAGTATTAAAGTAGCTCCGGCCGGCAGCATCAGCACCCAGCGGCCGCATAGTGATGGGAGCAGCGTGAGGGGTGAAAGGTGAGTGCGAGGGGGCGGAGCTTTCACCCCTCACGCTGCTCCCATCACTTGGCGGCCATCGCATACGGCCGCTGGGTGCTGATGCCGCCGGCCGGCGCTGCTTTAATACTATTTTTTTTTTTATTTAATAGCCGATCCGGCTTGCCATATTAAATTTAAACAAAGTATTAAAGTAGTGCCAGCCGGCGGCATCAGCACCCAGCGGCCGTTTAGATTATATTTCGGGCGGCAATTGCCCCCCTGCCCCCCGGCCCAGCCCGCCCCTGAGTGCGGGTGCCGTCTGGGCAGACAGGGCTGTGCTGGCTGATTAAAAGCCCCAGCCAGATTATAGGATCGTCTCTTTGAAGGCTGGAGCTGCAGCCACATTCAAACAGGGTACACATAAATATAATAATAATAACAGTGAAGATCAGACATGGTTCTTCACAAGGTGAATGAAGAATATAGGTGATATAAACAACATGACAGAATGGTGAAGGGAATTTCAGAGAGGGGGTACAGCACGGTGAAATCCTGAATGCAGGAATAGGAAGAGATAATGATGGTAGAAGAGATACAAAGGTCATGAGAGAAACAAAGCGGGTGGTTAGGGGTGTATTTAGATGTGTTAGGGATCAGGAACCAGACGGCCACGAAAGGAATAATTAAGCAGAGCAAAATCGCGATCCAGGAGCATATACCAAATAATAAGCCAGGGACAGGAACCAAGAAGGGTACTTAGACAAGCTGGGGTCAGAAATACAATGATGTCGGGAACAAGCCAGGAATAAAGAGCCAGAAGGGATATCAGAGAAAGCCAGGCCATGCACAGATAATCAGGAACACAGGAAAATGCACTTGCAGCCAAAAATAACACAAGGGCAAGTAGGAAATTGGCCTAGCTGCTTAAATAGCCTGGAAGGGTTTGGCTGATAACAATCAGGTGAGTAACCATGGTAACAGAGGAGTAACGGTGGTTCAATAAACAAGGCACAGAGGAACAGCAGAAGAAGAATGGTGACAGAGATAAAAGGAAAGACTAGGCTCAGTCAGGATCCCCAGTAGCAGAGGTCTGCAGTCACGGAAGCAAAGATACTCTGTATAGTTAGGAGCCTCATTCGTGTTTTGTGTATTTATTTATAATATTTATATATACTATATGGACAAAAGTATTGGGACACACCTCTTAATTATTGAATTCAAGTATTTTAATCAGACTCTTTGGCAGAGATGTATAAATTCAACCACCTAGCCATGTAGTATGAATTTACAAACATTTGTGAAAAACATGAGCCTATGTAAAGAGGTCAGTGAATTCAAGCTTGGTATTGTGATAGGATACCCTATTTGCAAGTCAATTCATGAAATTTCATCCTTGCTAGATATTCCACGGTCAACTGTAAGTGGTATTAATGGAAAGTGGAAAGTGTTTAGGAACAGCAGCCATGAAGTGGAAGACCACGTAAAGTCACAGAGCAGGGTCACCAAGTGCTGAGGTGCATGGTGTGTACCAAGGCTCTGCTATCTCCATAGCTGAAGAGTTACAAACTTCCACTGGCATTAATATCAGCATAAAAAGTGTGCAGAAGGAGCTTCATGGAATGGGCAAAATGGGTATACAGCTTGAATACTGCAGCTTGAACATAACAGATTCATAAAATATTAATTTCGAGACACGCATGGATTAAATTACAGACATGGCCATTCAAAAGTAAACATGCAATTATTGCATAATGATTGTCTAATTAGGATCTCATAAGAATGTTGCAAGAAACTACACCCAGCATTATTATATTTGCTAAAACATGTAATTATAAAAAAAAACATTCTTCAAGCAACAATAAAATTACTGTTGAATGATGACAGCAAAAAGCAAGTCTAGTTATTATTTAATAATTATCATGATTTTTATGAATTATATACTGCAAGTGTATTATGTATAGTATGCTTATCCACAAACAAGTAGAAATAAGTGCTGCATCTGTGTTTTTTTTACACATTTTAACCCCTTCATGACTGATTCTATTTTTTGTACCCTTATTAACAATGAAGGGGTCTCATTTACTATACCTACACAATATTTGCATTGTCTTTTTTTAAGGACAAGAAGGGTTTTCTTTAGATTTTTATTATTCTTTTGATCGTATCATGTAATTAACTGACCTTTACATAAATTATTGCATGTTAGAGGACAATAAGTACAAGTAACATATAGCTATTTCAAAACCATTTTTAAACTATGGTCATACTGCCCCATGTCCTTTTGGGGTTTTTCTTGGGTTGTTTGGGGGTAATAAGCCACATTTGGGAGATGGGCAATTCAGTTTTTCAACTTGGAATTTTCACATGTTGAAAATGCTGCCCCATGTCCTATTTGGGACATTTACCCCTACCAGACCATATATGTTTGAAAACTAGACACTTCAGGATGTTTCAAATACTGGTATTTTAATTCTTTCCAGGCACTAATTCAGTAGAACCTTTGACTAACTGTAGTCAAAGTTTGTGGTAGTATTTTTTCCCACACATATTTTACTTCAGTTATGAATTATAGTTCATGGTATATGTCACTGTCAAAGAACACCCTGATGTTAGCGTGACCACATGACCCGGATTGCCCAGGACAGTCCCGCAATGGGACTTTAAGTCCTGGTCCCGGGCAGCCTCAATCCAGGACAATGCAACAGTGAGAAGGGAGGGAGAGGGGGTAGATAGTGATAAGGGAGGGAGAGGGGGTAGATAGTGAGAAGGGGGTAGATAGTGACAAGGGAGAGAGGGGGTAGATAGTGAGAAGGGGGAGAGGGGGTAGATAGTGAGAAGGGGGAGATGGGGTAGATAGTGAGAAGGGAGAGGGGATAGATGGTGAGTAGGGGAAGAGGGGGATAGATCGTGAGAAGGGGAGAGGGGGTGGTAAGAATATTGAAATAAAGAGTGAGAATGAGTGAGAGAATGAATGAATGGGTGGATGCATTGTGTAAATGTAAGGGTCCCGGGGTTCGGCACTGCAAGGGTCCCGGGGTTCGGCACCTACCGGGACGCCCGCCCGTCCAATCCGGCAGGTCCCGCGCCGTTCGCCGCGCCTCCTCCACGCCAGCTACTAGACGCGCGCGCGCGCGTCACAACAAAACTTTATGCGTTCCCTGCCGCGGACGGCGGGGAACGCGCCTGAGTGACGTCACGCACGTAGGCGTGGCGTTCACGAGCGGGTAATTCAAAAACTGAGCACTGAGACTCATTCAGTGCTCAGTTATTGTGCTGTGCAGTTCGTGTGTTCTCGCCCTTCGTTCCTGTATTGACCCTTTGTGCACCAGACTCGGCTTGTAGGAGATTGACCCTTTGTGTACCAGACCCGGCTTGTATGAGATTGACCCTTTGTGTACCAGACCCGGCTTCGTATGAGATTGACCCTTTGTGTACCAGACCCGGCTTCGTATGAGATTGACCCTCTGTGTACCAGACCCGGCTTGTAGGTGATTAACCCCTCGTATACCAGACCCGGCTCCTGTTCCTCAGCCTGCTTCCTGCTTTCCGGTCTCCACCTGTATTTGTTTTTAGGAGCTCCTCTTGAGTTCCTAACATAATAACTGAGCCACCATGGAGTCCGCAGGAGTAGCAGACGCCATTTCTGCCCTTTCTCAACAACTGGCTTCCATGAATCAGTCTCTCCAGGAGATGCATTCTGATCACAACCAGTTGCGTCAACAAGTTCATCAACTGCAGATGCAGCAGAATACTTCTCCGGAACCAGCACCAGTTCCCCCGGCACCAATCCTCGAGGGAGCTACGGCTCAGGAACCACAGGTTCCCTTACCAGAGAGATATTCGGGGGACCGCAAGAAATATCGTACCTTCATCACCTCGTGTCAGATCTTATTCAATCTCAAGCCTCGTACCTACTCCTCTGATTATGTCAAGGTCCATATTGTCATCTCTCTTCTGTCAGATGAACCGCAGTTATGGGCTCACCACTTACTTCACAGTCAAAGCCCTCTCCTTGAGTCCTGGTCAACTTTTCGTCAAGCTATGGACACTCTCTATGACGACCCGTACCGAGTTTCTTCTGCTACTGCCTCTCTACGTTCCCTCAGACAAGGGAGAAGACCCGTAGAGGATTATATTGCAGAATTCCGGCGTATAGCTCTAGAAACCTCATGGAATGAACCCGCACTTCATGATCAATTCCGCTGGGGACTTTCTGATACCATTAAAGATGAGTTGGCACGTACGTCTATTCCTCCTGTGCTTGAAGACTTCATCAAAATGGTTACACAAATTGACCGCCGTTTTAGAGAACGACGCCAAGAACGTCAAGCCGCTACGTCTTTTTGGACTCCTAGTCGTACCATACCTGTAACCCCAACATCACTCCCACCGGAGGAACCTATGCAAATAGGCATCGCCAGAGGTCCTCTATCACCTTCAGAGAAGGAACGACGCAGAACTATGGGACTGTGTTTGTATTGTGGCAGGTCAGGTCACCTGTTTAAAGACTGCCGATCTCGCAACCGCTTCCCCAAGGGTAAGAACTCTGCCGGTCACCTGTACAACTATACTGAAAAGGCTCCTTGTTCTAAGTCTCACTTGTCACTTTCTGTGTCTCTACAGTGGAATAAAGAATCTGTATCCCTATCAGCTATGGTGGACTCCGGGGCCAGCGGCAACTTTATTGACACAGAACTGGTCCGGAAACTCTCTATTCCCACTTGTCCCAAGAAACATCCTCTTTCCATCCAACTGGTGGATGGAAGTCCGCTCAAGACCGGGCCCATCATCACTGAGACTATCCCGTTAAAGGTTAAGATTGGAGCCAGCCACATTGAGACTCTCCAGTTCGACATGGTTCCCTCACCAATTTCTTCCGTCATCCTTGGCCTTCCCTGGCTAAGAACTCATAACCCTTCCATTAACTGGGAGACCTGCGTTTTTCAATTTAAATCTCCACATTGCATACAGACCTGCTTAAAGACTGTCTCAGTATGTCTGACTCAAGATATCACTTCACCTCAGGAACTTCCTATATCTTACCAACAGTTTCAAGATGTCTTCGAAAAGAAGAGCGCGGATAAACTACCCCCTCATCGTCCCTACGATTGTCCCATCGAACTTCTCCCTGGAGCTGCTATACCTTTTGGCAGAATTTATCCCCTATCGGAGCCCGAGCTGACTGTACTAAAAGATTATATTGATGAGAATCTCGTAAAGGGCTTTATCCGACCATCTACATCCCCGGCAGGGGCAGGAATATTTTTTGTCCATAAAAAGGACGGAGGTCTTCGCCCCTGTATTGACTACCGGGAACTGAATAACATAACCATCAAAAATCGGTACCCATTGCCGCTTATTTCAGAATTACTGGAACATGTACGGTCAGCTACGATCTTCACAAAGATAGACCTACGTGGAGCTTACAATTTGGTAAGAATAAGGAAGGGGGACGAATGGAAAACAGCGTTTAGGTGCCGGTATGGACATTTTGAATATCGAGTGATGCCTTTCGGTCTCTCTAACGCCCCCGCTACCTTCCAACACTTCATCAATGATGTTTTTCATGACGTTTTAGACCGCTTTGTTATAGTATACCTTGATGACATATTGATCTTTTCACCTTCCTTGGATATACACCGTGACCACGTGTGTCAAGTTCTCAGTCGACTCAGGCAAAACGGACTCTATGCCAAATTCGAAAAATGTGTATTCGAGGTCCAAACTATCGAATTTCTGGGGTACATACTCTCTCCCAACAGCATCCAGATGGACCCCAGGAAGGTCACCTCCATACTCCATTGGCCTGCTCCCACGGACCGCAAAGCTGTACAAAGATTCGTGGGATTTGCGAACTATTATCGTAAATTTATCCGTGACTTTTCCAAACATATACAACCTCTCACGGCCCTTACTTCGAAGAAGAGCCCATTTCTCTGGAATGAAGCGGCACAACGAGCATTTGACTTTTTAAAGAACAGATTCATCACTGCACCTATCCTCAAGCTTCCGATTTCCCATCAACCATATACCTTGGAGGTAGATGCCTCCGACACAGCGGTTGGTGCTATCCTTTCCCAAAGGCAGGAGGTTGACGGTCAACTCCACCCGGTCGCCTATTTCTCTCGGACCCTCGCCCCAGCAGAAAAGAACTATTGCATCGGGGAGCGTGAATTATTAGCGATTAAACTAGCATTAGAAGAGTGGCGACATTTACTCGAAGGTGCTTTATATCCCATCGTTGTATTTACTGACCATAAAAATCTGGAGTATCTACGAACCGCTAAAAGATTACAACCTCGTCTGGCAAGATGGTCTCTGTTCTTTACACGATTCCAGTTACACATAACGTACCGTCCAGGCTCCCGCAACGTCAAAGCGGATTCCCTATCGCGTATGTATGACTTACCTTCTGATACATCTTCGAATCAGGACACAGTTCTGTCACCCAGTCATTTTTTGGCAGCTACTCATTCCTTATGGGACTCTATTCGAAGACACTCTCACCAGTCTAACCCCCCAAACATACCAGGATTACAATTTCGTCAAGGACTTTTTTACCATAAAGATCATATCTATGTGCCTCAGGAGATCCGTCTCCAAGTGTTACAGACCTTCCATGATACACCTCTAGCAGGACATGGTGGCGTGAAACAAACCCAAGATTTAATCCAACGCTCCTTTTGGTGGCCTAAACTAAAAGAAGAAGTAAAAACATTTGTGTCCTCCTGCTCTGTCTGTGCTCGTTCCAAAGACTCCCACCATAAACCCGCTGGTCTCCTCCAACCCCTTTCAACTCCATCTAGACCATGGGCAAGCATATCCATGGACTTCGTTACCGACCTACCTCCATCTTCACACCTGACCACCTTACTGGTGGTAGTGGATCGATTTACTAAGATGGCCCATTTTATCCCTTTCGAGCATCTTCCATCCGCGGTGGAGACAGCATGTCTGTTCATCACACACATCTTCCGTCTCCATGGCCTACCTGACAATATCATCTCCGACCGAGGATCTCAATTCACCTCTCGCTTCTGGAATGCTTTTTGCGACCAAATCCACGTCCACCGCTCCTTATCTACAGCTTTCCACCCGCAAAGCAATGGCCAAACCGAACGAACTAATCAAACTTTGGAGCAGTATCTCCGTTGCTTTACGACATATCTTCAAGATGACTGGAGTTCCTATCTACCGTTGGCCGAATTTGCTTATAATAACCACGTTCACCGATCCATCCGTATGTCACCTTTTTTCGCCAATTACGGGTACCATCCATCCATACTGCCTGGATCTCCAATTTTAAGTACAGTACCTTCAGTTTCAGAACATGTCACCAACCTTACTCAAACATACAAATTACTTCATAATACCCTGAGTACTGCGAAACGTCATTATAAGTTCTTCGCAGACCGTCATCGACGTTCTGCGCCTTCCTATAAGATGGGCGACAAAGTATGGCTCTCTACCAAACACCTGAGGTTATCTTGTCCCTCTAGGAAGTTAGGCCCTAGGTTCATAGGTCCTTTCCCTATTACTCGTGTGGTTTCCCCATTGGTGGTAGAATTGAAATTACCAAGCACCTTAACCGTCCATCCGGTTTTTCATGTATCACTGGTGAAACCATGGAGGAACAACCCGTTCCCGGGCCGTCACCCTGTTCCTCCTCCCCCCATCATTATTAATGATAACCCCGAATATGAAGTTGAGGATATTTTAGACTCTCGATATTATCGTAAACGATTACAATATCTCATACGGTGGAAGGGATATGACTCTGACGAAGACTCCTGGGAACCCGCTGCCAAGGTTCATGCTTCCACTTTAATTTCTGCCTTTCATTTACATCACCCTGGTCGTCCAGGTCCTTCAAGAGTCCAGAGGCCTCCCTTTAAGGGGGGGAACTGTAAGGGTCCCGGGGTTCGGCACTGCAAGGGTCCCGGGGTTCGGCACCTACCGGGACGCCCGCCCGTCCAATCCGGCAGGTCCCGCGCCGTTCGCCGCGCCTCCTCCACGCCAGCTACTAGACGCGCGCGCGTCACAACAAAACTTTATGCGTTCCCTGCCGCGGACGGCGGGGAACGCGCCTGAGTGACGTCACGCACGTAGGCGTGGCGTTCACGAGCGGGTAATTCAAAAACTGAGCACTGAGACTCATTCAGTGCTCAGTTATTGTGCTGTGCAGTTCGTGTGTTCTCGCCCTTCGTTCCTGTATTGACCCTTTGTGCACCAGACTCGGCTTGTAGGAGATTGACCCTTTGTGTACCAGACCCGGCTTGTATGAGATTGACCCTTTGTGTACCAGACCCGGCTTCGTATGAGATTGACCCTTTGTGTACCAGACCCGGCTTCGTATGAGATTGACCCTCTGTGTACCAGACCCGGCTTGTAGGTGATTAACCCCTCGTATACCAGACCCGGCTCCTGTTCCTCAGCCTGCTTCCTGCTTTCCGGTCTCCACCTGTATTTGTTTTTAGGAGCTCCTCTTGAGTTCCTAACAGTAAATGAGTGAGAAAATGAAAGAATTAATGTGTGGATGCATTGTGTGAATGAGTGAGAAAATGAAAGAATGAATGTATGGATGAATTGTGTGAATGAGTGAGAGAATGAAAGAATTAATGTGTGGATGAATTGTGTGAATGAGAGAGAGAATTAATGAACTAATGTGTGGATGAATTGTCTGAATGAGTGAGAGTATGAATTAATGAATTTGTGAGAATGCATTAATGAATATGTGTAAATAATTTATTTGAATGAGTGAGTGAATAAATGATTGTGTGAATGAATAATGTGAATGAAAGTGTGAATTTGTGAGTGACTGTAAAAGTGTTTGTGTGTATCATAGATGTAAAATTTGTGGAAAGGCAAAGATGGTACAAGCAGAGTTTTCAGCCTTGGGGACCAAGATGGCACAGGCAGGGTGTTTATGGGACAAAGATGGCACAGGCCGGGCTGTTTGGGGACAAAGATGGCAAGTCCTATGTGTGTAATTTGGGTGCTGGTCAGGTTCTATGTTGGCAATGTGGACTCCAGGGCTGGCTTTGGGGTGTGCGACCTGTGATCTATGCCTCTAATTTAGCAAGTTTTATCTATACCTTTAATGCTGAGTTTTTATGTGAATTCCAATTGATCAATACCTGCAAAGCTGGGTTTTTGTGTTATTCTGTTGCTCCATATCTGCTATGCTATCTTTCCATACATTATTTATTAATATCGGCAGCACAGAGATAAGTACATATTATGTAGTTAAAAACACATGTCTAACACACACATATATATATATATATATATATATATATATATACCTGTGTGTGTAATCTCATGCGCTTCATAGTGTGACCCTGAATGGCAGAAATAAAATGGTCACCCTACCTGATATGCGTTCAGCAACATCTCCTGATTACAGTGATAGCACCGATGCATCCTTTTTGTTGGGTATTTTTGAGACTAAAAGGCCACATGTGAGAGATGTGCATTTTTCAAATTGGAATTTTGACATGTTGAAAATTCTGCCCCCATGCCCTAGTTCGGAGATCTTTGAAGTTGGCCAGTTCAATTTACCCCATCAAATCATATATTTTTGAAAACTAGACACCTCAGGATATTTCAAATGCTGGTATTTTAACTCTTTTCATGCACACTTTTTAACACCAGCCTTTCTCAAAATTTGCCATAATATATATATTTTTTTTTTTCCAAACAGACTCTACTATAGGTATGAATTTACAGCGACTGGTATATGTTAGAAAAATGCTTATGTTATCGTAAATATTATTGCTGACAAAGACATAAGAAAGCAGGGAATGTCTAGTCTATATATATGCACGAGTTCACGCCAACACGTCTACTCTATGTTGTTCTATATATATGTGCAAAGGGTCAAGTCTAGGCCATTCTTAATCATGCAGCTTAAAGAGGTGTAACTTGCCTGAAAGGTAACCAATCATAATGATGCATGCTATTAGAAGTAGATAAGAGGTTATATAAACCATGTAATTCAAACATGTAATCAGACAATGCTTCGGCTTTTGTTTCTTGTGTGCCTTGTCTCGATTATGCGCATGATCTAAATAAAGGAAAACTCTTTCTGAGGAGAATTCGACCATTAGTATATGTCACTGTGAAACAATACCTCATTATGTGTTCAGCAACATCTACTGAGTGATACCCTCATGCATGGGTTTGTCATGTTATTTGGGAGGTAACAGGTTACCTTTGCGAGTTGTACATTTTTGAACCATTTCCATTTACCTCATCAAATCATACATTTTTTTAAACTAGACACCCCATTGGGCATTTAAAATGCCAATATTTTAACTGTTTCCATGCAAGGATTTTTGTGAAGATGTAGCACTAATTTTAGGATGGTGTTCTATATCTGATTTTTTTTCAGTTATACAATAATAATGCATGGAAACATAGCATTGCAGGTATAGATTAACAGAACACACAAACCCAGCACTGCAGGTATAAATCAACTGAATAAGACATGTACCATATCTGCTCGATTATAAAACGACCCGGATTATAAAACGACCCCCCTCAGATCTGAATATTAATTTATGAAGAAAAAAAAAAGCCTGAATATAAGACGACCCTATAGGAAAAAAAGTTTTACCAGTTAATGTTAATTCATGTAAACTATGTGAACAATTTTTTTAATAAAACCTATGATTGAGAAAAATATTTCCTTTTTTTTTCAACCTGCCCCCCCCAGTTATGCACATCTGCCCCCTGGCTTGCCACTCTGCCCCTATATGCCACTGTGCCCCATGATATGCCTTTTAACCCTCTATGTGCCACTCTGCCTCCAGAAATGCCTTATACCCCTATATGCCACTCTGGCATTTAGGGGGTTAAAAGGCATATTATGGGGCAGAGTGGCATATAGGGAGGTATAAGGCATTTCAGGAGGCAGAGTGGTATATAGAGGGTTAAAAGGCATTTCTGGAGGCACAGTGGCATTAAGGGGGTTAAAAGGCATTTCACAGAGCACTCTGCCTCCAGAAATGCCTTATGCCCCCCATTTAACACTCCCTCCCCCTCCCTCCTCCAAACTTACCGGAGCTTCTGAGTCCCCGGTGCGTAGTCTGGGCAGCGTGTAGAGCTCTACGCGATTCGCGTAGACAACTTCCGCTGCAGCCGGGAGGAGGTGCGGATAGCGGCGGGAGTTGTCTGCGTCCATCGCGCAGACCTTCCCCGGCTGTCAGAGATCAGAGTTCCTCGTGATCTCTGACAGCCGGGGAAGGTCTGTGCAATGGACGCAGACAACCCCCGCCGCTAAACCCACCTCCTCCCGGCTGCAGCGGGAGTTGTGTACGCGAATCGCATAGAGCTCTACACGCTGCCCGGTGCTTAGTCCGGGCAGCGTGCAGAGCTCTACGCGAATCGCGTAGAGATCTACACGCTGCCCGGAACAAGCACCGGGGACTCAGAGATACAGGTAAGTGTGTGGGGGGGGGATAGGAGGATCCAGGTCCCCTGCATCGCTGCAGGGGATCAGGATCTTAGTCTCATAGTCAGACCTAGTTGTGGTCTGATACAAGACGACCCCGATTATAAGACGAGGGGGGGTTTTCAGAGCATTTGCTCTGGAAAAAAACTCGTCTTATAATCGAGCAAATACGGTATTTGCAGGTATACATAAATAATGTATGGAAACATAGCATAGCAGATATAGATGAACAGAATAACACAGGTATAGATCAATTGGAATTTACATAAAAACACAGCATTAAGGTATAGATAAACCCCCTGAATTACCGGCATAGATCACACGTTGCACATCCCAAAGGCCAGCCCTGGCATCCACACTGCCCACAAAAAACCTGACCAGCAGCCAAATTACACACATAGGACATGACATCTTTGTCCCCAAACAGCCCAGCATGAGTAAACTTTGTCCCCAAACATCCTAGCGTACAACATCTTTGTCCCCAAACAGCCCAGCCTCTGCCATCTTTGTCTCATAAACATGCTACCTGTGCCACCTTTTGTCCCATAAACACCCTGCTTGTGCCATCTTTGACTTTCCACAAATTAAGCATCTATGATACACACAGACACTTTTACAGTCACTTACTCTCTCGCTCTTTCATACAAATTTACACATATTCATTAATGCATTCTCAGAAATTAATTAATTCTCTCACTCATTCACACAATTTATCCAAACATTAATTCATACTCTCACTCATTTACACAATTCATACACATATTAATTCATACTCTCACTCATTCACACAATTCATACACACATTAATTCATTAATTCTCTTACCCATTCACACAATGCATCCACACATCAATTCATTAATTCTCTCACTCATTCAAACTCTTTATTTCAAAGTTTAGATATCACATTTTGGAAATTTCATTGTAGGGAAATAAATCTAAAGTGCTATCCTTTGAAATGTCAAAAGCTGTTATCACTTCAAGGGATATTAAAATATTTAAATACTTCCTATAACAAATGTGAAATGGTATGATTTTCATTGCAGGAGTGCTTTTGTAGTAAAAAACTGTGAACAAGATAGTGAAGCTGGAGAAACAATTAATGTTGAATCCAATGACAATACAATAACCGGAGAGGAGGGAACATTAAACTGGTGAGTAGCAATAGGCATTTTGAATGCCCTTAGGCTCTGATCTGACAGATAATTTCAATGACTACAACCACCTCAATGCTGATTACAGCATTGGTAATGTTGGGGGAAAAATATGAAACAAAAATATTTTTAAAGTAATGAAAATACAATAAAATTAGAAATACTTATAGAAAACATAGTGATGTCACCATAAGGGTTAATGTCTGCTTAGAAGAGCGATTCCTAAGGTATAAAGACATCAAGGAGCTCATCAAAGTTGAAAAAAATAATAAAGCACCTAATACTGCTCCTACTACCAATACAAATAATAATTAAAAAAAAACCTTTGCTGTCCCGTATTGAAATGTTTTAAAAATAGTAAAAACTAGCATAGGATATAAATGAGCATTTTGGACAAACAGCATGAGAGGTATTTCTGTTCTTAGAGTTGTTTCTAAATATACTTTTTTAATTGGAAGAAATCATAAGTGTAGCAAAAATATTCACGTCTATAGGATTTTGAAAAACTCTGGTGATGAAAGTGTTAAGCTGACTTTAAGTAAAAAAAAATACAACAGATGGAGCTCTGCAGTAAATGGCTGTCAAAGTTTGTCCTAACTCAAATGTAATTATCCCTCATTCACTCTATCTATATCTATCTATTTATCTATCTATCTATCTATCTATCTATCTATCTATCCATCCATCCATCCATCTATCCATCCTCATAAACTACAAACTGCATTGTTCATAATGGGTATAGACAGCTAAATGGCAACTTATTTTAGAAATCCCTTAAAGCTTGCTTGATTTTACTCATTAATTTAATGGCCTAACATGGTGGCCTTATGCCCTAACAAATTTGGGCCCATCTGCTCATGTTATTAATCCAGTTTCCCATGGTCATCACAATAAAAAGAGGGGTTGATGACTGCTGACCATTAATCAGCTCCTGATGATCTAGCAGAATACAAGAAGGTGTCTGCTTCCAGCCTTCCACCCATGTTCTTCCTGTGGAAAGTCACAGAGAGTAGTGAGTTAGGCTTTTAAAATCCGGAGATCTCAGTTACATTGTAACGTTATAAGGTAATAAAAAACGTAAACAAGAAAACTTCCCTGTAAAGGAAGAGGAACAGAACAGTATGCCTGAGTGAATTTTTTTTTTTAAAAAGTGAGATCTCTGAATCCCCAGTAAATAGAGTCTGTGCATGAGGCAAGAGATCTGTGCATACTAGATAAATCTTTCCTGAAATACAAGGACAAATTCCAGCTATCCATCTCTATACATATAGCAACATATACCACTTTATATGTTAATTTGTGAACTTTTATTTAACTTGTTATCATGTGTAAAGTAGATGGTAGAACACAACTTGCTTTATGTTACTCATTCATATTTTTGTTCCAATACTTTATATACTTTTATTAAAACTCATCTTACTTCCCTCAGAAACATGTACTATAATTGTACAAAAGAAAGTCAGCCTGAAAAAGTCAGTTTCTAAAAATAACTGTATTCAAATGTAAGTTTAAATATAGCAGTAAAGTCATATCATTAAATACCACACTTTTAGCCAAATATTATTTTGCATTAATTGCAATATATTATAAATTACAGGTTATTATATGTCTCTTCTATTTATTTTCAGTACACATGTAGTGGATGGTCCAAATAATGCAGTGCAGGAGGAAGAGCAGAAGAAATGTGAGCTTAAGAGTAAAACTATGGACAATAAGTCAACTGATGTCTAAGTCAAAACAATTATTTTATGTTTCTGTGGTCCTAGAGAACATCATTAATACTGCAATTTTTTTGCACTTTTATTACTTGTATCATTAGTCAAAAAACAACTGAGAAAAATAGCATGTTGTGTTTTTATGTATGCACATATTAACAAAACAGTATGACATTAAAGCAGTGGTTGCTACTGTGTTTAGTAACATTTTTAAGCCAATGAATATGTGTTAGGAAATTTGGATACATTGGTCTTGGTTTTTAACTTTATTAGTACTGTTTACAGTTTGAAGTAATTCAGGCTTAACAATGTGAAACACTCTGGTGGGCACTTAAGGCAATATCAGGCTAGCGTTCCCAGTAGTATGCATGGATACTATTATAAAGCTGGGTGTTAGAGGAGAGTGTATTGGGAGTACAGAGGAACAATCGTTGCTATTAGATAGATCACCAGCTAAAGCACGTTCCCTTAGATTCCACGAGTTCCCCTCTGCGCATCAAAACAGTCTAAGTGAGCAAACAATAGCTATAGGACATAATGGGGTGTGCTAGAGAGCATACATAATGGTGTGAGGGAAATCCTTGGGAAGGGGACAACCAAATTGCTACCTCCCCACCTACCATACAAACATCTATCTGTTTCTAGGTCTTTCCTCATACACATAATAGTGTTAACATGTATGTTACATAATAACACTGGAAAATGTAACTATGTATTTTATGATATGCTAAAAAAAATAAGTCAATAAAATATTTGAACAAAACATGTTTATGTAATCTTTGTATATGGTAGTCACATAGGAGTTGTAATAGTCATCAACATATGGTTTATTATTAAAATTGGGACAAAATCCTTTAAATATGTTAATAAAAACATTCTGTGTGCTTCTCTTTATCACTCGCCTCTGTTTGCTGACAATGTTGTATTGTATCAATGCTGCCAAATACAATTCAGAGAAAAATTTATAAAGCCATCTACATTATCAGAATGACACTTTTGTCTATAAACCTGTGTTCAAAGTATACAATAACTCTTCTGAATCAATACTTTTATTGCTGTACAAATAGAGTTTAGTGACTGTAGCACATTGTTAGCATTTTTCAACATCCTGTTTTACAGAATCTACTCAAAAAAGACATTTTCTGTATAACATACGCACAATTTTGTATCTCTTGACTTTTATTCATCATACAGCATGACTTTGGTATCTACGAATTACCTTGAGGCAAGGAAGGCTAATAATCACATGTGTGATTCTTAGCAAAAATATCCCTAAAAGGACACAAGCTTCCACCCATCACTTTAAGCTAGCATTAACCAGCAAAACACATTAGGAAGCAAATTCCTTGGCCCAGATCAGATCTTTCTGAATAATAGAAATATGGTAGCTCTAAATGTAATTTTATGGGATACATAAAGGCTCTATCAAGACTAAACATCCCATTGATGTAATAAACCATAAGTTTGAAGTACCTGAATTAGTTAAACATCACATCAAAGAAGGCATTTACAACCCACATGTGTGTGGTGTATTTATTTAATTCACATGTATGTTGTCACGTGACCCTTTATCTTCAATTTGGTTATAGGTATTTCCTTTGAACATTAAAAAAAGTGCATAGCAGCAGAAGACAGAATTAGATAGATGGAGACACAGCATAATAGGCATAGGGAAGAATTCAAGTAAGAGTTTTAAGTGCAAGGAAATCCATATCAGTGTGAGCCTACAGATCATACTACCTGCACTCATGTCAGGTTACTAGCTGGCAAGGGCAAACTTGTCATAATGGAAACATGACAAATGACAATGGGTCGCCAGGTTAATATGTACATGTGATAATGTTCAGGGCCGGCCTTTGGGGTGTGCGAGCTGTGCGGCCGCACAGGGCACCATGGCAGCAGGGGCGCCACTACAAGTGACCACATGTCCCGGATTGCCCGGGTCCCGTGTGGCCTAATTCAAACGCCGGCATGTCATGCTGAGATTCGGAATATGACGACATATTCTGGCGCTCTGAGTAAGAGGAACAAGGGAGGCAGGGTAACCAATTCCTTCCTCAGCGGAATTGTGATGGTTTGTGACATACATTATGGTAGAGGGAGATCACATTTGAGGCATCTGTACGGTATAAAGCTCTGAAGAAATTGTCAGGGATATGCAGGACCACTGGTAGACAAACCAGAAGGTGATGTTATGATAATATCTGGTACCATCTAGACTAGATAGGATGTATCCTAACCATTTAAAGGATTGCTGGTGAGGGTGCGAAATAGAGAAAAACGTGTACCACATATGGTTGGTCTGTCTGAGGTAGACAATTTGATTTCCCTCATCATTAAGTTATTACCAAACCCCATCCATTACTTACATTGCTGCATTTGTTTCTAGAACAGACACTTTTTAATGCACAGAAGATAATCATGTACATCTTGACAGCAACAGTGGTCCTTTCAATTATTTTTAAGCATTACTAAAGGAAAAAAATATATTAATACGCAGCCCACTGGGTCTTCCATTCAACACAGACAGATTATAAGCAGACCCTTTATGGCACCTTTATGTGGAATCAGAGGAGGGGAAATTGGGTAAACTGTTTTGTAATGAGGTTGTGTGAATTTAATAATGCAAGTAGGAAACTTTCTAAGGTATGGTATGCATCCATATTAAGAATTGAGTGCTCTTCTTGAACCAAAAAAAGGATCCCTCTAGACATCAGATTTTTTTTGTAAAGTAATGTTTTGACTCATATTTTGATCAATAAATATAATCTAGTACATTATTACATTTATAATTTTATATAACCATAAAAAAAACAAAGCACTTTGAACATTCCTTCATCTTCATTTTTCCAAATAAATCTGTGTTTCCCAAGCTATGACTGCTGTTTCCAAAGCTCTTGTATAACCAGAAAGGTTAATCCGAGCCTATATTCCTAGAATCTCCTCCCAAAATAAAAAAGGGTGTAGGGTGACACGCTACTCTTAAAATCCCAGACTTACAGTCATCTACATAATACTTTTGTTGTAAAATGCCTTAAGAAAAATGCTGAAATAGCCTAAAATGTGTTTTCTTTTGCAGTGCCATTTGCCAGGCTAGTTTAGGTCAACATAGGACAACATAGACAAGTCCCATACAGCTCTTGTACCATACAGCATGTAGTGAATAATGCAGTATCAGTCATGATAGTAGTATACCCCTACATACTGTACTAGAGTGGTACTGTGAAACCAGTCCTGAGACTACAAGGACAGTAGCCAAAAAAATCACATGCATGTATCCGCCCACAATACTTTTGCAGCATGCAACTGCCTCCTCGGATAAGCATTGATGTGGGGAAAGTTTGAAGTGCTGACTGTCACTAGCTCAACGTGAATTTCGTGAGGTCTATTTCCATTTCTGTTATACAAACAAAACTTGTTACGTATCTTAAAAAGTGTTAATCTATCAATTCCATGGAATATGCTCCCATATTTAAACATGTGTGCCAAAATTCGAATGTGGCAATATTCCATTTGAGTGCACATTTGTCAGTATATATATATATATATATATATATATATATATATATATTCACATTCACAAGAATGCCATTGTGTGTATGTGCGCGCATGTCAATCTCAAAATATATAGATTTAGGACCAGACCAGCATTGAAAAATCGAAGGCATGCCGCCATCTGCTGTATACACATGGACGGATGCTGCACTGTAGTATCATCCTCAAACACTTTTAGAGCAAAAATTATATAACTGCTTAGGCCTATATCATCCATACAGATATCAGTAGAATAACTTCTTTCACAATAAGACACCAGACACAAATATGTGGGCAATGGCTTGGCCACAGCTTTATTGAACATATTGACCACCAGGCCAACTTGAGGACATTAACCACCTGCCAGCTGATGGATGATTTAGCATATCAGGCAGTTACACCAAACGAATACACCAAGAGCTTCAAACCACACTGGCTTGGTCTCTCCCAATTGGTTACGGAAATACCAGTATTAGTCTTCTTAACAATCCATTCTGGGCGGGAATGTTCCAGATCTTCTCGCTGCCTGATCCTGGTTGAAAAGGAAGTAAGAAAGTGCCTACTCTGTTTATATACCTGCTTGATACAAAGTTGTAAACATGAACAATGAATGAGAGAGACACAAAGCATTCATGCATAGGTCAGCAGTCAGATCCCCCTTCCCCATTGGTTCAGGGGAGCCCATGTATCCACCAGGCAGCCGTATTGGTTGGAGGTACTGTTGAGCACGAACCCACTGGACATTTTCCCGCTCTGCACATTGGCCAATCCTTTAAATTCATGTCTATACATCTCTGTTAAGAGGGAGCCACATTTAAGTCATTTTTTACACAGGGTGTGGTAGTCTATGGTCAGCCTTGTTAGCTATCCACCAACAACTGACCTAGATGTTTTCAAAAGAGCTTAATATTTGCCTAAATGCCTTGATGAGAACCAGTCTATAATAAGCCTCATTGTACATAAAATCTGCTTTTGCAATGCAACCATGTGCCAAAGGAATTGTGTCCTGCAGGCTCCTGGCTGAAAGAACTACTGTATCTGTGGGATCATGTGCAGTAGCCAGAAATCCACATATTACGGTATTATTTTTTTACAAAGGTAAATTAGAGAAGGGCTGCCAAGGGGGAGTAGGAAGTAAATTGCCCCTAGGATGGCGTGATTGAAAGGTCACTGCTTGAAGCTTGAGTTATTATACTCTGGATGTCTGTAATGTAAGTAATGAAGAACTTTAGGTGACATTTCTATGCTACCTTGATCCTTTTTATGGTTTGTCGATAGATTTTTTTTTAGACAGGACTAGAAAGTATATACGCATGCACTATCCTTTATTACAGGCCTCCAGAACCTGAAAATCATAATTATTGTTAATTTCTATGTTTTGTTTTTTTTTACACAGACTTCTAATACTAGAAAAGTACAAGAAAAGTACAGCGCACTTTAGACGTGTTAAGATGACTGTTGCTTTAATGGTTACAATATAACTACTTCTTACTTGTCAATCTTACAAGTTTGCCTAAAAGCTGACAGGCTTAGATCACCCCATCACACCATTTTAAGTGAAAGTTAGCAATGCTCATGAGTTTCCATTTCTTGCGTTCCCAGTTTTACTCTGCATCAGTAATATCAGTCATCCGTTAAAAAATTCTCCCATGTCGCCATGTTCACCAGGATCACAGGGACATGGCTGTTGCTGACCACTCCGTGACCAGAGCGATCGGTCTACAGCTGATTTACTCGCATTTCTGTGCATGTCACCGATTCTACAGCCAACCACATACACGGGTAACATCAGATGACTCTCTGCTTCTCTCCCTCTCGCCATGAACATGAGCTGAGGGGAGACAGAAAACAGTGTTTCCCTGGATCCCAAACCCCAGGTTTCTTTAAACAAAAAAAAAATGCGAAAAAAAGGAAAACCAAAAAAACCCACAGTTAATGAATATATTTTTGCTATTATTCCTATTTACATGATCTGTGTATAATTTATATACCTGTGAATAAAACTGAATATATTTTTATATATTTATCCTACATTTATATGAATATGGTTCCAAAGGAAAACCCTACTTGTCTCAAAAATATATATTTAATTTGTCTGGGCACAGTAAACAAACAAGAAGGAAATAAAAATTACATATTATTTTGTAATGCACCCTGCCAACTTACCCACTCAATTACATATTAAACTGGTTTTATCCAAAAAAGATAGCAATTCAGTAGTTCCCATGTATGGTGTTGGTTAAATATCTGGTAACAGGGATGTTGAACTTGAATGGCCAATATGTTTCATTGTTAGACTGATGCACATTTACCTATATGAGTACATTTCACATTACTGACCAGCACATTTAAAGTGCCACCCTGCAGCATGTGGGATGTATAACCTCAAAGACATAAAGCAATTATTCAGTTATATAGCAGCCTCATTGCAGGGGAACACTTTGTACATGATGGCAAACAACATATACAAAAGGGCTGGTTTGATTCATCTAGTATGTACTTTATCTGGCTGTAGAGGTATGACTCTCGTCTGGAATGTCAGTGGTCGTTGGCTGAAAACCTACTTTTTCAGAAAGGGTTGCAGATAAATGGAACAGCCGCCCATCAGAAGTGGGCTAATACAGTGAGGGAATTGTAAAATGCTCGGGATAGGCATAAAGATATCCTGAATCTAAGACAAGATGAAAGACTGATTACGTTCTGGGCAGGTTAGATCGCCCAAACAGTTCTTATTTGCCCTCAAACACTATTGTTCTATGTTTCTATAAACCATGTCAGAAAATTGTCAGATGTTACCTTTGATGTACGAATTTGAATAAAATGCATAATTAAATATGGCTCTGCTAAGTTATTTTTAAATGAAATCTGGTTACTTTAACATATGAAGAATACAACGTTATGCCTTAAATACACTGTATACTATATTGCGCGATGTATTTCTAGAGTGTAGTGCGTATTCAATTGTGGCGTTCGAATGAGGCCAGGAAAGGGTTAATCTCTGTAATTAGTAAATTAAAGCCTCAATTGAGCAAGCACCTTTAGATCTGATAAATACCAAGCACCGGCAAACCTCAGACTGTATGATTAGGTAAGAGCTTGTTATTTGTGATGCTTTGTTTAAGCGTTCTGTGGGTTTGGTCCTGTATGTGTCTGTAATGTTGCACTCTTTTTATTAGATGTTTTATAGCTGATGTGTTCCTGCACTGAGCGTTTAATGCAATTCTTAATAGTGGACTGCGTATTTCTTAATGTGTCGGGGTTGTTAACTATTCTTTTGCATTTGAATAACTGTCTATTGATATATTCCGGACTTCAGCGGTTTCGTGAATTGTGTATGTGTTTGACCCATGTGCTGGACTTTGTGGTCACAAGGAAATCAGCATGGAGTTGGTCATGTGCTAAGTGAAGTATACTGTGATATAAAGGGATTAGGATAGGCAGGGAAAAGCCTCTCCTGACCACATCAAACGGGTTATTGAGACATGGACTGTAAAACAAACTAGGCTGTCTCCTTTTTTTTTTTTCCCCAGCTTTTATGCTTTCCCATATCATCACAAAAGAATATCCTACACATCAACCGGTTCTGTAGGTTGTTGGAAGGTAGGTGGAGGTTCTCCTCAGTAGAGTATAGTAGTAACTGAGTCATTCTGACAGTTTAATTTTAGTTATGTAATGTTTTAACTTCTCATTTTGTATCTTTTCAACATATGTTAATGTGTTTACAAATGGATTCTGGAGTGTCTGTCTCCTGGTGGCTTGACTTTGTGGGTTTTTTTTTTTTTTTTTTTTTTTTTTTTTTTTGGGGGGGGGGGGTTAGATAATTGTGTCTACCAGTTTGATCCTTTAATTGGCATGCCTGTCCCACCTACTCAGGGTGTGCATAGTATATAAACCTTTTATAGTAGTAGTATCCCTATGGAACAACTTGGATGTATTTTACACATGATCTAAAGATGTATGCAATGTAATCCCTGCTGCATCTTTAGTTTGTCTCATTTCTTTTCACTATATGCAGGTAAGCGTGAAGACTATAACAAGCTAACGTTTTGTTTTTGATTTGTGGGGTTTTTTTTTGTTTTTTGTTTTTTTTAGGCTATCAAGCCATATTGTGTGTTTTTGCTCTTGACAAACGACTAAGAAGGCATTTAGGAGGATATACATGTTTATATATGATAAATTTACACACTGAGGCTAGTGTTTTTTTTTTTGTTTGTTTTGTTTTTTTTTGTCTTTCTCTCATATATAACCAACTGATAATTGATGTTTGTTTTTAACCTTGGCTAAATGTCTCTACTTCTTTCTCTCTAGCTATGGCTGCTTTGAACAAGGCAATGTTTTCCTGCATCTCTTGGAGGATAATTGTGGTCCTTGCACTTGTTTCTATTGGCCATAATGTCTCTGCCCAATTTCCTCGCCAGTGTGTCGCCCCTGAAGTTTTGGCAAGTGGGGAGTGCTGTCCGGGTCTTTTCCCTGATCAGTCTCCAGACCCAAATGACCACTGTGGTGCTACAGTAGGTCGTGGTATTTGTGTGCCAGTTATAGTGGACACCAGACCTCATGGACCACAGTATCAGCTCGATGGGCTAGATGACCGAGAGCAATGGCCAACACGTTTCTTCAATAGAACTTGTAGGTGCGTGGGACGATTTGATGGCTACAACTGTGGCAGCTGCAAGCCTGGGTGGACAGGTGATAAATGTGACCAGGCAGTAGTAGCAAGTAAGTAGTTTTTTACTCTATATATCTTATTTAAATTGTAACGTGTAAATTCTTTTATTTTTTTAAAAGCCTATGCGAATCTTGTGGCAATTGTGTAAAATTCCCGATGCCCACCACCTTGCGATAGTTGGTCTCTCCAACCACTCTGGATATTTAAAATCCCAGTGACTAAGAAACCAAAAAATATCATGTTAGTGACTTAGTTGTGTGCGCGTATGAATTATAGGGACTATGTTCAGCCTTACTATGAGGGGGGGGTGAACATTTCCACCCACATGAACTATCAGTCAAGAAATGTTGTTTATATTTGGTAAAAAGCTACATGAATGCTTATTATTGGGTGGAGCTGTAGGATAGAAAGCCAGCGAGGCTTGTTTTGAAAGCAATATTAGTTTGGATACACATCTGAGAGCAAAAAGGTGTGACAGTATGTAATGAGTATTTCTGATAAGAAGCAGAGCAATCACTTTGGCAACCAGCTCTGCGTTAGAACTGCGCTTTATATAATGACCACCATAAAGCATATGCCAGATGTACAATAACTTTAGAAAAGAGCCACTGTGACAATTGTAGCAAAATACTATAATTGTCGGTGGTACAATTATACCAAAAAAATATCACTACAAGATGGTGGAATACCTTGTGGGCCAATGCCTTCTTTGAAAAAGTCTGACTGGTATGCTGGATATCTGTAGCCAATAATTAATGCACGTATGTTTACCTAGCCATAAAATTTTCTATCCAGTCAGGAGAAACATCTTAGATCTGCGCAAAGAGGAGCGGAAGAAGTTTGTAGATGCCTTGGACCTTGCAAAGAGGACAATCCATCCAGATTATGTCATAGCCACAAGGCGCTATGTAGAGCTTATAGATCCAACCCGAAACACCACAAACTTTGAAAATATATCGATCTATGACTTCTTTGTCTGGACCCACTATTACTCTGTCAGTAAGACGTTTCTTGGCCCTGGCCAAGGAAGTGCAGGTGGTATAGATTTCTCTCATGAGGGTCCAGCGTTCCTTACCTGGCACAGGTACCACTTGATGCAACTGGAAAGGGACCTTCAGGTATGTCTGAACTTTATTTCCCTTAATTGACAAATTCTTTTTGTTTGTACAATGTGAAATTTGACAGCTCCATAATTCCTACATCTGTTTTGTATAGAAATGCATAGATATCTAGACGAATGTAACGGTTGCTACATACCATAGAAGTCTTATTTTTAATCTTCTCAAGCTTCCTACTCCCAGTTTACTGGGAGTTATGAGACATGAACATTTTATTTATTAATTATTTTTTTTTGTTGTAAACAAAAAACTTTGTTTAGAAACTGCTTCGTGATCCCTCCTTCGCTCTTCCATATTGGAACTTTGCTATTGGTGGAAATGAGTGTGACATCTGCACAGACGACCTTGTGGGTGCCAGAAGTAATTTCGATTCTAATTTGATCAGTCAAAATTCTGTGTTTTCTCGGTGGCAAGTTGTGTGTGAATATGTGGAAGACTATGAATCCTTGGGAACAATCTGCAACAGTAAGTTCAGAAAGAGAAACTATTATATTTTATGTATAGCAGATTCTGGGGGAAACTCTACAAGCACATGTTTAACATGACGAGGGGACTTTGGTGTTGTAGAAAATTTTCTACTTTTTTCTAGATACAGCTGGCAGTCCTATCAGGCGAAATCCTGCTGGAAATACTGCCAGGCCAATGGTACAACGGCTTCCTGAGATACAAGATGTTGTACTCTGCTTAGAAGTTAATCTGTTTGATACACCACCGTATTTCTCCAACTCCACTGACAGCTTCAGGAATACTATTGAAGGTACTTTAACAATCAAACAGTCAAAATGACTGTAAAGTTACTGAATGATTACAGAAATGTAAATTTTCAAAGTTACCTTATGTTGATTACGTGTACCAAGGTTTTGATTAAAGGAAAGTGTTTTGTGAAACCCATTTCATCTTCTTACAATGACTTAATGTGTGAACTAATTAAACTCCCCTTGCAAAATAATAAATTAACTTAATTATGCAGCTTTACCCAAGCTCCTCTTACAAGAGAACACTGGGGTTGGTTCTTAATAATGCATATTGGAGCCAGGGAATTAAATGCATCTGTTCTGTCAACTTCCCCTTTTGTCTTAATGAGACCATGAACTCATTTTTAGCCAAGTATCTGCCATAGGGGCATCACGTCAAGCTGTTCTGGGTGTGGTGTAAAAACTGTCCTGTTCTTTCTGCTGCTCTCAAAGTATAACATTACACAAATGCTTAGAGTATCAATCTGCTTATTGTGTGTGTTTGTAATGCAGACTCAAAATACCGGTTTAGTGTCCCTTAATACAAATGTGCATATGGGAGCACAATGAAACTAGGCAGTAACTTAGGCTAAAACATTGGTCTATCAACCTTTGGTAAGGTGTCTGTACTTTTCACACAGGATACAGTGAACCATCTGGGAAGTATGACCCCTCTGTGAGAAGCCTCCATAATTTAGCCCATCTGTTTCTAAATGGAACTGGAGGGCAGACTCACTTGTCTCCAAATGATCCAATCTTCATTCTTCTGCATACCTATACTGATGCTATATTTGATGAATGGCTTAGAAGGCATGATACAGGTAAAGGAAAAATGTTGCCTTATTTCCCCATTTAAAACAAGGTTATATTTTTGTGATTATATTTATATATCTCTATATATATATATATATATATATATATATCTTTTTTTCTTTCCTCTACAGATCCAGCACAATACCCAATTGAGAATGCCCCTATTGGCCACAACAGGCAATACAACATGGTCCCATTCTGGCCTCCAGTGACAAATAGTGAAATGTTTGTAACTGCACCACAGAACTTGGGCTACTCATACCAAGTCCAGTGGCCAAGTAAGTGACGTGCGTGTGTATATAATCTTTCTGTGTAAAATAAAGCACTTTAAGGTAGGCTATGCATGCACCCCGTTAGCTGGCCAGCAAATGTATTGAGTACCTGCACTTGATGTTCCTTTATATCCAGCCAGCTATAAACACACGCCAATTTAACTACTCTTCTTATTTCAGGTCGTTCATTCACCACTACAGAGATCATAACTGTTGCTGTTATAGCTGCTTTAATCCTTGTAGCTGTAGTTTTTGCTGGTGTTTCTTGTGCTGTACGCCGCAGAAGAAGTAAGAATGAGGTACTCCAGCCACTGCTTGGTGAACAATACCCGCGTTACGCTGAAGATAATAAAGAGAACACTCAATCAGTGTGAATATACTGAACTGACTTATAATAAACTGTGCTCTAATGATGACTAATGTTTTTATTTAGTATTATGTTGGAAACTTCATCACCTATCTTACTATGTAACATGGCTACTGTAGAATATTTGACAACTCAATGTTCAACTGACTATAGGGCACCAAAATTACTGTCTTGTGTACTAGAATAGGGCTCTAACATTAAACATGTTGTGAAAAAGCTTTTAGTTTCTTGTAATGGGAGTTGGGGGATGCATGACTGTCATGGTAGATGTCAAGTTGGTATTTTTAAAACAATACAACAGATTATAGCATTGGTGTAACATCTTGCTTGTCTAGGCTTTGAAATGAGGTCTACACAAATTTTTCTGCAGATGGTCCATGGCATAATATGTTCTTTCTAGGCAGCACTATAGCATGTTCACCCTTGGCATCATTGAGTAATAACTCTCATGGGTAACTTCAATAGTTTAATCTTAACAGCAAGGGGTCTACAAGCATCATAGATTTTTCAGCATCCGAGTTGGCAGAATCTCTATTTCATGCAGAAGTATTTTGTGGACTGACCTAAACAGGCTATTGGATGCAGATATAATCTCTTGAGTGTAGTGCATACCTTTTTTTTTTTTTTTTTTTTTTTTTTTATATATATATATAAACAAATTACAGTGTGGGTAGCTTTTGAGGCTTTCTCTTGTGTAAAAATAAAGAATCTGCTTCTGTTGCATCGCAGTATTTCAAATAGCCTTGTAGACTCTTGGAAATACTTACATTTACAACTTTTCACCTCTGCAACTTCACTATCTTCAGGTAGAATCCCTAATATGAATTTTCCTGGTTTCTTTTAGGGGGAAGATGTATGCGGTCTCTGTGGAGAAAACAAGTTAGATCATGATATGCGTGCAATGACACTCTACACACAAGTGTGACAAGTGATGCCTTAGAACTAAGCCTCAAGTTTACACTCTAGTTCCCCTCCCTAGAAAAACTGTGCTAGCTATGTTTCTATATAACTAGAATATATGAATAGGACAAATCTGTTCATGAACAGAAAAGGGAGAGGTGTGGATATTTCAATATTAAAAGGGATGATATGCAAAATGTTTAATTCTGCATCCGTAGTGTTATTACAGGCACTATAAAACGACTAAAGCAAAACTACTGTTTAGGGTGGCCTAAATTGTTGGGTTTTTTTTGTTACGTTCAAACCATATTTGTTACATGTCAAGAAGAATGCTTTCTAAAACCTCATGCGAATGTTGCATTTTAAAATGTACTTTGTCATTTCTCCCTCTAGAGGTCAGTATAAGATTATAATGCTGATTACCATGCCACATACCCATGTAAATTCATAACAGGGATTTATCACAACAGATTTTGCAATTTATTTTTAAATTGGACTTCAATTACTAATGGGAAGTGCTAACTATACCTAAATACTAACTTAAATGTGAATTTATTACAAAGTTAGCAATGACACAATTTTATATTTCTTTTAAAATGGGTATGGGGGCAACTTAAAAATCTACAATGTTTGTCTTTACTTTTACTTATGATCTCCAGGTATCTATTTTTAATAGGCCAGCATATTCACTGAACTCAATAGGTTATAGCTTATCGAGATGTTAGAAGCCTCCTTAATTAAGATGTTATTGCACATGTCTAAACTAATATAATTAAATATAACAATCAGTGGGAATTATTTTTCCATTCACTTCAGATCATTCTGGATATCTTATAAACACACATATGTTTGGAAGGGTTAATAAAAATGATCTGCAGGAGATGAAGCAGAGACTAGATTTTCTAGGTTCTAGGTTTTCATCCTAGCTGTTCGCCTGCGGAAGGCGGCAGTACGATATGTGTCTTTGGAGTCTATACACTATAGAGAGTTGTTATTCTCTCACTATTCATCACAAAGGGTCTAACACCAGCAGGTTTCTCTAGCTAGAATGACTGAGCTGGTTCTGCACAATTTAGTGGGTGATGGTACTTTGAAGAAATCCACTGATTTAATCATACATGGTAAACCAAGCTCTTCCTGCAACTGAAGCTTATTGAGTATGGTCCTTCATGATGTATAGGAGCTGAAATACAACTCTCCCTTTAGTGAATAGACCCTTCTTTTTGCATGTTTCCATTATGTGCCATGTTACCTTTGCACCACTGAAGAAATAGCATAGTATAGAAGATGTGATTCTCTCTGCTTATTTCTACTATACCAGAATTGTCACTTCAAACATGCACCCGTTTGGGAACAAGGCTAAATGAAAACAAGATACAGGAAACACCTTTCCGGCATGGAGCTTGTTTGGGCTGTACGATTCCTTAAACATGCAAATACATGTTTTACATGTCAATTTCATTGTTTCGGAGGTGCTTTATTAGTTGAATAATTATAATTTACTATTTTTGCTGCAGGGGAAGGGGCTGATCTATCATGTTTTCTTATGTGATGCTTCAATTTCATTTGTTCTTTTTTGAGCATAAATAATAATAATAAATAACATTGGTTGATGGTATTCATATTCTGGAATTGTCTAAATCGTATTTATTCTTGTACATTCAGTCACTGATATCTCTTACTATGTGTTTTCCATATGAATCTTTGGTAATATTACATTTTTGTCTATGATTTCAAGTTCAAGCTAAAAAGGAATTTGAAAGGGTGTGAAACAGGTAGATAAACATCTTGTAGCTCAGATTATTATGGGCAACAACAACAATGTTAAATAATATGTATGAGAATGAGCACAAGGCTATCTACTGTTCTTCATCTATTTAAGGGTTAGAGACAGTCCAGCTATACTGATGTTCTGACATCACAGATCTTACACTTTTATTTTAAATCATATACACTGTCACTAACCAATACAGGTAATAGTTCATGTTTTAATTCACTTATATGTTTTAAGCAGCTGGTGTATTTTCTGGTGGTGCCAATTAACAAATTGCTTTAAGCCAGCTGTATCAAACTGGGTATATTGATTTAGTTGCCCTTGCTAAGAAAGCTGCATTGCTAAGTGTACTTGATTCCATTTATGGTGAGTCTCAATATGTCCTGGATAGATCCACACCTTCTATACTTAATATCTGATCACAGGATACTTATAAACACAGAAACATATGTGGGAGGCATTGTGTATAGGAGGGTATATATCAATGATTGATTGGTGGACGTAGCCAAAAATTGGTCTCATTGATGGAAGGAAATGACTGTGATTGATGGGTCCAAAAACCTGTGGGAGTTTTTCTTTACTTTTTTCACTCTGGCCAATCAGCATTTACAAAGGGAAAGGACAAGCATTAGATATCTAAATTTACTGATGCCATTTTAACTTGTCAGTGGCAGCAGTTACAAACTCATAAGAGTTGGCGTATGAGACAGTGACAGTTAGTTTAGCAGAGGCTCACCTACCATACTGCTAGTTAATTAATAGTTTAATTAATAGTTTAATTAATAGTTTAATCCCTGTGCCACTAGAGGTGGCACAGGGAGAGCACTGTTTCAGGTGCAGAGGTGGTACAGGCAGGCTGTTTCAGGGGCAGAGGTGGCACAGGAAGGCTGTTTAAGGAGCAGATGTGGCACAGGTATGCTGTTTCAGGGGCAGAGGTGGTACAGGTAGGCTGTTTCAGGGGCAGAGGTGGCACAGGCAGGCTGTTTTAGGGGCAGAGGTGACACAGGAAGGCTGCTTAAGGAGCAGAGGTGACACATGTATGCTATTTCAGGGGCAGAGGTGGCACAGGTATGCTGTTTCAGGGTTAGAGGTGGTAAAGACAGGCTTCTTAAGGGGCAGAGGTGGCACAGGCAGGCTGTTTCAGGGGCACAGGTGGTACAGGAAGGCTGTTTATGGGGCAGAGATGGCAGGGGCAGAAGTGGCACATGCAGGTTGTTAAGGGGACAGTGGTGACAGAGGAAGGTTGTTTCAGGGGCAAACGTGGCAGGTTGTGGAGGCCAGAGATGGCACAGGCAGGCTTGTTAGGGGACAAAAATGATACAGACAAGCTCATTGGAGGCACTGACAAGCTGTTTTGGGGGCAAAGATGGCACTGTGGGACGCTTTGCTTGTGAAATTGGTGTGAGGTGTGGGCACATGAACTCGACCACGCAATAAAAAATATGGGCCTGGTGTCGAAAAACAGGGCTTCTTTTCCATTCCTAGTCCATGGCCAAATCAATGGAGAGCCAACCCACTATGGACCCACTAAAATCTTCAGGAAAGGCTGGCAGCCAAAAGGCACAGATATATAATATATATATATATATATATATATATACACACATAGTGTATTCATAGAGGATGAAAAATGTCAAATGCAGACAAGCAAGAAAAAAGAAACCAGAGAAGTAGAAAAGGAAAGTTTTAGTCTTTATTTTCTGAATGGTAAAAAGCATTGTTTGCAACAAACAATAGTATAAATTTTTAACAATAGATATCCTGGTATTTCTTATTGCAGTGAACATTTCTTTGTATTATGTTTTAGTGAGGCAGCTATATGATAAGAGGGGCCCACCTGTATAATTGTTCCAGGGCCATAGCTCCTTTATTTGGCCTTGAGTGTAGGGTCTAAAACATAAAATAGAAAGTTTTAACATTTTGGATCCTAATAACTTTCATCAACTAAACCCCAGAAAATATTGAGGACTCTGCATACCACAGGTTTTTTTCCATGTTTAAAAGCACGTTCAAACTACCTATCAACACATTAACTGATGTAGTTAGGTAAATTACACCTACTTTCTGTATATCCCACTTTGCAGCCTTATGAGCCACATGTAGGGTTTATGTGGTCATTCTGGTGTAAATTGATGTATAGTGATCAGGTTCTTACACATTCAACCAATGCATTATGGGTCCATAATTCCAATAATAGTATTTCCACACTCAAATCAATACATTTAGTGCCAGCATATTTCAATGTCTACCAGAAGGTGTCACTAGGAATCCTTATAGTAGCCTGCTTAAGTGTGAGCTGAAACACCAGTTGAATTTAACAAAAGATGAAGTACCGTGTGGCATGTGGTAAAACAAACCGATCATCTTTGATAATAATACTCTTGTGTATACCAATGCTTTAAAGCATTAATTTCCAATTGTAGATAGCGGCATACCTAGCACATTTGACACCTAGGAATGATGTTATCTTAGGAAGGGTTCACACAATGTATGATGAAAAAGTGAGGATAGTGTTAGTAGCACCTGGAGACAATATTTCTTTGCTACCCCAAGTAAATTAAACTCATTCTCACTGTAAAACCATACACTTGCACATACATACACAGTCTATCTCCCTCCCAACTAACTCCAGGCTTACCCCTGACACCATATGTTGACACTAAATGCTCCCACACAAATAGCATATACTGTACACTTATAAATACACATACGCTCACTTAATTTGTCACCCTCTTCCTCTCACCTCACCATCTCTCACCCCCGCCTCATCTTCCTCTCCCTCTCCCTCTCATACATTATTTTCCTACTCTCTCTCTCTCTCTCTTTCTCTCACTCCTCCTGTACCTCCCTCACACTCTTCTCCTGTTTCACTCCCTCGTCTTCGCATCTTTTTCCTCTCCCTCTCAAACCTTCTCCTCCTGTTCCATTCTTTAACACCTTTCTTATACACTTCTGTATTTTTTCATCTTCTTCCTCTCTCTCTCTCTCTCTCTCTCACTCCTCCTGTACCTCCCTCACTCTTCTCCTGTTTCACTCTCTCATCTTCGCAACTTTTTCCTCTCCCTCTCAAACCTTCTCCTCCTGCTCCATTCTTTAACACCTTTCTTATACACCTGTATTTTTTCATCTTCTTCCTCTCTCTCTCTCTCTCTCTCTCTCTCACTACCTAACCTTTGCCCTAACAGTTAACCAGTTTCAAACACACATACACTCCCCCCCCCTCTAATGATCTCTCTCCTCTTTCTTCCAGTAACTCTCCTTTTTCATTACTTCTTCTCTTTCTCTCTCAACCTTCTTGTTATCTCTTCCCTTTTCTGGTGCATGCAGCTTCACTGTTGAGTGCCAAGATATGACATCATAACTGCTCAGCATCAGTCGACAGCACACATTGTGAGGAAGCACTGAAACAGAGGTCTATAGGAACAGAAAGGAACATTTTGAGCTGGTTAGAGCAAGATCCATCCTCTCCCCCACCTACCAGCTCATTCAGCAGAGGGCAGTCCAGTCCTCCTCTGGAGAGATCTGGCAGGGTGGCAGACATCACAAATTGCTGACCACTGCACCCTGCTATTAAATGGTACATGGGATTCTTCCCTTATTCTTTCATAATTTTGTATTACCACAAGCTGAAGTACCAAGCTTCTGCTAACTAGAATTTTGTATTAATAAAACTTAATTCAATTAACTGAAAAGGCTATTGGATTTTGAAAAACACATTCAGCTCCATATAGAGGAATAAAAACATCAGTTTTGAACCTGCTATTCTTTGACATTTTTTATTAATGGTATACCACCTAGCGTGAGTATGATCAATTAGACCACATTTTCCATACAATCAGTGATATTTATTGTACCACTAAGGGAAAGTTTTGATACACAGCCGTTTTTTTCAGCCAACCTCTTGAAAATGGAAAAATACTGTCAATGTTAAAAGATAAAAATCCAGTGAATACTGAAAAAGGATTAACTGGGAAATACATATTAAACTAAATGTTGCCTTACTAATTTTATGAAATATAGTTGCAATAATTGTTGGGAAAAAAATTAACTGCTTTACACAATATTAGAAAAGCAAAAACATGAAGAAAATTGGTTAAGTATTATTAGTGATATTAGGGATCTATAGCGCTAAACAATGTTACAGATAAAAGACATCACAGGCTTCAAATGGTAAAACATTCCAGTTGCTGTAATTGGGGAATTTGGATGTACTTTTCGTACTGACTGTTTTTTAGGTCCAGTGTTCTTCAAACCTTTGTTTTCAAACCTCTCTTTCACATGGGTCAAAAGGGGCAGCTGACCTGGGCCCAGGTTTCCTTTAGGGTGCAATGGCAAATGGCTCTTGGCCACTCTTCACCGCTAGCATAGTATGTAGTGGTAGGTATGTGATTGTTTAAAAAGGAAGGAAAAACAACATGGGAGACTAATCTCGAATGGACAGTGCTGAAATAGCTTGCCCTATAGGAAGATATCTACTCAGAAGTGATGTCACCAGTTTTTTTTTGCTCACTTGCACCATTACAGAGGTGGCCTCAACATGAGCATATCAGACTGGTCCCACCCATGTGTGCACCCAGATTGGATGCATAGGACTTGTCATCTTTGTCCTCAAAAAGCCTCTCTGTGCCATCTTTGCCCCAATCAGCCTGCCTGTGCCACCTTCTTCCCAAAACAGCCTCCTTGTGCTATCTTTGCTACAAACAACCTGCCTGTGACATTGTTGCCCCACACAGCCTGCCTGTGCCACCTTCTTCCCATAACAGCTTCCTTGTGCCATCTTTGCTCCAAACAGAATGCCTGTTCAATCTTTTCCCCCTACTTACACCTGACACTATCACACGTAATTTATCCCACAAGACTGAAATAAGCATATGGACGAAATGCACCTGCACAGGCCTGAACACCATCCACACACATGTACCTTCACACAGATAAGAGAAGATGGATCCCTTCTGTCACTGTCCCCCCAACCCAGTAACATAGCATTTATACTTCTTCAAACCTGCCAAGCTCTCCTTAATACAGTCCTCTGTGGACGCCCATGCCACACGGAGCTGCCCTGTCACTGGCATTTAATCATGACCCAGTACTGAGCCTCAACTTTGATTTTGGCTCATCTGTAGAACAAACTGACTACACCGCTTTGGTGCATTATTAATGGTGCCCAAAGAAGGCTATAAATTGCATATACTATAATTAATATTCTTTTATAACGCATTGTTTATAATGGAAGATGGCTGTTGCTTTTTTGCTCACCATAAACATACTGAATTTTGAAGAATCTTCTATCTAACCGATATACTATTTTGTAATACAATATTTTGATAATACAATTCTTTAATTATGCATACTGTGCATATATTTGGCATGGTTAGCTCATAGCTTTTACTTCAAAATGTGAAATGCATGTATGTGTCCCTCGATTCCTTCTCTCATGCTAGTACATTCAATTACATTGCAGTGCCTTGCCCTAGACATGACCTCAGGGTCATTTTGTCTTTTCCACATGTATGCTATAGTCAATATACAGAAAACTTCCTAGGTCCTACTATCAATTTCAATATCTGCACAAATAACTTAGCCTTGCCTTTCAGCAATATGTTCCCCTACGTCTCATCAAGGCTCTTAAATGGGTATCTCATTTTACCGTAAACATTTGTCTGTCTGCTAGATTCATGCATCATCCTGTTGTGAGATCATAAAATATTCAGAGTAGCCAATGGCATCTTCTGGTTTATCTTGTCTTGTGAGTGGTAGCAAAATACAATATATATCATCTTTTAAAGCAAACATTGTCATATTAGCACTATGGTAAATATACCGTAAAAGTCAGTAACATAACCATAGAACAAAAATGCATTTTATACATTAGACTCTAATATGGTAAATAGTTATATCAATGATCATTAACTAAAACTGAATAGTACTAACTTTACTAGTCTGTAGACAAGACTGCATTAATTGAGGTAAATTGAACAAGATTTCTGAAACCATAATGTTTCACATAAACAATGCAGCAGTGTGTTTTTGTGCCATGATATTTATGACTCCAATCAGTAGACTTTCCCTTGCCAATTCAAATATTAACAATGAATGTTTTATTAAATTGTATGTATAATTATTTATTATAAAAATATTTTATAAAATATATCATATGTTTTAAATTTAAGAACCTCTGTAAGGACATAACAATTTAAATTATATAGCACCAACAATTTATACAGCGCTTCTTTCAATACATATTTTTCAATGTGTATGACAAAACTGCAACTGACAGACTAAGACAAACTAATACATTAGGTAAAGAGGGCCCTGCTAGAAAGCTTACACTCTGTATCAAGGAGTACATGGTCTCGATATTTCTAGACTGATGAGATGACCCCAATAGAAAGTTTGTGACTAAAACTGGATTACTAAAACTGTAAGAATTAGAAAATTATCATTTCTATAGAATTATACTGCTTTGATTTGATATTTTCACTAATTCTAATTCAAAACTGTAGTTATGCTAATATATATATGTACTATGTACAATGTACAGTTGACATACTGTATAGTATATGGAGGTACTATGGCCTTTGTCTACCTTGGAAATGTCCCATGTTTATGTATTATATATATTCCCCATTTGGCAAATGTCTCCACCGGGAAGGAGATACAGCTTTTGACTACTTGCGGTCCAGGATTCCGGGAATCATGTGTAGAAGGAAGAACGTAGGGATTTGGATTACCTAAGAGAGGCACTTTGGACACGGCCAGACAGTCCCACATTTTTTCTGCTCACATAGCGTGTGGACAGGCATATCAAGCCACAGAGCTCATGCTGCAGCACCTGATCTGCTCGGTGTGCCAGATGGCAAATCTGGGCATGACTTGGCAGGTATTTATTTTAAAAAAGCTACGTCTACTGTTCATCCATTGTTTTCTCTTGTCTGGTCTCCATTATCCCTATTTTTGTGTTAGTAATACAGGACCTCCTTGAAAAGGAAGAACTTATCATACTACTATAAAATTATTTTCTATCTGTGTGCAATATTTAAAGTAAAAAAAACAAAGTACAAAAAGTAAAAAAGGAAGAGAAAACTTTACATATCCAGTGCTTCAAGAATTCAATTTAAAGCAAAGCTATCAAGTTTCACTGAGAAATTCCGCAAAACTAACAAATCATTCTATTCAAGTGCTTAAACACAATGCCCTAAGAGTACCTATCACATTAATAATTAACTTTGCTCTGAGTTAGCAAGTATTTTTGTAATCAGGAACCCTAAACAGAATCCACATATTTTATACGTTTTTTCTGTATTTTGCATTTTAGCTGTTTGACATGTCAAAAAAGTTAATAATTCTAAGACATATGTCAACAACGACAGTGGCAGATGTATTGATGATTGATTTAAGAAATACATAGTGAGAGTTATAGTGTTTTAACCTTTTTTTAAGGTTTATTAACTATGTTTCGCTCCATTAGCAAAATGCATAGTCAAAAAAATTTCATCACTCACTACTCAGTATAAATGCGTTCCAATGTCTTTTAGGACAAAGAGTCAAGTGTGACATTTCTGTAGAAAAAGAGTAGCTAAAAATGAGAGGGCACACTACATAAGGTAGGTTAGGTAAATATGTATTTACTCGATACAGTAAGTTGTGAAGGCATGAAATAGCACACCAATAGTGATTATAGCTAGATGTCATAAGCAGATCCGAGAAAAAATGGCAGCATGTTTGGGTGGTAGGGGTAAAGTCCTGAGTCTCAGACTTTCCTCTGTATGTCCCTAATTTTCAAGAGGAGGCAGAGTTCCTCTGGGTGACATATCATTGAGTTGCATTGAAGATTTGAAGGTTGAGGCTTCACCAGGGTGAGTTAGTGTGTGAGTGTGTGAGTATGTCAGTGTGTGTATCCAGGTATGTTAGTGTGTGTCTGAATAAAATAGTGTGTGTGTGTGTGGGGGGGGTTGTTAGTGTGTGTTTCTGTGAGTGTCTGTGTGTTATTATGAGTGTCTTTGTGTTAGGTCTAGGTGTGTGTGTGTTAGTGTGAATGCCCCTCCAGAGATCAGGATGCCCCTCTGGATCTACCCCTGCTAGATGTGTGTGAGCTCTTTTGGATACTTTGTGTGGGAACTATCGCTGGAAGGGTATCTTTGTACACATTATTTATTGTGTTGCACATAAAATTTATTCACTTATTATTTGGTTGCGCAGACACTTGTGTGGTTTTGATTGTATTTAATTTGGAACATTTTGGGGAGTTTGGTCCTGTGTCTTTGCAGCACCACCTCACCAGAAGGTGTAATATTTATAGTTAATTAGAATATTGCACTTCACTCTTTTGTATTTTGAGTAATTAGCAGTTTTTGTTAGCAAAAATTTTCACCTTATACTATGTTAACAGATCTTTTGCTTTTATATTTTATTTGAAATGGCGTTTTGTGTTTGTCACAGAGAGGAAGTAGGCCAGGAGTAGTGTGGTAGGAATGGGAGAGTGAGTGACTAGTTGAGGGAAGAGACAGGATCGGCAACAGAAGGCCACATATAATAAAGGTTAAGCCAGGTTGCCTGTATCGGTCCTCATGGAAGAACCAAGAGGAGGCTTTAGCTTCTCTAGTTTAATGTACTACTTCCCAAAAGCATGGCATGGTGAGGATGTCCGTAGGCACTTTTCCCACTGGCCTGCCTAATTCAAGTGCGGCATCAAAATGCTGAGTTAGTGTTCACTCCCAGCCCATGGACTTATATATATATATATATATATATATATATATATATATATAGCATTAGGAATCAAACAGGATGCACATCCAACAAGAGAAAATAACATTTTGCAGGTGGGACATTGGGTTAGTCATTGGTTAGTCATTACAAACATAATTCGCAATGTACTTTTAATGTCCGGATACCAAAAAGACTGGGATTATAAAAGGCTTGAAATGCTAATGCATCACAATAACTATGCATCTGTTTAAAAGTACAACTTTAATTCCATTACAATAGCCTGCCAGAAGACACAGCGAACTCTCTAGTAACTATAAGAGAATCATCTATTGAGTAATTGTTGAGTGATATCATGTATGTATGTGTGTATGTCTAAACTGAATTACAAGACAGATTCCTGTGTTTTGATTCAACTTGCTCGACAGGTAATTGAGCAGATTTCATCATCAGGTTTCAATTATTGAACCCTTGGGTATTTATTATCTGTGTTCTGATTGGATAAAAGCTGCTAGAATCCCACCTGCTCATTTCAAGTGTAAGTCTATTTCATCTACCAGTATCATTATCTGTAGCATGCAGATCTGTAAACGCATGCAGAGCATTATATATATATATATATATATATATATATATATATATATATATATATATATATATATATAATGGAGCTATACCGCAATGTATATGTGTATATATAGATATACTGTATATAATTTATGACATATCTATGCTTGATTTAACAAGCGCATTTTTACATTATGATTTTTTTGTGGGGAGATAGTTAACAGCACTAAGATTTCTAATTCTGCTTTTAGTAAGAAAGGTGTTAAATTCTGCAGGGTATATGGAACAGCCCCATTACCTGTAGACTACATGTATATTTTTAATGGATGTTTATTGGTGCACGTTACACGTACGACTAATATATAATATACATATTTCTGTTTATTACATAAACATTATAGCTGGCAGAAATACTTTATCCATGCAATGTAAGCATGATCTGGGCAGGGTTCCCAGTAGCTGAACTGAGTTAACCAAAGTCTAATATAATGGCAGCTGCAAGAACGCACAGCAGTTGAGGCAGTGCAGACACAGCTGTCGTTTAGCTACCGTGCCGCGCTCTTTGAATAATTACGGTAGGAGGGTTGTGTCAGATCAGGTCCTCTTGCCACTGGGGTTTAAAGTTTCAACAGATCTGGAAACACAATGATTTGGATGAAGCGGCAGAGTGAAAGAGCCCGGTCACCTTATCAGACTTAACTGCCCGGAGCTCACGGAGCCTCTGTCATCCTCACAGCAGGCACCTCTGAGTGTGTGTTCTGCAATATTTCTGTGCCGGAGGGGAACATACATGGGTGTAGAGAGAACAATCGCTTTGGAGTTTTGTTGCTCTTCTTCAATTGCAACTTAATTGCACAGGAAAAGCGCACACCCTGTTGTAACTTGTTGCCACTCGGGAATCAATGGATTATCTGTTTGATTCTATACGTCTGTAGAGCATACATGGAATGATCGCTTAGGGATCACACAAGAGTTCAAGGATCCAGACATCAGACGTTTCCTAGAGTCTCGGAGTGCCAACTGTGTGTAAGGATGGCTGCTTCTTCAATAGATCTGCGAGACATAGAAATAAAGTTAGGACGCAAGGTGCCTGAGAGCCTGGTGAAGTCCCTCAAGGAGGATCACTGTGACTTGATGGATGGCAGAGATGGGATCTCTGCTGAAACTTCTGCTGCTAGCCTCCAGGCCACCTCAGTGGAAAGGCTGGAGAATAAGATACAGCTTCTCAAAAGAGATATGGTAAGTAAGAGCAGGAGTGGCAGCTTTGCGTCACACACTGGCATCTGTGGGTGGATTAGAATGGAATTCATTATATTCCACCGTATGGATTGGTTGATATCTTAACGTAAAGTCCTATATCTGAAGTTTTATGAACAATAAACTGGTAGCAAATGGTTAATGTCTATAAATTTGCTTTCTTGTCAGTCTAAAGTGATTTACAAAAACTCATCTCTTCATCCTTGGTAACAGGTGTGACCTTCTGCTGTTTCAAGCTTTTATGATATGCCAAGTAACTTGCAACTAACCTTTCAGATGAAAGTGTGTAGATTTTGTTAAAATGAATCTAGGGTGTTAGCAATGAGCGTTTACCTGAGGTGGTGATGGATAAGGACATCTGTCCTCCGGCAGATGTTATAGATGTGTATGTATGATACAGGGAGGCAAGGGATAGACATTAGGCTACCTTGATCAAAGAATTACAGACCAAGCAAGGATTGAAGTCTTACAGCAGGTAGAAAAAAAGGCAGAATAGATAGGCCAGGTGGTTCTTATCTGCCATCAGGTTTAATGTTTATATGTTACTAATGCTGTGAAAACGAATATTCAAAATGTTTAATTATTTCAGAATATTTTTTTCAACAATTACTTTTATAAACAGTGATTTCTTCTAATCTCTGGTGGCGCATAGGTTAATTTATTTTAAAACATGCTTCTGCCAAATCAAATAGGAAATAAATTCTCTTTGCCCATTGTTAAATTAAGAAGGATAGGCAACAACTGGTATTGTGGTGGACATTTACCATTCATTGTACCTTGCTAGATGTGTCAGTTTATGCTTTTCTTTTAAAATCTTAGTGCAAAAAAACAGTGCTTGCTTTTGTGTCAGATGACAAGTGTTCCGGGCAAATTAAAAATAAGGCAAAATTTTACCTGATTAAAGAATAATTTCCGAGAAAGTTTTGGGCATTCAATATTGCTATAAATGACATTTCTAATGTGGTTTATAGCATACACTATAAAAAAAAGTAGTCATAAAAATTTAAAATTGTGCAAAGTAAGTGAACAGAACATTTATTGAAAGCTGTATGTGTTATACAAAAAGTGAAGTCATTCTCCTGAATCTTTTCTCTCTTGATCCCATCAGTAATTGTAGTAGCACAGTTAGGTCCCTTTAGTAGCTCTCAGGGCACATTAAAGGTACACTCAGTAATCAGATGCATGAATGAAAGTGCAAGCCAACATGGTTGGTAAAAAAAAGTCCATGGTGACAATCATGCATTTCATACTTGGTGGTACATCACGGCCCCCCTGTAGTGCTTGTAGACTGCAGTCATACCTCCTCTAAGCAGAAGTGTGGCACATTTTAACAGTACAGAGACTTACATTAAAGTGGAAAGCAATGATTGTTGTGTTAAATGCTTTGGCTTCTTCTGGGATAGAGGAGAACCTTACAAACCAGTCTGCAGCTTCTCTAACAAGATTTGTTCCATCAGGAAGTGGTTGGCCCATAGAGCAGACAGGCTGAAGGAGACATACAGAGGCATTTTGGACAATACTATGCTTCCAACTTTCTGGAAACATTTTGGGGAAGGCCCTTTTCTATTCCAGCATAAGCAATGTCCATAAATGGTTGGATGAGATTGGTGTGGAAGGTCTTGACTGGTGCACAGTCCTGGTAAGCCCTGACCTCAACCTCATCCCAATACCTTTGGGATGAACTGGAACAGAGTGTGCGAGGCAGGCCTTCCTATCCAATATTAGTGCCTGACCTCAAAAATGCTCTACTGGATGAATGGGCAAAAATTCCCACAGAAACACTACAAAATCTTGTGGTAACCCTTCCTGGAAGTGTGGAACCTGTTATACCCGCAAAGGGGGACTAACTACATATTAATGTGCATATATTTAGAATGTGATGTTATAAAAGTCCCTGTTGGTGTAATGTGTCCCAATACTTTTGTCCATATATTGTGTGTATACTGTATATATAGGGAGAGGCAGAAAGAGAGCGATCAGGCAGGGTAATTATCTTCCAACAAACATGGCAAAATGTCAAAGCTGAATTAACAAATATATTTTAATAAGACACACCCAAGGATGCTGAATTAGGTGTGGTAGTGCCAACAGGCAGAATTATGTAAGACAACTACCGTATTTTTCGCTCCATAAGACGCAGTTTTTTTCCTCCCAAAGTAGGATGAAAAATCAGCCGCGTCTTATGGAGCGAAGATGCAGGCAGGGAGGGGGGGGGGCAACAATATACCGTATTGGCTCGAATATAGGCCGCACTTTTTTCCCCCACTTTAAGACTTTAAAGTGGGGGTGCGGCCTATATTCGGGGTCTAGCGCCCGACGCCCGGGACATGCAGTCCCGGGCGCCGGGCAGGCAGCGGGGTTAGGATACAGATCCCCCGCAGCGGTGCAGGGGACCTGCATCCTACTCCCCGATACGCTCAGACAGCCTCCCCTGCCAGCACTTCCCACGGGGGGGGGTGCCGGCACGGGAGGTTGTCTAAGCGCATCGTGCGGATGCGTTTTACCTCTGCACCCCCCGCGGACTTACCGGAGCAGACTCCCGGGTGTCTTGCGGGGTCGGCGGGGGACGTCTACGCAATACAACTTCCGGTGCCGGATGTGCCGCACCGGAAGTTGTATTGCGTAGATGTCCCCCGCCGGCCCCGCAAGACACCCGGGAGTCTGCTCCGGTAAGTTGGGGAGGGGGGGGCAGAGGGGGACAGTGGCAGCGTATCTCGGGGAGGGAGGACAGTGGTAGCATATCTCGGGGAGGGAGGACAGTGGCAGCGTATCTCGGGGAGGGAGGACAGTGGCAGCGTATCTCGGGGAGGGAGGACAGTGGCAGCGTATCTCGGGGAGGGAGGACAGTGGTAGCATATCTCGGGGGGCGGGGGGGGCAGAGTGGCAGTATGTTTTTTGGTGCTTTTTTAAAGAAAAAAACTTTTTCTTTAAAAAAGCACCAAACTTTTAGGGTGCGGCCTATATACGGGGGCGGCCTATATCCGAGCCAATACGGTACTCACCAAAAGTGTCCCGGACAGTCTCTGTCTCGCTTCGCCGTCCAGGGGAGGTCTTCATCTGGAGACCGCCGCCTCTGTCGCCGCCTCTCCTCTTCTCTGGTCCGTTGCGACGGCTAAGGGCGGACTGGATGGAGAGGACGGGGGGATTTGACGCAAGCGCCGTGTCACGTATGGCGCCGGCGCATGCGCAGTACGGCGCTTGTAGTCCAACTACACTTCCCATCATGTCTGACCAGCTTTTTTCTGTGCAGGCATGACGGGAGGATGATGTCCTTTTTTTATAGCCCATTTTTTAGCTCAAAATATTTTTTCCTTTTTTTTCTCCTCTAAAATCTAGGTGCGTCTTATCAGCAGGTGCGTCTTATAGAGCGAAAAATACGGTAATCATATCCAAGTCATGATATTTTTTAGTCTCTTATTATGTGTAACATCATATTGCAAAAACAAATTATTTCTTATATTATGTTTGTAAAACAAGTCATTTGTACCCTAATAACCCCTTCTAAAAACAGGTTAAATGTAAGGTTTCTTTCAATGCAAGATACAGCCAGTCCTGACTACTATTCTCATTTGTCCTCTGACCACATAGTACCCTTTAAAGCAGGACTTACTGTTAAGTTATTATATGCCTTATTTTTGTTATTTCATCTCTTGTCAGGGTGTACTACAGGTCTACAGTACACCAGTGTCCTAAACTTTTAAGTGATCCATGGTATATAATTCATTGGATACCTACAGATGGTTTGTGAGTTCATTGAGAAACACAACATCAGTAGAGTAGTACTGTTGGTAAGATTCCATTTTTCCATAATAGAATAACACTTGGCCTGCATTTCTTTGTGCTAATGAAAGAGCCATCTATAATAATAAGATATGTAAAAATGGAGGATCTAATGTAGAACCACCTTAGCAGTATCCACTAACATTGATAATTCTTCCATCTAGGACCACAACCACATTTATCCCCTTATGAAGTCGAAACAATATTTACACTAGAATGTCTCATAGGACTATATTAATACGCATTGCATCATTATTCTGTGCATCGCTATAATTATTAATGTTGACAGTATACAAGAATTAGGTGTTTCATTCCTTAAAGTCATCTTAAATGTAAAAATAATTAGAATATGCATATTTGAAACTAAAACGGTCATTTTATGCTTAAAGAAGATACTGTTTGTGTAAGATAACTCATATTTAATATTTATCATAGAGTTCATAACTTGAATAACCTTATTATGTTTTGTTTTTCTTAATTGCTTTGCTAATTACTTGTATCACTTAAACAATGTTTATAAAGCAAATGTAGGCGTTACATTTGATGGTTTTAATGTCTGTTCCTCATGTCACAGCATCATACAGTTAATGTTAATGGATGATTACATTATAAAGTAATTCTAATGTCTCAAAGCATTAGACATAAAGGTACCTCCCAACTGGTCCATGCTCCCCATTGCGTACAAAGGCAGATAGTGGGACAACTACCCGAAATTGTGTGAGCATTTAATGTGTATTAAAATGAGGATAATTTTTTTTATACTATAAGGAAATAAAGCTAAGTGTCTTACTGTGCAGGAAGATATTAAAGGCTGAAATTTAAATAATCAGTAGTTCTAGGCAGAGACTCTTACGTACGTACTAATCTAAAATGTATGGAAAATGAGAGATCTTGATTCCTCAGGTACCTATTTTAATAATATTATTTTGATGCCTGTCTGCCAAAATCATATTGAGTCTCCAGAGTGGTCTGGAACAGCCTGGCATACAATTTAGTATCGGAGACATGGTGCTGTCTGGTGTTACATCTGTGGGCTGCCAGATCATTGTTCAATAATTGTATCTATCGTATTCAGGCTTGGACTGGCCATCAAGCGATACTTCATAAAACTGTATATTGATCGTAAATGATAATATCTCTAACGAAATATATTTAATTTGAATCTCTCGTAACATTTTCATTAATGGCAACATGCAAGGTAGAATTGTTATCAATTAATTCTAAGCATTTATACTTAATGGCAAGGAAGGCTGGCAAATGTGAGCATGATGAACAGACTCTAGTGACCCTGTAATAAATGGGGAGTTGGAGTGACTAGAATGCAAATATCTCCATGTTTGCTATCCTGAATGATTAAATAAAAATAATGGAATGTCTAACTTAACATCACTCTATACACTTCTCTGCTTTTTCCGGAAATTAGGTACATGTCACAGTGTCAGCACCATGTAGGATTGACGTTCCATTTACAATATAAATCTCCATTTGAAAGGAAATCACTCACACCTGAAAACAATTGCCTGATCCTAACCAAGAAAAACAAAATTTAGCATCCTATCTTTAATTTTGTCCTAAACCCTTCTAAATTTGTATTAATTACTTTAGGCCTTCCACTTTTAAAAACCATCTTCTCAACCCTTACTCCCATGCAGTTGCCTGTAATTACATGTTTAATTTACTACTTTTATTACTACTTTTGTTTTATTTTTCTATTTTGCTATTTCATTCACTGCCCTACAGGTATATCCTGGTATTATTATTTGATTTAGTAAAAATTCTCATTACAAAATATGAGCAAGATGGATAATTGCAGCTTTGTTGTGGTTGTTCTGTGAGTCTAGATCATTTACATGTGATGCATTAAGGTTGGGCTTTGTTTTGCCATAACAATAATTTTCATGCTTGCAACAAAAATCCAATGTTTTCCTTTTGGATTAATAGATTTTTTGCGATCTGTGGTAGCATTTTACTGAACAAGCGTGATATATTTTAGGTCATTATGTAGAGTTTCATAATAAGAAACGTTTGTTTCATCAAAAGCATAACATATGAACAATAGCCTTTTGGTAGTTGTTGAGTGCTTTTATTACTTTGTTGGTTAATGAGCCCCTTGTCATGTTCCACCACTGCTCACATTAGAAGATCAAACAAAAACTCATTCATTTTGGACAAATCCTGTTAACTATCTATTGTACTTTTTATATCCTTTAGTTATTATCCTATAGTTGTAAGGAATATGTATCTAATATATGTCACAAAAGGCCACATCAATATAAACTGTATAATTTATTACTATATTTCAAGCTCAACTACCCATGATCCTCAACTATTTGAATAACTAGTTAGTGTGGCCCGGAAGCCTTTTGTAGATCAGAAAACAGGTTATGACATAATCACATAAGTATTTATGCAGCAAATGGTGTCAAACATCCTTTTTGAAAGACACATATTGTCACAAAAACAGCAAAGGATCAGTGTAAAGAATCTGCTAATCAAACTGTATGCTGGACGTGTAGATTCCAGTCCATTGAGGATCTGCAATGCAGGTTTCCACGCCACTTCTCCACATGACCCAAGTTCTATCTCATTCCACGTCCTAATAAGGTTTAGTATGACCGTTGTTTTCTTGTGTATCCATATATTGTATATTTTCATTCACTCCTATTGTAATGTCACAACAGAATCTGCTGCCGCCCTATAAAATATAATGTAATACACAATCATCCCTCCATTTTTGGAAATCCGCAAATAGAACAGTTCTATTTGGAATATTAATTGTGGAAAAAATAGAAAAGATTTTATACAACAAAATGCAAACAAGTATTATATTTAGGAGAATGACGTGAATAATCCTATTTAATTCAACCCATAGTGCAGAAAGGTTTAGATTTCTTTGAATCAAGAAGTGCTGTTGTGTCAAATTTCTTGAGGAACAAGTCTAATAAACAGATTAGATCGAGACATAACTCTAATCTGTGAAAGCTAAGAGCTTTATAAACAAAGTCTGAGATGTGTTGGTGCTAACCACAAGTTTGAAAAAACAAGCACAAAACCAGACCTGCAATTTCTATGCATAACTTATTTCCGAAAGAGGGAGAATATTGTCTGACATTTAAATCATGCCGTTCCATTGAAAATACGCATTTTTCTTATCAGGTGTTTAAAAATAGCATGCGTAATTTAGTAAAATGTCTAGCTAAAGTACATTAAACAGCCTGTAGAAAAAGTACTTTGTTAGCAGCAGAACATCAGTCTAGAAGAACCTATACAAATGAAATCAAGCATTGGATGCCGTAAAAGGTTGAGTCACATGTTTATTAGCATGAATTATTTTTGTCAATTTTATTGTTATGTTTACTTCCGAAATAGAGGCATTGTATATGCAGACATATATACTCTTTTTATAAATCACATTTTATATAATAAATATTGTTAAAGGTTTTAAAAAAACAATCAGAAAAGTGAACATTGCAGGCTAATGTAGGTCGGTTGTCTGCCAAGCTGTTGGTGGCAAGGTATGCTTTAGGTCAGTGGCTCTCAACCCGTGTATCCTCAGGACCCGCATTTGTCTTTGGTCATTAAGTTGCGACCCAAAAATAACCTCAGAAAAGATGAAGGAGGTTGTCCGTGGGCTGCAGCAGTAAGAGGGGAGGAGCAATCATAGAAAAACTTTATTCACCTCCCACTAGGAGCAGACAGCGACCGCAAATCAAGCAACTTGCTTTGCAGTCGGGGAGTAATACTAAAGAACATGCCGGACCAGAGGCTGCCTGATGGCCCTAATTGTTGCGGCCGCGGTCCTGACAGCCTGCTGCTCGCAGATTGCCGCTAGAATGTGTAAGGCAGCCCCAGGAAAGTGAAATTTTCCCAGTATGCCTCCAGTCCAGCGACCCACTGAAGACAGGGTCGCGACCCACTTTTGGGTCACGACCCATGAGTTGAGAACCACTGCTTTGGGTAACATATACAAATCTACCAATATAATTTGCTACTGCAGCAGCAAATACGGTATATACACAAAAATATCTCTGCATTCTATGCTGTTGAACGGACTGCACATTCATCTGCTTGCACCAGGGGAGGGCTGTTAAGCAATTGTTCCCTGGGCTGCTCTAATTTAAAATATTGGGCCACTACTACACATACACAGACACTATGGTCTCTACTGTAATACAGGCTTTAGCCAGTATTGACACCTTCGCCGGATAATAAATGCTTGTGTTTTTTATGCTTCTGTATTACTGTGGCACCCCACAAATCTCCCCGCACCTTTGAAATATACAAAGCACATATTGCATTGTGGTGCCTTGTGGTCTGCTATAGATATGAGTGCAACCAATTTGTCTGCATGCCTGTACTTTACAGATTTCAAGGCCACTTTGCAAAATATTATTATTTTTTCTTCACATTAGCAACAACATATCACATATCTTTATGGGCAGATTTATAGTAATATTTTCATTCAGATTTTAAAAGGACACTCCAGCCATCATATGTACTTAATATCTGTCCCTTTAAAGGTGACAACATGATATAATGTCCTGACATTCTATATCAATACATCTCCAGGTAGATATTCCTACCTCCAGCCCTTCCTCTAACCATTCTCCTTACAGAAGGTGTCACACTTCGAGCACATGAAATCTTGGGGATATGCCAAATAGATATAGGTTAAAAGCAACTAATATTGCCTCCTTGTGGGACATTTAAGCTGTGCTTTGTTATACAAAGTAATTTCCCTGCTTTCTTATTCAATGTGTTGCAAAGTGTTAGGGTAAGAACAAGATCCTGCTTCTAATCTAACTTCTGCCCATCTCCAGCCACACTTCTCAGCAACAGTATCCTGATTTAGGAACTTGAAATGCTGGGTATGCATACGTATGCATACGTCTGCTCGCAACCTTATTCCATTGTACTGATAAGGTACTTGTTTTCATAGATTGTAACTAAATAGAAAAAAACTTGACATTCGGTTGTTAAATAATAAATTGGGAATGAAGCCAGTAAGATCTATCCTGATATACCTCTGTGAGCCTTATTTTCAAACACCTTTTGTACAAATCTCATAGCTTTGCAGGTTTATTGGTACATGAAGTGAATAGTTAAATAATATATCATACAAAAAAAATTCTGTTTAAAATATGGTTTTTACTGGTTATGTTTGTGTGTTAAATTAAAGCACGAATTTAATAGTGTGCTATATGATTTTATCAACATTTGTAAATGGTCTGAACAATATAGAATGTTGACTGACCTTCCCTCTGACCCAGAGTAGCCAGAATGCCCCTTAGTGCCACTTTCATTAGCCTTCAAAGGGTTGCAAATAAATGGGGAAACATGCAAACCTGACACTGCAGTAACTAATAAATATCTTATTCTGATGTAATTTTTTTCTGCAATGGTTTGCCACCCCAAAATGTTCACTCCAGATGCCACTGAAAATGCATGCTTCACTAATGTCTGAAAAATATATCTCCAATCAACTTTTTGCTGATATTCCCATCATTCGTTAACCTGACAAGCCCATGGAGTTGAATTCCTAGTCTGTTTCCTGCATTCTCCGACAGGATTACTCAACAGCCTGGATCCTGCTGAGTTCATTATTATGACTATGCTGGGCTGTTGCCAGAGAAAGCCAATGGAGGCTCAAGTTGCCCCTTTATTGTCCCTTAATATTTTATTGTTTCCTTAATACTTTAATACTTACTGTGGCCAGTGGTTAAAAGCACCAGTTCAGTGTCAGGAAAGCGCTCCCATGAAAATCAAAGGGAGCACCTGCAATGCATGCACATGGGGTCTAACTAGACCCTGTCCATAGCATCCAGCAAGCCAGTGCTGGAGCTGACTGGTGGTTAGTATATAATGTGCTTGCTTGGAGAAGTGTTCAGCTGGACACATCTCTTGCATGACAAATTGCTGGGGGAAGGGCAATTGCACATGGGGAGATCATGCATAGTTTCCCAATGATTTTGCAAGGGGTAACCTTTGAAGGGACCTGTCAGCTATTAAGTACTGGAGTGTCCTTTTAAAATCTCAGTGAAAATATTACTATCAATCTGCCTATAAAAATACACAATATGTTGTTGCTAATATAAACAAAAAATAATAATAATAGAAAACATTGCTTTGAATTATTCTAGCTGTTGAGTGAGGCATTATATGTGTATAACCCAAATAATATTTGAAACAAACACACATTCAGTCGGTTCCTCAAAAATCTGGTCTGTGAAACATTGTCTCGTACCCACTTTGTGTTTAGTAGCTCTGTGTAACTGCACAGTCAGTATGGCTCGAGGACATTGGCTTGTAGGAGGAATGAATAATGCCAGAGGAATTCAAAAATCGCTGCTCTGAAGATCTTATCTAAACTATCCAGAACATTGGAGCATGGATACTTTTATTTATACAAATGCTATTTATTATTCCAAATTAAAAACCTGTTTTAAAAAGGAGTATGCTGCTCCTTAAATGGATAAAACAAATAAGCAGCATTTGTCCTGAAAACACATAAACATAGAGAAATTCTGACCAATGTCTTATTAAAGATAGCCTTACTTATAATATACATATGTATGTATCCAGGTGTAAATGTGTGTGTATCCTTATGTACAGTATATATTATATATGTATATATATATATATATATATATATATATATATATATATATATACACAGTTGTGTGAAATAGAACCTACACCCTATTTGAAATCTATGGTTTTACATATTAGAACATAATGCCAATCATCTCTTCTTTAGCAGGTTAACTAAAAATTAGGTAAATACAATGAACAACAACACATGACATGAAACGCAATGTCATGATTTATTTACAAAAACAAAAATAAAGCCAAAATGGAAAAGCCATTTCTGTTACTGTTTCCATAGGAGCTCACTAAAGCCATTTGTAAAAAGTACACCCTTACTGTTTCCATAGGAATTAATATATCATCAGCAAGTGTGACCGCCTCTATAAAAGCCAACGCTTTTAGCAGTTTGCTGGTCTGTAGCATTCAGTTGGGTGTTAAAACAATGCCTAATAGGAAAGACATCAGCAATGATCTTAGAGAAGCAATTGGGGGGGGTAAGGCATTTCCAAACAATTTAAATAAATAATTCTACAGTGAGAAAGATTATTCAAAAGTTGAAAACATTCAAGTTGACAATCCTTCCAACAGTTACATCTCAGACTCTACAGGCCTCAGTTAGCATGTTCCATGTTGAAGTTCATGACAGTTCGATTAGAAAAAGACTGAACAAGTACGATTTGTTTGGAAGGGTTGCCAGGGGAAAGCCTCTTCTCTCTAAAAAAGAACATGGCGGCATGGCTTAGGTTTGCAAAGTTGCATCTGATCAAACCACAAGACTTCTGAAACAATGTCCTTTGGACAGACAAGTCCAAGGTTTGACCATAATGCACAGTGCTACGTTTGGCGAAAGCCAAACACAACATATGAGCACAAACTCCTCATACCAGATGTCAAGCACAATGGTGGAGGGGTATAATTTGGGCTTATTTTGCAGCCACAGGACCAGGGAACCTTGCAGTCATTGAGTTGACCATGAACCCCTCTGTATACCAAAGTATTCTGTGTGACAGCTAAAGATTGGCCGAAATTGGGTCGTGCAACAAGACAAGGATTCCAAGCAAACCATCAAATCTACAACAGAGGTTATTGCTGCTAAAGGTGGTTCTACAAGCTATTGAATCATAAGGTGTACTTAGTTTTTCAACATTCTCCATTTTTACTTTATTTTTGTTGAATATATTATGACATTGTGTAATATGTCATGTGGTGTTCTTCATTTGAGATTATATTTACTTACATTTTAAACCTGATAAGGAACAGATGATATTTTATGTTATGTATAAAATTATATGATATGTTATTATGTCCTGATGTGTAAAACCATAGAATTCAAAGAGGGTGTACTTTATTTTTCACATGACTGTATATACATCCACATACACACCTGCATACATACAGTACATATGTATTTTACTAGTAAGAATATCTACAATAAGACATTGGTCAGACTTTTATGCAGTGAAAGTAAAGGAGGGATATTCCACGTTCACTGCCTATACCACACACACAGAGGCCTTGCCATGTGACAGTGGTTGTAGCTCAGTTAGTGGTCAGATGTGACTAGGAGGCAAAAAGGTCTCTTGGGTGGTGTGCTATAAATACCATATAACTGTATATTTGTGGAATAAAATATAAAGTAAACCATTCTGAGGAAATGTTTATGGCGTTGTGTGTCATGTTAACCTCATGTGAATTGCAGTTTCCAAAATAAACGTATGTTTTTTTGTATTTTAAGGCTTAAAGAAATAATGTTTTGAAATTTTTACAAAGAAAGATACATTTGCATTTAGATGTTATAGCAATGTGGGCCCATGTTAAACTTTATTGGCAATGTCCATCACATTGAACATTTTGAATGCTTATATTAAAACTCGGCCTTTGCTTTGAGAAAGTATAGTAAATAAGCATCTAACATTTCAATCCTTATACCTTCAGGGTTTGACAGGGAAAACAGTTGTGTTTGAAGGCATTTACAATTCAATTTAAAATAGTTTTCAGTAAATTTTTGTTTACATTTTAACTAATAGCACAAAATGACATCTGAATTTGTTGGTCTTGTAAGGTAGTAATTAAAGATTAAGCTAAGATATCCATATTATTTATTATCCTATTTACATTGTGGCAGAGGACTGGAAGGGTCCTAGAAAAACCTCTCTAATCTAAATTTTTCACTTTTTCCCCAGATTTACTTGCGGGCTACTGATGTAAAACTGATGAGGCAGCTACTCATAATCAATGAGAGTATTGAATCCATCAAGTGGATGATGGAGGAGAAGGAGATCATAACAAGCCAAGGAAGCAGTCTTAGTGGAAGCCTTTGCAGCTTGCTAGAGAGTCGGGACACTTCATTGCAAGGAAGTTGCAACAGTTTACATGACTACAGTGACGGCATGGATGAAATATCAGTAGGGAGTTACCTAGACACTCTAGCAGACATTGTTCCAGGACATTGTACACCATCAGATTTCGATGAGTATAGTGAGACACAAGATGACTCTGTAGAACGTCAACCTCTATGCAACGATTCCAGCAATCATTTTGAGGAATATTATTGTTTCAGATAAAATTCCACAGTAAAGAGCCATGCATATTTTTATGGTTGTATTAGTTTTTACTAAATGCATAAAGTATACATAGTAATATGTATCAATGGCCCATTGCAGTTTACTAAAGTCCATTTAAAGCATATGCTACAGTTCCTATTTTTAAAAAAAATGAGTGTATTTTCATGATTTCCCATAATTAAAGTAGTAAAATGGCTAATTAGTTTAATTTTCCTGGTTGTAACTGATATATTTTCCACATTATGTTTTTCTATTTATTTTTGTAATTATGATATTTGAGAATATAATTGAAGATCTACTTTTTACATGATCTTTTTATAATAAAATAATATTAATAATTAAAGGATCAACATTCTGTATAAGAGATTTTTTGTTTCCAAATACCATGGTGACCTTTTTAAATTTCAAATACTTAGCAAACCTTTCATATTACTGTACCAATTTCCATCACATTCTCATTGAATGGACTAAAACATTTAAATTGTTATTATTCCCGAAACCTTCTATATGTAAGGCCAATAGTTGACCAGGTTGTGTAGTTGTGTAATTTGAAAATGTATCTTTGTGTAATTAAATCTATATTTTACAAAAGATTACCAATGTTATTTTTTCAGGTTTTTGTTCAGTTACACATATTGTTTTAAAAAATGCATTGTCTAATTTGGAAGTTGTTCAAATTTAAAAATGTTTACAGTTTCCTTTGTAATTTCCTTTTTAAAATAATAATAAATAATAAATCTGTTTAAGGCTAGGTTTCCACTTGGGTTTTTGTCCTGCGTTTTTTTCTTGATGAAAAACGCCAGAAAAAACGCCAAGAAAACTGCCACTGCATTTACCTGCGTTTTGGCGTTTTTTCTGGAGTTTTTTCTGGCGTTTTAGCCTTTCTGTGGAAATTGCTTTTTTGACCTTAGGCAGTTTTTCCAGCCTTTACACGTTAGAATTGTCACCCAGCTAAAAGGGATTAGGATAAATGGCAAGTATCTGCCCCCTCCTGATGTCATGTCCTTGGTAGAGTTCTACTTAAACACGCCCCGGCGGACCCTTTAGTCTCTTTTCTGTGGTTATTAAGGCATGCTTTATACTGAATGTCTCCTCCTCTAGGAAGATTGGCCCCAAATGATGGTGCAAATTGTTTGCTGTTGCTTTTGGCAGGCAGGATCCAGTTGGGTATGTTTGTTTGTAATGGCATGTTTGTTCCAAATGGTGTAAAATTCAATATGAACTTTGTTTTGTGTGAAACTGTTTGTTTCCAGCCTATTTCTCGTAGGACACACAGATACTGGGTCCATCCTCTGCATTGTAACTGTGGAGAAAAACGCCATAAAAAACGCCAAGGCAATAAACCCACATGGCTTTTTCATGGCGTTTTTTCTCTCCCATAGACTTCTATTGGAGAAAAACGCCAAGATTTCCTTGCAAAAAACGCCAGAGTATCAACATGCTGCGATTTTGAAAAACTGCCACAGAGCCCAAAAAAGCAGAAAAACGCCAAAGAGGACTGAAAAAACACCAAACAGAAAAACGCCAAGTGGATATGGCATTGTGCGATTTCCTATTGAAGAACAGCTAACATCTGGCTGCAGCGTTTTTTCACAAAAAAAACGCCGTGTGACTGAACTGGCGTTTTTATGGGCGTTTTTAGAAAAAAAAACCCAAGTGCAAACCTAGCCTAATACAGATATTGTTCCACATTATCAAATATATTGTGCAATATTTAGTTTGTGTTGCTTTCAAACAACAAATTTTGAGAACCACAAGTGGTTTTACTGAATATTTGCCATCACAAACAAGAGAAATGTGGTATGTGACCAGGGCCGGCACAAGGCAAAATGCCGCCTGGGGCGAATTTTAAAATGCCGCCCCCCCCTTATCTACCCTTCCTCTCCCTCCGTCCCTGCCGCCCGCCCCCATTATCTACCCTTCCTCTCCCTCCGTGCCCCCCCCCTTGTACTTACCTTTCAGCAGTCCTGCGGCGAGTCTCCCTGTTCGGTCTCGGTGCCGGCTTGTAATGCTGAGCGCCGGAAATCTTCCGGCACTTAGCATTACAAGCCGGCACCGAGACCGAACAGGAAGACTCGCGGCAGAGGAGAGAGAGAGGGGCGCCGAGCGGGTACTGACAGCTTGGTAAGCGAAAACCACTCGGCGCCCTTTTCTCTCTTTCGCTTTTTTGAAAAAAAAAAAAGGGCTTGGGGCGGCAAAGTCCCGCCCCTTCAAAAGTGCCGCCTGGGTTGCCCCACTTGGCTCCATTGTCGGGCCTGTATGTGACAGACTGCAGTAGCAGACAAATTTTGTCATTTCATTTTTGGTCCATTTGTCATTTTGCCCTTTCAGCTCAGATGAAGATCGGAGGGTATTTTACATTCACAAAAGAAATTTGTTGTCACTCACCCTCATTCCCTCTCTCATGCTGACATTAACTCTCTCCCATGCTCTTTTTGAATGTCTCCCTACATTCTCCGCCGACCATTTTCATGTGGGTCTGCAGCTCCGCTTCTTCTCTTGCATCTTTTTGTTCTTCTGTCTTATTTCTACATCTGCTGTTCCTTGTGTTTTCTTTCTTTGTACACTTCTCCATGGACATGGCCTCCCAGTGAATATCCGGAAGTGGGGAGAAGCTGTCCCCGTGGTTTGAGGTGCAGAAATGCTTCTCTTTCTCAGCAAATCTGTGCAATTCAGAGAGAGTGAATGAGAGTGTAACAGAACGTGAATGAGAGTGTGAGAGCATGAGTGAGAGTAAAAGAAACAACAAAATCCAAACAAAAAATCTGAGCTGCTTCATTTTCGTTTGTTTAGTTGGGGTCCCTCCTTGTTTAGATTTGTACGAACTGATGAAATTGGCAAATTTCATTAAAATTTAAATATGTAAAAATCAGAATGCACAAGTCTAGCACAGCGGGGAGTCTTTTTGTGTGTTTAGCGACAGATCCACCCATTCTTACCATGGTTCTGCCTGCTCCTTGCTCCATTTTGGGGGTTAGGCAATACTTCTAAGCCCATTGACTCACATATACTGTACATGCAACAATGACCACAATGTACATTTGTTACTTAGAAATATTTTATTTTTCGAAAATTGAATGAATTAATCTGCCAGACAACTCAGAAATGCTAGTTTTGCTATGGTTTACTACAAGGCACAGCTTCCTTTTGGACAAATAGTTCCAAAAAAGGTGATAGTTTATCAACCCATAAAAGAAGGGTAATTGTTAGACAAATGGTCCCAGTGTTAAATATTAGCATTAAGCATGACTACATAACAGGGGATGGCTAACAAAGGACACAGGGGAGGTAATTGCCCCTTGGGCTGCTCTGCTTTGGTAATTGTGAAATACTGTCTGCGCTTCTCACCCTAATAAAGTTGGCAACAAATATATAAACATAATATAAATGAGAGGTTTTGGTTATATGAATTGGCCAAAGCATAATTAAGCTCACCCGCCACGTCAAGGCACACTCTCAATAGGGTGAGAACCTACTCTCACCTCCTACATAGTGGGCACACAAAGCAGTTTATACTGCTACCAAAACCAAATTAATGTGTTGGGGGAGGTGCAATTAAACCTCCTCCCATTTAACCCCTGGACAGCAAGCTGCAACCAGACTAATGAGGAGCCAACAACCTCAAATATGTGCAAACAGGGAAAAGAAAAAATGTCGGTGCGCTAAGCTAGTCTCAGGCTCAAATAATACAAATGTATAATATGAGGCCTACCAAACAGTGTGAGCATGCTGCAAATACAGTGTGTTGGCTGTACAATGTATACAAAAAACAAAATACTGTCTGCGCTTCTCACCCTAATAAAGTTGGCAACAAATATATAAACATAATATAAATGAGAGGTTTTGGTTATATGAATTGGCCAAAGCATAATTAAGCTCACCCATCACGTCAAGGCACACTCTCAATAGGGTGAGAACCTACTCTCACCTCCTACATAGTGGGCACACAAAGCAGTTTATACTGCTACCAAAACCAAATTAATGTGTTGGGGGAGGTGCAATTAAACCTCCTCCCATTTAACCCCTGGACAGCAAGCTGCAACCAGACTAATGAGGAGCCAACAACCTCAAATATGTGCAAACAGGGAAAAGAAAAAATGTCGGTGCGCTAAGCTAGTCTCAGGCTCAAATAATACAAATGTATAATATGAGGCCTACCAAACAGTGTGAGCATGCTGCAAATACAGTGTGTTGGCTGTACAATGTATACAAAAAACAAAATACTGTCTGCGCTTCTCACCCTAATAAAGTTGGCAACAAATATATAAACATAATATAAATGAGAGGTTTTGGTTATATGAATTGGCCAAAGCATAATTAAGCTCACCCGCCACGTCAAGGCACACTCTCAATAGGGTGAGAACCTACTCTCACCTCCTACATAGTGGGCACACAAAGCAGTTTATACTGCTACCAAAACCAAATTAATGTGTTGGGGGAGGTGCAATTAAACCTCCTCCCATTTAACCCCTGGACAGCAAGCTGCAACCAGACTAATGAGGAGCCAACAACCTCAAATATGTGCAAACAGGGAAAAGAAAAAATGTCGGTGCGCTAAGCTAGTCTCAGGCTATTGAGAGTGTGCCTTGACGTGGCGGGTGAGCTTAATTATGCTTTGGCCAATTCATATAACCAAAACCTCTCATTTATATTATGTTTATATATTTGTTGCCAACTTTATTAGGGTGAGAAGCGCAGACAGTATTTTGTTTTTTGTATACATTGTACAGCCAACACACTGTATTTGCAGCATGCTCACACTGTTTGGTAGGCCTCATATTATACATTTGTATTATTTGAGCCTGAGACTAGCTTAGCGCACCGACATTTTTTCTTTTCCCTGTTTGGTAATTGTGAGCCTATGCCTGAAGAGTTACATATACGTAATTCCACAGATAGCCATTGGAGTTTCTAGTTTGTCTTTGTGTTTGGCCCATTTAGTGGGACCTTCCCCCAAGACTATTGCCAGTACACCTCTAGTTAATCAGCTGCTTTATCTTTTGCATATCATTAAACTGATATAACCTTTTGTTCAAAATGCACACATTGCAGGTGTATTTGTCTAAGTTACACATACAATTTAAGTTCACGGAAAAGTTAATAAACAGATGACATCACAGATTACTGTAATTTGGTGGGAAAATATTTGTGATTACTTAAGCCGGTCATGTCAGTAAACGGAGCAAAGGGGAAAGACCTGTCATGTGAACAAAGGATCTTTTGTAAATGGGATAGCTAGGGAACATAGTTTATGTTGTTACTGACCTTGTTAATAGAATAACTAAGAGATTTTATCTGAGTAAGGTATGTTGGCAGGACTCATAACTATAGAGGAACAGAGGGTAAAAGAAGTAGTGTATCATTGGCTGTTGTGAAAAGGGTGGTAATGATTATGGTTTGCTTCACTGATCTCCGTCTTTCAGCAAACTTAACAGTGTTTCACCGAGAAAATCTGGAACGTTATCAAGTTGCTGTCCTCTTAAGCTAGTCAGATAGCACTGTTTGGTATCTGAATTGTGTTCACAAGCTCAACATCAGTTTCAATATCAATATGAATGACTTTATCATTTTAAACCTTTTTAATGGACTCTTAACCTAGGTTTGATACATACTGTTCCTCTGGGAGTCATGGCATATTTAGTAACTATAGTAAGATTTCAGAAACATCCTTAAAAAACACTTACATGTTACCTATAGGAAAACCTACTCATGGATACATAGTCTAAGACAAACCGTCGATCCCAACACACAAAACATGAACACAAAATATTGTTCCTCATTATTTTCATACATGCTAAAACAAATAGTAAAAATGATGAAAACTAACGAAATAAGTTTCTTAAAAGCTTCCATCCTGCCCCAGTAGTACATTCCATATCCTGTATATAGTGATACACGCATCCAGATTAAACATGCAGCCCATGTTGGTGACATAAGTATAGCATCCTTGTTCCCCGCATTTTTAGGGTTATAATTCCCATCACCCTCATTATCATTCTGACTGGGGGGTGATGTGAGTTGTGATTTCCAAAAGCCCATTTTTGCATTTAGAAAGTATAGAGAAATACATTTATTTATATAAATATATGTTGCTGTATGTTTACAGTGAGTGGGACATACCAGACCGCTTCTCCAGGTCACTAAGGGGAAACTCCGCGTTGTGGGAGTGGCATTGCTCCAGGCTCTCTCCTTGCCATTTCTCCGATTAAAAAAACAGCATGTGTTCCGCAATGTCTGCAGGACCGCCTACTGGCGTTGGTGGGACCATCCACTGAGGTTAGCGGGACTGCCCGCAACATCAGCAGGGCCTTCCTCTGACGTCAGCAGGGCCTCCTATGCGCAACCCACAAGGGGGAGCACCAGGTAGCTGGAGCAAGAAAGTTCCCAGGTATAGATACAGGGCCGGACTGGGACACATTTGGAGACTAGCCCCATATAGTTTATCTCGCGGTCGACACCCACACGCACCCCTTATACATACCCGAGTAACACTATTTGTCATACAAATAACTATAAAAAACATTATTTGTATTAAAATGCCAGAAAGAAAAAGTGTTCATAAATGAAATGCATTAGACATAATGGAATAAAAAGATTTGCTACTGCAAATTTTTTTTGGATAAAAAAGTTCCATTTTATTCAGTGGAACAAAACAGTGATCACATTATTCTTCACAATATTCTTGTAAGAAACCTTTATTTCTTTATTGATTCATGTAAACTATTTTTTTTTTATTATGATTGAGAAAAATATTTTTTTTGTTTGGCATATAGGGGGGTATAAGGCATTTCTGGAGGCAGAGTGGCATATAGGGGGTTAAAAGGCATTTCTAGAGGCAGAGTGACATAAAGGGGGTTAAAAGCCATATCATGGGGCACTCTGCCTCCAAAAAAGCCTTATGCCCCCCATTTAACACCCCCCCCCGACTCACCACTGCTTCTGACTCCCTGGTGTCAGGTGAGGGCAGCGGGTGGAGGCCGGCATTCATGAAGTTAAAGGGGCACGCACTGCGCCGCCCAATGGCCGTGCCTCGGCTCTTCATCCCACCCCTTTTAAGAAGTGCTGAGGCATGGCCATTGGGCGGCGCTGTGCGTGCACGCCAGCCAGTGGCGACTCTAGAAACAGTATATAGGGGGGGCACACAAGATACCACAGTCAAACTGGGGGGGCATTAATAATTTCCACCATTAAATCATACCACTGAAAAAACATATATATATATATATATATATTGCCAAAAGTAATGTGCTATGGAATGATACTTTTGTTATTGGGCAATACAATACTTGATCATTCAACATGGGAAGCCTGAAGCCACAATTTAGTACGACTAATCCTTGAAATCCTTTAAACAACACAATACCTTAACTTTTGCACTAAATGATTTCAGGGCCTAATATTAGATCCTGCTGCTGATATATATATATTAGCCCCTGCTGCCCATATATGATATTAGCCCCAGTTGCCGATATATATTAATATTAGTCCCTGCTGCCGATATATATATATAAATATATATATATATAAATATTAGACCCTGCTGCCGATAGCAGGTATAGATCAATACATTAACACACAAACCCAGCTTTGCATGTATAGATCAATTGAAATTCACTTGTGATCTCAGCACTGAAGGTATATAGCAAATAAACAGAATCAGACATACAAATCCTGTATTTGCAGGTATACAATAATAATATATGAAACGTAGCATCGCAGGTATAGATCAAATAAATACATGGAAACAGCATTGCAGGTATTAATCAACTAAACAAGACATACAAACCGTGTATTTGCAGGTATACATAAATTATGTATGGAAACATAGCATAGCAGATATGGATCTACAGAATAACACAGAAACCCAGCTTTGCAGGTACAGATCAACTGGAATTCACATAAAAACACAGCATTAAAGGTATATTTAAAACCCCCTAAATTACAGGCATAGATCACAGGTTGCACACCCCAAAGCAAGCCCTGGCATCCACACTGTCCACATAGAACCTGGCCAGCACTCAGATAACACACATACGATTTGCCATGTTTGTCCCATATACACCCAGCCTGTGCCATTTCGGTCCCCAAGGCTCAAACATCCTGCTAGTGACATCTTTGCCCTTCCACAATTATACATCTATGATACACACAAACACATTAACTCATGCTCTCCCTCATTCAGACAATTCATCCACACATTAACTCATGCTCTCCCTCATTCAGACAATTCATCCATTTTAAGAAACTACGCCCCTTGGAGCTTCAAATGAGGGGCTACATGTATTTCTAGGACAAAAGTTGAGTGCACAAATAATGATGGAATATGTCGCTTTGGCTAGAAAATATGTTTTTTCTATCCATAGCGACATGTTCATTTGTGTCTAGCGCACTCCAGGTTTGTACTAGAAACACATGCAGACCCTCATTTGATGCGCCAAGGGGTGTAGTTCTTGCAAATGTGTACTTTTTGTGCCATAATTTAACTTCCTACATGAGCAGTAATGCCATGTCAAGGCTTCAACCCTAATTACTGATCATTCACATGCCTTTCATATCTCCATTCACTCGCAGAAGCACACACCAAACTTTCCATACATTCACTCACAGAAGCACACACACCATTCTTTCCCCTTACAATCCCAAAGAAATGATGGTAAAGGGAGAAGAAAAAAAAATCACTTTTACAGTTTTGCAGTAAAAATGCAAGGAGCTCCAGGGATGAGATGGTTACTCACGTACCACATAGGCTAAATGGCTGATTTTAATAATATTTGCAGTTCATCAGGATTTCAAAAATTGCCTCCCTCTACCGTTGGCTAAATTTAATCCCATGATCAAAGGGGTCATGGGATTAAAAATTAGTATCGGCCATTTTTAAAAAGGGAATGTGACTTTTTTATAGCTATATGATTGCTGTGGTAATATTGGCTACCACAGTGATCATTTAACTAGAATACTTAAACTTTTTTTTTTTTTAAAGTTTAACTACTTTATGTTTAAATCATTTTTTAAAAAAAAAATTTAACGTATATTTTTTGTATTCTTTTTTTACAAGCTATATACCGTTGGACAGGTGAGATAATTACCTTTCCAACGGTATATGTTGGGGGTCTGTAGCTGCTTAGATGCCTGAGATACAGGCATCTAAGCAGCATGCCCCCATACCGCTTTAACTGACAATTGTCAGTTATTAATAAAGTTGCGCGGTGACGTCACCGGCCGGATCGGATGGCCCCGGTGATGCCCTTCAGTGTGAGGGGCAGATCGCCGGGGTAGGTGGTGATGGGGGTCCACAGACCTCCATCAAGGTAAGATAGTGCTAGCGACTGCATGGTGCCGTCGTTAGCACCTGACTGGGACTGCTAGCGACGGCACCATGCCGTCTTTAGCAGTCAAGGGGACTGTCCTTCGGTGGGGGGGCAACAGGGGGGGCAAGGAATATCCTAGGGGGGGCAATTGCCCCCCATTGCCCCCCTGTAGCGACGCCACTGAAGCCAGCCCCTTTAACTTTATTAGGCGCCGGTGGCCTAAGAAGGTGGCATGGCTGCTGCTTTTAATCCCGCTCGCAGCCGCTCAGCGGATGTTTTGAATGTTGGTCCACCTGGAAATTTCCCAGTATCCCGCTCTGGCCCTGTATAGATAGCAAAAGTACTGATCTTCACATGGTAGCAGGCACCAGGCATTTTATCCTGTTGGCACAATATATCAACTGGCAGTTAGTTGGTGCTCTTTTTTGTTAACATCATGATTTTGGAGATATTTCGTTCCATTCCTTTTACCGCAATTCCTGGGAAAAGTTTTCTTTTTACCCATAGAAAACTGTGCAATTGTTTTTTTTCTGCAGTTAGCTGCCCTGAGGTGAATTTTATAATTTATTTCACCTTATAAAACTGCCAGAATCCCTGGTGTACCAGGCTTTATGATTGCTTTCTTGTACACACGTGCCGACTTTCCTCACACCATAAAAATTGGAATCACTTTGTCTAACAGACATTTTCAAATTAAGATTGTAGTCAGTCAGTACTGGGTAAAATTAAAATACACAACTTTGATTGTCAACTCATGATCAGTGCAAAATTGGTTTATTTTTCAGCAGCAGGCATCATGAGGGTGTTGGCTCGGCTGGACACTAGAGCTCACCACTCAGCACAACCCCCTGCTTTGGCCTAACTATTAATAATTATTGTGCTCTAGAAAATGTTTGGGTTTTGCTGGTAGTGTAAATGTATTACTGAAACCCAACATGTATAGTCCCTGCCTTGGCCTGGCAGTCTACTTTGTGCTCTACAAAAATATGAGGCTTTGCTGGCAGTGTATTACTGAAACAAGACTCAAGAACAACATTGATTCTATTTTGAATATATAAAAAGAGCCCTAAAATAATCAAAATAAAAAAGACTTCTGTACAATTCTCCATAGGGTAATATAATGTCTACAATTCACTATACACCAGCCAATTATCTTCAGTAGTAATACTCTTATGCTACTTGTAGTATAGGAGTCGAGACACAGTCTTAGCTGAGTCTTAACACTGTCACTGACTGACATGTCTAACCCACATCTGTTTCTGGCTGCTACTGAGTTACAATGGCATCAACAACCTTATATGACCAAGCTTCTCCCATCCCCTTGTAAATTGACATGAGTCAAAAAGTAAAGAAAACCCACAGGCTATTGAAACTATCACAGCCATAATCAATGAGGCTGTCCCTCCAATTCAGGCCACAATTGTTTTGGCTACTTCTAATTGTCAATCAACTACTCCTAAACACAATCTCTTCCCACTTTCCTTGCTGAAAGCCAAAATGGCTTGTAATGCGCCAAGACAAACAAATGAATGAACTTATAACAACAAAATCAGAGGTTTAACTGCAATTTCCATTTGTTTTATACAAATGCACAAATTAGGTGCAATTAAATTCATATGAACCCAAATGCACTAAGTCTATTATATTGCCTAAATGCAAAAGCACAGAGGATTTTACAGACACCCCCACTTACCTTTCTAGTAGGCCCACTGGAACCACAAATTTAATGGGAACACAGGATTTTTTTTTCTCTAACTTCTCACACCAGGCACATTTTGTGATGGATGCTGCATGATGGTCTACCTGGACCCAGAGAGAAAACAAACAAATATCCCATTTTACCTAAGCATATACATACCGCATACAGTAACATAGTCATTTAGGTTGAAAAAGACACAAGTCCATCAAGTTCAATCTTGCTGCTGATCTAGAAGAAGGCAAAAAAAAACAAAAAACAAAAACAAATTAAGGAATATTAAATTGTGAGTTAAAATGGGGAAAAAATCCTTCTTGACTCCAAAACGGATCAACAAGCTATAACGAATCCTGCCCTAAAAAAATCATTTGGCATAATACCAGACAAGAGAGAATCCTTGAAGATCAAAAGCAATTGCTATGTGTGTGGTATATCTGTGTTATAGAGACCCACAAAGTGAATGTGGCAAATTCTGTTCTTAAATGGGCAGGGAATGTAATTCTTACAAATGAATGGGCCAAAAACAAACTGAATCTGAATAGCTTTTGGCACATAGTAATCAGTTGTGTAATAAAAATGAAAAAATAAATAAATAATAGGATAATTAGGTCATTCCTAGGGATTGCTCCTGTGTTCTTCTTCAACATAAGAACTGCCCTAGATGGCAAGGTTTGAAGTGGCTATGTAGTTGCCACTCATAAAAGTTCACCTCATGAATGCTGGGATCAAGTAGCCTGGCATATTTTAATATGGGCATTAACATAGTTGCCATTTTTAAAGAATAAGTCGTCATTCACATTCTTTATAAACTGATCAAATAGATACAATCCAGTTTCTCTCTCGTGATGATTGTGTGAAATAAAACACATGAAGCTATAGGTTCTTCTCTATATTTTCTACTATATATATATCTATTCTGGTCCAAAACAGTTTTTACTTGTCTGTGTTGTAAATAAATGTTGATAAAGCTTACAATTTAGGTAGGTAGTACGGTTTTTGAAAAATGCTTCAATCACGTTTTTCCACTTTTGTTATTTACTTGTCAGTAGCCGAAGCCTTATTGACATGTATGTAACATCTGGAACGTATCCTATTTCACATAATCCTTCCAACTGTTCCTTTCTCATTTCACAGATAACAGCTCATTGTTACATATCTGGGTGGAAAACTGTCTGCCTTCGGCCTGTGCCAAATATAAACAACAGAAGAGAAATGAAGGGTCACATATACTCTTTTACTTCTTCTGCCTGAAGCCTTGGAAATACATTTACATACACATGTATGGTTTTGATTGCCTTTCTACCCCATATTACACCAATTAGAATTTTTATGTTAATCTTGTCAAAACAGCTGTGGAAAAGTTGGAAAAAGATTGCCTTTCTACCCCATATTACAGGATAACACTAAGCTTTGTGATGGACATTTAACTGAATGTCCACAAGGCTTGTAATGGTCACTGGTGTCTTTGCACAATGTATATTGATGCGGAGTTCCTCATTCCTTTAATGAAGTGACATTTCCATTTATTTACTTACATTTTTGTCTATAGTTTTATTGAACAGCAATTACATACAAAATAAAATGTAGAAAATACGCTAAATTTAGTTTTGGCAAATCACCCATTCATTTGTAATGGTCGTGTCATAAAAGTCTCATGCTAGTCAATTAACCAGTACCAAAGTTAGTCCCTGTGCCATGAAGCATGAAAAAAGGTCCCCTGCAGTTTGGCCTGATGGATATTCTAGCCAAGGGTATAAACAAAATTGAATTCTGTTATGGTAACAAATAAAGTGTGTTGGTTTTAGTACATTAGTGAGTTATCTGACATGATTGGTAAATAGGTACATTTTCATAACATTTTTTTCTTGCAGATAAGGAGTTTCCTCCATTAATGTTCAGTTATGTTCTCTGCCATATCGATGTATATGCACTTCAATTTCTGTTTATTCTATTGTGTGTATCAATTCTTATCCAAGTTCCTGCCACCTATTTCCACCTGCCCATTTAGATTAGTCTTGTCTTTGAACTTAATTAATTTTGTATTTCAGCTTAATTAAACCTACCACTGCTGTTTTTAAAAAAAATATATATTATTATTTAACTCCACTTAAATTTATATAAGATAACGATTCTGGTACTAATGAAGTTGAACCAAGTTTACTGAATTCAACCACAGTATCTAGCCAAGTTTCCTGGAGATGCCATCAAAAGCTGCTCTGATTACATGTTTGGATCCTCTGTGATTACCATGGGTTTGTCATAAATCTTAGCTTGGACTTGAGTCAGAGAGTTAGCAGGAGAATATAAACATACTAATTCATGTCTAGTTGATGTAATAATCTTTGGTCCTAAAGGATTTTTATAGTTTAACAACCTCTCCTTTAGGTGCACAAGCTACTAAAAGTACTACACTGTAAAAACAGGAAGACCTGAATACTGTGGCGTGTACAAAAATGTAGTGGGTATTCAATACTTATGTTCATTCTATCACATAATTAGGTCAATTATTTAGGTTTTGTGAACCTCTCAGGCAAATAACTTCTCCATAAGCACACCTTCAAGTACAAGATTAGACACATTGTTGGAATGATGCCATTTTGTTAGAGATCAACACGTGGCATTCTTTGCTCATATTTCTCACAATAAGGTTTGGATAGAGAACACTCATTTCCTTCAAGGTTAACATATCTGATCCTAAAACCTTTAATCCTTTGCGAAGAGACAGGCTGCCATTTTCTTCATTCAGTGCTTGACAGAATATGGTTTCTGGAATTACAATGATAAGCACACCTATTGTACTGTAAGATAAGAGAAAATATAAATATCCAGATAGGAAAGTGCACACAGCATGGCATCTAGGGGAACAGTGTGCATTGGGCTTTAGAGAACAAAAAGTGGTTTGTCTGCTTGAAAGTATGATTCAGTTAACAACTGAACACAAGCCTAAAAAGGAAGGTTTATGGAGAAATAGGCACATCCTTGGGAAGCTTTTAGTTATTCCTACCATCATTGCTCCAGCCATTGGACCATTTTCTGCAATTGTATCAAAATATTATTGTGTGATAGGATGGAAGTCTATGAAGTATGGACGTCTATGAAACAGTCTATAAACTATGGAAGTCTATGGAGAAAAACAGTGCTCTACACTAGAAGCATACATAAATCAATTTATCATTGAAAGTGGTTTAAGTCTTACTAACAGTACCATGAAGTAAATACTTATTGGGTATGGTTGTTCCAGCTCAACCATTTCACATACCAGTTCCTCAGCACTCCTTATCCATTTAAACTACCAATCCACCAATATAATTATGCAACACTTCTCTACCTCATAGCAATATTCTTGTGTCATGCAGAATTTTCATCCTGGTGCAGGTACAAACACCCCAGTCTATCTGAATTAATCTACAAGGGACAAAAAGCAGGATTTGAGACAAGAGAGAACAATGTTACATTATATATATATATATATGTGAGCATGTCAAGAAGCAAGTGGTGAAACAAACTAATAAGCTGGCTTTATACATTGGCATTTCCCATGAAGAAGCATGATGAAGACTGTGGTGGCAGAAGCAAGTTCATTATTAAAGTTGTGGATCTTTTTTTAGACCAACAGTTTGCAAAAACATGGTTTTTGATTTGGTGGGCAAAATCCGTATTGAGGCGGGTGTAGAGTTGTATGCTGGCTGGACATTTTCTGAATATCGGTTTAACAGCATATGCATAATTTACAGTCATGAACTCATTTTTAAATGAGAAGTGAATTCGAAATAAAAGTTTTGGCATTCATTAGTGCAGACCTATGCCTGGAAGGAGAGTGATTTTATTAAATTAGGGGCCACCTGTATACAGCATTTATCTACACATGTTTCTTATTTTAGTTTAATTGAATTTGTTTCTTTTTTTAGGAATCCATCATCAATTATGTTATATTATATCATGTATTCCATTTGTCAAACCGTCTTAAGAAGCTTCTCTCAAATAAAAAGATAGTTATACATAAATCTTAGCATTTCTAAATACCTCAGGTCACATAAACATAAGCTTTTTACTTAATACATTAAGTAAATTAAAACATTTTGGGAAATCATACCCTAGAATTAAGCTTGAAATAAGTATCTGCTGTGCCTTACCTTACAACATATAGTACATGTATTACAGCATACAAAACATATAATTATTATTATTAGATTTAATTACAAGCAATGGGGAGAAGGCCAGCTTACTGGTCCAAGTAGTATTTTATTCTTTCAATTTATTAGCCTACATTACTAATTATTTATTTTGAGGAAAAGGTTTTTTTTAAGGTTTATACATTGGAAAAAAAAAGATTTTTGTTTATATATTTGTTTATATATTTTTGTATTTATATTATATGTGCAAGAACTCAAATGTCATTATAGCCAGGAACTATAATGTGATATCATAGGAGTTTAAGTATTTTAATATGTTGGCAATACGATTTAACTTATTCCCAGAGAAGCAGCTTTTATTTTGGTCTGTCACATAGGAGTTTTTGGGCCAGAACACTAACATTCTTTTGTTGTATTTGTCTATAATTTAAAGTGTCAAATGATTAATTTAACACCCTCACCTTGGTTAGGGTTTCAGTTAAATAGTTGCTTTTAAAAGAGAAGTGGAAAAAACAATTAGTGAATTGGAGCACAGTGGATATAATGTTTCAAATACATATTTAACAACTATGTGCGTCTCAAAGTATTGAAACATATCCTTATTTCAAAGTTTACCAGAAAATAAGTTACTAGGATACACCTAAATATTGTTTTTTCCTTTTTGCATGGAACATGTTTTTCACTTTTTAAATACAATAAAGCTTTATTATGCAGGTGAGCAGTGGTGTAATTTCAGCTTTGTGGTATTACTGTGAATCATGAAGGCCAAACCCCATTGAGTTTCTCCTACAACAACGACTGAAATGATCTTTCACAATAGATACATAACGATCATAAAGATATATTGAACTGATTTAACTATACATTATGCAGGGACAGCTCATTGAGTTTGGCCCTTCATAATGCACACTGATTACAACTCACCTGTAAGCTATCACCTGAGCCAGTAACACCTGAATACAGTTTTTTCTGTTCTTACTGCAAAATCCAAACTAATATCTAGGGCTAGACAATGCAAAATATATCACTTACATGCTTTGTCATATGGCCACGCAGCAGTGGCCATTCTGAAAACTTTATAGCCACAGGCCTTTAAAATAATCCCCAAGTTATTTTTACTTATTATCAATGACATTGTTCCCTGAATTTAGATTTTTAAAATGCGATACTAGGTATGGAAGCTGTGAAGGGGCATAACACCTAATTATGCAACTTTTGTTGTCCCAAGAAAAATCTATGAATGATGCAAATGATGGAACCCAGTACTTACCTCCAAGAGAAAAAAGCCAGTATTAATGTACCAGTATTTTTACTTCTGTGAGTATAGATTTGGATTGGACCATCACAGAAGTCATTTTAACATGTTTTGGTTTTCTTCTTTGGGCATCTGCTTTTAGGATTTTCATTGGCTCTTTTGATATTTTTTAATTGCCTGTAACACTAGAATTTAACTACTGCTGTCTGGATAAATAGATGTTTCTTTCACTTGCAGACCTTCTTTATTATCCATTATTATTATTACTATTAAAAGCTTCCCCTCATGCCACCCCAACACCCTCAAGCAGACATCTGTGCAGCTACAAACATCATCCCCTAACACTTCCACATAATTCCGCATGCCACTTGTTGCTTGGTGTGTGCTTATGACATGACCCAATACTCCCCAATATCAGAAGGTGCACAATTGTTTGGAGAAGTCTGGTCCAGTAGCTTCACAGGCCACTACATCAGGACTGTGGCTGTTGTTGGGGCAGAACCATCTAGGAGTTACAACAGCTCAGACGTAAAGTGATAGACCATGCACATTCACAGAGTGGGACTGATATATAGCATCACTGACTACAGAGTTCCAACCTGCCTCTGGAAGCAATAGCAGCACAAGCATTGTGGGTTGATAGCTTAATGCCATCAATTTCCATAGCCAAGTAGCTGCGCACAAGCCAAACATCACTCTGCAGTGCCAGGCATTGGCTGGAGTGGTGTAAAGCACAGCATCAAAGGACTCTGGAGCAGTGGAAATATGTTGTCTAGAGTGATAAATCTGGAAGTCTGATGGATTAACCTGGGTTTGGTAGATACCAGGAAAATGCTACCTACTGTAAAGTTTGGTAGAGGAGGGATAATGGTCTTGGGCTTTTTTCAAGGTTTGGGCTGTGCCCCTTACTTTGAGCTAAGGATAATGGTAAGGCTAGGTTTCCACTTGAGTTTTTGTCCTGCGTTATTTTCTTGATGAAAAACGCCAGGAAAAACGCCAAGAAAACTGCCACTGCATTTACCTGCGTTTTGGCGTTTTTTCTGGAGTTTTTCCTGGCGATTTAGCCTTTCTGTGGAAATTGCTCTTTTGATCTTAGGCAGTTTTTCCAGCCTTTACACGTTAGAATTGTCATCCAGCTAAAAGGGATTAGGATAAATGGCAAGTATCTGCCCCCTCCTGATGTCATTTCCTTGGTAGTGTTCTACTTAAACACGCCTCGGCGGACCCTTTTGTCTCTTTTCTGTGGTTTGTATGGCATGCTTTATTCCGAATGTCTGCTCCTCTAGGAAGATTGGCCCCAAATGATGGTGCAAATTGTTTTCTGTTGCTTTTGGCACGCAGGATCCAGTTGGGTATGTTTGTTTGTAATGGCATGTTTGTTCCAAATGGTGTAAAATTCAATATGAACTTTGTTTTGTGTGAAACTGTTTGTTTCCAGCCTATTTCTCGTAGGACACACAGATACTGGGTCCATCCTCTGCATTGTAACTGTGGAAAAAAACTCCATAAAAAACGTCAAGGCAAAACCCACATGGCTTTTTCATGGCTTTTTTTTCTCTCCCATAGACTTCTATTGGAGAAAAATGCCAAGATTTCCTTGCAAAATACGCCAGAGTGTCAACATGCTGCGGTTTTGAAAAACTGCCACAGAGCCCAAAAAAGCAGAAAAACGCCAAAGAGGACTGAAAAAACGTCAAACAGAAAAACGCCAAGTGGATATGGCATTGTGCGATTTCCTATTGAAGAACAGCTAACATCTGGCCGCAGCGTTTTTTTTAGTGTGGCTGAATTGGTGTTATTATGGGCGTTTTTAGCAAAAAAAAAACCCAAGTGGAAACCTAGCCTAATACTATAGCATATAAATATATTTCAGACAATTGTACGCTCCCAACTTTGTAGCACCGGTTTGTGGAAGGCTTTCCTACATGACTATGCCCATGTGCAAGGTCCATAAGGACATCTTTTAATGTGTTTGGTATGGAGGAACCTGCATAGAGCACTAATCTTAACCCCTTTGAACACTTTTGTATTGAATTGGAGTGCCATTTGAGAGCCAGGCCATCTTATCTAACATCAATGCCTGATCTTGAAAATGCTCTTTTTGGGTAAATGAGTACAAATTCCCATAGACACACCCCAAAAGTGTAGAGGCTTTTATTGCTGCAAAGGCGGGGGTAGCACCAAATGAATGCCCAAGGTTTTGGAATGGGATGACCAACAAGATGTTATAGTCAGGTGTCCACTTACTTTTGGTCATATAGTTCTATATAGTATAGTCATATATGCACAATAACCCTATTTAATGTAAGGAATAATTACTAGATTGCAATACATTACATAACAACAAAACTCTATGTTGTAACACCCAGATTTAGCATGGAGTTCAATTTTACTTAAAAATCAAGTCTTGCTCTGTCTCACCAGGAAATTATCAATTTACTAACCACATTCTTCTCTTAGCTCTTATTACATGGAATTGACAATGTTTTCGAGGAGCCACACAATATCATTTGTGAGGGGTCATTCAGCTGTGCGCATATGTTTCATTATGACAAGCAGAACAAAACAGGGCCACACAGCTGAATCTATTGACCTAATGAAGCCAGAACAGAACATGAACAGAGTTTGGCCTGGGTCAGTTTTGGCTATTACTTAAGCTTTTACATTCATGGTAAGCTGTTTGCTTGTTGCTGGGAGGTCACGTTATTGCTAGAACAGTTGTCTACTGTTTAAAGGGATTTGACACCTGTCTATGTTTACAACAATGATGTCTTACAGGTTTTTTTTCCTTAACAATGTTTCTATTGTATGCTTGACAAACTCCGCTTTGTCACCTGCTACTGATACACAATTACACAAACCATTCCGTAGACACATCTAAAAATGAATTTTGTATGCAGACTATCGAGGGAAATTCTACTTTTTGCTCAAGGAGTTGATTAAAGAAGTGTTGGTATATTGTGAATTAGTAACACAATGTGCCATTGGAACACAAGAGTGATGTCTGCTAATGCGCCTATGAAAATATTTCATTAAAGATCAGCTGTTTCTAGCTACAAATGTAATTAATAACATTTACAATCTATATCTATACCCAAACTCTACAAAAATAAAATATGTATTTTTTTTCATCATTGTGCTGGCCTCTTTACACTGGAAGCATGACAGTCCTCTTTTATTGCAGGTTCGGTCACGTGGAAAACCTGTTACATAAACTTTGAAATATTATGAATGCCTTTGGAAGAAAAAAAATGCTTTATTTAAAGTTCAGAGGAATCCAGCCGACTGTTTTGTATCAAGCTGATTTATACAGCTCTTACGAACAAGTTCTGTCTGTTACGGTGAATCACTAGACAGGGCAGGTGTAAACGTGTTAATGATTATGATTTGTCCATGTGAATTAAATCTATATTTCTGCATACAACAGCTAGTATTAAATACATATAACTGAATAAAATGTGTTTACATACAGTAATTCTGTAGAAAATATTACATAAAACACAAGCTTTTGGTTTTTTTTAAACTTTTATCTGGGTACAACAGTGTGTGAATTCATTATTTACGTGAAAATGAGATGATTGCAATTTTCAAAGATTTTGTAGAGTTTATAATTTTTCTTAAATCTTCAATAGTCTGGTTTCAAATTTAGTTAAAATTAACAAAGTGACATTTTTTTTGTGACACTAATTTTACTAGAAATGTTAAAATAAAAATGTGCTTCTTAAATTCTTACAGAAACATAGAAACATAGAATTTGATGGCAGATAAGAACCATTCAGCTCATCTAGCCTGCTAGTGTTTCCTACTGTAGAGATTCATATATTAATTCCTCCGAGGTCTTAAATTCACGATAGCCATATGCCTATCCTATGCATGTATGTATGTGTATGGGATCAGGGCTGGCCTGTATCTCCCTCTAACCAGTCCAAAATAAAGGTAGTGATGTCTGCTCATACGGACCTCTGTTTAAGGCTATTGATGCTGAGCACCTGAATATGGTGTTAAATCCCAGTGCTCAGCACTGAAGCCATGTGCACCGCAATGGAGCACTGAAACAGACGTTGCATTTCTACCACAAAACTTCAGAAAGATAAGAGATAGGAGGAGATAAAGATTATAAAGGGGGTAATAATGGGAGAGAGATAATGCGAGAGGAGCAAATGATAATAAGAGATAATAAGGGAGAGAGAGAGATCATAAAGGATGAGGGTGACAGAGAAAGGGGGAGAGAGATGGGGACAAAAGAGAGGGAGCAGTAGCGGGGGGCGGGGGGGGCGGTCCGCACCGGGTGCAGCTCGTCAGGGGGGTGCCAACTTGCCGGCACCCGGCACCCCTCCAGAGACGGACAGTAATGTCCGCCGCTGGAGGAGCAAGCTTGCAAGAGAGCGGTATTGGAGGTCTTTAACAGACCTCCGGCTCCCTTGAGTGATTTGAACCCTCCGATATCGCTCCCTTGCGATCCGCGCGGCAACAGCTGCTGTGCGCCGGGATTTGTTGTCAGATCCTGGCGCACAACACTGAAGCCGAGCCCACTGAACCGGAAGAAGACAGAAGAACTGAAGAAGAGGAGGGAAGAGGAGGAAAAGAAGCTTTAAGGAGAAAAGAGGAAAGGTAGGAAAGCATTCAGTCAGTGAGAGTGGATTGGTATATGTGTGGATTGGTATATGTGTGGATTGGTATGTGTGGATTAGTATATGTGTGGATTGGTACATGTGTGGATTGGTATATGTGGATTGGTATATGTGTGGATTAGTATATGTGTGGATTGGTGTATGTGTGGATTGGTATGTGTGGATTAGTATATGTGTGGATTGGTATATGTGTGGATTGGTATATGTGTGGATTGGTATATGTGTGGATTGGTGTATGTGTGGATTGGTATGTGTGTGGATTGGTATGTGTGTGGATTGGTATGTGTGTGGATTGGTATGTGTGTGGATTGGTATGTGTGGATTGGTATATGCATGGATTGGTATATGCGTGGATTGGTATGTGTGTGGATTGATGTGTATGTGGATTGGTATGTGTGTGGATTGGTATGTGTGTGGATTGGTATGTGTGTGGATTGGTATATGTGTGGATTGGTATATGTGTGGATTGGTATATGTGCGGATTGGTAAGTGTGTGAGAGTGATGGGTGTTATGCTGTACCTTTTCCAATGTATTTTTCATTATATAATTATGCTCTAGTACATCATAACTCCCATCACTCTATACTGTTCCATACAGTAGCAGAGCTGGGAGACAGAGGCCTTGCACCCCCACCGCAGGACTCCTGAAAGGTAAGTGAACTTCAAAGGGAGAGAGGGTAGATAGGAGGGGGTAGATAGGGAGAAGGGAGTGAGAAGGGGTAGGTAGGACAAAAGGGAGTGAGAAGGGGTAGATAGGGCAATCATACTCCTATCATGCCAAGTCTGCGAGTACATCCTGGAATCTGGGTATGCCTGGGCATGATAGGAATGTGATTGCTGTTAACAATCATATATATATATATATATATATATATTAATATTGTTATTTAATTGTTTTGTCCTATTTCGGTGTGTTACTTACTTTAAATAAAAGTGTTAGATTTTTTTTTTATGGTGTGGGGGGGGTCATATTCGGTTTCGGCCAGGTAAATGCTGCATTTTCGGTTTCAGTCCAGAATTCGTTTCGGTGCATCCCTACTACTAATGAAGTGGTAGGCCTACACCACATCAATGTTTGGCTTAGTATATAGGAGTTATGCTGCACTATTGTCAATGTCTGGCTCAATGTATAGTGATAGGGATTATGCTGTACCACCGTCAATGTGTGCCTCAGTATATAGTGATAGGTGTTATGTTGTATCACCGTCATTGTCTGCCTCAGTATATAGTGATAGGTGTTATGCTGTACCACCGTCAATTTCTGCCTCAGTATATAGTGATAAGTGTTATGCTGTACCACCGTCAATGTCTGCCTCAGTATATAATGATAACAGTACGTGTTATGCTGTACCACCTTCAGTGTCTGCGCCGTTATATAACGGTAGAAGCTATGCAGTTTTAAAGTGTGTATGTGTGGGGGGGTGCCACATACAGGATCTGCCCCAGGTGCCAAATACTCTAGGTACGCCCCTGAGAGGGAGATAAAAAAAAGAGAGATAGAGATAGAGAAAGAAGAAAGATAAAAAGAAAGGAGTGAGATAATGATATATGAAGAAAAAAGGAGAGGGATAATGAGAAAAGAGGGAGTTAATAGAAAGAGGAGAGTTTTCATACATTTTTTTTTTTATGTGATTTTTCAGTTTATCTATAACTGCACAGCTGGGTTTTTGTGTTATATAGTTTCTCTATACCTGCAAATACAGGGTTTGAACAATTAAGGCTGGCCTTGTATGTGATTCCACCACCAGAGAAGAATTTCTGAGATCCAATGTTATATAATCTTTATAAGAAGCATAATTAATATTGATGAATATTCTCTAAATGTGCAGAGAGATCTATTTTAATGAATTTGTTTAACTAAAACAAACACATAAGAGAATATATTCAAATCAATTAAACTGATTTATTTAATATGCTTGGCATCATATGTTTCGTAAAATGTTTCATTGTATTTTCTACTCATTCATAACTTTTTATGTTATGACATAACATGTCTAATTCAAAGGACATAGATATAAATTAGTAACAGGAGAAACACAGATATATGATATGCATGAGTAACATAAAACTTCCTCTGCATCTATATTACAGCTGCATCCTTTCCCTCATGAACAGCAGCCATATCCCTATGCATATATGAGATTTTGGGTTTGAGAACTCCGGCTATAAACAATTTGTGTCAGCTGGGCCTCGTTATTTGGTGCAGCCCTGCCCTACTGTATAAACATGCTGCTTTCTGCAAACATGGCCTTTGCATTGTGTGAGTTAAAACCTTCTGTTACTCTGTCATTGATCCCTGTTCTGTTTCTATATGCAGCATCCTGTCCGTGTCAGCCTTAGTTCCCTGTCTGAGGGCTATCCAGCCTGTGCTATCCATCTGGCCTAGTCGCGGTCCTGTCAAGGTCTATCTATTTCTGTTTGGTTCTTTCTCTGCCTTCTGATTATTGATCATGCATCATTTGGGTAAAGAGAGAGTCCTTGGTATCCTCTGCATCTAGGCTCCTCCCTGACTTACTTGCCCGGGTTGTGACATTACCATGGACATATCACTCTTTGTTGCATTGCCAGTCATACTGTGGATGACTTGGTGCACTTTAAGGCCAGTGGCCACCAATTGATACCCATAGCATCAGCAGCTGGATACGAACAGAAGGTTCTCCCAGTACCAGATCTATGGAAGCCCATCTATACAGGAGACTTCAGCAATATGAGGTTTATTTTACCGAATTATGGATTGTTAGTAAGTAATTAATTTACTTCTACAGTATGAGGGTCAAGCCCATCAAGTTTCTCCAGCAAGAATAAATAAACTCCAATATGGATTTGGAATTGGTGGATAGGTTGGTTATAAGGTTTTATCATCATTTATTTACAAGTATTGAGTTGTCAGCTCACCTTGGTACACAGGTTATCACAATTTCACCATTTTTTCACAATCTAATTTTTCCTGTCATTTACCTGAAGATTCTGGGTAAAATATTTAATTTTAAAATTTGTATAAGTATCTTTACTATCAGTTGTAAGGTTTTATATGTAAGATTTATTATTCTAGGAAAGGAAAGTCATACTATTTACAGGCATTACAGCAGCTACACTTGTCTCGAATATTGACATTGTATAAGATCTTAGAAAGCAGTCTGCTACAGCCAGCATTTGATGAGTTTCTTTCTCATAAAGGGACCTGCACCCAATTTTGGCAGAAGACCCCCTGTGACTTCTGGGACACTGTTGAAAACACTTACACCTTTAAATCTGATGCTTGAATGTGATGCGCAAGATCTGCAAAATACACAATAAACATGTCTAAGGCAGAGACAATTTCCCCCCCACAACCTTAAATAACAGAGACCATAAATAAACAACGTTTTTATTATAGTCAGCTATTGGATAAAATTGTCCACTGTGCTTTCAAACTTGCATCTCTATACCGTGACACTCAAATTATTACTAAATTAAATGTACCATAAATGTAACATAAATGTATGCAAAATATGTAAAAATAAACATTAACATATTAACATATAACAAACCTCATTAGCATGAGTTGGCAACAAAGCCAACCCATTGGACTTTTACCAACAATTCTAACAATAGGTGTACCAATAATATCCCTTTGTGACTACTGGGTGAAATGCTCGGTAGCCCAAATCCATATCATAGCACGTTCAATACCCAAACCAAGCGCAATCAAAGAAAATGAGGCCTAATGCATAAACAAAACCTAATGAACTCCCATTTCCCAATGCACATAGTAACATTATGTTGAAAACCCACCTAACCAAATCCACTAAGACTAACACTACCCCACCTAAACCCTGAAACCCCTGCTTAAGCATAAACCTTTTCGGTAATTCCCGTTCACCTCTGGCCTTAAACAGAAAGGCAAGAACTGCCATTCATCTGTCAAGGCTCAAGACGGATGCCCAAGAACTAAACGAAGGTTTAAAAAAACATAAAATTCTCTACGTCTACTTTATCTATCATTATGTATTTTTATGTTTAACACATAAAACATCTGCAAGCCACCCTCTCCAACCCATGATTTTGAGCCATGCTGCTTGCAAAATGGAAAAAAAGCTTTCCTAAAACTCCACAAGCCCCTAAGAAGCCACCCTTTTGAGCCAGGCTCCTTGTAAAATCGCAAAAAGTTGTCCATGCAGTAAATGTACACGGGAGATGCCAATCCAGGCCTGCAAGTTAATGTTACATGAACTTTAATGCACTTTACTGCACTCAAATTTGAGCATGCATTTTTTAGTTGTGATCAATGAACTGGAAACCTCTGGAAAGAACAAACTCTTGTGACTCCAATTATAACATTATTTGTTTTTAAAGGGGCGAGCTGGTCCTGTATAATGCATAATTCAATGTGTAAAGAGACTTTAAAGAAATCTGATTTAACAATGTGTTATACAAGCCAGTCGTTCTCTTTCTGTAGCAGAAGCTCACTAGGGTTAGCCCTCCACAATGCATTGTAAATTAAAGGAGTTAAAACTACAGCTCTCTTGCCAACTATGCCTTTAGTGAATATACCCTCTTGTGTAAATAACTAGATGGAAGTATCTTAAGAAATTGTTTGTTTTAGGACTCATGTACTTAACCGAAATTGTTGACATAATACTGCTTTGATTCAGTGACATTTATGGCTAGATAGTTAGATAATTCCTAAAAGTCATATTTTTTTTTATTATAAATTGAGACCTGCATGGTCTATATTTACCAAGGTGGAAAGCTTATGCGACTGCTGAAAGATAAATGTTTGGTTAACTACTGAAATGTATGTGTATAGATATTAATTTTGTATTCTAAGTGATTCATATACCGATGGCAAATAATGAATGCTTTTACTAGCTCTTATAACTGAACACTGCAACATGAAATATCATTACATAGAATGGAATGTAGTTTTTACCATGATAATAATTTAAAGCAAACGATTTGCCTTCTACCTGAAGAATTCATCATGATTAACCAAATGTAATCCTCCTGGAGCTTTTGATCTTCTTGTAAGTCATTTAACTTCATTACAAAGTCAATAAGGCCCCTGGGAATTAGCATAGCCTAATGGACAGAGCACATGTATGAATGTGGGTGAGTACAGTCTGAATGGCTGTATGTATGTTGGGGGTGAGGGTACCCAAGGGATAAATGATGCCCTTTTGGTGACCTCCGGTCAGTGCCATTTCATAGCCACCAAACAGTGACTTATTTCCCTCCCTATTATAAGTTACTAACTTGTTTTCTTTCCCTGTCACAGCAGGCAGTTGGCATGTCCTTGTCAGGAATTGTAAGTGGCGTGGAGATAGAAGTTTGCGCTAGAGGTTGGCAGGTCTTAATCCCTAACCTCCTGTGTGGTGAGGTCAATGAGCTTGGTCGTGCCCACCAAGCTTATGGTTGGCAGGTGGTTAGCACTGGTTTGTTGGCAGAATATGTAGCTGTTGGTGTTATTGGATGAGGGGGGGGGGAGTGAGTACCTCTGGTGATGAACAAATAGGCAGGCAAGGACAGTTATTGTTTCTGATACTGTGTTGGGCAGGGCTAAGTTTTATATGTATATATGTATTTATGCTTTCATTTGCTGTTATGAGGGTTTGTGTTAGCCAAACTCAGTACATGGTGTAATATGTAATAAAGACTGTGCCCTGTTAATTTCCAATCAACTATGTGTGGTTATTTGGGTTAGTGGTTGGTGGGTTGTTGGGTAGTTAGAGCATGTCTCCTCTACCTTCATACATACAAAAGTGATGTTGATTGGCACAAACCTTGACGTTCAAAAACCTAAACAGTAAAAATTTGGCTTTCATCCTCAAATATTTCAAATGCACATTGTATATCATAAAGTGGATACTATTTATCCTTTGGCTCAGCTTGTATTGATAAATTCAGGTGGGGCATATTTAAAGTAATATACAGTAATTTAGTGCATTGCATGTGTTAGAGATGCGCCGTCCCCTCATCCAACACTAGTGCCTGACCTTACAAATGCTGCACTGGATGAATGGGTGAAAATTCCCACAGAAACACTCCAAATCTTCTGATAAAGCCTGCACCATATAGGGCAGGGTGACATGAAGGTGTGGGGACTAAGTAAAGGTGTTTGCATAGGACTTAATAGGAGTGGGGTCAATAAAAGGTCAGCATATTAAAAAAAAATAAAAAAATGGTTATATAACTAAAAGTGCTTTTGCGCCTGCGCTAGCGCTTGCCGCCTTTTTCGGGTGTCGCGTGCCGGCTCGCGAGTGTCTCGAGCTGCGCTTAGATAGGCTGCGCCCTTCCTCGCGCTGCGCTAAGGGCGGGAAAGCTATCTATATAAGGAGCGTCCCTGAGGTGTCTGTTTTACTTACCTGGCGTGCCGCCTAGCCGATACTGCACTGTCCTTGAGACTGGTGAGCAGTGGCGAAGCGGTGCGCTGAAGATGGACGAGCTGATGGAGATGCGCCCGCCCACCCTCCCTTGATATTGTTGAAGTTTGTTTTTTTTTTGTTTTGTTGTTCAAGTTATGAGTGAAGTCTTTGTATGTATTGTTAAACTAAATAAAAGTCCACGGCCTGATTCATCCAAATTTTTTGTTGTTGCGTTTTATTATTACAATTTTGGATACAAAGTATGTGTTTTGTGTATGAGTATGGTAACATGTCCCCTACAACTTCATGGAAAGGCTTCTCAGAAGAGTGGGATCTGTTATAGCTGCAAAGGGGAAACCAACTACATATGTATTTAGAATGCACATCAAAGTCCCTGTTGGTGTAATGGTCAGGTGTCCCAATATTTTTGGCCATATAGTCTATATGTGTGTGTACATATATATGGTATATGTTCATCGTTAATGTACCTACAACTTCCTATTTGTGTGTCTTTGTTACCCCAAGTAATACATTGGCTTAAGTGGCTGTTATTTGCAATGACTTGTGAGAACCAAGACACTGTACAAATAAACCAGCACTTCTCTATCTGTGAAACTACAATAGTAAAAGAAAGCGTCCCAGCTGCCAAAGAGGGACTTGTATTTTCAGTGGTCTTAATGGAATGTACCAGCACATCGTATGTTTATTTAGTTTTTCAAGGAAAGGCTTTAAATTAATCTTATCACCAAAGCAACCCACAGTAACCGCTAATGTGAAATGTTTGGTATTTTGGACTTTTAACCTCCTTACACTTATATATCATTGAGATATGTAAATACTGAATGTAATTATTTATGTATGAGTACTGTAGATTTGATTTGAATTTGTATGGGAAATACAAAAGTTCCACAATTCATTATTCAAACTGAAAGGATCTGTGTAACACACAGATTCATTTATGTGGGGTTAGTAAGAATCTTCACTTTTCTAGGAATGTCTTGTAATGTTATTACGAGATCTGGAATGTCAAATAATGGCAATTTATGTGTTATCACTCAAAGACATAAAATGCTTAAATGGTTCAAAATAAACATAGTTTATTCATAGATGCAAATGTGACTAATTTATCATGAGGCAACTCATTTGTGGATTTCAGAATATTTTCTATAATATTCCATTATAGTCATGTTGTGAAGATTATAAGCCGTTATATGTGGTAAAATACATTTTGTATCTGTTAAACTATATATATATATATATAACTGAGGTCTTAAGTGTGTCTTCTTTCTAAATCTAGCACATTGGCCTGTTATTAAAATAATATGCCATTTTTTTCTCTTCTTGTTCTTTCTCTTTCATCTATTCACTTAAAGGTTAAGTGGTCATTTGCGTTAAGGGTTAATTGGACTGACCAGACTTAACTGATGTTCCATTACCTTGCATGGTACCCCTTGCAAAACAACTTGCGTATTTACTAATATATACACCAATCACCCATAACATTATAAACAAATGCCTAATATTGTGTAGGTCCCCCTTTTGCCACCAAAACAGCTCTGACCCGTCGAGGCATGGACTCCACTAGACCTCTGAATGTAGACTTGGGCACCAGGGGGCTCTTCGTGTTCGTCTTCGTGCTCGTCTTCGGGGGAAAAAAAAATCTTCGTATTCCGCGAATATTTGCCCGTTCCTGTCTTCTCTTCGGGCAAATATTCGTGGCCATTCTTCGTGCTCGTTTGATCTTCGTTTCCCTCCCGGTTGCCTAGCAGGGGTTAATACGGGGTTAACAACAGATCGGAGCAGCAGCAGCTGCCGTGAAGCTACGTGTGTGCAACTCTATTGGTCGTTTCGGCAGGGGGCTGGTCTGGCATCAACGAGTGAATTGCAGAACGCACTTCATTCGTTGATGGCAGGCGAGCCCCCTGCCAAAAGACCAATAGAGTTGCACACACGTACCGAGGTGTACTGTACACAAAGTGACCTAGACAAATGCTCCAAGGAACTTGGCCTCCTTTTTATCATACACAGTCACACATCCATAGATGTTTAATAAAAGAATAGGGATTATTTTACATTTTTAAATTGATTTTGGACCACTTGTAATGCATGCCTAACATTTGCTACCTATTTACAATGGCATACTTTGCAACCACCCAACTTTTACTGGACAGGACTGGAAAAAAGCAGGACTGTCCACCAAAATCTTGGGTGTGTTGCCAGGTATGCGGATGGAAAAATGAACTAAAAAATAGCTTAGGGTTAATGTACGGTTATGTTTAAGATTAGTAGCAGTGCACTGGTTTGGTTAAAGATGTATTATGTCTAAATAATAATTTAATTTTAATTTTAATGGGTTTTTTTAAAAAAAAATTAGGGGTTTATTTAAATGTATTTTAAAGTTAGATTTATTATTTAGTACTTTATTATATTTATTTAATGTTTATACTAGTGCTACCTACCGAGCTATAACTACCTACGTGTATTTGCATACCTAGTTTAGCTAAATTAGATGGGACAGGACTGGAAAAAAGCAGGACTGTCCCTGAGAAAGTTGGGTCTGTTGGCAGGTATGTGGATGGAAAAATGTTATAGGATGAAGTGTGAGTTATAGCGTTAATGCTAGTGAGTGTAGAAGTGAAGGCCAGGACAAATAACAAGAGGAAAGGTCCTTGGGATTTGTGCATTGTATGTGTGTGTGTTACGTGTGTTATGTGTTATGTCACTGTGTTATATGTGTTATGTGTTATGTGACTGTGTTATTTGTGTTATTGTGTGTGTTATGTTTGGTTGGTTGTGTATCAGAAGGAAAATAATGAAATGGAAATGGAAAAGGCGAATGAGTGGGCAATTGGCGACCCACTCACATGTTTCACCCCAGGGCAAAGCACCCAAACACTGTCAGTCTTAGACGTTTGGCAGCAGACTTCCAGAGCTCAGACACAAGGCCCTAGCGTAAACTGGCTACACCGGCGGAGGTAGCAGGCGTTGCCACACCGCAAACAGAGGCAGCCAGGGGGGAGAAACTACCCTTACCATTAGGGACATTTTGGGCATGACTCTAGCCAGGAAGCGAACTGGCAGAAAAGAGACGCTGGCACCACCACCACCACCACCAGCAGCATTGGGAAATGGAAAAGGCGAATGAGTGGGCAATTGGCGGCCCACTCACCTGTTCCACCCCAGAGCAAAGCATCCAAACACTGTCAGTCCTTGGCGTTTGGGAGCGGACTTCCAGAACTCAGACACAAGGCCCTAGCGTAAGCTGGCTACACCGGCGGAGGTAGCAGGCGTTGCCACACCGCAAACAGACGCAGCCAGGGGGGAGAAACTGCCCTTAACATTAGGGACATTTAAGGCATGACACTAGCCAGGAAGGGAACTGGCATTGAAGAGACGCTGGCACCACCAGCAGCAGCATTGGGAAAGGCGAATGAGTGGGCAATTGACGACCCGCTCACCTGTTCCACCCCTGAGCAAAGCATCCAAACACTGTCAGTCCTTGGCGTTTGGGAGCGGACTTCCAGAACTCAGACACAAGGCCCTAGCGTAAGCTGGCTACACCGACAGAGGTAGCAGGCATTGCCACACCGCAGCAAGTGCAACCAGGGGGAGAAACTACCCTTTCCATTAGGGACATTTGAGGCATGATTTCAGCCAGGAAGCGAACTGGCAAAAGATGCTGGCACCACCACCAGCAGCAGCGTTGGAAACGGAAAAAGGTGAATGAGTGGGCAATTGACGACCCGCTCACCTGTTTCACCTCAGGGCAAAGCATGAAAGTCTGTCAGTCCATGGCGTTTGAGTGCGGACTTCCAGAACTCAGACACTAGGCCCTAGCGTAAATTGGCTACACCGGCGGAGGTAGCAGACGTTGCCACACCACAAACACGTGCAACCAGGGGGAGAAACTACCTTAAACATTAGAGAGAAAAAAAATTTACTTTCCAAGCTAAGAGCTGGGTAACCCAACTTGGGCAGATTGAATTTAAGAAAGGCAATCTGCTCCATCAGATGAGGTGCCATGCGTGAGCATAGAAAACACGCGCTCACTTTGAACAGTGGTTGGCGGACATGATAGAAGCTGCTGCGCAACCCATGAGAGTGCAGGCCACACACTCTTCTTTTCATCCCAGTAGCTAAGAGGATCAACATTAGGCGCAGAAGGAACTTCACAGAGGTAAAGTTTGACTATTTCAGCAGCACTACTCTCCTTTCTGCTGCTAGCTCTGTCAGATGGTCCAATTATACTCCCAAGTGCCTCTTCCCAAAACACAGCTGCTCCACTCAGCTGTGTTGTTGTGATGCTTGTGGCACTGCTGCTGATGCTGCTGCTAGGAGTAGCAGACCACATCATCTCTTCCTCCTCCTGCACCTCTCCCTCCTCGGACAGCATTCCCATTTTACGCTGCCAGTCACGCACCTTGTTGACCAATTCCTCCCGGTAGCTACTGAGAACATTAAATTTCAAAGCTAGCTTTCCCTTAATTCTTGGATCGCAAAGTTTGCGAAGGTGTACTTTTAGCAGATCCTTCAGCTTCCTGACTATGGCTGCTACGTCAGGATGTAGAGTGCCACCTTGAACAGCCTCACGGTTTTCAAGGAACACATACATCTTGCTGCCTAGATGGGAGAACACTGGGATTACCTGGGCCAGACTGGCAGTGTTTGAGTTTAAATTTTCTGTGGCATCCCTGAATGGTTTAAGGACTGCCACTAGCTGGGCGATCACTGTCCAATCCTCCCTATTCAATGGAGATGTAATCCCAATATTGTGCTCTGAGGCAAGATTATGGATTGCCCTCTGCTGCCCCAAAATCCTCTCCAGCATGTCTAACGTGGAGTTCCACCGTGTACTGACATCCTGACGTAGGCAGTGTACGGGAAGACCTGACCTCTCTTGCTCTTCCCTCAAAAGTTGGCTAGCCTTAACACTATGGTGAAAGTACCCACCGATCTTTCTGCAGCGGGACAGAACTACTGCTACCACATTAGTTCCTTCTGACATTGCTGCCTTCACTATAAGATGGATGATGCGGGCTGCACAGCGCACACCAACAATATGACCTTGCAGCGCTTTCACCATATTGGCACCTCCGTCAGTTACCACAAAACCAACTTCAACATTGGTGCCCGCCTCTACTCCCACCCAAAGGCTAAACATTTTCCTCATTGCATGCAGAATATTTTGGGAAGTGTGCTTTTCATCCATCACTTCTGCATGGAGAAGGAAAGATCGGTAGCCTGCTGCAGCAGCTTCCTTCGACACACCGGGCTGCCACCAGTGTGCTGTCAAAGAAAGAAAGGCATGCTGGCCGCTAGGTGCACTCCACAAATCTGTAGTGAAATGAACACACTGACCAGCAGCCTTGGAAAGCTCCTTTTTCACTGCTGCAACACAGGACCGATACAATGAGGGGACAATGTTCCTGCTGAAAGTGGAACGTGACGGAACTGTATATTGTGGAGCCACAGCCGCCATCAATTGTTTGAAAGGCTCCCCTTCGATCATAGAGAAGGATGCCCCTCCAACAGCAATGAACTGACCAATCAGTTGCGTTACTTTATTGGCCTGCTGTTTGGGCATTGACCTTTTGGATTGGAATGTCACAAATTGTTCCAGGGTGGGCTGGACATGCAGTGCTCCAACCTGCCTTGGTCTCTGGCTGCCAGCACTAGCTGCTGCTGCTGCTGCTGCTGCTGCTATTGGCTCAGAAGAAGCAGCTGTTGGGGTTTTTCAACAGCCACCAGCTATGCTACCTGCACTAAGTTTTACTTCTTCATCTTTCCCCAATAGCACAGCGTTGTGTTGAGTGCTGAGGTGATGCTTCATGCTAGCACTGGTAAAATGGCCAGACACTTTCCCTCTGCTTATTAGCTTCCCACAATGTTTGCACTTTCCATAGCGCACTTCTTCAACATTTTCAAAGTGCTCCCAAATTGGGGCGCGCATAGCCTTGGAGTGTGCCTTGGGTGCTGCTCCTACTGCTCGGGGTGGATGAACAGAGGCAGAACTAGTTGTGGTGGGACTGGTGGTAACAGTACTGGCCATAGTGGGACTGCTAATTGCTTTTGCTTTAGATTTGCTAGGTTTTGCTGCTGCTGGTGGTGGTGATGGTGATGATCGTAGCGGAGAAGGTGGAGGCTCAGGGGAAAATTGTGCACTAGTCATTTGGACACTGCTCCCTGAGGAATATGATTCCTGACCACTCATCTCCTCTACTTCCTCTGGCTCATAGTCTAGTTCTTCATTAGCCAGATCGAATGGAATTCCTGCTAGGCTGGAGATAAGACTGATATCGTCGTGAGACTCGTGACTAGTAGTAGTGCGAGCAGGAAGAACAGACTCTGCACTTGGCCTCTCAGTCTCAGGCTCCTCTGCTACCTCGCTAGGTGGAGTTCCACTATGTGTAGCCCTCTCTCTAACTGTCTTTACAAAAATTTTGTAAGGACTTGGTGGCTTGCTAGAGGTACTAGGAGGACATGGCATGGCGGTACCGGTGGGAACAGTAGGCGCAGCACTAGTGGTGGTAGAGGTGGTGGTGGTGGTTTTCCCTACAAAGGAATGAGATTGCTTTGGTTTGGGATCCCCTCTGAGTCTTGCTGCTAATTTGGCTCTGCTTGGTACCTTGCATGCTGCTCATGGATGGGGAAGATGCTGCTTGGGGCAAAAGGCACTTCTTTTTACTCACTGGGCTAGTAGAAGTACTAGTTGTGCTACCCTTTAACTTTGAACGTGCTTCTGGTGCTATAGGCTTTCCGTAAAAAACCATAGAGCTTGTGGGCCTAGCCGCACTACTACTGCCTGCTTTTGGTGCCTTTCCTTTACTTGATGATCCTTCAAGCAATGCTTCCCCAAATGATAAGCGAGAGCTTGGCCGACTAGACTCACGCAAAGGCCGCATCTTAGAACTGGTGGTGGTGCTGGTGGTGCTGATGGTGGTGGTGGTGGTAGATGGAGCTTGTCCCTCCTTAGTCCCAAAAGGAGTATCCATTTCAAATTTTGTGTTGTGTAGTGTAGTGTTTAAAGGGGGGGGGATAACAAAATTAAAGACTTTGAATTTACACGGGCCTAAGAGCCTATCCTACTACTATGCTAAACCTAAAGCTATATTAGTATTCTAGTCTAACTCTAGGCAGACGCTCTCAAGTCCACTAAGCTAAAGTGAGGTTAAGTTATATATAATATTATATTATTAATAGATTAGAATTACTTATATTAGGGATTATAGATAGACTATAGTTTATGAATTAGAGAGAATTACTTATATATATTATAGATTATGAATTAGAATTTATATTATATTATATATTATATTATAGATTAAGAAGATTAAAGATTAGAATTATTTTAGTACTACAGCTATTAGCTTGAAGCTTTGCTTAGTACAGTTGTTGTCGTCACACAGTCAATTTTTCTTGAAAAGAAATCAGAAATAAAATAAAATGTCACAGCAAAACAGTGTAGCTTCACTGCTTGCTGAAACACACAGCACTTATGCGGCTGCACTCAATAGCCCAATAAGTTCACTTCACTGATGGACTGAGGTGAGCAAAACACTAAGGGTACTTTTAATAAAATTGAAATAAAATGTAAAATAAATGAGAAAATCTTTGCAAAACAGTTAACGTCACTGCTTGCTGATCAAAAAAGAACACAGCACTTATGCGGCTGCACTCACTAGCCCAACAAGTTCACTTCAATGATGAACTAAGGTGAGCAAAACAAATGAAATAAAATGAAAGATTATTAATTAAGAAAAATTGACTTGGTCTCTTGCTGTTGCTAAAACAAAGCACAAACTATAGAGCTGCAGCACCAGTACTAATAAGATTAGCTGAACTATACGCTAGTAGTAATTAATTAATATTGTTACTTTTATTTATAGCTAATTTAATTAACTATTAAGCTAAGAATTATAGAATTATTGATATTAATTAATGATTTTAGATTAGACACTAGTAGATGTCTTGAATGTCTACAGTACACTCTACACTAGTATACTATTACTAACTATAGTATATATAACTGACAAATATATATATAATTTTATAATGTATTCAATTATTAATTATTAATAGTACTGATTTTAGATTAGACACTAAATGTCTACAGTACACTCTACACTAGTATACTATAGTATATAATATATATATGACTGACAAATATATATATATAATATTATAATGTACTATTAAATTATTATATATTCTATTAAATTATTATTTATAAATTCTATTATTTAATTTATTTAAGCAGGACAGGCAGTAGGCACTAGTGCCAGCCCAGGGCAAGGGCACCCCAGTGCCACTGAGGCACTGGGTGCACTGTCAACTCAAAAGCACTATACACTACAGTTGATGACAAATTAAATAAAAAAATTATTAAATTAATCAAATTATTATTATTAAATATATTAATTAAGTAGAACTGAAGTGAGGAAGAGTACACTGTGCGAAATGGCAGGCTAAGGCTTACCAGTCTCACACAGAACAGAACAATCTCTCTCTGTAACGCTCGGATGCAGCACAGAAGTGTTGCCAAAGCAGTCACAGCAAAAAATGAATGGATCTCTCAGGCAAGCTCTGGTCTTATAAAGGCACCTTCAGAATTCAAAAAACAGCAGCACAGGCATTGGACGAGACCCTTAGCGTGACGTCACAAGAGTGAGCTGATTGGACAGACGAGGATCAGCTCACTCCTGTTTGAAATTTTGGCGGCTGCGCGGCAAAAAGAAGACGATCACGAAGAATCTTCAATTCTTCGTGGTTGTGAGTCTTCGTCTTCTCCTCTCTTCGGCGTGTCTTCGGTACGAACAAAAAAACGGCCTCTTCGTGCTCGTTTTCATGTTCGCCCGAAGACGAATGCGCAAGTCTATCTGAATGTGTGCTATGGTACCTGGCACCAAGATGTTAGCAGCAGATCCTTTAAGTCTTGTAAGCTGCAAGGTGGGGCCTCCATAGATGGATCCTGGTGCCACGTGTTTTCCAGATAAGCGACGTTCATGAACACGGGCATCCACCTGATTCCTCAGACCAGGGCACCTTCTTTCATTGCTCTGTGGTTACGTTCTTATGCACTGTGTATTCTAACACCTTTCTTTCAGAACCAGCATTAAGTTTTTTCAGCAATTGGAGCTACAGTAGCTTGTCTGCTGGATTTGACCATGACCCTGTAGCCAGTTCACCGCTTTTCCTTCTTTGGAACACTTTTGATAGGTACTGACCACTGCAGACCAGGAACACCCCACGAGACCTGCAGTTCGGTGATGCTCTGACCCAGTCGTCTAGCCATCACAATTTGGCCCTTGTCAAACTCGCTCAGATAATTTTTCCTGCTTCTAACACATCAACTTTGAGGACAAAATGTCCACTTGATGCCTAATATATCCCACTCACTGACAAGTGTCATGATAATTATTGATGTTATTCACTTCACCTGTCAGTGGTCATAATGGTATGACTTATCTGTGTATATATGTTGTTTGCAAAGGCATGCATCTATAAAATAAAAATATACATAAATATTTTTTGTTTATAATAATGAATTAATTTGGGGGATGAAGATCACCCTCTTTTCTCCCTACATTCAGTCCCTCGCCAAATCCTAAAAAAATCTCTCGCTTCCGCCCAAAAACTCTGATTCATTCACTTCATTTCCCGTCTTGACTACTGCAACACTCTTCTGGCTGGCATTCCACTGTCTTGACTCTCTCCTCTGCCGTCTGTCCTAAATGCTCCTTGCACTCCGATCCTCTTCTGCTTCCCCACTCTGTGAAATGCCCCACTGGCTCCCTATTACCTTTAGAATTAAATTTAAAATCCTGGTACTAACATTTAAGGCCCTCTATAACACTGCTCCTCCATACATTTCTGCCCTCATAAGCAAATACTCTCCTACTCGATCCTTACGTTCTTCGCATGGGCTAAGGCTCTCCTCCTCACTTATCACCTCTTCCTTTTCCGGCTACAAGATTTCACTTGGCTTCCCCATATCTCTGGAATCTACTTCCACCGAACCTTCAGCATTCACCCTCCCTCCCAACATTCAAGAAACATCTCAAAACTCACTTCTTCAGAGAAGCATACCATCTTAGCTGCCACAACACTACCTCTCACCCTTTCTCTGTGCCTTACGTTTGTCACCCCATTCCCTCAAGATTGTAAGCTTGCGAGCAGGGCTCTCTCCACCTAATGTATCGGTTTGTCCTAGTCTGTCAATTATCATCTTGTCATACCCCTTGAACAGTGGTGTCGCAATTGCCCCCCCCCCTAGGTTAATCCTTGCTCCCCCTGTTGCCCCCCTGCCGAATTTGGAATAAAATCGCAATGCGACTTTAAATCCCTTCTTTTTTTTTTTATGCGGAGGAGAGAGAGGGTGCGGCCCGCGTAAGATCAGCAGCCAGGGCAACCAATCTTACGTGGGCCGCACCTCAAGCCCTGCTACTTACCTGTACTTACCTACTTCTGTACTGCATAGAGAAAGCAGAACCTAGCAGAGTTCATGTGACATCACATGACTCTGCTCCAGTCCTGCTTCCTCTGTGCAGTACCAAAGAACGCAGAGGGAGGCCGCGCCCTCTGCTGAAGTCTGTGAGCGGCATCGAGGAGCTGCAGTGCAGGTAAGGGGGTGGGGAGGGTGTTTGAATGAGTATGCGTGATTGAGGGAATTAATCTGTGAATGAATGAGTATATGAATGAATAAGTGTGTGTGTGATAGCATGGATGTGTAAGTGCTGGAACCTAGGCATGATGGGACTGTGATTGCTGTTAGCAATCACACTCCTATCATGCCAAGTCAGCCAGGTTATCTCGGGTGTGTGTGTATAGGTGTTGGTGTGGCAGAGACTGTCCTAGTGTGTGTTTGGGTGTTGGTGTGGCAGAGCCTGTCCTGGTGTGTGTGTGTTCAGTTGTAAGTGTGGCAGAGCCTGTCCTAGGGTGTGTGTTTGGGTGTCAGTGTGTCAGAGCCTGTCCTGGTGTGTGTGTGTTTGGATGTGGGTGTGGCAGAGCCTGTCCTGATGTGTGTGGGTGTCTGTGTGGCAGAGCCTGTCCTGGTGTGTGTGTCTGGGTATTGGTGTGACAGAGCCTGTGTTGGTGTGTGTGTTTGGTAATCTGTTTCCTGGCACTTAACTTACAGTAGGAATTATTTAATTTATATTTATCCAGAGATAAAATTCCCTCCTGAAGTTGTAGTGACTTCAGGGGACAAAACGTTCAAGGCCCTGAAATCATTTAGTGGAAAAGTTATTTATTGTGTTATAATATTTATTTCAAGGATTAGTCACACTCAATTGTGGCTTCAGGCTTCCCATGTTGAATGATCAAGTATTATTTTAGCCCAATAACAAAAGTATAATTCCATAGCACATTACTTTTGGAAACTATGAATGCCCCACCAGTTTGACTGTGGTATCTTGTGTGCCCCCCCCCTATATATTGTTTCTAGAGTCGCCACTGCCCTTAAATATATGTATTGTATTAAGCACTGCGTAAATTGTTGACACTATATAAATAAAAGATAATAATATTAATAATGGCAGTGAGAGGTCCCGCTGATGTCAGTCCCATACGTAGGAAAACTGGCCATTGTTGGAGGGGAAGCTGGCAGGGAGTGGGTTATCCTTGGTAACCGGGAGACCTAGAGAAGTGGTGCATATATATATATATATATATATATATATATATATACGTTAGACATGCATTAGCCCCTGGTGCCAATATATTTTATATTGAAAGAATTGGACCCTACGCATTTCCTTTGACCCCGCTCCACGCTCCCTAGCATGCAATCACTCCCTCCGCTCCTGCACCAAAAAATAGGTATAGCTCAAATAAACAACACATAAAACAGCACTTGCATGTATAGATCAACTGAAGAAGACAAACTTTATATTTGCAGGTATACATTAATAATGTATGGAACCATAGCATTTCAGGTATAGATAAACACAACACACAAGACCAGCATTGCAGGTATAGATCAACTGGAAATCACATGTAAACTCAGCACTGAGGGTATAGATCAAATTAACACATGTAAACAGCATTGCAGGTATTGATCAACTGAATATGACATACAAACCCTGTATTTGCGGGTATACATAAATAATGTATGGAAACATAGCATAGCAGATATAGATCAACAGAATAACACACAAACCTAGCTTTGCAGGTAAAGATCAATTGGAATTTACATAAAAACTCAGCATTAAAGGTATAGATAAAACCACCTAAATTAAAGGCGTAGATCACAGGTTGCACAACCCAAAGCCAGCCCTGGCGTCCACACTGCTCACATAGAACCTGACCAGCACCCAAATTACACACATAGGACTTGCCATCTTTGTCCCCAAACAGCCCAGCATGAGTCAACTTTGTCCCTAAACACCCTGCCTGTGCCATCTTGGTCCCCAAGGCTCAAACACCCTGCTTGTGCCATCTTTGCCTTTCCACAAATCAATTATACATCTATGATACACACAAACACTTTTACGGTTCCTTTACTAATTCACACTTTTATTTACATAATTCACTCACACAATCATTTATTCTCTCACTCATTCACACAAATCATTTACACATATTCAGTAATGCATTCTCACAAATTAATTAATTCTCCCACTCATTCAGACAGTTAATCCACACATTAATTCATACTCTCTCATTCACACAATTCATCCACACATGAATTCATACTCTCACTCATTCACACAATTCATCCACACATTAATTCATATTCTTACTCATTCACACAATTCATCCACACATTATTTCATTATCTCACTCATTCACACAAATCATCCACACACTAATTCATTCATTCTCACACTCATTCTCACTCTTTATTTATTTCAATATTCTTACTACCCTCTTTCTCACTATATACCTCTCCCCCTTTTCTCACTATCTACCCCCTCTCCCACTATTGACCCCTCTCCCTCCTTTCTCACTATCTACTCCCGCTCCCTTCTCACTATCTACCCCCTCTCCTCCCCTTCTCATGATCTACCCTCTGTCAAATCTGGCCACATATTGCTTAGCCCACCACAACATCTTTATTTAATCCCATGCCAGCATCAGCATAACATATTAGACAACCCGAACCATAAATAATCCTCTAACTTCTGAGCCTTGCCCAGCAGGCAGTCCTAAACACCGAACACTAACAGTCCTGGTCCAGCTAGTGTCATGAGCCACAGGTTTGGCCTGCCTCTCAAAGCCCTATTGGGCACTGCTTTCAGTACACTCCATCAAATGTTGGCCAAGGGGGAACTCATCCACAGCTCCAATTAAAGAACAAAGAACAGGAAACTGCAACAACTATACACAAATCTATCATTGTTTGACTGGGAGGGAATGTGTCCAGAAGAATTTAGTTAGGAAAGAGGTAGAAACCCTTCATCACCCACCTTATAAACCCTTACAAGTCTGCAACGTTGTTTCACCTACCAATGACAAAACTATTGGCATGTCCATAATCCAGCCTAGGCCATTAATCATATTCCCTAACAGTCAATGGGAGCATGGTATGCAGGAGAGGTGATACCTACAGCAGATAAAGTAAATTGTTGCACACCAAGGGCTCCTAGAAGTGAGAATTATTGAACAGTGTTCTCCCTGCTTGACGTAGGGTATGTGAGCTACTGTCACTTTGTCCCACAAAGGAGATCACCATTAATGACCTTTCTTAATGCAGAGATAAGTATAAACTCACAATTTGACAATTTGACTCACCATTCAGCCCATCTATGCTTCCCATTTTTTCTGATGTAAGGAATTCTAACCACTATAAGTCCTTTGTCTTGGCCCATAGTGCATTATATTTATCCCATGCATGTTTACATTTCCTTAGAGTATTAGCATCCCCCACTTCTCCTTTGAGACTGCCTCATTTATCTACTACTTTCTGAGTAAAGTAGACCTTCAATATATCTCAACTAAGCCTCTGACCCTCTAACATTGCTGATCCTTTGAAATAAGCTTGCCTCGTGTACTTTGTTAAATCCATTTAAGTATTTAAATACTTCTATTGCATCTCCCCTTGCTCTTCATTCCTTCACGCAATGCATATTAAAGTCCTTTAGTCTTTCCAGATTTTTTTCTACAAACAAGTTACCACTCCTCTTGGCTCTCTCCAATTTGTCAATATCCTTCTGGAGATGGGTTTTACAATACTCTAGGTGAGGCCTGACCAGAGATCTGGCAGAACCACTTCCCTTTATCTGCTACCAATACCTTTATACCTCTCACTATACAACCCAGCACCCTGCTTGCTTGTTCTGATGCATTGCATTGTCTGCTTACATTAAAGTTATCAGAAATATTGACTCCTAAGTCCCTCCCTTTTGGTCTTATTGACCGAACAGTGTCCCCAATGCTATTTGCCACCTCTGTATTTTTATGTCCCAAGTGTATTATTTTACATTTATCAACTTTAAACAGCTGGCACACTCTTGACCATTCTTCTAACTTACTTAAATCATTTTCCATTTGACTTATTCTACTTTGCAGGTCTACCCTGTTGCAGACCTTTGCATCATCTGCTAAAAGACATACAGATACCACTGTATCAGAAAATTCTTTGGGCCTTCTGATTACCCACCCAGCTACACGATCCCAGCACGGTCCCGACACCTCCGTTAGCATGTTAACTGTTAAAGTTCATGACAGTACAATTAGAAAAAGACTGAACATGTATGTTTTGTTTGGAAGGGTTGACAGAATGAAGCCTCTTCTCACTAAAAAGAACATGGCTGCACTGCTTAGGTTTGCAAAGTTTGCATGCTCGCACACACAAACATGCATGCTCACACACACAAGTACACATGTATGCTCAGACACACATACACACACAAGTACATATGTATACTCACACACACAAGTAGACATGCATGCTTACACACGTACACATACATGCTCACAAACACACAGTACACATGCATGCTCAAACACACACAAGTACACATTCACTCATGTGTACACAAAGGCCTTTTCTAAACAATTTTAAACCAGTACGAGGAGACAGGAAAAAGGGGTTGCAGGAGTTGCACCGGGCCCCTTAGAGGTACGACCGCTGTGACCCCTGTAGTTACACCAATGCGGTCAACTCACAATTTAGGAAATAAACCTATTTAACTCGAATATTGCAATAGTAAGCCATTATTTTCTTTTATTTCACATTATATATTTCATTGTTCTCAACATTCTTGTGGCTGAACCTGAACTTCAAAAAATGAGGAATTATAACAGTCAAATAGCCAGACTATTTAAGGGGAGCCTATATGTATCTTGCCAAGTAGCATTTGCAAATTCTAGAAAAGTGATGAAATGAGATTATTACAACATTCCAAGAAATAAAAAGACAAAAATAATATAAAGAATTAATTTCCAGAAGACTCTGGCATATTTTCTTAACAACCATTCCAGAATGTATAGTAAATTGTTGGCTGGTTACTACATTTTCCTTGGGCCGAAAATGCGTCAGTAATTTAAAGACGTAATCCCACACAGAGCTGGTTTTCATAAGAAAGTAATGTGTATCTATAGTAGCCTTATGAAAAGAAGCTGCGCTTTTAGTAGTGAAGATGTTTAAGGTCACACAGTTTATTTATCCTAATTTAGAATTGTTCCCATGGGAAAGGCTATCGTGGTAAATGAAGGGGAGGCAGACATGAGCACAGCTGAGACATTGCGCTGAAGAATGAAGCCATAATTCAAGTGTATTCCAAGTCTCAGATCATCTAATTTACCAATCATATTTAGCTGTATATTTACAATACTTACTGGCCATGGAACTGAAGTGACCTCATTTACGCAGCCAAAATGTTTTCCCCAAGAAAAATAATAATGCACCAAATACTGCTATCTAAGATATATCAAGGCAAAACTGATGTAGTTGTGGATCAAAGTGCTAGATTTGGAACCATCATCGACAGGCTTAGTATCTATATCAAGAATATGTCTATGAAGTAATGACAGCAATAACGCTGTTAATATGACAGTAAATATTTGCTATAGGTATTATGCATCTTGGATAAAACAAAGAATCAAGTGTTTAGGAACCCCAAAAATGTAGGGTATCATATAGTGACCACACGTGCAAGTGCTCTAGATTGTAATTTCGCATTAGCAGGGCCCTCCTCATCTAATGTCTCTGTTAGTAAATTGTTATGTTATATATTAATTGTCTGTTTACCCATTGTACAGCGCCGCTGAATATGAGGGCACTATATGAAACAATTACTTATAATAATAAGCACCTGTATTAAGTCAACATAGCTGGGGAGACTAAGCTACAGAAGCCCAAATCAAACTTTACACACAGCAAACACGGGTGAACTGAATGCTTTTGTGCCATTTATTATTTTAAGAGGCAACAGATGTTCGGTCTTGTCTTTCTTTGCATACTTTGGCAGTATCTTATGATTCATGTCCTGAACGCCACTTACACCAAGTAGATACTTCCTATGGGAAACTTTTTTGTTTGTCAAATGAAGAATTTTAAATTGGTGATACCCACTCTAATTTGTAAGAAACATATGACAGTAATGGAGTTATAAAATTTCTACCATCAATCAAACTGGTTATGTTGAAGATCCACTTTATCATTGCTGATGGGGTATTTATTTTTGGAAATACTGAACAACAAACATAGTACATAATATATGAATGGGTTATTCACTGAGCAATTTTCTTAATAGGGGAACCTTATGTGCAAGATTGCTGTTATAATTAAATTGAATACTACAGCCGAAGCATTTTTATATGGTAACTCATGTCTAACCACACTGAATGAATGTTAGTTGTGGTGAGCCAGCTCACAAGACTGTTTTGTTTTATATTTACTGATTGCAACAGTTGTTAGGTTGTGTGCAGTTTGCTAATTTAAATGAAACAAACGCTATAGTCACAATGTATTATACACAGATCAGTCATAACATTATGATCACCTGCCTAATATTGTGTAGGTAGCCCTTTTGCCACCAAAACAGCCATGACCCGTACAGGCATGGACTACACTAGATCTCTGAAAGTGTGCTTTGGTATCTGGCACCAAGACGTTGGACTTCTTGGTCCATCACATCCCACAGATGCTTGGTTGGCAGGACCCAAGGTTTCCCAGCAGAACATTTCCCAAAGCATCACACTGCCTCCACCGGCTTACATTTTCCCCATAGTGCATCCTGGTGCCATGCGTTCTTCAGCTAAGTGATGGACAGGCATCCTGCCATCCAGGTGATGTAAAAGAAAACATAATTCATCAGACCAGGCCACTTTCTTCCATTGCTATGTGGTCCAGTGCCTATTGTAGTGGCTTTCAGCAACGGACAGGAGTCAGCATGGGCACTCTGACTGGTCTGCGGCTATGTAGCCCCATACAAACTGTGATGCACCGTGAGTTCTACCACCTTTCTATCAGAACCAGCTTTAATTTTTTATCTGTTGGATTTGACCACACAGACCAGCCTTTCGACACCCAAGTGCATCAATGAGTCTTGGCCGCCCATGACCCTGTTGCCGATCCACCGATTTTCCTTCCTTGGACCACTTTTGATGGGTACTGACCACTGCAGTCCGGGAACACACCACAAGAGCTGCAGTTTTGGAGATGTTCTGACTCTAGTCTAGCTATCACAATTTGGCCCTTGTCTGCTTCTAACACATCAACTTTGAGGCCAAAATGTTCACTTTCTCCCTAATATATCCCATCCACTAACAGGTGCCATGATAACGAGATTATCAGTGTTATGCACGTTACCTGTCAGTAGTCATAATGTTATGTCTCACCGGTGTATATTGAATAAATGTTAATTGAGTCAACTCACAAGGCTATACTGTTTTATATTTATTGATCGTTTAGTGATCATTGCAAGTGCGTAGCGATATTTGCACATCTTTAATAGCACTTTGGGGAGCAATTTTAAATATTTACTAGAAACTTATTACACAACTGTGTATCCTTAATAAACGATTATAACATATAACATATTAGGCTGGTTTCCTGACTTTGCAATTTATATATATTTGCGGAAGGTATCCCTCCTCTGCCTTAAACTCAGCTCACTTACAGGACAGTTGTTTAGATATTTAAAGGCATATTATGTGCTGTTGAATGATTGTGTTAAATTCATGTAGACAGGGAAGTTTCGTTTTATAGAGGTTGGATATTATTTACTTTATTCTTATTTTCCTCCCTCAACAACATTAAGACCAGTTTTGAAAAGAAAGGGGTTATCCCCTAATAGACTCATTCTTTTTTGTTTAAAATCACTTGGGGACTAAAAATTGCGTTTAATAGCTGAGAGATTCCTTTGAATCCCTATCATAAAACATAATACTTAAGATGTGCACCCAATGATACCTCCTCCGGGTTAGCCCCCCCATATTAAAAGTTTTAACAAAAGATCATTCCATTTGTTAGATCAGGTTAGATCCTCTGTTTTTTTCGTTAGATCTACTCTAAAATATGCAATATTAACAAACTGTTATTGATTATGATAGTTCCGCCTTAGATCAGGTTTGATCAGACAAAATTTTTGTTAGATTTAGCCTAATTACTAATGAGGGGGGCTGGCCCCCTCAACTGAAATTTTGATTTTTTTTATTGATTTTGTGTATATAATGGTTAGATCCGGTAAGCTCAACAGTTTTTTTTGTTGGATCTATCATGCAGGAGGCAGTATTCACAATCCTATTGTGTGTGCGGGCTATAGGAATACATATGGGTTGCCCCCCCAACTGAATTTTTTTTTTATTGATTTTGGTAGATATTCATTAGATCTGGTAAGATCAACTATTTTTGGTATTCTTGAACCAACTTGTAAACCAAGGTTTGCATTTGCACAAGCATTCAATGGGCACCTACTTTTGTAACAAAAACTGCACAACATAAGCTTTCTGGACACGCCAACTAAATTAGAGGGAATATTATGTGCACCCCAACAAAAATTATTCTCATAAACAACCAGTCACAATAATATAATTAAACAATTACGCATTCAAAATGTTAACTGCTCAAAAAAGATATATAAAAACAAACCAGTGAGTCAACCACCATGAAATATATAGTAAATAATTCCAGATAAAAGTAAATAAAATAATTATTGTTTATATAATATTTCCTGGTAAAGGGCAATGCTTTTTTTATGGAACTGCAAAGGTTTAGCAAAAAAAAAAAATATTTTATCTTAAAAAACCCAAACCTATTTTAAAGAGCTACTTTCCACTTATATGTAAATAGGATTCCAGACTTTTGGCTGTAACTCAGCTTTAAAAGAAAAAAAGATGCTGACCTTTTTCCAAAAGTATTTTGGAGCTATTATGTGAAGGATTTTCCACTAGGTTCCCTGCATAATTTCTAAATTGGCAACATCGTTTGGAGTGTATGTTAATCTCAGGAATGAATCAACAGAGTTCACCATGTGATCAGAAATAATTTTCCTATGATTTTTCCAATGCAATTCTGGGCTAACCTTAGAAGGTATCTTTAATTATATAAATACGATACGTACAGAGTGAGACAAAGAAACAGATATGGTAATGTATTGTATATCGTATATAGACACCATACCTCACATTATAGAAATTTTGATTGAGGATTGAGTTTCCCTCTGCTTAAATTGCATTTCATTTGAACAGTTTCATAGAATTTTGCGTATATGATGAAAAATACATATGGTTCTAGAAACCATTATTTCATAGCTTGTATATAGAAAATAATGCCATATAACAAGCCGTAACCTGATGTATACAGTGATGTAACTCATGTATCTTAATTTCATGGTCGCATCGCACAGACGTCTACCAGCCGGCCCCGCTAGACAACAGGGAGTATGGAGGTGGGGGGGGTAAGTTGGGGGAGTGGCACTTCTAGGAAGCAGAGTGGCATATCAGGGGGGCAGAGTGGCACTTCAAGGGGGCATAAAGCATGTCTGGGGGGCAGGTGGGCATTTCTAGGGGGCATAAAGCATATCTTGGGGGCCAGAGTGGCATATCAGGGGTTATAAAGCATATTAGGGGCAGATTGGCATATCAGGGGTTATAAAGCATTTTAGGGGCAGGTTGGCATATCAGGGGTTATAAAGCATTTTAGGGGCAGGTTGGCATATCAGGGGTTATAAAGCATATCTGGGGACAGAGTGGCATATCAGGGCTTGTAAAGAATATTAGGGGCAGATTGGCATATCAGGGGCTATAAAGCATATCTGGGGGGCAGAGGGGCATATCTATAAGTAAGGTACTTATAAGTAAGTATGGTTTTCTGTTTGTATATGACATACGCTGACAAACTCTACAGTAGATACCAAAAATGTTAAAAATACATGTATGCCTGTTCATTAGATAAAATACTGTTTTACTATTTTCTTTAAAAAATAAAAAAATCTTTAAAATAGTACCAAACTTTAGGGGTGCAGCCTATAATTGAGCCAATAAGGTATTTAAACACCTGGTCAAGAAAGGTAGGAAAATGTAAGCTCCTGAGAGTTTTTCATTTGGTTGCTACCCTCACTGGCACTCTGACACACTACTCCTATTCAGGCTCCTCGGCATGCCACTTTTCCTTGGGCCACTTGAGATCGCCCTTATAACCAGCCCATATAGACTATGGAGCACTGACGCTGCCTCCACGGTGACCTTAGGGGGCGACTGGGGCACCAGCCCCACCACCCTTGGTCAGGCCAAGGGCAGCACCCAGCCCAGATTCCAATAATGAGGTGTATGTGTAATGCTAATGTTTTTTTTTTTTTAAAGATAATAGGAAATTTTACCAGATGTCGCTGATTCTCATGCTAGATACTTGGTAATTTGCAGATTTCTTAACATTTTACTCTTGAGCACTTGCACCTTGTATGTTTGATTATTTTATTAAGCATTTCATTTACAAAACTGCCTTGAGCAGTACCTCTCTTTGAATACAAGCCTGAACTTTTATCCATATGTATCTATGTGATGATAACACCACAAAAAGCTTACGCCATCAGTAGCCTGAATGAAAGCAAGTCCAGATGTTTTCAACACATGCTCCGTGTCTTTTCTTGGTTCTGGTGCTCATTAATGTTAATGTATGGTTTCAGTGTGCTGGCAGTGGATGTTCCACCAGTTAAACTTCACAGACACGTCACACTTAGCAAGTAAAAATATAACGTAAAGGGAAAGGGAATAACTAAAATTATGGTTACTTGAAATGTGAATCGTAAGAACGCTTTGTGAATTCATCTTTAACACACTTAGAAGCTTTTTAAAAGAATATCTGTTTTAGAATTAAGTCCTTATATCAGGGGTGTCCAAGTTTGTTCTGCAGTGGGCCACTTCCTCAGAATTGTATACGTGCGCCGCACTCATTTTTCACTGAGTCTAACAGCAATCACACTCCTATCATGCCAAGTCAGCCAGTAAGTGATGTGCAGACCCCATACTGCTGGCAGCATCAATACACAAGGGGGGCAGCTAGCTAGGTTTCAGCATGTACTGGCTGACTTGGCATAATAAGAGTGTGATTGCTAACAGCAATCACAGTCCCATCATGCCTAGGTTCCAGCACTTACACATCCAACCAGTAAATGCTAGAACCTAGGTATGATGGGACTATGATTGCTGTTAGCAATCACACTCCTATCATGCCAAGTCAGCCAGTACATGCTGGTACAGGGTGTCTGTAAGTGATGTGCAGACCCCCTATTGCTGGCAGCATCAATATACAAGGGGGGCAGCTAGCTAGGTTTCAGCATGTACTGGCTGACTTGGCATGATAGTAGTGGGATTGCGAACAGAAATCACAGTCCCATCATGCCTAGGTTCCAGCACCTACACATCCATGCTATCACACACACACTCACTCATTCATATACTCATTCATTCACAGATTCATTCCCTCAATCACGCATACTCATTCAAACACCCTCCCCACCCCCTTACCTGCACTGCAGCTCCTCGATGCCGCTCACAGACTTCAGCAGGGGGCGCGGTCTCCCTCTGCGTTCTCTGGTAAAGAACAGAGGAAGCAGGACTGGAGCAGAGTCATGTGATGTCACGTGAACTCTCCTGGGTTCCGCTTCCTCTGTGTAGTACAAAAGACCCTCCCACAGGTAAGTAGCAGGGCCCGAGGTGTTGCCCTGGCTGCCAATCTTACGCGGGCCGCGTGTTGGACGCCCCTGCTTTACATCTTAGATGAGAACTGTTTGCTATATCAAATTTGGGGAGCTAAAACAATTAATTTAAAAAAAAAGAAGATACAATTAACCCCTTAATGACAATGCATTGTTTTCAATGGGTTCATTGTCCTTAAGGTGTTAAAATAGCGGTGCATTCAAATGCAATCAACATAACATTTGTTGAGGTGGAGTCTACTTTAAAGTGAAATAAAGATGGGAAAGGTAAACTGCTTGCATTTAATAGGTTATGTACCTTATATGCATACTTGTGAAGTCTCTACTTCCTCCACCACTAAAGGGTGTCTGAAGCTAGCCTCACCCCTTAGTACTAATAGCCCTCGCCCTTCATGAAGCCCCTTCCCCCTGAAGAAAGGACTCAGAGTAGCTTATTCTTGGAAGTTTACAGGTATGACTATACAGCATCAGAGGTAATATTTACTATTTGGCTAGATTTAAACTGGGGCCCTGCAAATCTCAGTTTTTTGACCATATGAACGTTGTATGAAATTGTAAAAAATACAAAAACGTTCAATCAAATCAAACCCTGAAGTGAATCAACCAATAAGAAAAAATAAAAATGAAAAAAGCTTCATTGGTTGATGGTAGAGGAGGCACCTGCTGGCGACCAACAGAGTCCCTCTTATGGACCTTAACTCCTGGTGGCGAACGTAGGGGTTAACGGGAGCGGAAAGCCGTAGGTTCTCCGTCAGGAATTAAATGTCCATAGGAGCGACTCTATTGGTTGATGGCAGATGAGCCCTCCTGGTGCCGAAACTTGGCTGGGCCCGCACCAAGAGTTAAAGGTCCGTACGAACGACCAATAGACCAGGCCAAGTTCCGCCGTCAGATGTTAAAGGTACTTAACTACCAACAGCGAACCTACGGATTTCCACTTCTGTTATCTACGCAGCATCGCAGGGGTTAACGGGATAAGGTAGGCTAGATGGGGAACTGAACAGGGAGATTAGTAAACCAAGACAAAAATTAAGATTGTTCGTGTTGTGTGTCTTCGTCAATGTTTTGCCGCCGCCATGTTCGTTTCTTCGGTATTTGTGCTAAACAACGAAAACGCACCCTTAGTGTTTGTTTTCATGTTCTCCCGAATACGAATGCACAAGTCTAGTTTTAATACACATATATATTTGTTATAACTGTGAAAAGTAGAGTTTTAGGAAAAAATGACCAACGAGGGTCGCTGCTTAACTTTGTCTCATGCATATACAGCTGAACTCACAAATGTATATTGTATAAGCTCATTAAAAAATGCAATATAAAGAAAATTTGGGAGATGGAAATTTTGTAAACTGTAGATATTTTATAACAAAATCACACCACAAACATTTTTCTCCAGGTTTATTTTTCTACTTAAGAACAGTTATTTATACACATATACAATTAGTAATTCTTTCTAAAAATATCTAAGAAATGTGAACACACAAAAAACAATAGTCATTCTAATCTCAGTGTACAGCAAATGTGCAGAAACTTCCTTCATAAAAATTCTTTAGCCTTTGGTATAAACAATAGATACCACTGTCTACATATTCATTTTGACTGCGATTACATTGTTAATGAAAACGGCACTAGAATTCCATAGTAATAATCTGATTTCCAGGCTCTGCTATTAACATTCACAAAATGTTATCTGGGTAGGTACCGAGCTAAAATTGTAAAATGATGGCTAAATACTTTTACGCTTTAAGTATTGGTTTTGTTGATTGGATTATCTAAAAATCTATGGAAATAATACAAAATCCAAAGAACTGCATTTAATACTTAATTTATAGTAATAAGCAGAAATGATTAAATCCATGATGGGTCTCCATACACTGTTTGTGCTCCAGTTTTTCTACCTACGAAAATACAGCAGTTGCCAAATTCATAAAGAATTTTTGATAATGCAACAGTAAAAACCTTCTGTCTTTATACCACGCATATGCAACAATTATAAAAGCATACTCATTATGTTATTAGTGTTGAATTATATCCCAAAAATAGGGTCAGCATTTTTCAGTTAAATAATACAATTTTAATTATAATACCTGTTTTTTTGCACTAAAAACAACTTTCTCTGCCCTTTTATATTTACCAGCATGATTTTGTTTTAAAGGATTCTAACAATTTATACTACATTAAACTCAAAATATTAAATTTGCTCCAGAATACAACAGTATAGCGACTTACATATTAATTCCACTCTACCTTTATTATTAATTAGGCTTAAACATACAAGTCCAAGGCCCAAATACAGTATATGTTGCACAGAGAACTGAGGGAGCGTATTCTAGCTCATGCCATGGGTGTCCCATTCATTTTTTATCTTTAACACTAGGTGAAAGGGACATCTGCCATTTGGCCAGAATTACTTTGGGGGTCCATGGCATCCAATATACCCTGGAGATCCGCACATTTCCTTTCTCTCTCAAGGAGGAGGACCGTGCATCACTGGTGCAGTCAAGGTGAAGTTGTGTTAGTCAAGAGGTCTGTGCCAGAGGCTGTACAGACATACATCTCCCTCATTGGGTAAGCCTTAGCTCAATTAGGTATAAAGATGGACCTGATTTTTTTTTAATGAAATGTTACTTTATAAGATTTGAAACAATCTTACAAACACACACTCAACATATAAATACGTTTTGTTCTCTATTGATAAATATATAAAATAAAAGCTAATAATCAGTAAATCATAATACGATTTAACTGGCAGCATATTTTAGGGTATGTTAAAAAAAAATGGTACTGCTAAAAATGATGAACTAAAGCACAGAAAAACTGATCAACAAATGGAACAAATGTAAGCGTAGACACACAAAGCAACATAAGAATGATGTAACGTACAATGTTTGTTTTACAAGGTACAGATTTGCCTAATTCTTGGAGTTTCAGAAACATGCAGTGTATGTGCTTGTGGCACGACAAGGGAATTTTCCAGTTTTGATTGTCTAGACTGCCTTGTATCTCAATGGTGGACTACCAATCCTGCTGTTCCCCATCCATCAACATAGTTGATGTATGCCATGTTTGGCTAAATATCACAAGAGTTGTTGTCAAACTGGCGAGTAGAAACCATTACTATATTGGTGCAAAAGCAATATTATACGCTAGAAAAAAAAGATCTATAATGGTTAAAATTTTAAAATGGTTATTCTTTCTATAATGTACATCAGTCAGGTTAGAATATAGCAGCTAGATAAAGATATTCTTTAAGCCAGATAAAAGGCTACTGAATACTCTGATAACATTCCATATACATCCTCTTCTTTTTAAACCTACAGGAAAAATACACCGGAGTTAACTCTCAAGAAAGGAAATTGTCTGGGAAATCATGAAAGAACTGTCAAGGTGACTGTTCCTTTTGTTCTCTTGAGAATGGCAACTGCTTCTTCATGAGTCACACCCTCTAAGCTCTGTCCATTCACAGCAATGATCTGATCTCCTCGGTTCAAACGGCCATCATCTGCTGCTGCGCCCTGTAATGAACGTGACATTTATTACATCTAGGTATTGTGTCGCTGTTTATTCCTTAATTTAGCGGAGATGCCACTGAGAATGTAAACATTTTGCTACAGTGTAAGTTTAAGTCAAACCATAAAGTACAGGATAATTGAATCCTTAATGACACTTTAGAGAATCAATGTTAAAAAATGACTTTTCTTGATGCTCTTGATCAGAAACTTCACAGTTGGTTTGATAATCAAGACAAAAAAACCTAAAAATGTGACTTAGTTTTGGAGCGCTGCAAACAATTTGTGCTGTTCCTATTCCACTATTCCATCCACATATGGATACATTAACTTTAACATAAAAAGTAGAACAAATCCCAGTACAATAAAATGATTATTAGTGCTTACCTTGCCAAACACTGTCTTTACATAAATAGGTAGGTCTCCATGTGGGCTACCATAACCCCCTACAATACTGAATCCGAGACCATCTGGTCCTCTCTCAAGAACAATTGTCTTGTACTGAGGTGGTCTATGGAAAGTAAAAAGAAAAGAAAAAAACAAAATGTTTCTTTTATACCCCTACTATCTAGGAATAGAAAAAAAGCAGACTATAACAGACACAACACAAACATCACTGAATAAATAACAAAAATATATTACGTGTAACATTTTTACAGCTAGAACCAAACCTTTCGAGCTAAACATAATAAAAAAATTGTTCAGCTGTGGACATGCACTTACTGACCAAATCAGATAGAGAATTCAAGTTTGTAACGCAGTCAAGATAATATCAGTTTATACTGAGTCGCAGTATCATTCATTCATGTTAATTCTCAGCCTATTACTGTCAGATATCTTCCACTTGTACCTGGTAAAAAGTTTATACTGCATTCTAGTATATTTTATTATGATGCTATCCCCCCAAGGGGGCATATGTTGGAACCTATCCATCTGTTACAATAACCTAGGCTCTTGCTTTTAGAGGGGCTCAAAATGCATATTTATGGTTAGGCTCAACAAATGCATAGGATTACAAGATCTCCTATACTATGGACCAACACCGAATGTTATGTTATACATACCCCAAATCGTCTTGTAATATGCTGCTTGAGGTAAGGCCTGAGAAGTTGACAGCAGAGCCTATATGTTCTTGCTGCTGGCCAGTTACCACACTAACGTCCCCGCCAGCCACGACCTAAATATTAAAGACAGTGTATAGCAGAGGAAAACATTTGACTCCTTTAAAAACTCGTCATAGCAAGGACACAACAAATCAAGCATCTCTGCACTATGCATTTCTTCACAGGTCCCTCATTGAAGATGACCTCTAGGGAACCAATGGAGATACTGACTAGAAGTAAACCACAGGTACTGTGATGTCTTCAGGGGCAGGTTAGGGTCTCATCTAACAGTCAATATATATAGCCTTTTGTGGAAACAGTAAAATGACTTCTGAATATCATGGAAATCGGAAAACTTCATAGTAGTTAAAGAGGAATCCCTGCACGCTATAACATGATTTTATTATTACACTTATTACAAAAACAAACACTAAATCACATACGTATAATAAACTTAACCAGCATCTGTCTAACCGATATATACTATTTATTTAATGGCTTTGAATGCCAGAGAGAAATCTATATCTGACTACCTTGTTAAAAGGTGCTGTTTAGCTTAAAACATTTATTGAGCAGATCTGGAAAGCAACACAAAAAACATTTAAGGAGCATTTTGCAGTTTACAATGGGTGCCTTGAAAATTAAGCATTCTTGGCGAAAAGGATGAGTGAAGCTTAATTTTACACGATTAAAGAAGTATCTCTGGGAAGGGTTTGGATATTCAGCAATACTACAAACGATGTTCCTAATGCTGCATTTAGCTACAAGTGTTACGTTAAACAGAGCTGGTACAAGAAAAAAGGTTGCGAAGTAAAATACCTGAAGCTCGATGGTGCCTGTGGCGTTTTTCAGGAGATTGACAGCCTGCGAATGACTCATTCCTTCGGTTGATGTCCCACATATACTAACAATCCTGTCACCAACCTTTAGTTAAATAAGAAAAGGTTTGTAGAAAAAAAAAAGAAACAAAGCTGCTATTATTCAACAATTCAAAACAAGCATTTAAAAAAATATAATACCCATTACACCTTATTTGAGAAAGAATGAATAAAAGGTTAAACTTCTTGATCAGGGCATTATTTGGATAGCAAATGGGCAAATAGGGATATGCTTAAAAAGGTTTGTCTGTCTTGATCTGGATCAACACAGTTAGGGATAATTGGACCTTTAGACAGACTGAACTTGATCGACTTACAGTATGTTGTTTTTTTAGCCTTACTCCCAAACAATTTTACCAAAAGTGGGAAAACACAATGAAGAGGATCAAAAACACCCGTTTAAGCTATTTTTGTCTTAATTCTGCCAGGAAAGTGCCCTTCCCATTTATTGTTCTTTGGAGCCGGCTTAATCGTAATTAAAAAAAATAAATGGGGACTCAGACACAAAGAAAAAAACATCAAAGGAGAAGTCCATCATTACGATGATAGTAGCGTCAGGATGTTTAGAGACACAGCACATGTGAATAGTTAATTGAACGTGGGAATAAACAAGCTTGACATGCTTGTAAAAGCCAATATTAAACACCTGATGCTCTTTGAAAGCTGCACAATAACTACATAGCTTCACATCATAACTAAGGGAGGCTTTTAAGTCCAAAAATGGAAGTGAATTAAATCTCGGGTACATAGCACCCTCTAGTGGTAGGAAATACTACTAACAATTACTATGTTAACAATTCCCTCAGACACAAGATACGACACAGGTATTGTGTGTCCATATACAAAGAACATAATCCTATATCTTTAAAATTAAATAAATAGAACATGAACGGATAATCATCATACCCTGAGTTTTTGCGTTTGTGCCACAACTCCATTTGCATGCATCATAGCGATAAAAATTGGTACATCTCCTAGAGGACTCCCGAGTCCCCCTGCAATGCTGACTCCCAGAGAGTCTGATGGTCCCTGTCCAAGTAAACACAGAATGTCTATTGAAATTTATAATCCTTATCCGAGATCACCGATACATGTGCCTTTTTCATTTAGGCAAACAAGAAGTTGGTGAAATTCAATAACATACATAGTAACTCCAGTTTTCATGTTGACAATTATTTCCCACGACAGTAGGCATTCAATTGTAATAACTCCAATTGTAAGATTATGAGACAAAACCCTTTTGCCTGAATAGTTGAGGACATATTTGAAGAAAAAGGTCAATACACAAAAAAGTAAGCTCTGGCAATGACACTGAGACAATATAAATATACAGTTTCTGGTTTCTGCATCTATATACATATCCAGATTACTTTCAAATATTAAAACATAGCACCAACACTACTCAAATGGTAAAAGAAAGCAGTCAAGATATTTTATAATCATAATTTCCCTCTAACATTTAAAGAGTCAATGTGTGGTTTCTATGTTGTATATTTACTCGAGACCACGGTTACCTTTTTGATTTCCACTGTTCTAAGACCTTGAATTTCAGAAGCTGTAGGAAAATAAAGCAAAAAAAAAAAAAGTTGATGTTTGATGAATGATTTGCTGGTGGCCATTAGCCAGTCTAATTGTTAGAACACATGAGGTGACCTCTTACAACATAATGGTGTAACAAAAGAGGCAATGGAAGCATTGTTCTTCACCTCCATGTTACTCACCTCTTCTTTTTTTTTTAAAGCTCTGCACTTTTCAAGCAAATTCAAATAAATTCCCTTCTTTATTAAGAATGGTTCCGAAAGGCAACGTAACCTTGGCAAATAAGTCCAGTCAATTTAAAACGTCACTCAATTCACACAACTGGGGCATGGAGGCAGAAAACCAATGTGTCAAAACACAAACCAAAATATAGTGTTTTATGACCTCCATGTTCTTGTAGGTATGGCCAGGAACTTCCCGCTCCAGACCAATAACTTCCAGGTTTTAAAACCTAGTCTGTCTACACACTACAGAAACAGAACACAAATCTTGTGAATCAGCCACATTTGGATAATTTTATTGTGTGGCCAGGAAAATATTATACTTAAATCTAAAAGATGTAAATCAACAAGCCTGTTCTACCAAAGCAACTCAAGGGATGAAAACATCTAGTGGCCAAGGGGAAAACACAGTAATGAATTAATCTGTCGATTCGTAGCACTGTATTTACTTACGTTTGCTCCATCTTTATCGTTTACCACGTTATGTCTGTGTCCACTTTACAATAAAACATGTTTTGCATACGAGCATGAGCCAGATTAACAGGTAATTGGTCAGAACAGCTGACCAGTCGACAGTTGGCAACTATGGATTACCACTCAAAAAGGTGAAGACCATCATTCCTACATCACTTGTTTCAAAACAAATAGATGCAATACCTCTAAATGTCAGTCTTTGGCGCAAATGCCAGGCCTGAAACATAGCCAAGGAAATACCTGTAACTATGTTGCTCTTGGGTAACAAACGAGATAAACATTTGAAGTTGCTGCTTACAATCACGTTTCTTTGATCCGCTGTCGAAGGGGTCAGTTTGTGATGATCCAGACGCTGGGAAACTAAAGGAAGTTAGACTACTGTTCCCCTCACTAACCTGAAATCAGAATAAAATGATGACATGAACTCATTGAAAAATAGGCGTATAATCTTTATATTACATACATGTTAATGCAACGTAACAGCATAACATATTGCATTTGCCGATCAGTAACATATCAAAACTATTTCTAACCACAGGGCAGCATGATACCCAACTGGCTCACAACAAAACAGCAGAAGTAACAATCTGCTTCAAGATTTTATTAATTTTAGTGACACATTTTTAACGAAGCAAAAAAGGACCATCCTCTTGACTTTCCACCGTTAGTCCATTAAGAACTGAGAATTCTAAATTAAAGAAACCCATGTGGAGGCCTCTCAATGTCTATGATTTGTGCAACAAGCTGATTACACTCACTTGACTGCCTTGTGAAGTTCTCCTCTCCGAATGGAATGGACCAGCCTTTAATCTCCCCACCTCTAGCTTCACCATACCTAAAGAGCACTAAAAACAGAGAATGCCAATTAAAAAAAAAAAAGGCAAATTATCACCGAAAAGAACTAACGCAAGAAGAGCAATGTGCAGGATCCGTGCTGTGATACAAGGTCGCTTATGAAGGTTTGTAGTTGGAAGTTCACAAAAGCTCTTCTGCCATTTAAGATGGGTGATAAATTTGATTTCAATGCCCAGTCTTTAAAATTTTACAACAGCCTGTAAAAGTGACAAACAAAGGCTGAAAGCGGCACTCTGAACTATTACCATTACCCCAGAACTATTTCAAATAGGCAATAGTAACGTGTCTTTATAAAGGAAAATAAAAACACACAAACAATTTCGATTTCATTAAATATTTTGTAGGTTACTCATTTTAAAGAAGTTAACTAATTGGTTCGGTTGCACTTGCATCAGAGATGTATAAAAGGTAACGGGTCACGTTATTGAAAGCGCGTATTCCCGAGGTCTTAAAAGCAGCAGAGAAGAGTGCTTTGAAACGAAATATATAAAAAAAAAAAATACTAGATAATCCCTTCAACTATATAACAAGCGACAACATCAAAGATCTGCCTATGATACCGAGACCAAGTTCTGGTACGGCAGGGGCTGCTGTCTCTTAAAATAACCGCATGGGGAATCAATAGGATTATTAAACAAGACCTTTCGAGATTACAGTTATTACTGCTCTTTATTTTATGTTCTGCCATCTGGAGTCATCAGATGTAACTTGCTATTATTATCCAGTTATGGACCTCCTGAGTCATTGAGTATAAGATTACAGCCATTCTATTGAAGTCATTTTTGTTTTTATAAGCCTCCTCCCTTGGTTTCATGATTTAACAATAGGGCCTAATGGAGAGAAATTGCAGTTGATGGCGCACTTATGGGGGTAAAGACAAAAAAGGTGCCAAAAGAATTAAGTGCAAACAGACCAGTAGCTGACAGCGTTCATTTTGATTACTGTTTACAGGGATTATAAACCTCTATGTTCATATAAAAAGCTTTCCTCTGCTGAATGCCAGCTACAAATGCTTCAAATAACACTGGAATATTCCCTGACTGATGGCTTTTGTGTATCCCCCTCTACCATGGGAATTCAAAAGTACAGATCTAAAGCAACTTCCGAACCCCAAGCACGAACGATGAGCGTTATATCCAGTCAACTTCTGGAGACAGAATTCTAACAATAATGAATAAGAAATTTAATTAGAAGTGTTCAATTATCAAGTGCATTATCTTACAAGTTTAAAGGGACATTTAAGAAAAAAATAAAGCCACTTAGATTTAGGAGAAGCTGCAGCTTCAGGCAATGTTGCCCCCTCCCCACCACCACCAATGTGCCTCTATTTTTCCCGGTTTTGGTGTGAAGGGAGTTGTCAAATGTATAAAGCGCATTCTGATGGATCGCCCAATGCATTTGCACTGGGGGGGGGGAACATTAAAGTTGACAAGAGTTACATAAATTAAAGTCCCTTAATCTACGTGCTCTTCTATTTGGGCCCCTAAAACTTAACAGATAAATGTAAAAAAAAAAAAAAAAAGACTTGCTATCACAAAAATGTCTTTAACAAGTTGGCACAGAGGAGTATTTAATTATCAGAAACATTTTTTTTTCAGTCAATATTTGGAGCAAGAAAATGAGTGCCCTTAATTATACATTATTATCTCACAATAAAAACAAGAAACACCATAGTCAGATTATGGCATCAATAAAGTATTTAATATTCTTCTGATCTCCAGTATCTCAGTAGATTTCTCTTTGCCTTTGACACAAGTGACGTTCTTTACAATGGAGATGGCAATAGGTACAAGTCCTCAGTGGGTCCTTCCCCCCCTGCAACCATATCCCTGAGGTCTTCTGGAACAATCACAGACCCAGCTCTATTACCTTTAGTAGCGCAGCTACAGCTTCCTGGGTGGCGTTCCTAACATCTTCTCCATTCACCGTTAAAATCTGGTCTCCCTGCATCAGCCTCCCATCTGTCTCCACAATGCCACCTTTAACAATGTCAGATACGAATACTCCTGTGTCATTTCTGGGAGAGAGAAAAAAAGGAGATTATAATAGCCTTCTAATGTACCATCTGCGGTAATTGATGATATGCATATGACACCACATTTACCAATTGCTTGCATTATAGATCAGATAACGACAATTGTTCTACCTCCCTGTTACATTCTCAAGCAATCAAAGGTAAAGCATTATTTGCAATGTATATAACAGATTAAATTAAAATATTGTTACATCTTACTATAAGTGAGAGTTTTAGTGTTACACAGGCATTTATGAATCACACTAATCCTCTTTTGACATATTTTACAGACCTTTTCTTAGCTAAGGGGAGTTATCAACCTTCCATCAATAATAATAATGTTTTATACAACTGAATATAATAATTGCAGTGATGCGCTTGATCTTATCTTTATTTAAGTCATAGTGGTTTTTGCAGCGCAAAAAAAACAAAACAAAACAAAACAAAAAAAAGAATGAAGCCCCTATGTGTGCAGGAAACTAGAACACAGATTATGCCAAATTAATATATCGTAACTTTTTTTTCTAGGAAAAAGTATATTGTTGGACCAAGATATTGTAATTCCAGCTGAGTGGTTTAAAGTAGCCTTAATATTTATCAATATGTTTTGTGAATATGAGCTATAGCACTCCCATTAAAGTGAACAGGCACTAAGCTCCATTAGCATGTAGACATTATAAAGGTTTAACGTTTCCAAGAAAAACAAATGCTAATAATAAAAAAAAACATGACTGCACACCATATTGTACCTTTACCTTTTTCCAACAATGCTCAAACCAAGACCTTTTCCAGGCTTTTTCTGAAGTTCCACACTAAAAGTATCACACATGTCTTCTTCTTTGTACTGAGCCTCATCTCTATATACAGTAAGTCTGACTTTTTGTGGGGTCTGTCTGAGGACATTTATAGCTTCATCATGTGTGGCATTCCTCAAATCGATACCATTTACCTGTAAAATAAGGCACATAATGTTAGAAGTAGCTATAAGGTGACATGGAAAGTTAGGAGTAGTATATATAGTTTTGTAAGTATGTTTTACCTCTAAGATTTGGTCTCCAGCCCACAGTCTACCATCTTTGGAAGCAGCACCTTCTTCGTAGACCTCGTGAATAATAATGGCACCCTAAGCAATTAAATAAAGAAAACAAATCATATTTTGGTATGTAAATATGGATTATACTACTTTTGTATATTTACAAATTGAGGCATCCCATCTAAATTGGAAGACATTTACACTGGATAATATGTACATTATATCCAAACATAAATACTTACCAGAAGAGTGTCTGCACCTCCTACAATGCTAAGACCAAGGCCCGTTCGCCCTTTTGATATATCAATGGTTGTTTCACATCCTGGTATTATTGGACAGGTAGCTGGGTCAGAGGGAAAGGTAGCTGGAGTGGACGATCTGCTTGCACCTGAGAAACCCAGAAAACACAGCAGTTACAGCTATATAACCAACCAGTGACACTTCAGCTGAGACATATAACCCTCAATTTTATTTATGGAGTAAAGTCAAGAAAATAGTCTTAACCCCTTAATGACAAAGCCCGTACATGTACAGGCTCAAAATGCATTGTTTTCAATGGGTTTAGGGACCGCCCATTGTCATTATGGGGTTAAAAAACACTGTTTAGCTGGGCGAGTTCAATGACAAAGCCACTCTCTATATATTTTTTTCTCTTTCTTTCTTGCAAACACTGTATGCTTTTCATTAGCTACTTACTTCGAACTTGCTCAGGTTCCGAGTAGCTAGCATGAGGCAGACATTGCGGACTATTCTTTTTCTCAACCGTGTTGGAAGTTGAAGCTGTTGGAAGCGAAGGTAGATGCTGCTGTGGTTCCTGGTCAACTGAACTTATTGTCAGCTTTACTGCAGTTTTTGCCTTCTTTAAAAGACTAATAACCTAAATAAAGCATATCATACCCAACAAAGTAATTAGAAAGTTGTAGGAGAGAATTTTGTTGCAACAATGATGATGATGCCTAAAAAGAACATTTGGGGCCAAATCAACATTGCATAGATGCCACTTTAAACAGCTGCCCACGGCCACAGGTTCTGTTTTGATTCTGATTACCTGACATTTGCAACAATGCAAGGTATGTACTAACAACCAAATGTTTTTTTTTAGCCTAAAGAGTTAATTGCAGCATGCCAGTAAAGACGGCTCAAAGTACGTGGAGTCAGGAGTTAGCAAACCTCGAGTCTTAACAATGAAACGGGATTGAAAGTGTGTTTTTAAGCTACTTCTACATAAAAACTCAAACATTTTAAGTTTGCTATTCTCAAGAAGCATCTGCTGATGTGAACCAAAAAAGAAACCCCAGAACACCTACAGTCAAGAATTGCTGATTTGCATAAAGCTGGACATGGTTACACAAACGGATCTCAAAGAGTTTACATTTTTTTTAATATATATATTTTTTATTCTTTTATAACATCACAGAAGAATGCTTATATAATGTAGCCATACATAAGCATTACTAAAACATAACAAACAATACAAAAGGAAAAAACTTAAATACCAGTCCAGAAGTATAATACATCTCTCTAGAGTATAATAAATATTCGCCGGACAGACATTAGACAATACAAATAAAATACATTTTGAGATGGAACAAAGGAAGGGAAGCCCAGGGCCAATTAGACTCCAATTTCCAATATATTTAAGATTTTTTCCCATTTCCTAATTTTGATTACGTTAAATCCATTTAATTTAATAATGCCCAATTCCATTTTACAATGGTAAATTGTACTAGATTTTATCTCCTCCCAATTAGGCAGTTTTTTGCTTTTCCAATTCTTTGCTATCAATAACTTAGTAGAAGCGAAAATATGGGTTATTAAGCTTCTATGGAAATTAGGCATTTTTGGCCAATCTAGGTGTAATAAGAAGCAGTCTGGTGTAAAAGGTAAAGAAACATTTGTAATTTGCTTTATCTGTTGGGATACCTTTCTCCAAAGGTTGAATACATATTGGCAAGTCCACCAGATATGTAAGAAACTTCCAATTTCATTTCCACATCTCCAACAATTTACCTCACTGTGTGCATACATTTTTACCAACCTTGTGGGAACAAGGTACCATCTATAACACATCTTAAAAAAATTCTCTCTCAAATTTAAGCAATGAATCTCATTATTAACTGCTTGTATTGTAGATTTCCAACTATCCCAGGAGATAGATCGATTCAATTCTCTCTCCCACGTCTTGATTGCTTTTACAGGCATATGTTTATATCTCGATTTAATAAGAGTTAGGCACTTGGTAATCATTCCCTTAGTCTGTGTCATATTATGGAGAGAGTTAAGGAGGGACCATTTTTCACCAGTATTTAATATATCATATTTCAAAAGGAATCCTTTAATTCTAAGATAGGAAAATACTTCCTTAGAGGGAAGTAAAAATTCCTCCTGAATCTGAGAAAAGGATTTAATTCCCTTATCAGAGCAAATATCCCGGATAGTCAAGATTCCTAACCATTTCCATGTTTGTAGTCGGATATCCTCTATACTGATCTCAAGCACTTCCAATGGAAGGAAATCTGCCACACAATTCGACAGGGCTAATTTCTTCATAGTATTTTTCCATGAATCTAAGATATCTTTCACAACCAAGGATCCCAATTTCCCCTGGCCAACTCTATCTAGGGCTCTAATAGTCCACGGGAGAACAGATAAGCCTTCCAAACCTGTTACTATTGCCTCAATTTGATACCATACTTCCGTTTTCGCTTCATTAATCTGAGTCAGCATCAGATGTGCAGCCATACAGGCCTCATAATAGTCTATGATGTTTGGTAATCCAAGGCCCCCATTGTTTACCTTCCTCGATAACAATGACAGACCCAGTCTAGGCTTTTTGCCCTGCCATATAAACTTATTAAACGCCATCTGTATCAATCCTAACCAGGCTTTAGGGACCTTTAGCGGTAACATTTGAAACAGATAGGTCCATTTAGGCAGTATATATGATCTTATAGTGTTAATCCTACCAGTCCAGGAGATTTCTTTTTTTTTCCAATCATTTAATAATTTATTTGTATCTTTCAAAAGGGGCAAGAAATTTTTCTCCATTACTTTTTTCGGGTCCTTCGTAATCTTGATACCCAGATATTCCAGGCTATCCTCAGCCCAAATGAAATCAAAATTAGCCTTCAAAAATCTTATATCCTTCTTATTCATATTACACGCAAGCAAAGTGGTTTTATTAACATTCAATTTATAATCTGAATATTTTGAATAAGCGTCAATTACTCTCATTAATTCTGGTAATGATTTTCTAGGTTCCCCTAAAATCACCAGGATGTCATCAGCATAAAGGCTAATTTTGGTTTCCAGTGTTTTTAATCTGAAGCCATGTATATCCTGATTCTCTCTGATGTCATAAGCGAGGGGCTCCACCGTCAATATATAAAGCAGTGGAGAGAGGGGACATCCCTGTCTCGTGCCGTTCTTAATTTCGAACCATTCCGCATCAATTCCTGGGCCAATTGTCCTAGCTAAAGGGCAAGTATATAGGGCCATAATTGCTCGATATATATTGCCTCTAAATCCAAATGCCTGCAATGTATGCCCTAAAAAATCCCATCTGACCCTGTCAAAGGCCTTCTCAGCGTCTAATGACAGGGTCAGAAGGGGGGCATTCAACCGCTGAGAAATATCTATAACATCAATAACTCTCCTAATATTATATTTAGATGATCTGCCAGGGATAAAGCCTGTTTGATCTCTCTCAATTAGGTCCCCTATTACTGCTTTTAACCTTCTTGCTAATATAGCCGCATATATTTTTATATCCCCGTTTAATAACGAAATTGGCCTATAGTTAGATAAGATCTCCGGATCTTTATTAGGTTTAAGAATTGGGATTATATTAGTCCTCAACATATCCGAGGGAAAACTCCCCTTATCAATTGCTTCATTAAAAGTTTTAGCAAGTTTATCTGCCAAGAGATCCTTGTAAATTTTATAGAATTTGTTGCTGAACCCATCTGGTCCGGGCGCCTTATTAGATTGTAATTCCGATATCACCTTTTTAACCTCTACTATATCAATAGATCTATTAATAATTTTTAATTGTTTTTCTGAGATTTTAGGGAATCTTTTATTAAAAAAATAATCCTGAGGTTGATCTAGATCTTTGCTTGTTAAATTATATAAAGATTTGTAATAATTATTAAAGGCAGCCCCTATCTTCTCGGGGGTAAGACATAGCTCTCCATTTTGTCTTATCCTATTTATTCTTTTAGATTGTTTTTTACCTTTTAATTTGTTTGTCAGCAGAGTATCAGCTCTATTACTTTTATAATACCATTTCGTTCTTAAATAATATAAATTTTTGTTCTTTTCTTCAATAAGAAGTTCATTTATATTATTCTGAATCTTACTCAGTTGTTTAGTTTTAGATTCAGATGGTAAAAATTTGTTTTCTTGTGAGAGTCTATAATACTTCAAATAGAGGTCTGCTAACGATTCCCCTTTAATTTTCTTTAATATAGTACCTAATTTAATTAGATGGCCTCTAATTACACACTTATAGAGTTTACATTTTTAACAGTACACAGTTAGACAAATTGTCATTAAATTTAGATTTAGTACTGTGGCTACTCTCACTAGAAGTGGTCGCCCAGCCAAGATGACTCCAAGGGCACAACGCAGAATGCTTAATGAGGTAGAAAAGAACAGAGTAACAGCTAAAGGCTAAAAGAAATCATTGGAACTGGTTAACATCCATGTTCTACCATCGAACAGTCATGAAGTCCATGCCAGGACATCATGGAGAAAGCCCTTCCTCTCCAATTTAACATCGCTGTTCGCTTGACATTTGCCAAAGAGCACCTTGAAGCTCCACGTTACTAGGGAGTTACTGCTGCCAAAAGAGCTTCAACCAGCTGGAACAATGCTTCTATTATTAATTAGGTTGCGTCATACCTTTTCAATAGGGTGACCCACTACTGGTTCATCATCCACAGCCAAAATACAATCTCCTACTTTGATGCGTCCATCCTGCAAAAAGCAGCGAGTCAATTTATTTTTAAATGTCCCAACGTATTCAAGTCACTGATTAAGACGCCATTCTTACCTTTGCAGCGGCACCATGATCCGTTAAACTTTTAATGACCACTCCATTGTTTGTGTCTTCTTCACTTATGGCAATACCCAGGCCACCCTGATCCTATTAATAAGGGCATGTTAAAAGATTTTATACTATTTTAAAAACTCATATATGGTACAGAGGGGAAGTCCCATGAAAAAAAATATTTGTTTCCTCTTTGAACATAAAACCCAATGCTGCATAGTGCAATGTAGGTTAGCACCAGCAAAAAAAAAATTTTCTCTCATTTTGTTCTAATAAACATCCTGGAGGCTGCCACCGATATTTTGGATGACAATGAAGTCTGTTCCTCCGTAGATGTTTATTAGTCAGAGTGTCAGGCTGGGTGATTAAGACTGATCCATTCTAATATTTATTGTTAGCACCGGCCAAAAAACTGGTTTTCTCTCATTTTGTTCTAATAAACATCCTGGAGGCTGCCACTGATATTTTGGATGACTTTCCCTGATCAAACACCACACTGAACCGATTCTTTATAGCAATAACAATAAAGTCTGTTCCTCCGTAGACGTTTATTAGTCAGAGTGTCAGGCTGGGTGATTAAGATTGCTCCATTCTAAAATGCATTGAGCCGTGACACATACAAACGGGTAATATGAAGCTGCCTAAAAACATTACGCAATACTGAGAAGTGTTTTAAAAACAAAAACAGCACAATATGTTTTGTTTTTTTTAAAAAGCAATATTCAATCAAGTAACAACCTGATTCCAAGATGGAAGACCATACTTGCTACATCCAAAGCATTACAGTATTCTCATGAACGGTAACATTAAAATGTGCTTTGTTTTAGACAAAAAACCTGCCTACCCTTCTTCACATAAGCTGAATACCCGGATTTATTTGCTCTCACATTTCAAACTAAGTAGCAGAATGTACCTGCTGCCTTAGAAACGAACTTACCTTGGGTAACTCAACATGCACCACACTTTTAAATGAACCAAGATTCACCGGGGGCACAGAACTTGAAACACTTTCTTCTACCTGTTGAAGAATATAATGTGTTGATTGAAAACATGGATTGTGTAGTTTTATTATATTATTCATTACTGAGGAATGTCAAATAACACTTAGCTCCAAGAACAGTTTGTTTTTCTTCAAATGTCTGTTCCTTTGCCTTAAAAGTGATGCCTTTGTAACTCATAATTTCGAGTTTAAGTTACTTATATAGTGACACATATATATCTATCTATCTATCTATCTATATATATATATATATATATATATATATATATATATATATATATATATATACATAGATATATATACATATATGTGTGTAGTATAGGGTTGGGTACTTAAACCCATCAGGAATTTCACGTTGGAAACTAAACTTTATTGTCTGCAAATGGGTTTCCATCACCCCTTTAGGGCAAAGAGTTTCAGGTCGTATATGTGGGTGTCTAACTTGCCACCTCTACTGTTGAATTTAAAATCAAAGTAAAGAATTCCTAGGGCATACCGTATACCCCTACTGTTTTCTTACATGCTAATTACTCCCCATAAAGCTCTGTCTCAGAGGAAACACAGTACTGTGTTCCTAACATATAAACACATCCACATGATTATTACCTCCTGACTTGGAAGTACTGAAGAGCTGGAAGAACACGGTTCTGCCATTTTCACGGGGCAAACAGCCATTTGGCTTACAGCATCTTTATTCCTTTTAGGAAGCAAACAAATTCAGAATTCAGCTCTGTATTTAACAGCAAGTGTAGAAATCCAAGACCTTATAAAAAGCGGAATATATCTTTTGTACTCGAAAATAACGTTAAATGAAACACATTATTACAATATGTTAATTTCTCATACAAACAGCTGTTCAGCACAGGAGTGAATTTCTCTTGTATTTTTTGTGAGGTCGGAAGAACATAAACAGCAGAAAAGATCTTCCTAACTGGATCGTTGGCTTGGTGCGTGTGCCAAACTATCTTTTTATTCACAGACACAAGTGTTAATCATCACGCACACAGAAGCAGTGAAAAATCAATTTGTGATGCTGGTTATTAGCATAACATGATGGACAGTAGTTTGTAATTAAAACATGGATTATGATGGATTTATAGATAAATTAATTGTACTTTAGTTGTGTGGTTTACAAGGCCAAAAGCAAAACCAATTAACTTTATGCCCAAGTTCCTGACCTATCAATAGGGGCTGTTTGGTGAAGATGACCTCTCAGGAAAGATTTGCTAAATGCATGCTCTCCAGAGAGTGGTTGCGCGATACATACCCCCATAATTAACACTAATATACAGACCCGGGGAGCATTCCTTGCTACTAATACAGAGTCGTATAACATAGAAACATAGAATTTGACGACAGAGGAGAACCATCTAGTATGCCTTTTTTTCCTGAGAAAAAGGTTTTGTACCGTGTTAGCCGTTGAGAAAACAGGAGAAATGTATAGTTAAAATGATACCATTTATTGGCTGAGAGTTTAATTGCGTTTAATTAATTTAATTAGTTTAATTAATGTAGCTCTGAACTTATTATTGATCCAACAAGTCCAGCATACCAAGTTGCACCTTCTTTCCATAAGTCCCAACAGAGTTTGGAAAATGTGTTTCTGCATAGCAGACAAAACCGTGCATTTATAGCAAGCTTACCAATATATTACAACGATATTAACAAGCAGTGAAAATTTCTCATCTAATATAATGACAACAGGAATGAATCTGCACCCCGAAACTTAAAGATATCGTCAGTGTGACATTTCAAAAGAAATAGATTGCACCCCCAAAGCACCTGCCTCCACACACGGTTGGAGCTGCCACCCTTCACAGTACTAATGCATTATCAAATGATGAACACTTTATAATTTACCTTAGGAAAATTATTTTCACTTTTGATGGCGCACATTTAATAATCGATGAAGCATTCTGATGACTTCTTCCATACAGTATTTGCCCGTTTATCTAGTATTATGAAAGAAAAAAAAGATAAGAATACAGCAGGATGCTATTGCAATTTATTGTTTCAAAGTCATTCAAACGGAAACTTTATTATACCCTAAAATAGTGAAACAAAGAGAGAGGGGGGGGCTAGATGTCAAGAGGGAGATAGAGAGAGAAGGCTAGATGTCAAGAGGGATATAGAGAGAGAGGGCTAGATGTCGAGAGAGAGAGAGATCTGGCTAGATGTCAAGAGAGAGGGCTAGATGGAGAGAGAGAGAGAGAGAGCGGGATGTCGAGAGAGAGAGAGGGCTAGATGTCGAGAGAGAGGGGGGCTAGATGTCGAGAGAGAGAGAGGGGGGCTAGATGTCGAGAGAGAGAGAGAGGGGGGCTAGATGTCGAGAGAGAGAGAGGGGGGCTAGATGTCGAGAGAGAGGGCTAGATGTCGAGAGGGAGATAGAGAGAGAGGGCTAGATGTCGAGAGAGAGAGAGAGATCTGGCTAGATGTCGAGAGAGAGAGAGAGATCTGGCTAGATGTCAAGAGAGAGGGCTAGATGGAGAGGGAGAGAGAGCGGGATGTCGAGAGAGAGAGAGGGCTAGATGTCGAGAGAGAGGAGGGCTAGATGTCGAGAGAGAGGGGGGCTAGATGTCGAGAGAGAGGGGGGCTAGATGTCGAGAGAGAGGGAGGGCTAGGTGTCGAGAGAGAGGGAGGGCTAGATGTCGAGAGAGAGGGCTAGATGTCGAGAGAGAGGGCTAGATGTCGAGAGAGAGGGCTAGATGTCGAGAGAGAGCGGGATGTCGAGAGAGAGAGGGCTAGATGTCGAGAGAGAGAGGGCTAGATGTCGAGAGAGGGCTAGATGTCGAGAGAGAGGGCTAGATGTCGAGAGAGAGGGCGAGATGTCGAGAGAGAGAGGGCGAGATGTCGAGAGAGAGGGCGAGAGGGCGAGAGAGAGGGCTAGATGTCAAAAGAGAGAGAGAGAGGGCTAGATGTCGAGAGAGAGAGGACTAGATGTTGAGAGAGAGAGAGGACTAGATGTTGAGAGAGGGCTAGATGTCGAGAGAGAGAGGGCTAGATGTCGAGAGAAAGAGAGAGAGAGAGGGGGGTAGATGTCAAGAGAGAGAGAGAGAGAGAGAGAGGGCTAGATGTCGAGACAGAGAGAGCGAGAGAGAGAGAGAGAGAGGGCTAGATGTCGAGAGAGAGAGAGGGCTAACAGCATGTTTGATACAGGAGACTCATTTACTTTTGCGTCCATGACAGACTATATCACGTACAGAGTGCAACTGAATTTTGAGATTCTCCCTCAGCTGTCACAAAAAAAAATATGTATATTTTTGAGGTGATAATCTTTTTCTTACAACTGTGCAGAGACCAATGACTAAAAACTGTTTAATTTTGTTCCTAAATCAATTTCTTTAACAATTGCATTTAAGAAGGAGCTAGCTCCTGGAACATTTATCTTATAATCTAAAATTATGATCCATGCACTTTTTGGCTGGGTATTTCTTGCCTCTAATAGCTCATCAGCAATCTGCAAACGGCCATCTTTGCCAGCTGCTCCATTTGGATCAATCCCCACTATGAAGACGCTCATTCTGGATCGGTCTTTGTTTCCAGCAAGGCTTAGACCCAATCCAGTCTTGCCTTTCTCCAACTCTATCATATGCAACTCTCCTGGCAGGTTTCCATATCGCTGTGAGATCTTTCCTAGATGGGGTGGGGGAAAGAAACACTAATTAACAAGTCCATCATGCTAAGAACAGACACGGATAATTAGCTCTTTGCAGCAGAACTGTGCTAAAAACGTATCGTGGTCCCCTCGAGACAACAATCACACTTCTACCACCATTTCACCATACAGATTTTATTGAATTGATTACTTTATCAAGTTTTATTGGTGATTAGTGAGCAGCAACAAAACCTGTCTGATAAAAGGATGCAGGAAGCCATTAACAAAGTGCAAAATAAAAGGCATGACTGAGCAAACCATTGTGTCCGTCTTCAATAAATAAACAAAAAAAAAGTGATTAGAATGAAAATATTTATTTTTACCAAAAAAAAAATTTGTTTCAACCACTGTGCCCTGACTGTACCACTGATAATTTGTTTTTTGTCTTACCTGTTATTGCTAAACAAGTCCATGATAAACAGGTAACCCTAATGGGAAAGACACAGAGTGATGGGAAGTGGTAACCTTTGGCTCAGCTTACTTAAATAGTTGCTTATAAAGCCTTAGGTGGTTTCCAACTGAAATAGCATGTTCCATAAGAGAACCCAGGAATGAAGAATATGACCCATTAACAGGGAATATCATGATATCAGCCAAATAAAATGTGATGATATTATATAATATGATTTTTCTGGTTTGCTTTACTGTGAGGTTCAGTATGGGCTGTAATGTATAATATAAAGTACCATGGTTAGCACACAAAAGCATTTACCCATGGCAATTAACATTGCAATGCCTACAACATCCCTTGCAGTTCATTTAGCCGTTTACAGCTAAAGACTGGACTCTGTAAGAATCACTGATTTTAGCGATACCCAAAAATGAAATGAATCGTTCATTACACCACAGGGGTACATAGAATTTTAAGTTCTCTATTAAAAAAACAACTGATTACTTTAAGCAGAGGCATATGACTTACTCCAGCTGTAGCCAAACTCATCTTCTAGGTCTGGTTCTCCGGAGGCCATCTGAGTACCTTCAGAGTTCGCTGGGTAAAGCGTCGATGGTGCAGAAACAGGATTGCATACCAAAGTCTTTTCAGAGTCTGAATCAGAATTACTGGACGCCTGAAAACGGAGAAGCAACGCTTACACATTGTGAGTTAAACATTTACTAGTATGAATGTGGGTTCTGAAGTGATATGATAATAAAAATGAACAAAGTAAGTTGCGTATGTAAGCTCTATGGTCACGACAATATATGTAAAAATAAATCATGATGGGGCGCAAAACAGGTCATGCTCTGCAAACAGTTGGGGAAAATATACTGCTATGTGCCAAATGCTTTTTTGTTGTTGGTGGTTTTTTTAGCGATATCACATTACTGGTCAAGCATAGCAGTATCAACATAAGTCCCAAACAGTTATAAGTCTACTATATTTAGATGAAATAATGTTAGCGGGGACAACACAGGATACAGAGTATGGGAGTAGGGCAGGATTTCCATTTTGTATATTCTATGGAGGTACACAATGGTGAATAGGTGCCCCTAGTCTAAATTCCCAATTAAAAACCTGGAGAACCATGCATTTTGAAATTAAAAAAATGGCTTTGCTAAGCAGGTACCCCTATATATTACATAGTCAGAAATCCAGCCCTGAATGGGTAGAGAATGGGAAGGAGCACAAGCACAAATGAACCACACACTGGACACTCGAGAAATGTATCCACAGTTATTCGAGTCTGCTCACTCCGACAAACCTTAAACGGCGTAGGGGCAAAGGGGTTAGTTGGGGAACAACGAAAGGCAATTCTAACCGGATTCATGTCCTACAGCAATAAAAACACAGAATCAAATATTAAGCAAGATTCCATTAAATGAGTCTTCACTGCAGAAAATGTGTAAACGGCAAAAGGATTGAATTAGCTATTATTGGTTACAAGGCTTATTTTGTACATATGGGGATGTCCCAGTACTCATAGGGCATAGGGTCCACTTTCAAAACAAAATACATTTCAACAGTTTTTTTTCCAGATCAGCAAAACTATTCCTAAAAAAAAAAAATGGTCTCCTACAATACAACTGGATTTCTAATAGTTACAAAGCTCTTATAAAATCATCAGTGCTGTATGTTGAAAACCACTTATGGGACTCAGCTTGTGAAAGACCTCAACTGAAACACAACCCGGAGAGCAAGGGCCAGATCCTATTCTCTTGTCTAACATTTGGAAAGCGAACATGAAAACAAGGACAAGTAACAGTGCTGTAGAGGTTATGCTAGCAATATAGGGTTACAGTGGATGTCGTAATATTCCTAGACTAAGCACCTTGGCGTGGACTATTGACCAAAGTACTTTGGCAGTTATTTCATATTCCTTTTTGCTACTGAAAAGGCATTTTTTAGAATAAGAAAAAGGGTCCTTGGTAACAGTGTCTAACCTTGTTAGTGCTGAACTGGAAAGAATCAGCAAATGGGTTAGTGCACCTGAACAGAGGTTTAGTACCAAATGTGCTCTGCGCCAGAGCTGTGGGTTTGGTCTATAAAAAGGAAAAAAAGATAAAACTGTTAATATGTAAAAGGAACTGCATGCAAATATAACAAACAAGCAAAAGCATTATATACCTGTGGCCAAGACAATATACAAAGCACTGTAATGTGGTATTAATAGGCTGACTGTGTAGGGTCCGACATAATTGTGTTAACATGCAACATGCAAAATCCCGCAGCTGCACAGATCCCTTTTACGTTTAATGCGGGCCACGTCACATGACTTATAGGCATTTCAGTAGAAAACTATTATGGGAATCTCTTAATCCTATTTGGATAAAATGCACGCAACATTACCAATCTGGTGTTTGTAATTGGTTCTTTTTTTCATTTTCTAAACAAAATTTCCTTTACAAAAATGAACATAAAAATTAAACATGGTTTCTAATAAAGTCAACGTCTGAATCCTAAATAGCACCGCCTTTGCCAGGGTGGTCTATAGTGCAAAATTAAAAAAAAAAATAATAATGGTTTGGTTTTAAAATTAAAAGACAAACCATAGTTACTGACTATTCGTGTTTATCTACCACAGCAATGTACACTCACTGGCCGCTTTATTAGGTACACCTGTTCAATTGCTTGTTAACACAAATAGCTAATCAGCCAATCACATGGCAGCAACTCAATGCATTTAGGCATGTAGAAGTGGTCAAGACAACTTGCTGAAGTTCAAACCAGGCATCAGAATGGAGAAGAAAGGGGACTTTGAACATGGCATGGTTGTTGGTGCCAGACAGGCTGGTCTGAGTATTTCGGAAACTACTGATCTACTGGGATTTTCATGCTCAATCTCTAGGGTTTACAGAGAATGGTCTCAAAAAGAGAAATTATCCAGTAAGCGGGCATTGTGCGGACGAAAATGCTTTGCTGAAGTCAGAGGTTAGAGGAGAATGGGCAGACTGGTTTGAGATGACAAAGGCAACATTAACTCAAATAACCTTGAAGCAAATGGTCTACAGCAGCAGAAGACCACACCAGGTGCCACTCCTGTCAGCTAAGAACAGGAAACTGAAGCTGCAATTCGCACAGGCCCACCAAAATTGGACAATGGAAGACTGGAAGGACGTTCTCTGGTCTGATGAGTCTCGATTCCAGCTGCGACATTCAGATGGCAGGGTCAGACTTTGGGGTAAACAACATGAAAGCATGCATCCACATCCTGTCTTGTATCAACAGGTCAGGCTGGTGGTGGTGGTGTAACATTTTCTTGGCACACTTTGGGCCCCTTATTGTCAATAGAGCATAATTTAAACACGACAGCCTACCTGAGTATTGTTGCTGACCATGTCCATCCCTTTATGACCACAGTGTACCCATCTTCTGATGGCTACTTCCAGGAGGATAATGCACCATGTTACAAAGCTCACATCATCTCCAACTGGTTTCTTGAACATGATAATGAGTTCACTGTACTCCAATGGCCTCCACAGTCACCTTTGGGATGTGGTGGAACGGGAGATTCGCATCATGGATGTGCAGCCGTAAAAAATCTACAGTAACTGCGTGACATCTCTGGGGCATATTTCCAGCACCCCATAGAAAGTATGCCATGAAGAATGAAGGCAGTTCCGAAGGCAAAAAGGGGTCCAACTGGGTACTAGCAAGTTGTACCTAATAAAGTGGCCAGTGAGTGTATATTATGTGGGCAGTACCAACGCATGAGCAAACCATGCAAAGAACCACAAGGTTTGTAATTCTGAGACTTCATTGTTATGTGAGTTGCATATGAGCTTAGATGAAACATTTAATTTTACCAATTTATAAATGGCTAACCCTGGAAGGACTGATTTTCCAAAGGTTAGATCTTATTTTCTTACTTTCTTTCTCTTGTTAAATGCGTTATTCTATGTTTAACCATGTCATAGAGAGCATGCATACCGTACTTTCTTAGTGTTATATAAATAAGACTATAATTATTATGCAGAGGAACATGTGTCAAACTGAAAAAGAGAGAAACACAGTGATTCCCTTCTGCTAAGCCTTTTGCCATTAATTCTGGTAAGTTTCTTCTTCAGGGTGGGCAGAGTTGGCCCTGTATAATGCATACTCCAATGTTGCAAACACAATGTGCACTATATTAAATACAAGAATAGTGATCAGCAACCATCGCATGAATCTCCCTGGTTTTCATGGCTTTGAATTCATGCAAAAGTGCACAATTAATATCAAACTAGTTATCGCAGAATCAAAAACAGAATTTAATGATTTGTAGCATCATCAACTAAATAAGTACATTATCTCAGACATCTCATCAATGCCTACCTCAAAATGTGTCCATACAGGGGAAAAATAGTAATACAATAGAAACTATAATACAAGAACCACACATATAACATCAGAAATGCTAAGTCAATGACATGAAGTTTTTAGTGGTAGCTTAATTGAAGCATGCTAAAGCGAATGAACTTTTTATCCAATATAAGTTTAAAAAGCATGAGAACGAGAAGTTACGAGGAAGTCTCACATGAAAATCAGGGGCAAGCTGTATATTTACCTGAAAGGTGTGATGTGTAAATGGGTTAGTAGGTGGGTGCCCTCTGAAAGCAGAGGCAGATGGAGAACAATACACAGATTCAGGCTGGAGAAGAAAAGGTGGTAAAATCTTATGAATGCATTTGCGAATCAGAAAGAACTTGTAAAAGTGGAAGTTTAAACAGAAAAGAAGAAGATCACTACTCGATCAATATACATAAAGCTTGGTAGGTTGATTAGTGTTAGGAGCTCCCCTTTGCATCTCTTCTTATCAGTTATCTGTGTACTAAGGCAATGCACATAAAAGATTAAAGGCAGGACATATCAGTCGCATAAGAACCTGAAAAACCTTAAACAACTTGCACTTACCCTTGGCCTGTTAATAATACTTTGTACCAAGAAGACTACTGGATTGCCAGCTTTCCTTATGGCTTCAACTGCTTGCTCGTGGCTTGCATCTCTCAGATCAGTACCATCCACCTAAACAAGAGGGATGTCAATTCCTTAAACTGTATAGGATAACACATTATCTTAATATAGCTATAAAAAAAAATCTTAAAATGGCCCTCACATTAGATACCGCACCAACCTAAACCATGTCGTTCTACACAATTTGCTGGTAACAGAGACGGTGTTATAAATAGGTGTCACTAATAGGCTTTATCACAGAAAAACCCTGAAACGGCAGCCTTATATTTAAAGTGATTTTCTAACAGGCTTTAGCAATAGGATCTCTTTTCTACAACTAGATTCCCCATACTTAATCTGGAGCTTTAATTTAGCAGATGACCCATTACAGCAAACAGAAAGAGACAGTTGAGGATTCAGGATGGTAATCTTTTTGAGAGGTAAACCACTGCGTTGTGCCAAGTCCTGCTTACTCAGACCAGAACACATATATTTAATTTATGATCGCAACATGATTACGCGTTTCAGGGGGATAATACCCAGCATTTATCTATTTTGGAAATACAATGGTCCAAACTAATATCTCAGAAATGCTGCACATGACATCCTAGGAGGCCACTAAAAACACCAGTAAACTGTCTTATCTTTATGGATAGTTAATACATTTTTTTCATAGCCAACATTCTTTGTACAAACTGCATTATCTGGAGACTATGGGCGCAATGACAGATTACTGAAAGCCAGTCTATATTACACATTTTAATCCCCCTCTGGTCAAATTGTGATTTTTCCCCTTCACAAATATAAAATCTACATTGTTCTAAGTGGGTGCACACATTATGTATCTCGGGTGGGTTAATTATGTATTTAGTTCACAGTGAACAAATTTCATTTGGTCAATGAATTCAGAATCATAGTGTTATACCTCAACAATCCTATCTCCAGTTTTCAGTGTTCCAATCCTCCCTGCTGGACTGTCTTCTAAAATATGTTTAATGAAGATTCCTCTCATCACTTCACCATTGCTTAAGCGGCTTCCCATTCCTCTTCCACCCACAATGCTTATCCCCAGAGACTTGCCAGGCTCTCTCCACAGCTCCACTCTAAAGGGAGATAATCAATAATTAGTCATGATTAGTCATAATAATTACTAAATAACTTTGGTGATACCTTAAAGAATTAAATACAGCCACACACACAAAATCCGTTATGTCAGATTGTATGTTATTTACATCAACATACCATCTTAAAATGGCACAATTAAGACTTCTAAAGTTACCAGACATACTGTCTTCTCCACTGCTCTCTCCTATGATGGCCTCCACCTCACTCACACTCCCAGACCTGATGACGGGAAGAGTGGTGGCATAGGCTCTCTACTCTCTTTCTCCTGATTTGAGGTCAATGCTGTCCGGCTATTTAGTCCCATCTCTTTACGCATTGCAGTTGTATACCGTCCCCCTGGCCCTGCAAATATCTTGACACTTCTCCTCATAGGTTCCAAACTTCCTCTCATCTGAAGGGGCTATGTTTCTTTCCATAGCCCCCTCCTTTGATCTCACAGAGCACTCTAGCTTCTCTACTCACAATGACATCCTCGACCTTATTTTTTCTAGCATGTGCATTCTCACTAACCCCTTTCCCCCTCTCTGACCACCACTCTCTATCCCGCTCTTTCACTTTCCCTCTTCTCCCAACGACCTCATCTAACCAGAGACCTTAGCTCTTCAGAAATTCTGGATCTTCAGAAATTCTCATTCAATTTACTCCCACTTCTATCTCCCATCTCAAACATGTCATGCCCTAACCTTGCTACCTCTTTCTATAACTCCATGCTCACGTTTCCAACAGGGGCATACGACAGTAAGCCAACACCTTCAATGGTGCTCCCAGTCTCATTCTGTGTCTGACTTCCTACACTATAAATTCATGCAACATTGCTACTACTCTGATATTACCCTTGCTATATAACTTCAATAATAAAAATAAAACTAATCAGATTTGACATATTTGCACAGCCCCCCTCCCATGCACTGAACTCTTCTTCCTCTTCTACATTAAACCCATTCTCTCTTTTCACTGAAGATGAGGCTCGTGCTCTCATTGTTTCCTCTTGTCCAACTGCATGTCCCCTTGATCCGATCCCTTCTCATTTAACTCAGTCTCTTTCGTGTACTCTTGTCCCTACACTAGCTCTTATCTTCAGCCTCTCCCTTTCTACTGGATCTCTCGCTTCCTCCTTCAAGCATGCTACCATAATTCCTATATTGAAAAACCCAACTGATCTGTCCCATCTCTCTTGCTCTCGCCTCCAAGCTTCTTCAAAGAATTGTTTACGCTAAACTAAGCTTTTTGACTCCATCTCCTTGCTTAACCCTCTTCAATCTGAATTCTGCTTTGAACATTCTACTGAGACCACTCTTACTAAAGTTACTAATGACTTCTTCGCTGCTAAATCCAAGGGTACTACTCTATGCTAATCCTACCGGACCTTTCTTCATGGACTACCTTCCTCTCCTTCTCTCTTCACGATCTTCATGACATTACTCTCTCCTGGTTCACATATTAGCTTTCTGATAGTACCTTCAGAGTCTCCCTCTCCAGTAACATTTCCCCTCTCATTCGAGGTACCCTAAGCCTCAATTTTAGGACACTTTCGGTTCTCACTTTACACTACCTCACTTGGCAAACTCATCTCAATCTTTGGATTTCAATACTGTTGTTTCTGTACATCAAATTGTTATCTTATATATTCTTATGTCATGTTTACCCATGTAAAGCTCTGTGGAATATGATGACGCTATATATAAAACCAATAAATAATACTAAGGTAAAAAAAACATAATGATAGGCTTTTGTACCTCCTTGGATTGTTCCAATTGCTGTAAGCTCCATTCTCAAGTTCACTTTCCTCCCCCTCGCCTTCTTCACGTTCAGGCAATTCAGGAAAATCTCTAAATGGAAACAAAGACAGATTATGACTGCTTAAAAAAAACATGAAGTCATGTGGAAAAACAAGTAATTGTCTATGAGCCTTAAGTACAGCACTGTATACCGTAACATAGTTCAGCATTGAAGAATGTGGTTTATTTTTTTTTTCTTTCAATTAACTTCCTCAACAGCTCAACAACAATGTCCATTACATTGGGCTAAGACACCAGAGCTAGAAAACATACATTCGGTAAAAAAATCCTAACTAAAAACTAGAACTGTTTTAAAACAGAAAACAATATATTTTTAATGTGATACTGGTAATAAAGCAACTTTAGGGAGATTTCCTTTTTAAAGTAGAAGTGATTTCATAAAAAGGTCACCAGGAAAATAACCCGATTCATTAACAGGCTTATTCACTATATACAGAGTCTGCAAATGGGGGACATTGGTACCCACCGGTATTCACTTATGAATTTAAAGGCAATGGGAAACTTGTGAAAAAAAACCCAAATATGTTTTCATATTAGTACATTTCCCAATCTGCTCTCTATTTAGTTGGGACTCTCTATTGATACTCCTACAGCATTTCACCTATCTCTGTGTCTCAATACTGCATTTAGTGATCCAGCTGTGAAATGATAGCTCCTCTGGCTTTATATTCTCAATATAGGAGTACATATTGTGTTGTGCACTTGGGTTTGAATACTAAATTGCTAAAACATGTCATGTTTTATGATGAAACACCTATCACTGGTGCTGTACTATAGCCCTAGATGATAAGTTTAAAACACAACTCTACTTTAGAGATCTAACAGAGCTACACCACCATCAACCCTTCGTCTGCAGTGTTTTACTCTGCAGAACTACTTGGCTCTGCCCCTACCAGCTTTCTGGAACATCAACCTGTCTTCCAAGTATCTTATTACTCGTACCGGCTGTCTCAATCCCCATCAACTGCCCAATAGGTTGTAAGCTTGCCTTATGTGTGTTCATATTTTTATATTACCGCTATGGAACCTGCTGGTGCAGACATAGTTACAATGAAATAATAACAACAATACCTACCCAACATCGTGCGCAGTGGAATCATTTACTTCATTCATTTGACCAATGCAGGTCCTATATTTTTCCAAATGCTCACTCGGAACATATGTAATGCTATAAGGGAAGCATAATATATTAATACTACTACAGCTTTTGTAACCTTTCCTTCTTGGACAGCTCCAACAAAACAAAAACACAAACATAGCGGTGCAAGACACTTAAAAAGATCAAGATTAAGAGAAACGCAAATGCCAACATGAAAGATTTAGCTAGGATGTATTACTGAAATGTCATAAATCATATACACATATTGGTACTATGGTGAATTTCTTTAAATGTATGCACTATGTACAAGGTATGTAATAATAGGTTTTTAAATCAATGTTTGTCTAATATGTGGTATGTAATTACTATTTTGCAAACCTGTTTAACTGAAAGACTAAATTAGCTATGACTGTGTGATATAATCAAATTCGGCACCCTATTAAAATATAAATTAGTTTAAAATTCATAGATTTGTGGTAGATAACAGCAGCGTGATATTTAATCCAGTCCCATTCACTGGAAGCCAAAGGAAAAACAACGGGAGATTATATTTCTAAGAATAAACATAACATGTTTGTTTCTCGGTGCCCTGAAATGCACTAAGCAGATAACTTGTGAAGGCTACAATGGGTAGAATGGAAACAAAATTATAACGTTATAATAGTGTAATGGTATTGTAATGGAGTGTTACCAGGCAGGTGGGTGACAAAAAAGGTAACCTGTTAATGTATAACTATCATAAATAGTAAAAAAAAAACTACAAAAAAAAACAGCAAGCATAAAAAATAAGTTTTCAATATGGAGCAGCAGCTAGGACATTTTATAAAGTACTGGTATCATCTTTATCCATTTGCCCTTAAAATGTAATATGAACTGGCATACTTTTATAATCTATGGGTGATTACAGAAAAGCAGGGGCAAAATGTATGCCCGAAAAATGCCATTAACCAATTATATACTTTCTGGTAGGGTCGGTAAACTAAAATAATATATCCAAATAGGGAGCCACAACTCAAGGAGCCAAGAGCCAACTATGGTTGCTGATATTTCTGCTGACCCCTTAACAAAATTACACACAGCTTTGACAAAGCCTGGATTAACAAAAAGTGGATATTCAACCAGAGTTGGTTAAAAAGCTGTTTTCCATAGTAATCACTTAAAAAAAACCCAAAATAAATAGTAGGGTAGGTTTGTTTTTTATATATATATATATATATATATATATATATATATATAATCTGACACATATGGAGGGATGCTGAAGGAGTTACAAACTTTATACAAAACGTTCACTGTAATAAAGACCTGAAGAGCGTTGCTCAGACAGAAGAATATATGTAATTTTCATCTGATTTCATATTATGTGCTAAATTGAATCAAGGAGGATAAAAATACCATGGAGCCCACCAGCACCTTAATCAAGCAACACAGCTGGTGGCTACCAACACAAGTGCTTTGGGAATTGGCCAATAAACATGACGATATCACAGCTAAAATGAATTTGATCCGCTGCCTGGCACCTGGGTTTTTTGACTGACATCCAATGAGTAGGAGTCAGATAAACAACTCATGAATACATGATCAAGATTTTGCTTTCAATACAAAATGTGTTGTCTACTGAAAGAGAAAAAGAAGAAGAAAAAAAAAAAGATTTTTGAGGCAGGATTTTTACTAAATAAAATCTATGAAACAATACGTAAAAGAAATGCAGTTATTCTACAGATTTTTTTTTTTTTTTTTTACATTTTTTGGACCCACTGAGAGAAAAATCTATCCAGTTCACGTTACTCCATAGAGCTTCTCTGTGGATACTTATTTTAGTGTGACTGGACTAGACATTCTACTACAGACAGTACGTAGGAGATGGACTATTTTTACTTTAATGAACTTTTATTCTGTACCATAGGGATAATGGTTTGGGCCACTGGACATGCATTAGACATAGGTAGGTTGTACTTCAATACATTTTGAAGAAAGAAAAGCGTTGCTGGAGATAGAAAAAGTCGAAGGATGGTAGCAGAACAGAATTTAATACAACTAGTATTGTGCCAAAAATATTTCAAGGCCTCAATAATGTTCTGCATTTGATAATCTAAAAATGCTTTTTATATTATTAATACAATAAATATAAGGAATCGTGAAAAATAAAAATATTTCCATGTACCAATAAATCTAATCACTGAGACTACTTTACATTGGAAAGCAATCATTGCTCTCCTCAATGAAAGGAGGAGGGTAGGAAGGATAAAAAAAAAAACATGTTTATTAAAGCACACAGCCCCACATGCAGAAAACCGAGCCAATGCCAGAAGTGCCCAGACATCCACGCATGTTGAAGACAGAAATAAAAAGCAGCAGCCGCAGGCTTCCGCGAAAGGGTTAATGGAAGCAGCAAATTACAAAATATCTATATAGACGCAGTTGGAATCCACTTAAAGCACATTCTCGTTTATCATTAAACAAAGCCTGGTGAGAAGAAGAAGAAGAAAAAAAGTCCTGATCCAGATTCAGTAAAAACAAACATACAAAAAATAGTGTAAAACATGCACATGCCAGTTAATGTCAATTTACAAATAAACGCACAAACAAAAGTCTGTTTCTGGATCAATCTATGGAAATGAAGATGAAGAGAGGATAAAATGGTTGAACGGACACTTTGCAGACGGTAAGTCATGCGGAGCCTTTGAATTACCGATACTCACACATAAAAGGGGGCCTGATCATCAGCAGGTGCTGGAGAAGATCTAGAATGGTAAGCATACGTTGCAGCATATTTTTACAATAGTGTTAACAAATGTCAAAGCCTTGCGCTGCGTGTGTGCGGCATACATATGTAGTTAAAAGTACGTGCAATTTTTTTGTCTGTTCCCCCCCCCAAATCCCATCTCTCCCTTCATATCCACACCTCCCCCTGAAAGCATCTGCTCTTTCTATGTGTGTATAGCTGTGATTATCAACAAGGAGGGGGAAAAATTGTTCCTGCCATCCGTCTCCTCTCCCTTGATCAAGGAATTTATTCTTTAGGTGAGGGCAGGTGAATTCCATTTCAAAACTGGTGATTATCTGACAGATGTTAGCAGCAGCTGCTGGTGAATGCAAAGCTTTGGCTCTCGTCGCAGTGCAGAAAGCCGAAACTCCTGGCAAGGTGGATTGCGAAGTGGGACAGCATGCGTTCTGCGAGTGGCCGAACAGCTGCTTCCCGGTGCTAAACAACGCAAAACCGGCAACCTCAGCCAGCTGTTTCAGGGCTTGCAAAACTGAAATTACTCCAGCCTTTCAAGGAAAAAAATGAAAAAAATCTCCAGCTTTAAAAACCTAACAATATGTTCATCTTGGAAATCTCCCCATTCTCGCTTTGTTCCTGGAAAAGGTGCCCAATATCTAATATTTGGTAGTTTTAGGACTTTTTTTCTTCCCAGTCACATAACAAAGTGAAAAATGGTGCTGATAATCTGTAAAAGGTATGTAAAGTAAAGTATACAACCGGACAAAGGCATTGTAACATTTTGGTCCTTCTTTTCATGCAATTTCTCTTTTAGTGCCTAGCCTCAGAATAATGTGGTTGGTATCACCAGAAGGTTGTTGTTGGAATGACCCAGCAATAATCTACTTGCTTAATTGGACAAATATCAGCACAGCATAATGCCTATCACCCTATCATGCCTATATGCGGTCAGACGTTGCCTGAATGGCAAGCACAGAAAGTAAAACTTGGGTAGAAGTCTTGCTTAATGCCACACTTCAAGACCCACTATTGCGTTGTTCCATTAACCTAGTCATGAGATTGATGACAGTAGAAATACACCCATCCTGTTAGGATTCTTGAAAACTCTTTGAGTGGAACTAAACATTTTCTCATTGAAAGATCCCCACATGGCTTAATACTCACAAAACGTCAGTTCACATAATGTTTCAAAGGCCTACCTTATATCTGGTCCAAGTAACGAGTGTCTTCTCAACATAGCCCGTGCTTGTGCATTGGTTAGATTAGCGGTGGACTCATTATTGATTGCCAAGATGCAGTCCCCCACCTTTATCCGACCATCATGGCTAATGGATCCTCCATTAATAACACTGCGGACAATCATCCCTAAGCCATCTTTACTGGCGCTAACCGTCATACCTATTTTAGTTACGCAAACAAAATCAACAGTCAAAAACGATTGCAATTGAACTACTGTGTATTTTGTATGTCTCTAATCACGATCCTATTTCTAACATTCTATAGCGCATCCATAACTTCAGCTTTATGTTAGCATATTATGATCAACCTCTCTCACCATTACCATTGGTTAAAAAAAAAAAAACGATGCAGAAAATTATATTTTGTCACTAGACAACGCAATGGTTAGACCTCAACTAGTATGCTGTACAGATCAATACGAAATATATTTTGGAACTGGAAAGGGAACGAAGAGGGGCTAATACACTAATGAAGGAAAAGGGAAGGCTGAATTATGATGAGCGGTTTGGCCAAACTCAGTTTATCCTGGAAACAAGGTGCTTCAGAAGCAATCAAACTATTTTTAAATATACAAAGGGTTGATGCTACAGACTGAGCAAATAAAGAGAGGGCATCATTTAAGATTGGGAGATCTGTGAGTGCAGATAATGTGGATGCTTTGAAGAAAGAGTTGGGCTCATTTATGGCAAGAGAGGGCATTCATCGGTACACAGTTATTAATGAATGGGGGTTGACTCAGGGAAAAATATGATTTGCCTATTTGAGTCATAAATGTTTCTCCCTACGCTTTGAGGTAAAATTGACATTTTCTACTGTATTAACCTCTACCACTTCTGCTGGAAAGCTGTTAAACTCTTTCATGATTATTTTTATCATGCAAACCATTCAACATTTTGGTAGCTCTCATCTGAATGCTCTCCATCTCGATCAGATTTGAATGGCTTGTGTTAATGTAACAAGGGACAAGGTCTATAACAAAAAGTAGTGTATTGCACACCCACAATATTATTCCTAACAAAGGCAAAATTGAACAGCAGTAATGCCAAACACATTGCTTTTACCTAGACTGCAGTTCCCTCTGTTTACAGTAATGGTTTTCTCAAACGTATCTTTAATTAGAGCCTTGGTGGAACAATCTTCACTTGTTCCCAGATATAGATTTCCAGATGAGTATCCTTCAGCCTATAAAAAAAAAGAAGACAACAGAAAGGCTCGATTTGATCCCAATAAAGCCATTACAGCAGGACGCGTTGGCTACTAAATTGTTCCCAATCACAGTAGTTTCTACCGAACTCAAAGAAAAGCCCGAAAAACAAACAACAAAGCCAAATTGCATTGGCAAGGTCAGAATGACATGGCAAAGGATGTTGTTTGCATCCCAGGGCTTGAAAAATATGCCCCTCAGTCAGAAAATAAAACATTTACAGGAAACCCTTATGTAGAAAGAGGGCAAAAAAATAATAATAATAATTGTGCTTAATTTTCTTATACAAAGGGATGTCACTTCAGGTACCTTCAACAAAAACTGAACTTTACCTCAGTATTTTATTCTTGGTAGTAATTAGTACTTTATAATGTCATTTTCTATGTTCAATCTACCAAAGCTGTTTGAGTTCCCTTGCTAGTCCACGCATAAGATCAAGTGTGTCTAAATTGGGGGGGGGGGGGGCGGCAAAAAAGAAAAAAACTTGTCCTGCTTACTATAATTGTTGACTACACACATCTGTCATTTCACATATTAAACTGAACAAATGTTCTCCCAGAGGAACAAATTATAGTTACAGAATAGTTTTAATTGCAGATTTTATTAGCGACTCTGGGAAATCTTCCATCTATCACAAACAAACATTCTAAGTCGCTTAAAGAATATAACCCCCAACACAACTCTTTGAGCAAATATGTTATCCCTTTATAGACAGATAATCTCTAGGATCTCTCTATATCAAGTTTTTTTTTGTTTTTCTTTTAAAATACACTTTACCTTAGAAGTAGAGCACATATCAGGTGTTTCACTAGGACCAGACTTTGAATTTATCCAGGGTGCAGCTGCACTTTCATTATGCTTCTCAAAGACTCCAAAGTCCAAAGATTCCTTAAGCTTCAACGAAGTACCTTTACAACTTTCCAGTGTTTCATTCTCAGTCTCCCCAAGGTTCTGCTTGTAGAAATCTATGGTTGGCATTTTAAAATCCAACACAGGCGTAGAGGTAGCCCATAGCTCTGCTGTCTGCATTGGTTCGCGGAATTCTGGTTTCTCTGTGACCATATCAGATATGGAATGAAATGTATCCTCAGCAAATGCTTCTTCAGACTCATTCTATAAGAATTATTACAAATATCACTTAGAACAAAAAACATAAACATTTGGTTCATATTTTTAAAGTTCATTATGCTTTTAAGTTTTATTAGATTGTGTTCCAATAAACTTCCTTTATCTGCAGAGCTGGAGGCTGACCTTATTGTTAGTCATGTGATGTTTTGGGTCACTTTCCCCAACAATCCAAATATAACAAACTTTCCGTCAAACAAGATGCAAATGCATAATGTATATACGAACATACACATGAATTTATACAGAGACATCCCCTCATGATAACACACATACAGAAACACTGTACAGATGGATTCAAACTCCTACCTGCACAGTGAATCTCTCCTCCTGGCTTGTAGGCTGTTGGTTGTTGGACACAGGGACACATTACTTTCTATGCAAATTCACGCAGGGATTCATCAGAAATCCCCTCTAAGTATATGGAACCCCCACCAAGCATTTTGGCTTGCATTCAGTAAAATGCATCTTCTGCTTACTAGTGATCATGTGCAGTATGCAAACCTTCATCCAGCTCAAGCCATGGCTCATGAGAAATGTACATGAGCAGAAAGAACTTTTTTAATGGTTTCAGTGAAACCAGTTCCCTGCCAGTGATTGGTTGCTTTAACCCAAACTGATGCAAAATGTAAGGGAATAGCTTGGAACATTAGGAGTAATGAAGCACACTGTTTAGGGTACCCTCGTGGGAATATATTTATGATCACATATATTTCTTACAGTTGCTCACCTGTGGAGTTGAGAATGATAGCTCATCTGTGAGATCTCCATTACAGGCGCTCCCATGCAGCGCTATCAGAGAAGCTTGAAATGAGCTGTCTTCCTCTGGAGGAAGCTGGGATTCCATAATGGAATCACTAATCAGGTCAGCTTCTGTAGCCTCCACCTGAAATCACAATCGGAAATACAGTCAAGATGACACACACATTACAATCACTTTTTGGAATATATTCTAAAATGAAACCAAGAGTAATTTTCCTTAAGCGTCGTTTTTCTAAAGGATTGGCAAGTCTAACAAAAGATACAGAACATTCAGTAATGTATTGATGAACATACAATATCTTGATTGCCAATAATTTGCCTTACAATGCACTGAACGCCCATTTCACAGAGATTAACGAGATAACAAGAAAAGGCCAAAAAAAACCCTATATTTGTACATTTTGACACAGAGATTATATACAAGTTAGCTTTAGCATAGTCACGGCTAAAGCAAGTATAGTGCTTTTATACAAGAAATAATTTGAAATCGGCTATCACTAACCAGAGCTAGCTCAGCATGGAAAAGGGGAGCATCAGGAGGCCCTTCATCATCATATGATTGTGCCGTGTAGAAAAGAGAGTCGTCCTTAGGAGAAACATACCCTTCTTCTGGGGACAGCTGCAGAAACAATGAGGTCCCAGTTGGACTGCATTAAATAACAGCACAGATGGAAAGGGCATGCCAGAAAGTCAAGTATGTTAAAACAAAGGTTACAACTATTAATGCCGAGGATGGAGGTAGAGTAAGTGCCAGTAGTACTGTTTGCTTTACTGATGACACATTTTTCCCACTAAACGAGCAGTGTTTCGGTATGTGCATGCAGAGGCATTTGGGTACATGCACTTTCATGCTCTCAGTACGTTCTCATCCTAGCAGAAGGGTAGGATTAAACCCTGGCGGTATTTGTCGATGGAAGTGTCAGGTTAGCAAGCTAAACAGTCTAACAAAATCAAGCAGTCAGTGGCCTCTAATACTCTGCAAATTCTAGGGACACAAGGGGACTCATATGTATTCAATAGGAACACACAACAGAACCCTTTCCTGACAAGTGTGCGTCTCTTAAAAATATGTACCACTACTAATGTACCCACTTAGTGCATATTAAAGTACTTGTGCGGGCCCCTAATCCTCTGTGAGTACTTTAATACACATTCTTCCAAAACAAAAAAATTTAAAAAAAATAAAGCCATGCTGCGAACTCTTACCTCATGATCCGACATTTCTTGCAATCGATTGGCTGCTTGAAGCTATCAATCAGTGGTAGGAAAGTACTTTCATTGAAATCAAGGAGAACATCGTCTTGTCACTGATTGACAGCTTAAGCAGCCAATCAGTGACTGGAAGGTTCTCATCAATGGGAAGACTAAGAATGCACACTGGGGTCTAAACAGACCCTTGCATGCACCATTCACCTGAACCAGCAGTGCATCTGACCGGAGGCGAGTACATCATGTGCAGGGAAATGCATTCGGCTGAATGCATCTCCTCCAGGTCATTTAGCGGAGGCTTGGAGAAAAGTGCAAATGTATTTGTAAAACATACCACATGGAAATTTAAAGGGACCACGCACACCATTAAAGTGCATGCTATGACTGGAGTGCCCCTTTAGTGATGCATAAAAAAAAACGTACTCCTTTCTTATCCAGATATTCGCTTGCTCTAGACGTCTAGCCATATTTATGTTAGCTGATTAATATTGTTTTTTCCTCACTTCACAGGTGAGATTGCGTGTGTCTAGAAAAATACAGGACTAAAGCCTCATGTTTATTTCATATATTTATATGTTGATCTCTATTTGTTAATCATTATTATTACATAAGCGCAGACATTATCTATCTCTGTCTTTTTGTAAACATGGTTTGATAATTTCAATTGTGAAGAGTGTAAGCTTGCGAGCAGGGCCCTCTTTACTTAACATATCAGTTTGTCTTAGTTTCTCAATTCTAGTACTGTAAGAAGTGCTGAGTAAATTGTTGGCATTATATAAAACAAATGATAATAATAATAATAAAGTGAAAATACAAAAGAAAAATGATTAAGTTACATTTACTAAAGTCTGTTAGGAATTAAAAAATAAAGTACTCAAGCATTATTTTTAAACAATGCTAACAATGTTGACATGCTAAAACATCCTTACAGGTAAAGGTTTTGCGACCCCGATGTTAACTGTTCCTCCTGGTGCCCCTTTCAGTGCCTGAACGGCTTCCTCGAGACTAGCATGTTCCAAATTAATGTCGTTGACAAACATGAGACGGTCTCCAGGAAGAAGTCTGCCATCTTGCTCAGCAACACCCCCAGGAACTAGAGAGCGGATTACTATGACAGTACTTGCTGGGTCAATAGGATCCTAAAAGAAAATCAGTATAATAAGAAGTCCTTAAACTGTTATTGCAAGTACAAATACATAGGAGAAAAATGTAAAAAATGTTAACATTTAATTAAGGAAGTAGACAATATAAAGCATTTGAAAATGTGGTTGGGAAGTACATCTCATAGTAAATGTCTGCAGAGGCACCAAAATGCCATGAAACATTTCTCAAAGATGTTCATTATAGTACAATTTGTAGATTTTTGTGACTACTTTCTGGAGTTTGCGGTTTCAGGAAACCGGTACCTGCACATCTGTGTTGGAAAGTCTCCCTAGCACCTATCACCACATACCAAGTTCATGCATAAAACTTACTTGGTAATCCAAAATGCTGAAGCCGAGCCCAAGGCTTCCCTTTTCAAGTTCAATGATTTGAACATCAGTCTCCCACATTGCCATCGGTGAGCCTTGAGCATCCTCAGTGCTAGTACTATCCTCAACCGCTGACATGTTCAAATCATCTGTCTCTGAGGAACCAACAGCTCCACCAAAGTCAACATGAGCCTGAAATAAAGCAAACACTGCATCAAAATCCAAAGCAAGCAAAATATCAATGGCCACTGAAACATGTCTTAAATGTATGAAAGGACCTCAATATTCAAGCAAGGTTTCGTGTTCTACACTTTAAAATAATTGTATTTTAAGAGCATGAAAACTGAGGGATTCCTTTCCTATAAGACCCAATTTTTTTTCTTCATGTCTTTCCAGTCCCAATGTATCCATGTAAAAGGAATATTGAAGTCCATTTTGTATTTTATGTGTAGGAATTCTGCAGTTGGTAATTATTCACTCAGGAGTACTATTCAGCACGTGCAAGAATTCTACATAATCTTAATAACTGCATCATGCACTAAAATGGACCGGAATCCATGGAAAATGGACTCCAACATACAGTGAAGAATAAAAATACAAAATCTGGGGAACAAACTGCTCTTTTAATTTACTAAACAATACGGGCATATTGTAAAAGCATATGACAGAATGAGGCATTACTATTTTACTATTTATTATTATTTACATTGTCCCATCATATTCTGCACGTGTTACACATACCTGTGAGCCAACATCATGACTGTGAATTAATGACAGAGGCTCTTGCATGTCCCAGGACATAGGCGACGGTGTAAAAGACAAGTCCTCATCCTGTAATATGCAGTAGTAGACAAAATTATTATAAAATGGAGGATTTTAAAAAAAATTTTTTAACAAAATTATTTTTTCTACAATGCAGCATTGTATGCATACTTACTTCCATCTATACTATGTCTGCTTCAGCACTTCAAGTCTAACATATTTAGATGTAACTACAAGGGAATCAGTCAACAACTTTTAACATTATTTAGTCTTTAGTATTTTCCCAGTGTTAAGCTTCTGTGCAAGTCCCTCGGTCTTATTTCTGCTTCTAAAATTATTCAAACATTTAATATTGGCATTAGAAAAATAGAATAGATACATATCATTTGATGGCAGATAAGAACAGTTTGGCCCATCTAGTCTGCCTGCCAACATCCAACCTTGAAATCAGGTTTGATTCAGGCTTTTTAAAAGTAAAGACAGAAGTGGCAAATTCGATCACACTCAAAGTTCAATGAAAAATTACTTTACCTTTTCAATCAGTTGTATATCATGTTCGGAAACACACTGGTCTTCAACCTCATAAGGGCTATCAAGTGGCTGAGCTGGACGACAACATACCATAGTCACACTGATGGGCAATTCTTTTAAGATATTTACCACATCTTTATGAGTTTGACCAAGCAGTGAGATTTCATTAACCTACAAAAAAAGAAAATCTTTACAGGTCACAAAGAACAAAACAATTGGAAGCATGTACCCTTTGTGTGAATACTGTCCACAATAAAAGCCTTACCTCCAAGAGTTCGTCCCCACTGTACAGTTTTCCGTTGCGTCCTACTGGCCCTTCCGGTAATATAGACCTTAAGAAATGATGACCACCTGAGGCTTCCAGACTTATGCCTAATCCGCTACTTTCGCTGAGCTTCTTCACTTGTGCTACCTGGAAAGGGGGGAAAAAAAAACAAAAAAACAACCCTTTATTTTAAGCAAATGTTACTGGTTGATAGGCAGCGTTTGAGGTGGCCATGTTAAACTACATAAATTGCATTGTCTTTTCAGAAAGAAACACTAATAATTTTGCATGGAAACCATACATACCACAATATCATAATCATCTCCCATAATCCTTTGCCACTTCTTCTTGACTTCCTCTTCATCCATTGAGCTGATAATACTTTCTTCTTCTATAACAAACATACGTTGCATTTTGTTTATTAGAAATTGTAGTTCCCAAAATTTGAAAATAACAGAATGAAAAAAAACCACACATCTTACAAGTAACAGATAAGGATTATTTATGAAATACACCTTTAAATGACTTAGAATTTGATTTTTGTCCTATAAAGAAATATTTTTCCCAGTCAGTGTAATATGAGATTTTGTTTAAATGTTTTAAATGAGCAAAAGTAAGCTCAATTGGTGGTGAATCCTACATAAGTAATTACTTCTAAGTTTAAGTTTCTTCTAGTCACTACTACCATCTAATGTTCCAACAAAACACAAAAATAACTGAAGAATTATAATTATAATTATAACCATGATAATATTAACCCCTTAATGACAAAGCCCGTACATGTACGGGCTCAAAATGCATTGTTTTCAATGGGTTTAGGGACCGCCCATTGTCCTTAAGGGGTTAAAAATAAGAAATAAAGACTAGAAATTCCATTGATGTGAAAATTTAAAGTACACACATCGGCGGTGCAGAACATGATGGTATTGTATAAATCAATAAATATTTGTATGAATGTGTATACATAACTAGTTCTTCAATCTTCACTCCCCATACAATAGTTTCATATGTATACTCTACTGTAAAAAAAAAATAAACTATGAAAGTATGCAGAGCTAATCGAACAATTTAAACAACACAGACACACAAATATACTATTTGGGGATTTAAAATAAATTGCTTAAATGCCAGGGCAGTAGAAAAAAAATACAATTATATATTTATTTTTTGGAGCTGATGCTCCATAGACAATCATTAAACCCGATTTCAAATCACACAAAAAAGGCCATACGGTGCTAATGCAGCAGTTTTGCATTTAAGCTCAATTATTGCCTAAAACTCTTTTGACAATATTTTCTTTCATAGATTTTTTTTCCCCCCAACTTCATTGTCTTTTTAAGCATGACTTGGTGTGACAAACACAAAACGTTATATTACCCATATTGTCGCTCTTTCTTTTCCGTTACAAAGAAATAATAACAGCATTTGCGGTTTTTTGAAAGAGCTCCAAAACGAGAGGTGGGTCAGTAGAGCTTTTCTTCTTGAAATAAACTAAAACGGTCACGTGGCGCGGTAAAGCTGGAGTAGGATCAAAGAGACAGCTGGCCCAGTGCACCATTCGCAGATTGCTGCGGCACGTCTTTCCCATACATAGGCCATGCCGCATATAATGAAAACAGTACCTGGTTCTGCGCTCTTCCCATTTGCCGTAGATTGAACCACACTGGGACATGTTTCTGATGACGAGGATTGAGTAAGAGGAGACTTTTCTGAAAAAGAAAGAACAATCAACCCTCAAAGTAATTAAAACTCCTTCTCATTGGTAACGAATATGTTACGGCATGCTTACTCCAGCCACCTCGGCAAACCTAGACCTAGAATCCCGTGATCCTTAGCTTGCCTGTAGCCAGCCAAAATGATAATGAGAATTAAGTCGCTTTAACTGCATTTAATGCACAGTGGTAATAATGAATGAATAGCTTTCTCCAGATCTACAATCCAAGTGGTGGTTTGTAAAACTGATTCCAACACCAGTTTAGCTACCAAAGTCTTTTAACTTCTCTTGCACTAAGAAGTCGAACATCATATTTTTAGCTTAACATTATCAATGGCACCTTGGATAAAGAATCCCATTAATTTTCTATTGTTCTTTAAAGCCATGCGTTGTTTTACATTTTTGTCTGTTTATCATAAATCTCTTGAAGCGAGGTATTAATTTAAAATGCGACACAATTCTTATTGTACTAGAAAAGCAAAGAAACCCCAACACAGTATGTTGAGTATGAATAAGTATTGGACACGGCCGTAAATGTGACTGTTCCCCCTTTTAAATTACCAGAACACAATCTGCTTATTAAAACGTAAGACCACTGTAGGCAGAAAAAAAATATATAGTTTTTTTTAAGCCATGCATGGCATAGTGGTTATAAAAATTCACCATCACGTCATCATTATAACTACGGTTAGGTATTACAATAAGGAGAGATAAGAACATGAATAAAAGAACCATACTGAATTTATTTTAGAAATTCTCTGCGCTCTAAAAGAGGGATCTTTATTCGTGGCTCCCCTGTTCGTCTCTGAATATGGTTTTCGCACAGGTTCTATATTTGCAAGCGATGACAGTCTAATTATATGCTGCTTATGATGCTTCACAGAGGCACTGACAAGCTAACAGTTTGCGGTGGTTTTCTTTTCATTGCTATGGATTACAGCTCAGGAATGGGTTTTGAAACTCTGGACATTTTTTGTAGTAATGCATTTTCGTGTCAGACTCTCTGAGTGATTGATTTACCGTGAAAAAGACATGGATTTAGAATGAATCTTTCAATTGCATTTACTAGCTCAGTACAATTTACCTCTGCTATCTTCTACAGATGCCAGCATCTTCTCTGTGATTCTGGATGCCTCCTGGGCTGGCGGAATCCCAAACTCTTGCTTATGCCCTCTTCTGATTAAAGTTAGATGAACAGATTGCCCTGTGTGACGTAGAACTTCTACAGCTTGTTGGTTGGTATACCCTTGAAGGTTTGTACCATCAACCTATGGCAATACATACAAGGAAACTTGTATAATAATAATGTATAATAACGCAGCTATAACTTGTATACTGGTAATCAGATGTTGATAACATTCTGCAGTTTCCACCACAAATGAAAATGAAACAAAATATATGGCGACACAATTAAATATCCTTTTAGCGTCAGTATTTTGAGGTTAAAAAAGTCAGCACTGGGAAAATCCTTGAAACTCTGTGCCTTAGACACTACTATTTGATCATATAATGTATTATAAAACAAAATAATTAAATATGGTATGAAATCGGAAAAATAAAAACAAACCTTTTCTGACTAATGAAAAAACCCGCACAATAGATTCCTATATTTGTACTAAGTTTAGAAATACCCAATTTTTTTGCACGTTATGGGGCAATAAGTGCAAGTGGTGTATTGTTATTGTATAAGGACATAAAATGCCCCCTTACACCCTACAATATTTTCCTTAATTTGGGGGGCAAGAACTGTTTTGTTTTTTTTATGTATATTTCTAGCGAGAGGGGCAAGAGGTATTTTTTGGCACCAATTTTTTCGTTTTACTTTTTGACATTTTATAAATGCATGATGACATTACTTAAGTTTTTCATTTTTAAAGAATACAAATGTAATCAAATTTAACTATTTCCTAAATTTGCCCTGCATTGCTGATTGCAGTACATGTGATCAGCATGCAGGGGGAGCTCAAGGAACTCAGGAGGATCTGGACAGATCCTCTTGGAACCTTTTTAGTGTCATTTGTTCCAGCCAGCAGAAGTTAAGGCATCTTTGTAAAGGCATGCGGTATGCGCTGGTTAGCACCCTGTTTGGGTTTTTTTTGATGTTGCTGAATGCATCAATTGTTGCTAAGGGGTTAATAGTCCTGCAGAGTATCATATAAAATTGAAATTAAAAAACACACACAACTGTGCCTACAAATGTAAAATCTCATGATAAATGCAATAAAAAGTGCAAGTGCAAGGGTGGCATGGATATTGTTAAGCGGAGACAGAGGTCTGTCATAGGCCACTTGGGTCATCCATGTGTGAATACCAGGATCCTGTCACTTATGTCCAGCATATTGGCTACTGTCTTTGGAGTGTCATCTTTATGGCTCAATTTGTAATGCTTTGCGTAAAAATGAATAAAAAATGTTCAAACATAAAAATAAAAGTGCAAAAACCTAGAAAACAAACAAAAAACCATCAGCATGTGCCTACTTACAGCTATAATCTGGTCTCCAACATGAATCCTCCCATCATGCTCTACAGCACTGCCTTTGGTAATGCTTTTCACAAAAATTCCAGAAGGCTCTGACAAGGATGTAAAAGACATTTGCATCAGTGCACCAAAGAAATACATTATCTAGACCAAAGCAATAACAGAACCTTCGTACTTGTAATACACAAGTACAAAAATGGTTTTACAAATGTTTTCCTTGACTGATTAAAGACATACCGGTAAATTAGAAAAATCAGACGGTGGTTATCTGTTCTATTTATGGCCTGTGGAGACTAGTTGAGTTCCATGACTAGTTAAAAAGGTCATTACCTGAGCTTTTGTCACCAACGTATCCAGCAATTGTTATTCCCAAACCCTGGGCATTTTTAGTAAGCTTCACATCAAATGTTTCATCATCTGGATACCTAATTGCTCCTTCATTCGCCTTAAAGAAAAATGTCAAGTATTGTAAAACATATAACTAGTGTTAGCCATTACCTTCTGAATCAGTGTAGCTACAGATTTACTCAAAGGGATCTTGGTACAGAGTGCCAAAGCCTAAACTACTCTAGGCTTTCTAAATACACTGAACTTTGGAGAGTTGAAAAACTTCATCTCAAAAATGTAACTATGAATTAGGAGTGGCAATCTTGTGAAGTAAAGACTGTCCTGCATAATGCTTAAGTAAACTAATAGGAACTGATAGGAAAGTTTTCTCAGAGCATTAACATTGTATTATGCAGCCCTTCTCCCAAAACTTGAAAACAATATCAGCCTTTCAAAATGTAGAGTAACGTTGGTGTAATGAAAAGTTTTATTTGACCTCACTGTATATCTTGGTGCAGCACTGTAACAAGCTTCTTAAATAAACAAAAGTCTTCTAAAGTGTGGTTACTGCGCTGACCTTTGTTTCTGGTAGAGGCGGTTGCGGCATAGACAACTGAACGCTGGTAGGAACACCTGCTGCAGGATCCTCTGCTGATCCTCTTGCAATAACAAGCTTCACTCTGTTCCCGCATTGCCTCAAAACCTGTGCTACTTGTTCACTGCTCATACCAGAAAGGTCTGTGTCGCCGATTTTTAAGATATGGTCTCCACTGTGCAGTCTGCCATGCTAAAGAGGTAAACATCTTCATTAGTGCATAGTTACAATGCTTAATATATTACAGTCATAGCTGTTGCTGAAAAAATACTGGATGCTAAAAAAAAAAAGAAAAAAAAGACACTAGGATAAAAAATAGGATTTTCTTAGTTAGAGACAAAATAACCCCCCAAATAAACAAAATACGTTTGTGGGATGTTAAGAATGTATTATTGTTTCTAAGGTAATAAATCTGCAAATTAACATATTAGGAATTATGTGGAGAAGATTTCAAGAGATCCTTGGAACAGACTTTAGCTATAACGTGTACTAACTGGGAGAACCATCATATGGCTAACATGTGAGTTAAGAACTTAACTTAAAATAATAAAACAAATGAATCTACCAACCTTATCAGCTACACCTCCAGGCAAAATAGTTTTAACTATTACACCAGTTGATCTCCCTCCAACAATTCCAAAGCCAAGACCAGACCCGTCATTCACCAGTTCAACAGTCTCCACATGCTGCCAGTGTATCTAATAAGACACACGTTATATAACATTAGAAAGAAAATTAGCTTTAAAGAAAAAAGACCAAAGAAAGTCAGAGGTCTACTCTAATATTACATGGGATTTTTTTTGCCGTGGACAATGATAGTCCATACTCACAGGGCTGGATATGACAGACAGCGTGCTGGCATCAGATGTTGAACGTGATACTCCAGGGCTTATTAGCTGAGGCAAAGGTCCTCTAGCAACCACAAGCTGTACTTGATCTTTTGCTCTCTGCAAAATCCCTATGGCCTGATGATGGGTTATGGTTTGGTCAAGTGGTTGATTGTTAATCGCTAGAATCTGGTCTACTTCCTTCAGCCTTCCATCCCTTAAAATGCAAAAAGAAAATATGAATCATTGATTGGTTATTTATCTTACCTAATGTCTTATGAAAGCTAGGTCAGATCACCTAAAACTAGAAGCTATCATGGACACTTTAATAGGAAACAAAGCGTTTTATACTATTCTCTAGCATTTTGAATAATATGCATAATTTGAGAGGGCATTAAATCAATCAGTCAGCCAGGGACAAATATATATATATATATATATATATATATTTTTTTTTTAATTCCCTTGTCACCCCAACCGGGGGTATATGTCTTCCTCAACTGGTCCTCTACCAGAGGCCTGGGAGTTTGAGGGTTCTGCACAATATCTTAGCTGTTCCTAGCACTGCACTCTTCAGGACACAGTTTTCTGATGTAATTCCTGGAATCTGTTGAACCCACACTCCCAGCTTAGTAGTTACATCCCGAGGGCTCCGGTGACCTTCACTCTCCACATCTTCTCTAGTTCTTCTTTCAGGCCCTGGTACTTCTCCAGCTTCTCATACTACTTCTTCCTAATAATGCTGTTACTTGGCACTGCTACATCTATCGCCGCTGCCTTCTTCTGGTCCTTCTCTACCACAACAATGTTGGGTTGATAGGCCAGCACCTGCTTGCCCGACTGGATCTGGAAGCCCCACAGGATCTTAGCCCTGCTATTCCCTACAACCTTCAGTGGAATCTCTCATTTGGACTTGGGAGGGTTTAGCCCATTTAGACCATTAGGTGTACTGTTCTTACACCCTGCCACTATGTGCTGGACTGTCTCAGAAGACTCTCTACATAGCCTGCACATTGGGTCCTGCCTAATGTGGTAAATGCCATATATATCTGTGCAAATCTTTTAGGCAGGTCTAAACAATTGCTGCAAATTATGTTTTCAAAAATAGACATGTTTATCATTTAAAAAATGCTAAGTGAGTGAACAGAAACAAATCTTTACAAGACCAATATAAATTGTGGCATCAATTCTTCTAGGTAAGGTGTATGATAAAACAGTTATACCAAACAGGTGCTAATGATCATTAATTTAATATGTAGTGTGAAACATGATCTTTAACTGAAACAGCCAAGCTCACTAACAAGGTGAGGTTGCTCAATGCCAGCGCATAGCAAAGTTGCCAATTAGGTTAGCAGGCTGCTTGCTAACATGGGACATTGACAATTTCATAATTAGTCCTGAGAAACAAATATCAAATATCTTCAGTAATACAAAGCAAAAGCTCGTCATACCTGTGTGCAACACTTCCTTCTTGGATCTCTTGCACAAATATTCCAAGCTCCCCTCGATTCTCACTCTTCAGGCCGACTACACTGAAACCTAGACTGCCACTAGAAGGTTTCAATAAATCCATTGTTTCCACCAGGCGACCCTGCAGCAAAAAAAATAAAGCACATTTAATCAGAAACTGTAAATTATGCACCCTGATTATCAATGTACAAGAATAAAGTATAACCCAAAAATCAATTAGTTTGACCAAAGACCTACTTTATGCCTAAAATAACAAAAATTAGTTCCATGAAGAGATACAGAGAATTTGAATATACAGATGGAAAATTGCAGGGCAAAAAAAAAAAGAGGATATAGACGGGAAGTAGAAATGGTCATTTTCCCTTTGTCCATGTCATCTCCAGAGAACCTTTTATATCTAAGCCAAGGGACTAGTACCTCTTCTTAACATATACCCAAGAGTCACTGGTAAAAGTAACCATTTGGTTAACATTTAGAATGTCTGATAACAGGATTGTTCTGTGTTGCCAGTTCAACTGGAGCGGCAAGTTTGTGGTCCAAAAGTTTAGGTAAAAGCTTTGTCCAAGAATTGGGTTCAACGGGGTTGCCAATTACATCTTTTAACAAGGACAGCTGAAGAACAAACCTTGAAGCATGCCCACTAACAGCGAGATATTTATGAAAGCTACAATTTTTACAACATTATCATCAGAGGGTAGTTTTAGTCAATAAAGGTCCTATGGAGTGAGGCTGAAACACACATATTTCATCATAACCATTGACTTCACCGCCATGCCTTTTCTTGTTTTATAAAGCTGTGCTCATCTATGCTTTAAATATAAATGTTGTATAACTGAGCTCATATGAGCATAACACTCTAGCCATTGATGATAGCAATCGGAGCATTACCTGGGAGAACTCAAATGTATGGCTTTTTGCATCCAAGTAACATTTATCGCCTTCAGCTTCTACATTGTTTAGAAAGCGTTTATTTGTACACACAAAGCATGTAAGGAATAGTTGACGTTGGCACACCATAGCTTGCCAGGTTAAAGGAAGTTAAGACATGTATGTGAAAAGTAAACCAAGGTAAGCACAATCTTTACATCCAAAACCAGATAGAGCTGTCAGCAAGGCTAGTGACAATACAAACTCACATGGCGGCCATGGTTAGTCTATAACCAGACCTCCTGGTGGACCACCATAATTCCTTACATGTACCATGCTGCACACATGTTTATCACTAACTAATGAATACATACTTGTGCCATTTGTTTGATGATCTGATCAAAATCCTCACTGTCAGCTATGCCATTGATCTGAGTAGACGTGGACCTTGTTGCCATCTCCGCACCGTTGAGCTGGCTTCCATTTTGTTGGGCCACAATATAGGATTCATTTTGCAGTGCAGTAAGAGAGCTGTTCCCGTAGGGAGAAAGCTGGGCAAATTCTGTTACTGAAGATACAGAGGGAGTCACATTTGCCTGAAAATAGAGGGGAGGGAAAAATGACTTTAATGTCTAACCATGAAACTGTTCCACAGCGTACTTTCTCGTGCTGTATGCAAATCGGATTATTTTTTGCACTCAGAACTTCAGCCTTTGTAACATCCCCCTGCCTGTCCATGTTTGGCACAGGAGGACACGAAGCTTTCAAAGTTAACGTACGAGATCAGGGCGCCTGTAGACACATGAAATCCCAAAATTATCACCAACATACAGCAGGCTGTACTTGGAAAGCAGCCTTCATGAATAAATGCTTATTCCTAGAAAACATAGCTCACTTTTAACGGTATGAATAGATTCTGTTTGAAACATGAGGTTTCCTGTATCGCAAACTGGCAAAACCTCTGCAATTGTTTTTCTATTATATTTTGCCAGATTAACAAAACATATGCATTTTTATGATTTATGATACACATTTTTGGTGCACTGCATTAAATCAAGAGAACTTACCAACATCAGTCCCATCTATACCTCGAATAATGTGTATTTTCTGTATTTAATGCCCCATTGTACGTTTAAGAGGTAGTGTAGATTTTATTTTAATGCACCCTTTAGTTGCCGCCATTCTTTTTGCAACTTTTCACTGTCCTGGCAATAAAACAACGCAAAACTGCCCTATCTATGCATTTTAATTCCATCATATACCTGGTAACGTTAGTCTTTCCTAATGACGTATAACAAAAAAAAAGTGCCACAGGCATCTGGCCTAATAAAACCCTGAGAGCTGTAATAGTGCTTAGAGAAGTAATTAATCTAGGCAGGCCATGCAGAAGGGTGGTGCAGTGGGATCTATTGCAACCCTGCCCTGAGCCCAAAGGAACCTAGTAGCCTTGCACCCCTGTATCTACTTTTCTTAACCCCTTTGCGACCAACAATGTACCAGGTGAGTCACAAAAAGATGCCCCTAGAGGACTAATGACGTACCCGGTACGTCATCTGAACAAACTACCGCCTTTAGTCTACAGTAGATCCCCTGCACTTCTGTCTGTTTCTCTCCATCTCACTGTGATAATGAGCTGGAGGGAGACAAAAAAAAACTAAGAAAAATGTATTCCCTGGACGACAAGAACCAGGTTTAAAAAAAAACAAATACATATTTTTCCTTTTTTTTTAATTATTTCTACTTGTCCCCAAGGGGTTAATTTCATAAACTTAATTTTAATGTATATTAGGTAGTTGGCGTGGTGTGTGTTAATAAGTGGAAATTTAAATAGAATTGGTTTAAGGGTTAGGTAGGGGTTAAGCAATCTGGCCCCTAAGGGGTTAAAGGGGCGCACTGACCATCATATGCTTGTGATAGCTGCGCTGTCCCTTTATATTCTGCAGAATCTTCCCGTGTGCTTTTGTCCCTTTCCCCACCAACCAGCTTTATGTCATGCAGGAGGTGTGTTCAGCTGAAAATATACTTACCTCCAATTTAAATGGAGCCCAGTCAATCAGTAGCATGAATCGTCAGATCACAGAGGAGGAAGGCAGCTGCAGGGCTAGTAAGTACTCACAGAGCACTTTAATATGCATTCTGTTTTAAATGGAGTGTCAGGAACAGTAAACTGTCCCTTTAAGTGAGTCAACAATAACTTGTGTGCTTGCACCAGCTCAGATCTCTCTTCTGGTGGTCTTTTTTCATACATTCAGTGACCAAGGCCTAGGGTGACCATACTGGACATTTTTTTCTAGGACAAATATGCATTTCACATGCTGACCACCCATGTACTGTGTGGTTTGTATAAACGAGTTATCGAGTACTGAGCCTACTTTACACCCCACACACACAAACCACAGGGTAAGATTTAACGTGTTGTATGTAACAACAAAAAAACATGCTGACGTGGTCATCTTATTGAGTATACTGTGTTATGATGTCAAATCTCAACATTCTTGTCAAAGCCATATAAATATGGATATAAATAATATAATATAAATTAGGGCTGAAACAACGAATCGATAAAATCGATAATAATCGATAACGGAAATCGTTGTCGACGATTTCCGTTATCGATTAATCGAGTGATCGATTCGTTGTTGGAGCACTCGGCTCCTTTTACTTACCTCCGCGAGCGTTCCCCGCTTCCGCTGCACTCTCCGCCTTCTTTTAGTTGCGTGTGGCTCCGTTCGCACAGAGCGGTTCGCTCTGTGCGAGTGGCTCCGTTCGCACAGAGCGGTTCGCTCTGTGCGAGTGGCTCCCTTCGCACAGAGCGGTTCGCTCTGTGCGAGTGGCTCCCTTCGCACAGAGCGGTTCGCTCTGTGCGAGTGGCTCCCTTCGCACAGAGCGGTTCGCTCTGTGCGAGTGGCTCCATTCGCACAGAGCGGTTCGCTCTGTGCGAGTGGCTCCATTCGCACAGAGCGGTTCGCTCTGTGCGAGTGGCTCCATTCGCACAGAGCGATTCGCGGGGGTGGGGGTGGGGTTTCAGGGGATGCAGGGCAGAGTGGGGGTGGGGGGGCAGGCCAGGGTAGGAGACTGAGTGCAGGGCAGAGTAGGGGTGGGGATGCAGGGCAGGGTGTGAGTGTGGGGGCAGGGCAGGAGACTGGGTGCAGGGCAGAGTGGGGGTGGGGGTGCAGGGCAGAGTTGGAGACTGGGTGCAGGGCAGAGTGGGTGCAGGGTGTGAGTGTGGGTGCAGGGCAGAGTGGGTGCAGGGTGTGAGTGTGGGGGCAGGGCAGAATGTGGGGGCAGGGCTGGGTGCAGGGCAGAGTTGGAGACTGGGTGCAGGGGCACAGTGCAAAGTGCTGGGTGCAAAGTGCCAGGGTGCAAAGTTCTGGGTGCAAAGTGCCAGGGCTGGGGCAAAGTGCTGGGTGCAAAGTGCCGGGTGCAAAGTGCTGGGTGCAAAGTGCCAGGGCTGGGTGCAAAGTGCCAGGGCTGGGTGCAAAGTTCTGGGTGCAAAGTGCCAGGGCTGGGTGCAAAGTGCTGGGTGCAAAGTGCTGGGTGCAAAGTGCCAGGGCTGGGGCAAAGTGCTGGGTGCAAAGTGCCAGGGCTGGGTGCAAAGTGCTGGGTGCAAAGTGCCAGGGGTGGGGCAAAGTGCTGGGTGCAAAGTGCCAGGGCTGGGTGCAAAGTGCCAGGGCTGGGTGCAAAGTGCTGGGTGCAAAGTGCCAGGGCTGGGGCAAAGTTTCTTGAACAGTAATAGTCCACCTCTTTTCAGAATGTTTGGGGTTATTTTGTTTCATAAATATTGTGTTTGGGTTTTTGTACTTTGAACATATTGTTTTTTTATTACATCATAACAAAATAAGAATGTTAATGTAAATTTTAAGTTCTTTTTTAACATCCAGTTCATTAAATTTTAAATAAACAAAAAATTTGCATATTGTTTTTTTTTTATCCGATTAATCGATTAATCGAAAAAATAATCGGCCAACTAATCGATTATTAAAATAATCGTTAGTTGCAGCCCTAATATAAATAATACTCAAACCACAGCCAGTGCAAGTACAGAAGAAAAAAATCTTCAAATAGGAATTATCCCACTGAACACGCATTATAGAAACACAGTATCACTTAGTATAGTGTTTGTTAAGCAACATTTTCTAAAAAAAAATATATATATATTTTTTTTTTATATTTTTTTTACAATGTCTTAACCCATTTACAATACATTTCTAAGTAATATGTTGACACATCTATTTACATTTATAAAATAACTCTTATGGACCTGGCATATTGGTCTACGGTTATTTTATTTTTAACCATGTGCGTATAGGAAACTGCTGCGTTTTGGCTACATACATACCATAGATAACAAACCATAGATAACAACTAAGATGATCAAGCCTATAGTTCATAGATATATGTAAAGAAAAAAGAAAATTGGCAAAAAACCCCACCATATTCATTCGCGGTTTGCATTAACCTTGTGAAATAATTATAAACGCATAAAATACTAAGCAGGAATTTAGAGGTTTTAGTATACATTCTTGTGGACGATTTCTGAAATGCATATTTCAGACAAACCAGATAAACTTGGAAGGAGTTCATAAAAAGCGGTTGAGAAGGACAAGACAAATTTCAGCTTAGCGTGTGAAAGTAATATAAACTGAACAAAGAATGCACATACTATGTGAAGCAGTGATCAGGGAGTATGGGGTTAAGGGAACATGGCTGGTTAGGAATGCTAAGTATTGCCTCAGCCCACACAAAGCAATTAAAATACTTCTAGATCTCCACCACCATGGATTCAGAAGCACCTTATAGGGCAAACCCAATCATCAAGAAATCCTCACCACTAAATGGGAGTTATCATTCGTGGGATAAAACAAGGAACGACTTACGTTTATACAGTACTTTATAGGTGTTACTAGACAATACAAGGTTTATTTACTAAAGTGGAGGTTCTTCAGGAGAATTGTGGTTTCTACTCCATGACTTCACCATACATTAGGAAAGGCCAGTACTAATGAGCTTCTGCGGCAGGAAAAGCTTGGCGGGCCCTGTGTAATGCATTGTTAAATCAGCAATAAGTCTCCTTATGCAAACAATCGTACAGGGCCACTTCGGCCCTTCTTGCTGGAGAGCATTGGCTCTTCATAATGAACAGTGAAGTGAGGAACCAAAACCAACTGTCCCTTTTTAGTGTAACATTGTCATGTTCTAGAGATATATACTGTACAAAGTTATGATAGATTACAGGATATAGCAACACCCGCAAGAAGGTAAACTACTCCATGAAAAACTAGAAATGGAAATATTTACCAAAAGAGGGAAGAAGAAAAAAAAAAAAGGGTTTAACAATTTGTATACATGCTTAAGCAGAGGACTACCTGGATTACAATATCTGTTTGCTGTGCTTGTTGTTCAAACATTGACTCCTTTTAGTGAACATTTCTCCCTAGCAAAGGTGTGGAGGGATTCGTCAGAATCCCACCTATACATTTGAATTCTTTCTCCCCGTCACCTAGCTCCTCGGCATGCAGAAGATGCACTCCATCCTACCAGCGAGTAGCTCCTTCAAGCAGCCAAAACTGGTGTGCATAGCAGAGTTGGGTGGGATGCTGAAGCTTCTTCTAGAGGAAAGTGTGCTTTATTAAAATTTCTTACATAGGAAGAATGAACATTAAAGATCCTCCCCAACCACCACATGTACTTTAATGCATACAACAACTGCGAGGTCCCTTAAAATTTTTGGGGTGTCCCCATTGCAAACGCATAGGGCAATCTCCCATATCTCCACTTACGCATTTGCCTCTTTCCCAACCCCTCAGCTACCTTCCATGCAAGAGGTGAGTTTGGCAGAACACATCTCCTCGCACGTCACATAATTACCCCCAGAGCTGGCTCGCCAAAAGCTGAGGGTGGGTGTCTGCTCAAACCCCTGTGTGCATGTGAGGAAAGCACTCCTACTGATTTCAAAGGAAGGGCCTTCCTGCAGCTGGTTGGCTGCTTCAAGTATCCAATCGGTTGCAAGAATTGTCTGACCATAGAGGAGGAGAGCAGCTGCAGGGCTGAAGTTTCCACATTAACTATTTTTTTTCTTTTTGAAAACTGCGCAATAAAGTACTCAGAGTACTTCCATACTCAACATTTGAGGTGTCCCTCTTGCAAACGCATGGAGGGATTCTGCTAAAACAAGTCTCCCGCCACATGATATTCTTACTGCCAGTCAGCTCCTGTGCCGGCTCAGTGACCGATCAACTGGAGCACTTTCCTGAGAGTTAGTGGCATAGAACCACGGAGCATGGAGGAGGGATTCTGTTTATGAAGTACTTTAATATGCATTCATTGTTTAGGAGGCTGCCAAAGATACCGGATGTGTGATAAATACCGACCCACGCGCATCAAACAGCTAACCGCCCAACATATTATAATTGAGAAATAAAACCGATTGTAGTAGCCACTGCTCTGAACAGAATAGAGGAGGACACAAAATAGACAGAATGTGCGTACTCTCACCTGCTCCCGCATATGCTGAATCGAGGTCTGCAGACTCAGAATCTGGTTGAAAAGAGGACTTTGTAGAACAGATTTGAGCAGACAGAGCTTCTCTTCGTTCGCCGTGTCCCCGCGTTCCCGGACCTTTGCATGCAGACGTTCCACTGCCTGCAAGGCACGGTGGGTATCTACATGCCCAAACACAAGGATTTATTCTGTTATTGTGTTGTTGTTTCCTCTAAATACATTATTTTAATGTCATTTTTCAAAACTGAGCCCATGGCTACAACACTGAACATGGTGGCATTATAATGATTTAACACTTTAAAGACATCTGCCACACTCTGGAGGGGCATAGCTTTTCCTAAAAACGTAACAGAGAACGTCCACCAATTTATTATTACTTTTCAAAAGTATTTTTATGTAATATGATTTTTTCACATAAGCCACTTATGTGTGTTGTAGCTGTGTTGGTCTAACCTACTAGTCAAAGTCCCACTTGTCTTGTTGAAAAAAAAAAAAAGAAAGAAAAATAGAATGGCTCTGTCTTAATTACCCAGACAGACTCTGAATAATGAATGTCTATCATTGTTATAAAAAATCAGTTTGGCTTTTCCATGAGACTTTCCCTTTAATAGGAAAAAGTTTAAAAAATAAATAAATAATTGATTTCTCACCAATGGTCTCCAGCATTGTGTTCAAATTCAGTCCTTCCTGAAACATAAAACACATTGAAATAGTTTAATATAACGTATATTTTATGTAGATTGTAAGCTCATAAGCGCAGGGTCTGCCTCACCTGTTGTTTCTGTAAGTCAAATTGTTGTTATATGCTGCTTATGTCCTGTCTACCCATTGTACAGCGCTACAGAATAGGATGGCGCTATATAAAACAATGAATAATAATTATATATGTATTAAAGTATCTTAGATGACATGCATTAGATCACTTCACTGTCACAGAAAAAATGCAGAGTGTTTATCAGAACGTATCGCGTTATTTGCATTTACACAAAGTTGGAAAAGTATTTTATTAGCTTTTTTGGGGGGGGGGTTAATTATTAGATTTTATTTATATAGCGCCAACAATTTACACAGCTCTTCTTACAACGCATATATTCTGAGAAAAACGTAGGATTGACAGACTCATACAAAACGGGGGTTAAGTCCAGCACCATGTATAACCCCAACCATTCAAAATATTAAAGCGACCAATAAATTCATACTTTTAAAAACAAATCTCCATATGTAATCCAAATCTTGGACAATATAGAACGTTATGAATGAAGCTATACGTAAATTGAATTTGGCCCTTCTTTCCCGAAGTCAGACCTTTTTCAGTCCTTGGTCTTGTCAGCTTATCCCAAGCATGTTTAAATTGCTTCACTGGTCAAGCCTCTACCACTCCTGCTGGGAGGCTGTTCCACCTAACAACTCCCCTCTCAGTAAAGTTTGAAAAAAATGACATTCAGCTTAACCCTTTAAGTGCCCATGGGAAAAACAAAAAGAAATGCGCCTTCCTCCAGGATTTTAACTCTTCCAGGTTAACTCAAAACGAACACAGTTCTAAAGGTGTTAAACAAGTAACCGACGTGAATTCATTTATTCTAAAGCAGCATCAGCAGATGGATTAGAAGTAATCCTCTCGTAGACCGTAAATCCCTGACACTTCTTTTCAGCGACAACCCCGATGATTTCTTACGCTAAGCAGCAGGAATGAGGGGTTTAGTATAAAAACAACCACCAAGCATGGATGAAAATGATGCTTGGTACAGCGCTACGGAATAGGATGGCGCTATCGAAAAAAAATAAATAAAGATAATAGGATTTTATTGCCAAAAGTGAGTGTGAGCATTCCCTAGGGCCAGCATATAACTCATGTGAGAAGAAGGGTCTGGGGATATCCATGTACTTTCAGGGCTTCTCCAGCCTTTACAAACAATGGATACATCAGATGAGGATTGTTTACTAAACACACATCGCAAGTTCTCGGTAACACACAAAAAGTTACACAATCGCAAAGTCCTTCCATGGCACGGAATAGCCCCGCACATCCCCAAACACTGCGTGCAACTTTTTCTGCGTGCCTCTGATAACACAACGCTGCGCGTTCTACGGATAGACCGCTAATCGGGGAGGAAAAAGTCCCTCGCATATACGCACACACATACATACGCTCGCACGCTTATATAGCTAGATGGGCTGGGATCCGTTAATTATTAGATACAGTACCAGGTGCAGGGAATCAGCCCGGAGACTGGAGGCCGCCTGTGGTCCATACGCTGTGACGTCATGCCGCTGCCGGCGCTCTGACGTCACGGGCACTAGGGGCCGGCCAGCTCCACCGGAGCATGGAACGCTGAGGAGGAGGAGGAGGAGGAGGAGAAGGAGGAGAAGGAGGAGGTTGAGGTTGGGAACTGTGGGCGCTGTGGGCAACAAAGGATGGATCGTCGAGAAAGGAGGGGATGGTGTGTGGGTGTGTGGGTGTGTGGGTGTGTGGGTGTGTGGGTGTGTGAGTGTGTGATTGTGTGAGATAATTGTTTTCCCTGCTTGGTAAAGGATGATGAGAGGCAGTTCTATGGAAATGACTACAATACATATTCCACAGCCCTGCATCGCTATAGCTGGTGATAGGGACAGAAATTCTCACTATAAAAGAGTACTTTTGTTGCATTTTTTACTTTTTAAGGCCATCACCCTTAACTAACATGTAACTGATAATAATAATTATTATTATTATTATAATAATACTAATTATTATTATTATTTATTATCATTTATTTATACAGCACAACTTACACATTACTTCGTATATACAATATATTCAACAGATAAGACGGATTCATTTGAACCGTTACATTAGGTCTTTACCCTGCTCACAAGTTTACAGTCGGTTATAATACATTAGGGCTACTTATTTTATATATATATGCGTGTATATATTTTATATATATATGTATATATGCGTGTGTGTGTAAATAACACAGTGGGAAGCCTCTTGGATCAGGATATATACAATATATCGGGTTACTTGACCTGTTATGTGATCGTCTTTACACTTCAAGTATCCTGGTGCACAACCTGGAACTAAATGATTTTTTTTCTTTGTTCTGTAATTTTCAATAAAGCCACTTGCAAAAATCAATGAAATATTGCATTTAAAAGAAATGGTTATTCTATCAACAACAAAAAAGTAAAAAGGTTTGCAGTTCAATATTGATTTACTAGAACGGTTCTTGTTAGAAATCAGAATGATGATGATTTATTTTAGTTACCTAAAGTCGATGTTCCCTGTAAGTAAATTTACGTGCGCACAAAAGGTTACAAACATTTTTCCCCCTCATCTCCCCGTCCTCTGGCAGTCCACGGTGCAGTCTTCCCCTGAGAGTCTGCCAGTCAGTGCCCCACCGGAAGTAATGCTGGGTGGCGTGATATGTTTGGGGGCATGAAGATGGAGGGGGATAATTGGGATGAAAAATGGGTGATGATGGGGATGGAAATGTTGGTGGTTTGGGGGAAATGCATACATACATACACCGTATGTACCATACATTCACGTTTACATACCACTCCAGCACTTACACATACATACACGCACTCTAATGCCTTACACATAAATATATACACAAGTTGACAGACATTGATGACCTTGAACGGAACAACAAACAGAACAAAGTAGCTCAAACGTAAAAGTTCAAAGTATAGAATAAAATTTTAACTAAATGCATGACTTCATAGATTGCACTTATATTTGTATTATATTAAGACATGAGCCATTAGCCATGAGAGAGCGAAGCTGTGCTAAAAAAACCAATTTCAGGTTTTATGTTTGCACAAGCATTGGATGCGCACATACAGGGGAAAAAAATTAATAAAGATTTCTGCACACACCAACTACTAAAATTAGAGAGAACATTGCCTATGGTAGGCATATTTTTTTTCTTTTTAGAAAGGAGTTGGTCCTCCTCATTCAGTAGCACCCACAATGAATACCTGAATTACTCATAGTGTGCACTGGTACATTAGTGAGTGCGATGATGTTATATTTCATAAATATATCCACAAAACAATGATCTAAAAGGATGAGAACGTGTACTAGTGGTAGACCTCCATTTGAGGGCTAAATGAGGTCCTTGGTGAATACTCAACCTACAGGCCGAGCAGATATAGGCCACTTATTTCAATTAGATGTTATGGTTCCATCCTAGAGAAGGACATACTTCAAGGTAAGAGGTGTAAAAGCGCTAGAATGAACTGCTTATGGAGGTTGGTACAATATGTGAATGTGTGAAGAAAACCCCAAACTGGGGTCCTCTTAGAGGACTTAACATTGGTAACTTGTAACTTTGGACCCGCAACCCTCACTAGAATATTAGAGGACTGAGATAGGCGAGGAAGCAAATGGTTGGGAGAAGGAGCTAAAGAGACACTTTGGAAGGGAAATTGATGAAAACGCAGACGGAAGATGACAGACAAGTTTAGGGAATAGAGAAAATGGAAACTTAGTGCAATGTGCATGGGAACATCAAAGGTCCTGTTCTTACGCAAAACATGAATTTAAATCTCCGCTAAACAACTCTCGGGATATCTGTCATTGTGTTGTTTATTTTACAGATTTAATCACATAAACAGTTGTAAGAATTTTTTTTCAGTTTCTATGGCAACAGCATAGCTGTCCCTGGATTTGTGTCACATGATGATTGAGGATCCCCAGCCAAAGTTAAGAAAGAGGCAAATTCATAGTTGAATGAAGAATTATTTCTGTGAAAGCTTCTGGCATTCAACAATAGTAATTAGTTACAAAAGCATTCAATTCAGCTTATGTAGTACCCCATCTTAAGGAAGGGTTTACAAGTTTTGTAAGGGAGATGGACCTGTGGTGGAGAAAGGCATAACTAATATCACCTGATCGCTTTTCTGTCCTGAAGCCCTCTCCTTTCGGCAACTATGACAATAGTACAGAGATAATATAATGGGAGGAACAATAATGCAGGTCCTGAGAACAGTAAACCCTTTTACGCCCCTATAGATGTACAGGTACGTCCATAAAAAAGATGGAAGGATACCCCTTAGGACATACCCCTTAAGTCATTACTTTTTTTTACAGTGGCAAGGACATCTCCCTGCCACTATACAGTAGATCAGGATGTCTAATGGCAGCCTGGACTCTCCCCTGTAGGCAGAAGCATCACTGGCTTCCTGGTGATTGATTGGAGTCCTGCTTACTGATGACAGTGTGATCAGCACGGAAGAGATCAACAAAATGAAAAACTAAAAAATTTTTTTTTTTAATTAAATGTATGATATAAATAATAAAATACAAAAAATCTATAGGGAGATCAGTGATGTCACTTTTACAGCGCTGACATCTGTAAGGTATGAGCGTGTTTCCCAAAACATATTTCACACCCCAACATCCTGGAGACCAAACACGGGTATTTTAAAAAAAAAAATATATATATATATATAAAATCAATAACAAACTCAAATTCTCTTAAGCCAGTATTATTAAAAACACATAATATAGGGTAATATGTAAATCTGGACATACAAAAATATTAATGTGGGGTATTGATGTATACTTATTTAGTGTAGAATGTAGAAAAACGTAAAATGTAAAAGAACAGATATACACTTTTTGTAAATCGAAATGTTACTGAAAGGTAACTTTCTTCTTGCTAGACCTCAGCTTCATCTGGATTAGTACAGCTTTAGCCATCTGTATTGAATGGTGGTTAATTTTCTTTGTTGTTTCTGTATTCACAGTAAATAGACATGCTGTTGATTATTTTACTGCTGATACATGAAATTGGCTTGATATCAGAAAAATTCAAATACGAACGTCTAAAATAGGCACCCTTTAAGGCATTCTGCCGAAACACAGGAAACAACTGTTTTCTCACTGCATTCACCCTCCGAGATATAACACTTCTATAATTGGGTTATAAAGACCTTAATGAGAGAGATTTGAACATTTTAATGATAAATGATTCTGTCACTCATAAAATGATGCTTGGAGTGGAGTATTTCAATATAGTCTATGCTTATCCTCCAGGCTCTTGGTCTGATCGTGTGCTACCTCTGATAAGGAACACTACAAAGACTAACCAGCCTGCAAACTGTGCTCAGGCCTTTTGTTCCAGCAGACTGGCAAACTAACACAAAAACACCATGTGTACCCACATAAATTTATTTTAGCTCACGCTGTAACATTTTGGAATAGATGTGTCCTAATTACTAATGTATGTTATTGTCTTTGCTTTTTTTGTAAACAAATAGCCCACGCAGATCGGGGCATTTAAAGTGTTGTTCCACCGCCTTACCTAATAACAGTTTCTAAAATGTAGCACAACTTTAAATATATTACACACGCATAAAACTTCAAGTGCGTACCATGTGGAACACAACTTATTATTTGTTAACTGTAAATCTTGGCCTGATATCCGTTCCTGCATTGCAGAAATGCTCTGGGAGGCCTGGTCAACAGAGGTGGTACCATGGAGAAGTGGACACAGGAAGAAGAGACATTGAGAGACAATGCGAGAGAGAGTGAGTGTGTGAGTGAGAGTGGGCGACAACAAATTTCATTTTTGAGTAGAAAAAGCCCTCATAATGTTATCTGAAACAGAAAGGCAGGGGAAAAAAATTCAGTTGTCCGAAAAGTTTTGTTTGCACAAGTCTAGAAAGTATATAAGTGACACATCTCCTGCACGGCAAATAGTTGGTTTTGTGGGGTCAAATGTGTTTGCAATGTGGACACTACAAACATTTAAAGGGATCATTCAGTATGCATTAAAGTGCGTTGGATGGCTGGAGTGTCTCTTTAAATGTGACTGCATGTCTTGCAGATATGGTGTTGACAAAGTTAGTGGTGCACACACATGATAACAAGCAAATTTGCTCTAACACACAGTATTCTCCCACACATCCACACACTCTCACTACCCCCTCTCACTGAGACACAACTAACCTTATGCTCACCCCTGACACTCTGACACCCACCACTCTGACACACTCACACTAACACACACACATATACCATACACATTTTACATTCATATATATATATATATATATATATATATATATATATATATATATATATACTTATTCTCCACCTGAGGGGATGTGTATATGTTATTGTTGCCATAACATGTTGTGTAGCATGTTGGAAATCTTGGCACATGTTTCCCCTGAGGTGATATTTTGTGAAAAGGGTGAGCAAGTCGCATGCTTGAAATGTAAGATACTGGTTATACTCGGGCAGCTGGCAACACTGAGGAACACATACAACATAGACAACCGGTCAGACATTGGCTGGTATCAAGGTTTAAATTGGTAAAGGTGAGGCAGAGAAGGTATAGATGGCTTAGAGCTTGGTAGGCTACAAAAATGGGATGTCGTTTATAAGAGTTTAATGGTTTAGGGCAAAGACCTCCAAGGTCATATTTTTATATATATATATATATATATATATATATATATATATTACCTGTACCACATGCTATACCAGGGTGGAATGGGAGCTTAGCTTAGGAAGTTTAATGCTCCGGAGAGCGGTCACAGCCGCAGCTGCCGGTGATCTTCGCCATCAGCAAGATGGCGGCGGCCCGGGAAAAAAACCCAATAAAGACTAAAAAGTTCGCTAGACGGTCTCCAGACCCTCTAGAGAACTCTGGCTCCACTTGCAGGTTGAATATAGGTACTGCATTCAATCATGCAAGTCAATGGAGCTCAGCTTTCTAATCACAGTGTGATTAGAAAAAATAAATTAAAAATAAAATAAAATTAATAATAATTAGAAAAAAAATAGTAAAAAAACAGTAAAATGTAAAAATTATTTCCCACTGATGTCACTATCAGGGGAACCTTCAAGTTGAAAAAAAATGTTAAAAAAATAAAAAAAAAGGCAAAAAAAAATATATATATATAAAAAATATATTTTTGTGAGCAAGTCCTAAAATTAGCATATTAGCTTAAAACAATTCTCGCATGGAAACAGTTAAAATACTGGCATATTAAATGCCCATGGGGTGTCTACTTTTAAAAAATGTATGATTTGATGGGGTCAATTGAATTGGCCGGGTTCAACAAGGTCCCAATTAACACGGGGGGAAGGATGGCCACACATCTAATTTCCAATAAGAAAAATACACACGTACCAAATGTGGCCTTTTAGTTCCCCCCAAAAATGACAAACCCATGCATGTGGGGTATCACTGTACTCAGGAGATGTTGCTGAACACATACTGGGGTGTCGTGTGACAGCGGCATATACCAGGAGCTGTAAATTCATACATAAAGTAGGTGTGTGTGGGAAAAATACACACACAAAAATACTACTGCAAACTTTGAAAAAATGCTGGTGGTAAAATGTGTGCATGCAAAGAGTTAAAATACCAGCATTTAAAATACCCTGTGGTGTCTAGTTTTCAAAAATATATGGTTTTGTTGGGCACACTGAAATGGCCCGGCTCAAAGATGTACCAAATAGGGGATGGGCAGTGGATCCCCAAATGCCAAAGTTCAACATTGAAAAATGTGCATGCCCCAAATGTGGCCCTTTTGCCCCCGAACAGCCAGGCAAAATCATTCATGTGGGGTATCACTGCACTCAGGAGATGTTGCTGAACACATATTGGGGTGTTTTGTGATAGTGACATATACGAGAAATTCTTAATTCATACCTGAAGTAAAATGTGTGTGACAAAACAAATGCAAAAAAATGACTACCACAAAGTTTGACAAAGACTGGTGGTAGATATGGTGCATGGAAAGAGTTAAAATACTAGCATTTGAAATACCCTGGGATGTCTAGTTTTCAAAAATATATGGCTTTATTGGGCACACTTAAATGGCCCGGCTCAAAGATGTACCAAATAGGGCATGGGCAGTGGATCCCCAAATGCCAAAGTTCAACATTGAAAAATGTGCATGCCCCAAATGTGGCCCTTTTGCCCCCAAACAGCCAGGCAAAATCATTAATGTGGGGTATCGCTGTACTCAGGAGATCTTGATAAACACATATTGAGGTGTTTTATGATAGTGACATATACCAGAACCTGTTTATTCATACCTAAAGTAAAATGTGTGTGAAAAAACAAATGCAAAAAAATTACTACCATAAAGTTTGACAAAGGCTGATGGTAGAATAAGTGCTTGGAAAGGGTTAAAATACCAGCATTTGGAATACCCTGGGCTGTCTAGTTTTCAAAAATATATGATTTGATGGGGTAAATTGCATTGGCCGGGTTCAAAGATACCCGAAATGGCACATGGGGGGAAGAATTACCAGATTTGGAAAAAATGGCTTTGAAATAGCAAAACACTACCTGTACTTATTGCTCCATAACGTGCAGAAAAAAGCAAAAAACATAAAAACATTGGGTATTTCTAAACTCAGGACAAATAGTAGAATCTATTTAGCAGGTTTTTTTATTACCTTTTATAGATGAGTAAAAGATTTTTCAACTAAAAGTTAGAAACAGTCATTTTTTTCTAAATTTTTCACCATATTTTATACTTTTTTCAATAGTAAATAATATGATACAATCAAAACAATGTCATCTAAAGAAAGCCCTTCTTGTCCTGAAAAAAACAATATCTAATGTGTGTGGGTTCAGTAAACGGGAAAGAAGAAAATTACAGCTAAACACGAGCAGCGCAGAAATGTTAAAACGGCCATTGTCACGAAGGGTACAAAAAGTAAAATCAGCCTTTGTCACGAAGGGGTTAATGATACTTGTGATTGGGCGGCAAGGTTAAATGCGTATGCAATTTAGGAAAGACAGAGCAAATAGGAAAGGGGCAGGGTTATGTATGTTAAACCTCAGTTAAAGCCTAGTATTAACAAAATGATATGCTTATACTAATTTCATTATGCAGACATTTACTAGAAATAGTTTAGAGGCAAGATCACTCGTGCTGTCTGTCCAGAAGTCCAGGTAGACCAGCAACAGCCAAAGAGAAGACCTTGCTGAGTATGTGATCATTCGAAGAGCAACTCGAACTGTGGTGAGAATTCTTTGTTATCAAGGTGGGGGGGGGGGTGCTGTTCTTCTCTGCCCAGAAGCTCAAGCAGACTAGCAACAGCCAATCACAGTCATTTCCAAGCATTTGATCGCTCTAGGAGCGAATCACATGCTTGTTGCCAAGGGAAATGTTTGTAAACATCTCCCTGCCTCTGTCTGTGAGACAGAGAGAGCAGAACAGCTCAGTATTGTGAGAGATTTGTGTCTGTGAAAAATGAAAATCAAATTTACTAGGATTTTTTTTTGCCTTGATTAGAGAGCGATCAGCAGCTTTTGTGCATCTACACTTTGTAACCCTTATGGTTTATTTATCTCTTTTGTTCCATTGTTTAGTTATTAGTTAGATTTCAATGGGACGTTTAGGGGGGAAATTATTAGTGCAGGTGAATAAGTATTGAAAATGATTGAGTTGAGGTGTTTCATCCACACCCATTGCTAGCAGGTGTATAAAATCAAGCACGTAGGCAGCCATCTCCATACAGAAACATTGGGAGTAGAATGGTTCTGTGGTTTTAAATGTGGCACTGTCCTAAAATGCTACCTTTACCACAAGTGAGTTTTAAAAATTTCTGCCATGCTGGTTCCATCTCAGTACAAAGTAAGCGCTATTATTGAAAAGTGGAAGTGTCTAGGAATAACAACAGCTCAGCCACAAAGCTGTAGACCATGCACAGAGCGGGGTCGCTGAACTGCATAGTATGTAAAAATTGTCTGTCCTCAATACCATCAGTTTGGTGGAGGTATGATAATGGTCTAGGGCTGGTTTTCAGGGTTTAGGCTAGTCCTTTAGTTACATAGTTACATAGTTCATAAGGTTGAAAAAAAACCTAAGTCCATCAAGTTCAACCCTTCTACCTAACCTTCCTATTCTTGATCCAAAAGAAGGCAAAAAAACACTAATTAAGCTACTTCGAATTCTGCCATCAGGGGAAAAAATTCCTTTTTGACTCCTTGGATCAAGAAGCTCTAAAATATTAATGTTATTCTATTTATATCCCTGTATGTCATGTCTTTCTAAGAAAATATTGAGGTCCCTTTTGTAGGTATCTAATGTATTGGATAACACCACCTCCCTTGGAAGTGAATTCCATACCTTTATTGTCCTCACTGTAAAGAATCCCTTCCTTTGTCGTCTATGAAACCTGCGCTCTTCCAGTCTCAGAGGGTGACCTCTTGTTCTTGGTATATTTCTGTTAATGAGCAGGTCACTGAAGAGCGCTTTACATTGGCCCTGCATATATTTATATAATGTTGTCATATCCCCTCTGAGACGCCATTTTTCTAGCGTATATAATTTTAACTTTTTTAGTCTCTCTTCATAACTAGTATTTCCCAATCCCCTTATTAATTTCGTAGCCCTCCTTTGCACTTTTTCTAATTCCATAATGTCCTTTTTAAGGACCGGTGCCCAGAATTGTACCACATATTCAAGGTGATCCACATACAGACATTTGCCCCTAAGCCTATTTCTGTTAATTTATAGAGTAGCCTTTTATGCGGAACTGTATGAAATGCCTTAGCAAAGTCCAGATAAATCACATCTACAGCCACCCCCAGGTCTATATTTTTACTAACTTTTTCATAGAATGCATTCAAAAACACTTCAGGCAATTGTATGTTTCCAACTTTGTGGCACCAGTTTGAGGAAGATCATTTCCTGCTTCAGCATGACTGTGACCCTGTGCATAAAACGAGGTCCATAAAGACAAGGTTTGAATGTCCTGCAAAGAGCCCTGATGGCCTTAACCCCACTGAACACCTTTGGGATGAATTGGAACACAGATCGAGAGTCAGACCAACATGAGTGCTTGACCTCACAAATGCTCTTTTGGCTGAATGGGCACAAAAAGCATACACCAAAAACCTTGTGAAAAGCCTGGCGTTAATGCCCATGCTGATATAGGTGTGATGGTCAGGTTTGAAGTCGCATACTTATGGTCCTAATGTGTGTGTACAGTATGTATATATGGATCTTGTACTCCCAAAGAAGGGCTGGAAACCAAATGTAAAATGTAATTTCTTTAACTCCTTAATGACCAATGACGTGTCAGGCACGTCACGGACAAACGATTAGTTAACAACTGATGATGTGCTTGGTACGTTATGGCAAAAAATAAGCTTAGAAAGCGATCAAATGTCTTCACTTAACCCCTTGATGACAATTGACGTGCTAGGCAAAGTTACCACAATCGCTGACTGGAACAACTACATGCGAGAAGTCTGTGCTAACTACCTCATCAAACTACCAAAAACAGAAGATTGGAGGCGAAGGATTAATTGTTGAAATCGGGGAGAGCTTGTTCACTAAGCATAAGAACAATGCTGGCCGAGTGGTTTCTCAGAAGTGGGTATTCGGAGAAATTTGTCGGGAGAGCCGCAAGTGCTTCTTGGTCAAAGTTAACAATCTCAGTGCAGCAACCTTAACGACAGTAATTTTGGAAAAAATCAATAGCTGGCGTGCCTACAAGACCGAGGAATTTGGAAAATCAATCATCGCTACAACTTCATTGATCCACACACAGAGCGTTGAGCAAATGTGGGGATTGGCTAAATGGCGCAACAAACAACACCGAGGAACAGAACGTCATCATTTGGAGTCATTTGGAGTCTTGCCAAATTAATTTGGAGGCAGCAAGTGGGACACGAGGACGTATTTGAGTCATTGTTGGAAGCAATGAAAGTTTCTTGTTCTCTGAAATCTTAATTATAATTATTATTGTGTCTCTATTATTGCATAGATAAACTGTTTTGAATAATACATTTTATAATGGGTCCAGATAACAGGAAAGTACCCAGAATAGTACTACCACAAAGTTTGACAAAGGATATTAGTAGAATTAGTGCATGGAAAGAGTTAAAATATTATACTATAATTTGAAATACCCTTGGTTGTCTAGTTTTCAAATATATGGATTTTATAGGGGTAAACTAAACTGACCGGATTCAAAGAAGTCCCAAATAGCACATGGGGCAGAATGACCAGTTTTGGAAAAAATGGTTTTGAAAAAGCAATATGCTACTTGCACTTATTGCCCTATAACTTGAACAAAGCGTAAAAAACATTGAGTATTTCTAAGCTCAGGACAAATAGTAGAATCTATTTAGCAGAATGTTTCATTAGATTTTGGCTAATGGCTCTAATGCTGGTCCTCATGAAAACCTTAACTTGTCATTATTTAAAGATACGCTTAATTGAGTCACCTGCATACACGCAGGGATATCAGCCATAACACAATGGGAGCTAAATCACCTATTGAGAGTCTTATACATGGTCACAGCAGTGTTGAATAGGAGGGAGTCAGCACTGTCAGCTACAGACTGTGTGACCCTGAGAGTCTGCCTCTTTACCCTGAGACCTTGGGATTGCGGCAAAAACATTCAAACATACTCGCGCCACTCACTTACCCTGCCTCAGCCTATTTTTTTATGTAGTCACTGTACAAATGTGGAGTCACTAAAAAACTATATGACCCCAGTCAAACCCAAATACTCCTGGATTCAACTTCGTTTTAGTGGCACCCAGGGCTGGTCCTAGACCAAGTCGCACCCCAGGCAAGAATATTCTCTTGGACTTCCAGTTTTTTTTATACAAAGATAGCAATGTTTTTAAAGCCTAGGAGGATGGAGCAGTGAATAATCTGTACAGAGTAGGTTGAAAAGAAATTCTTTTTTTTTTTTTGCCGGGGCTCTGCCCTTTACTCTGTACAGCTTCTTCAAAGATTAGTGCTCTGCTCTATGCTAATACACTCTAAAACTATATGCAAACACACACACTGTTTGTAGACATTTCACCCAGTCTAATACTGTATACTGACACCCAACACACACTCACTCTAACACTGTACACTGACACCCAACACAGTCTAACACTATACACTGACAAACCCGTACAAACTCAGTCTAACACTGTACACACACTGCATACTAACACATACTAGTCCTTACCCAACCTAGTTTAACACTAACACACCCCAAAAACACGCACACCTGAAAACTGTACACTGACACACAGCGTCACACCCACACACACACATTCTAACAGCTCGCACAGTCAGTCTAGCATTGTACACTAACACATATACACTCGTTGTAGCACAGTGCACTGACACTCCCCTCACACTATATGCTGACACACAGTCTAACAGTGGCATACAATGTACACTGTTTAATTTTTACACTGTTGCTCCCGCATACACACTTATTCTAACCCTGTATACTGACACATAATCATTTAACCCTGTGCTCTTACAGTCACACACACACACTTATTTTAACCAAGGATAGGCCAGACATGGTTCATGGCAGACAATAATAGATAATGCCCTTGGGTAAATGTGTGTTAGAGTGGATCATTCTATTCCCTTTATGCCCAAAATAGCAATAGTAGTGGATAGACTGTCACAATACACATCCACACACTGCAGTTACAAATGCCTGCCTATAAACACATATACACTGCCCTTACACACACCTGCCCACACACACATAAACAGTGCCCACACACATACCTGCACATAAATATACATATACACTGCCCTTACACACACCTGCCTATACACACACATTGACACTGCCCGTGCCAATGCATACACATACACACTGCCCATACACACACATATACACTGCCCATACAGATGCCTGCCCATACTCACATATAGACACTGCCCATACACATACAAATATACTGCCCTTACAGACGCCTGCCCATAAACACACATATACACTGCACATATACACACATATCCAAAACGCATACACACATACGTGCACATTCACACTTGCCATTACACACAAATATACTAGCTCACACAGCCCATGCTTACTTAGACACGCTTAACTTAACATACATACACTTTCAAAATACAAACACACTCTCTTTTCTCTTTATTATTAACCTCCCCTTTTTTTAGATCTCTTCTTTTAACATCGGTAGCCAGAGTAAGGGACTACTGAAGCACAGTTCTAAGCTAAGTTAAAGGGAGATCCATGATATCCCCAACCAGCTCTACATTCTCAACTGGCGATTTCCTAGGCTCCCAAATCCCAGGACTGTTGGCATTATGCATGCTTAACACTGTAGTGTAAACCACCCCTCACCTATTTTTTCTACTAATCCTCTTTCTGCCTACATCAAAACTACATCTTATTTTTGAGAAGGAGGTCCATTAATTTTCTTTTGTTTTGTCTGACCATATTATTAGACATACATTGTCTCATTACTGTCAAGTTATGAAATTTGATGCTCTTTAAGTCATGACAGTCCAGTTTAAAACGTTTAAAGTTTTCTGTCTATCCCAGGCAGGCTGCAGGAATTCAGTGAGGAGTACTTGACTACTCCTGTCTGGGATCACAATGGAGATGGTTTAACTCTTGCTAATTGGCACCACCCAGAACATAGCTGCAGTGCCATAAGCTAACATGCTTAGGGGGTAGGGATATGTGACAGCTTGCACTCCAGCTGGTATAGACAAACACTACCATCACACTAAGGTAATGGAAAGCCCTATAACACAATTGTGTAGCATTTGTGCAAGGGACAAATACACACTCCACAGAAAAATATATTTGATATTGTATGTGCTATATTTGTTTAAATGGTTTTATTTATTTTATTGTATTATTTTATATGACTTTTTATTGCCTTTATAACAAATATAACATAGGGGTCAAATGTCTGAGTTCTTCCAGATGGCTTCATAAAAAATACCAGTAGGTGTCAGTGGTGCCTTTTCAAAACCACTTTATAGATTACAAAAGCTACTGGTGGACCTTTCAGAAGTTATCGGTGCTTACAGGAAGACTGACTTGTGTTATGCTTACTAGTAGTGTTGCTTTGAAATCAGCTAACAATCCTCATGTTTAAATGCTAAAAGCCACTGTGTATGGCATCAGGCTAGATAATGGGAATGGGGAATCAGTTTTTATGGGGCGAAGCCTTTTGTCCTCTTTTTCACCCTTCCACCATGAGCAGCTGCAGATTGTCAGATATTTTGATATCCCAAGACAATTTGGTTGCTTGTTTTACATGTTTGTTTTGTTCAGCATTTTCTTTACTGTTTATAATGTTGATTATCTCAAACAGATTTATTTTCAAGGAAAGAAAAACACATGGATACTCTTTATTGTAAATTCTAAAGACTGGTTATTGTAAATTATATTCACAAAAGTTCTACATTGTCAATTTTATAGTGAATACAAAAAAATGTATCACAGTGAATATTGACATAAATTCTCACACAGTTGATCGATGCCCATGCATCACTTGAGAAAGAGTTTTATGCCATTTCATGTGATAGATAAAGTGGGAAAGTGGCTTCTTTCTCCCTCCTTTGGCGGTTATATATATACCCTACATATTGACTTGCAAGTTTGGTGGCTATTTGGCAGGCATGTTATGGAATTGTGTTTGTAAAGTCCTGGCTGAACTTCTCAATCTGTGATGTCAAATAAAATCACATTTATTTAGCAAGTAATTATACAGGTCTTGTTGTTGTGCTGCATACACATTAGCTCGACGATTTGTTTATTTTTTTTTACTATGAGATAGAATATATTTGGACCAATTATTGAAATAAATGGCAAGGGTTTTCAAGTCAGGCTCCCAGAAAAACTAGAAAAAAAGTGTTTATAAAAGCTAATTTAGAGGTTATGGTACATGACAACCAGCCTTACAGCTTTCCTTGTACCTTGCACTACACACATTTGAGAGTCTTCTTCTATTACTACTTTTTATGCATGTAATTTGCTTTGGTTAATAAATCATATACATGAATTCATCCACTGAGTTAATGTGTCATCTGTGTATCCTAGAACCTATTATTCTCTGTCTGTCCATGCAGGCTTGGGCAGCTTTGAGTTAAAATAAAAGGCACATTTAAAACAAGACAGGGAGACTGTGTTCAATCTTCATTTATTGGAGGAAAGCAACAACATGGAATTTTTCCGTGTCCAACAAAAAAGTACAAATCAATTTTTAACTTTGTAGAAACCTACTTACCTGGCAGCATCAACCACTTTTTAATGTTCAAAAAAAATGTTTTTCTTTAAAACATGGTATTGACATTTATTTTTTAACTGAAGTAAATACAAAGGGTTAAATGTATGACACATATTAAGTCTAGCCTCTTTGTTATTACAGATATCCAATTGGCCTGGACATGCAGCCATTTTATGTTAGCTGAGTAAATGTGTTTTTTTCACAGCCGGTGAGCTTATATGTTTAAATTAAAACCAACAAACAGTATAATTACATAAGGGAAAATATGAATTAAAGAAAGGCATGGAAGTGCCTTTTTTCCTCTACTAAAGACCAATACTCTTTACAAGAACTAGATTAAGTTCATAAATAATATAGTGATACAGAGGTTTCCTACTACACTGTTTTAATATTGTTTTTTCATGTCTATATAGCACTCATATGTTAATATGATGCAAGCACGACATATACCGTACATCATAAAAAATTAAATACATTTTGGGGACAGCTTTCTGTAACTGGGTATATGAGAATCTACCTCGTCAGCAAATATTTTCGATCAAGAATTTTTTTTTAAGTCTTTGAAAACATAAAACCCTCATTTCAACATTTTCGTTTAATTGTGTCAAAATATATTTGTTTAATAAAAAAAAAAAACAACACAAAGACAAGACACCAATGTTTCTGTTTTCGAAGCATACCATTAATATTTTAAGTAAAAAAAATAGCAGATAAACCTAAGTACAACTAAAACGGCAAAACAATGTGATCAGTTTATTTATCTTGGTTACCACCTACTGGAAAAGGAAATGGAAAATGATTTAATAATCATTTCCCTGTAAAATACTGATATATTTTAAAGCATTATAGTACTATTTACATTCTTTTTGACATTTTCTAGCTGCTACGTGACCCCTGTCTTTAATATTTGTTTAAAAAAAAAACATGCAGCAGCATCTAGTAATACTTGTCATTTACACTGATTTTTCTGAGAAAACTTTAAAACTATGTTGTTTCTGATGTTGTCTGCAAAGAAGACTATTTCCAATCCAGACTGCTTCTTTAGAATAAATTGGCATTTCTTCCTACTCGGCCTAGTGCTTGTTTTAGCATTAGAAGAGATAAAGTTTGATGTTCTGCATGTGTTGGATCAGCCCCACGTAGCTCCTGTTACCCCTTAACGGGGCCTCCAGGATTTCATTATGTTCCCCTTCAGTTGCATTCCCTGAGATTTTACAGTACCTCTGTTATATTAACTTTTATACATAGCATTTAATGATTTAGTTTGGACATTTAAGAACAAAAAACCCCACACAGAATAAATAAGCAGATAGCACAGTAATTTTGCATCCCACAGAGTTTGCATTTTAAGCTTTCTGCTGGAATCTATAGCAAACGTCCTCTGAGGAAAGGTCTTCTACAGCTGATTTTTTTCAGATCTTGGATTCCTGCTCAGCCTATACTGAAGTTCAAGCAAGGTCACAATACCAGTGGGTAATTTACACTTAATGTTTCAACTTCATCTTTTTTATGAAAGGTTGTTAGTTTGGTACCTGATTGATCTGTTTTCATGTCAAAAGGATTCATCAATGGTTTGGCACTTCATCTGAGCAATGGGTAATTAGCTGAGTCCCTACAATGTATTCACTCTATCTGACTTGATTCCAACCTGTTTTAGTTGCTTGCTAACAAAAAAAAGCCAAAAATCCTCCTAACTGTTTCCGCTTAGAGATGATCTTAGGGAAGCAATTGTTGCTGCCCATCAATCTGGGAAGGGTTATAAGGCCATTTCCCTCCAAAAAAGTCAATCATTCCACCGCGAGAAAGATTATTCAAAATGGAAAACATTCAAGACAGGTGCCAATCTTCCCAGGAGTGGACGTCTTGGCAAATTCACCCCAAGCTCAGAGAAATTGCAAAAAAAAACAAGTGTTACAGACTCCACAGGCCTCAGTTATGTTAAATGTTAATGTTCATGACAGTACAATTATAAAAAGAATCTTCTTTCTAAAAAGAACATGCCAGCGCGGCTTAGGTTTGCAAAGGTGCATCTAAACAAACCACAAGACTTCTGGAACAATGTCCTTTGGACAGACGAGACCTGTGACGGAAGCCTCCATCACTGGGGCCACTGGAGAAGCCTGACTGCCAGCCTCCTCCCTATTGACTATGGGCCCTGAGTTTGTAGAGACTTCTGTGGCTACCCCCAGCAGTATCATCTCATCACTGGCTGAGGGGATTATCTCCAGCAGACAGCCAGGATCTGCCACCAGGGAGTGACCACCATTCTTTGATGTTTAATGTTGTATAAATCAGTCCCCCCCCCCCTCCACACCTATTGTATTGTTAAACCCCGTTACTGCCCCTGTTGTCTCTGAGAGGCAGATTAAGGGGGCGGTTTGTGTCCCAATATCTTGTTTTATGTTAATGTGTGTTTTGCTGGATATATCCAGTCCTGTGTGTCCAAAATAAATCAGTCTTCGTTTGGTTTTACCCTACACTGAGTCTAGTCTTGGCTAGTGACTGGGGAACCGGGGAAAGTGTGTTGTCCCAGGCTAAGGGAGCACAAGACAGCGGAGGTAGTCGGTCGGACTAGCCAGCTCCGTGACATTGGTGGCAAGCGGTGGGATTGCTTCTTAGTCCGAGGGACACTTACTTTTTACCGGGATTAACCGACAGGACGGCAGACTTCGGTCGCCTTGACGAGGACATGGATGTGGTATCAGAATTCCAGGGGCTGCTGCGGGTCATCCTCTCCTGCTACACCACTGCCCTGCCTACAGAACAATACCAGAACCTGAGGCAAGTGGTTTGACGGTCAGTATGGCAGAGGGCTGTTATATGCCGGGGTCAGTGTCTTCCAAGCTCCGAACAAAAGATTAGAGACCAGCGGGAACTACGGATGTCATTCCTGGGACAGCAACCCCAGGAGCAATGGGTATCCGAATTGGACAAGCTGGTCCAACAGGAGGTAGAGCTGGAAGATCACTATAGGGCTCTGCAGTGGTATACAGAGCAAGCATATTGGGGAACTGCGAAAGAATGTTCTCCAGAGGGCTATGACTTCGGTGGCCTGGGATTATTATGGGATAGTCTTCAGAAGGATCCGGACTTCGGCAGCACAGCGGAGTGGCGGATTGAGGACATCCGGGATTTCAGGGAGTGGGACCTCCCAGATGCACTAGAACTTAAAGGTGATTTAGACTTTTTAATTACACAGGAGTGGGAACTGGAGAAGGCGTATAAAAAACTGTTTGAACGCGTTCAACAGAATGCCCCAGTGTCCAGGGATTGTGTGGATTTTGTGGATGTGATTGAGTGGTCAGCTGAGGATGTTGACCCAGGCGGGGTGGATGGGACTGCGGTCTCCACCCCTGAGTCACAGGGATGCTGGGCAGCTAATCCAGATCCAATACTGGAGCTGTGCGACTTTACACCACAACCAGAGACTGGGGATTTATTTGATTTATTGTCTGAGGATGTTAACCCAAGAGGGGTGGATAACACTGCAGTCTCCACACCTGGGTCCTCAGAATGCTGGGCAGTCTGCCCAGATCTCTTAGTCCCAGCTGAAGAGCTGGCAACAGGGCAGAGCGCTGCTGGCTTCTGCCCCACACCTGCAATCACTACAGGGATCCAGGGAGATGCGGCAGCCGGCCCTTCTCCCCAGCGGCAGCTCACATGTCCGGGAGCGGAGGAAGCGGCCCTCCCTCCCCAGCGGCAGGCCGACCCACAAGATGCCCTAACCCCAGCTGAAGTGCTGGCAACAGGGCAGAGCATCGCTGGCCTCTGCCCAGCACCTACCAAAGCTGCAGGAATTCAGGGAGATACAGCGGCCGACCTGCCCCCCCAGCAGAAGCAGGGAGGTGGAACAGCCGGTCCATCTCCCCAGCGGCAGAACCTAATTCTGGGACCGGATCAACCTGAACTCCCTCCTCAACGGCAGCAGGAGCACCAGGGAGGGGATGCAGGAGGCATCCCTCACCAGCGGTACCCGGGAGATGGCGCAGCCGGCCCATCTTCCCAGCAGCATCAGGAGCAACAATTTTGGGAGGGCATTGATGGGCCAAATAAACTGACTGACTACGGAGTCAACCCGTTTGGGGTCTCATCCTATGTCAGTCCAATTCTGAGGGGGAAGAATTGTGACGGAAGCCTCCATCACTGGGGCCACTGGAGAAGCCTGACTGCCAGCCTCCTCCCTATTGACTATGGGCCCTGAGTTTGTAGAGACTTCTGTGGCTACCCCCAGCAGTATCATCTCATCACTGGCTGAGGGGATTATCTCCAGCAGACAGCCAGGATCTGCCACCAGGGAGTGACCACCATTCTTTGATGTTTAATGTTGTATAAATCAGTCTCCCCCCCCCCCCCTCCACACCTATTGTATTGTTAAACCCCGTTACTGCCCCTGTTGTCTCTGAGAGGCAGATTAAGGGGGCGGTTTGTGTCCCAATATCTTGTTTTATGTTAATGTGTGTTTTGCTGGATATATCCAGTCCTGTGTGTCCAAAATAAATCAGTCTTTGTTTGGTTTTACCCTACACTGAGTCTCGGCTAGTGACTGGGGAACCGGGGAAAGTGTGTTGTCCCAGGCTAAGGGAGCACAAGACAGCGGAGGTAGTCGGTCGGACTAGCCAGCTCCGTGACAAGACCAAAGTGGAGATGTTTGACCCTAATGCACAGCACCATGTTTGGGGTAAACCATACAAAGCATATAACACCTCATAGCAACAGTCAAAGTACTGTGGTGGAGGAGTGATGATTTGGGCTTGTTTTGCAGCCACAGCACCTGGGAACCTTGCAGTCATTGAGTTGACCATGAACTCTTCTGTATACCAAAGTATCTTAGAGTCATTTGTGAGGCCATCTAACCCACAGCTAAAGCTTGGCCTGTTGCATGGGTCATGCAACAGGACAACAATGACTAAAAAAGAAAAGAATCAAGATGTTGCAATAGCCCAGTGAAAGTCCAGACCTCAACACGATTGATATGTTGTGGCGGGACTTTAAAAGAGCTGTGCATAAACAAATGCCAGCAAACCTCAATGAGCAGAAGCAACATTGTACAGAAGTGATGTCAGAAACAATTACTTCAAGTTATTGCTGCTAAAGGCGGCTCTTCACACATGGCTTCTCGATTTTGGCTTTATTTTTGTTGAATAAATCATGACACGGTGTAATATTGCCATTTATCTGTATTTACCTAATTTTTAGACCTGCTAAGAAACAGATGATGAAAAAAAACCTCTCTTTTTTACATGACTGTAAATAGTAAAGGAAGCTTGATTGGGTGAAACGCGTTATGCACATTGGCATCATTCCCACCTGGAAGTAATGAGATCCTTGTCCAAAGTCAATATCCTGGCATACGATTATTTGTTTATTATCCCCTCTGTACCTACCTACCAGTCATTATAAATGAGTATAGGGGTACAGACAGAACCCCTGGTATCCCCTGCAACTGGGCTCCTACCCGACCTGCTTGCCAGAGTCCTGACAGTTTATTCTGTTATTTTGGCTCTCGACCCAACTTGTTCCTGACTATGTTTTGTCCGCTGATTTTGCTGTTTTTACCCTTGTTACCTCCCATTGCTGAACCGGCTTTTTTTGACCTTGTATTTGGATCCTGATTTACCGGCTACCATTATCAATCTTCTCTGGCTATCCTGCTGTCCAGTCTCTGCCCCGGGGGTTCTGCTGAGCATGACAGCCTCTCGCTTGTAAACAATGGGTCTGAATCGAGCAGGAGGAGGTGGGGGGTGCCCTGCCCTTGGGGACATGGTTATCAGTGAAACAGACCAATGCAAAAGCATTGTTTGATCTATGCCAAGCTTAAGGTATGGAATGCTACAAACATAAAATATTTGCTTACAACGTTCCTCACATCTATGAATCCGCTGAGACATAATCCAGATTTTGGGAAGAGACATGATGGATAGCAAATGTTTCACCAGTCTTCTACACATGTCTACCAGGGTGCCCAGTTCTCTGATCACTTTAAATCATTTTTCTTGAGTACACGACTCCAACCTTTATGGACTGCTTCAAGTTCCACTAGGTTTGTGCAATCGATTACACAGAAACATTGCATATGCAGGGAACTGACCACTTTTGAGAAGTTGTGCATGATATCGCTTGCATATATTCCCTACTATTGACTCATGATACAACCTTCGTCCTCCTTTTATGGGCAAGTGGGAGACAGCCCTAAATATAATACTCACCTCACAGCAATATTTTCTATTTGGCCCATGACACCTCCATGCCCAACAAGCACCAAGAAGCAACAAGCAAGTTGCTCCCATTCTGGTTGCTGGGAACACACAACACTATGTATAACTTAAAGGGCACCACATACCCACATGAAAACATCATCTCAATGGTGAAGTATGGTGGATGGAGCATCATGATTTAGTGCGTCTTTGCTACCTCAGGGCATCGAATTCATCAAGGGGGCAATGACCATACACATCAAAATAAATCAACTACAGAATTATTTTGAAAAAGGAAAATCCGCCTTTTGAACGTTGTGCATGTCCGGAAGCACTTCTTTGTGGTTATTGCTGCCAAAGGAGGTTCAACCAGTTGTTAAATCCAAGGGTTCACTTACTTTCAATAAAGATATGAAAGGTTATCATTGTTTGTGTGTTATTAGCTTAAGCATACCGTGTTTGTCTATACTATGTGGTAGATCAGGTCCGATTTTATGAACAATTAATGCAGAAAAATGTTTATATACATATTAGACAAGTTTGTCAATTAAACAGTTGCTATGGTTCTTGGCAAACATGTAGCCAAGATCATTTGACCAGGACCCTCCTTGTCCTTAGTTTTTGTAAGTCCAAATTCTTATGTGATGCACTACTTGTTATGTCCTGTTTATCCATTATTCTGTTCTGTGGATTATGAAGGCACTATATAAATCAATAAATAACAATAGTATTTGAATAAAAATGTGTGGTTTTTTTTGCAATAGTTACTAAGACAATGTAGGGCTACTACTGGCAATGCCTACTTTTGCAGAGCTGCATTATGTTAATATAGACTTTATGTTTGCTTACATTTGGAGCAGATTTAAGATATATTGTATGTTTCTTACCAAATTTAATTGGCTTGCTAGATAGGCCATAGCATCTGTCTGTTATGGGATTACAGTCACTTCCCAACGCAGCAGCTCTGGAAGTTTCTTTCGTTAAATAGTGTGTCCAAGGCTACACTAATTGGCCTGTTGAGCTGCTCTGGTATCCCACATAGCTGGTCAGCCAGATGGGCCTAGGCTGGTATGGGATTTAAGAAAAAAATGTTATACTCACTCTCTTAACTTTACATTTAGCCAGTACATATGCCAGTACATACCAAAAGGTCCATTTTCTCTTTTCTCTCTTTTCCAGTAATGTCTAATTGTTTCTCCATTCTATACATCTAACAAGTTTAATGTAATTTAGCAAGTGAAGAAAATGTTCACAACATATTCATTGATACTAATGTGTTTGCCTATATTTTGAGTATATTGTTAATTGCTATTTCCATAAATACGGTCCAATGTCAGCACATTACTGGATATTTTTATATTGACCAGGTTATTCTCACTATTTAACTCCACTTTCTTTTCTTTATGTTTGGATTCCATTGTACCCTATACATGATGTATACATACACTGTTGCAAAGTGCTATATTCATCCCAAAAACCAATGAAATGTCACTGTTGACCATTTCAAAATTACCACTCTGTTACAGAAGTGTTCTGGTTTGCCTTAATATATAAATTATTTAATTACATCGAACACCTTTGACTTTGTAAATCTTGGTCATTCATATTAATACGTCTTACTAAAGATGACAGTAAAGAAGATGTCATGTCACATACTTGGAAATACTGAACAGAAAAATAAATTATACATATAGGAAACAGCTTACTGAAATGTATCCTGAAAACACTTATCACTAAAAAGTCTGTTGTTGGGAAGATGCTTTTTGGGTCAAAGGCAACAAACTAAGTTAAAAACAAGCCTGTCTGCTCCTTTATACAGACTGAGATAAAATACAACATTATTCAGAATTCTATTCCCAGTCATGAGGATTTCATAATGTATAGGAATAAATGCTGTTATAATTGTCACAGCAAATTAATAACTGAGTTACAGACATCTAGTATAGACTTTTATTTAATTACCAGCGTTTTATATACATAGTGTCTTTAGGACATGTGTTTAGCGAAATGGAAAGGAGTTACATATTCACTTTAAATGTCTTGTCTGTCCTTTGTCAAGCAGGCAGAAATTATTTACAAGTAGATTTATCAGAAAAACAATTATCGGTCTTCAAACTTTACAATTTGACATTAGATTATGCCCAAGAGTTATACTTTGCAATTGTAATTATTCCTAGTTTTTTTGGTCAGCTATAAATTATATTTCTGGGCACTTTTAGGAAATGAAGGAAATCCTTGAACAAAGACAAATGGCACTTGATACTTAAGCAGCTACCATCACGAGTGAAGGCATGTATTTGAGACATACTCAGGAGAGTAGCTAGTGATTGCTACATTCAAGAGAGCCAAGCCATGTGACAAGAGTTGCAGTTCAATCTCTTTCCCAGCTAGATATTAATTGGGTTGAGTACAGGCATTTTTGCCCTTATTCTATAAATTCTTAAAATATAGAGAACTTCACATAAAATTTAGAATTGATTTTGTAGTATTTTTTTCTGATTCCTACTAAAAACACACCAAGCATTACATGAAAATTAACAAGCAAGGTATGCATCCAAGAAACAATAACACCATAAGCATATTCTAAATCTTAAGTCTTTACTAAGTAAATCCCATTTCTCTTTTTTCATCGTAACGATTGGGATAAACAAAGACCTATGTTTTCCATTTGCATTGCTTATAAAGATGACACATTATGGTATTCTATATGAATTCTAAATGTAAAATGTAAGAAAAATGTTTAAATTTAATGGTAACTGTCTGTAGTCAGAAAATGTAGGACATTTGGGAGATAGGGAGAAAGAAAGAAGAGACAAGAGAATCAAGAGAAGAGATAGAAGGCAGAGGGGAGAGAAGAAAAGAGAACAAAGAGAGGAGCAGAATGAGAGAAACAGAAGTGAGGCAGGACAGAAATACATTTTTTGCTTAAAGGGCATTATCTTCCCCTAAAAAGTTAAATACAGGACACAAGTAATTTTGTAGTGCCTTTCCACCTGTTATTTTACATGTATTCCCTTCTGCCATTAATACTATTTTACCATCTTACCTCTCTTCTACCTGTCTTCTGTAGCATTGTTAACATAATGTCACCTCCTTAAAATGCATTATAATTGAAGTGTACAGGCTAGTACACTAATATATAATTTATATATAGTTCTTATTTTGTGGACAAGATTTAGAGACCTATTATTTATACATCCCTTTGTATATGTTTACTGGTACCCATTTGTATTTAGGACGAATTTGATAGAGGAAGGAAGTATCTCATCAGTTCATTCATATGCTCAGTCATTACATAATGGGTTCCACAGAAACCAATGACAGATAAACATTATCTCTTTTGAAGTTTCCTGTTGGCAAAACATCCTCCGGGAATAAGCTAGGAAATGCTGGACACATGGACCGAGACCTGCTTTCAAAGAAGCCCAATTCCTGATCCTGCTTATGCCTGTGCACCTGTAATAGACAATAGGCCTGTTATTAGGGAAGTGTCACAAGCTGTGATTGATGGGGGATAAGCACATGTGAATTAAATGATCTATCTAAAGGCTTTGTTTTGTGTGTGGATGGATACTCATAATGACATATTAAACCTAAATCGAATGTAATTGCTGTATCACAATGTATATTATCTTAAAGTTATTTAATTTGTCTTGCCTCAATCCAAAATCAGTGATTAATGTCCTATGGATACAAAATCAGACATCTGTTATAGTATGTCTTTGATAATTTCTATAGCATTCTAGAAAAAAGGTGTTACTAAAGTTATCCTGAAATGTATTAAAGGACCACTTCAGTAAAAACGCATCTCATTCAGAGCAAATAGCTGGGGAGTGGGAAAGGGGCAAATGCATCTGAGAATTTTGTATTAGCCCCCATACATTTGTAAGAGGGACATCATATAAATTTAAAGGGATCACTCACATCTTTCACTTGCATTAAAGTGCATCTGATGTTGGAACTGCTACATTCCAAATATAATTCCCAGCACTAACAAATACGTTTGTTTTTTTAATCATGTAAAATGTTACCTCATTTTCAGACAGAAATTTTTATTTTTATTTTTTGTGCAGTTTTTTTTGAGAATAAACTTTCCTAAAATTACAGATCTGGTAAGGGTTATTTGCTTAACATGGTAGAGAGCTCAATTAATATCTAAATAGAACAGCATTAAACAAAATACCGATCTTTTTATCATTTTATTTTGCCAACTTGTTGCTTGTTTGAAATTGTGATTATGCATTCAGATCATAGGACCAACTTTACAGCAAAATTTACATCAGTGCTGAAAAAACTAAATCATTTATTAATTTTACACACATTATTGGTGTTATGAATGGATTCGGCTCTTTTTGTTGTTTAGTGTACACGTCAGCCATCGTTTACACTTTAATGGGCATGGTAGCTGAATGGAACTAACATTTTTGCTTGGCATGCAAATTGCATGCGGAAAATGGCATTCGCCCTGTCCCACCTCAACTCCTTGTCTTGGCGGCTTTCAGACGAACACATCCCCTGCTTATCAGTGACCATTCACAGGTACTCACCACCAGTGCAGGCTGACTCAGGTGAGATTTGCTCAGGTTAGTTTGCTTCTAAAAGCCAAAACTGATCCAAATCTCTGTATGCAGCAACATCTCCAGGAGGCAAGTAAAGAATACATGTACTTACCAATTGATTTTATATTTATTAATTGAAAGTGAGCCTGTTTTGAACAGTATACTTTCCATTTAAATGCTACATCTCATCTTTATGTAAGTGTTAACAGAGTAATTAAAAAAAAATAAGTTTTTGGGTATTATAAAATATGAGCATTTTACAAATTTTTACAACCATCTGAATTTGTTTGAAATGTCTATAATATTATCAGGCTTTAATTCTCTTATAGGATATCCTAGCAGGTGTTGGAAACATGATCAATATTTTTTCTGAGCATTTATCCAACCCATAATCCGTGTCCTAGTTTTTAAAAATGTAATCCTATTTTTTTTTAGGATTTTCTAGTGTCTGGCAAAGCAAGGTTACAAATGGAGCTTTTTTTCCAACTTTCCAGAAGCAATGGGATAGTCACAGTGAATGCTGAGAATATGACTGGTTCAGTGCGTGCCTTGTTCTTGGTCACCCATAATAAGCAATAGACAATGGACACACATTTCAAGTTGTTGCAGCTGCTCTCCTCTATCAAACACCCACTGAGTTGAAGGGTAGACTCTTAATTTGAACACTAGAGCCTCCGTTTTCAAAAGGCAAATGAATTTCCTGAAATGTTCAAAAGTATTAGTAAGTCATGCAAATAGCCTACATGAATGGGTCAATTTGAACATCTCATTTACGGATATTTTCCATTTGTTGCGTTTGTATATACATGTAATTTTCTCCATCTGTTCTGCTTCCAGACTCTTTACTTACAGATAATTTTCTACCATAATATAATTCAATAATATACATACATTGCTGGTTCCTTTACAAATTGATGTTTCACACATCATACTAGTTAACCTATGCGGGGGGAAAATAGCGATCACTTAAACATATACATTTATTTTTTTAAGATGAAAGTAGCGATCACTATCCAAAGGTCCTTAGCCTCACTATGTTTTTCCGGACCACAATTAAAATAATCTTCCACCATCAACAAATCACTTTAATATTTATAGACTATGAATGCGTTGATATTTAAAGACTCTTGGGGTCAGATCATTTAAAAAGTTATTGATCCTGTAGGCTGCTAGCAGTTGCCTTCAGGATTAAGACCGCAGATCAGTAATACAGATTTCTAAAATAATACCGAATACTTCACAGGTATCCTCCACTTCCCATTACAGCTTGAAGATGGATTTTTTTTTTACCCTTCTACTAAAATGGAGGTAAAACATTCTTATCCCTAGTATGTATATATATATATATATATATATTTATTTATTTTTAATATGTGACATTGGTCTAGTGCACTTTACCTGCATTTCATTCATCCTTGAACAGGAAGTGAACAAAAACTTGTGCAAAAATGAGTGGACTAGATTAAGGAAGGATAGGCCTAGTCTGCCATTTAGAAAATCCAGTGCTAACGTTTCTTTAGTTACAGTACTTTTTAAAATATTTTTAGGTACATGTAAAGTGTTATTTCCAGAAAAAAAAGAATTTAATGGATATGCTTTACTTGGCCAATAACAAAATATGAATTTCCATACCTACAACATATAAATGGAATAAGTCAAGTGGTTTATTTTTTATTAGGAGCAGTAGAGTCACTGTGGAAGCAGGTTAGGATATCTTTGGGCGCATGTGAGATAATGGTTTAGTTGCTCTTGTTACTGAGGTCTTAAGCCTTCTCATCTCCGTCTTAATTTAAAGTGTAAATGTATGTGTGACTAGAGCACTTTTTGTTTGTCTCATGCTCACTGAAGTTAGCTGTCTAAAGATCCCTAATTAAATAGCTGTCTTCCCTTTGTCGCATGTCTAAACACACCTTTACCATTGCATATCTAGTAAGAAGTATATCTTGTATCTCCAAGTGAAGCTAAAAGAAAACCCACAGATGAAACACACTGTGAAAAATATGGAAAATGTCCTTTCCACTTGAATTCAATATCCATTTTTAGAACATAGGTAACTCATAAAAAGATGCACCAAATGTAATTTTGTTTGGAAAAGGCTAATTACAATTTTATTTAGCTGTTATTTGTAATACACCAATTTTACATATATATTTTTTTCTCCACAAGTTTTGATTTATATTCCCGAAAATATGGTACTATTTCCATGTACCCTAAAGAACGATTTATGTTCACCTTTGTTGTCAAGCGATATAGATGAATAACTTTAAGTTTATTGATCTATTATGTTATGGTACTGCTTACCGTGGGATAGAAGGATTTGATTTTCTCATGACCTCTACAGGATCACACCCATGAGATCACAATGTTTTGCAGAATTCCAGTGACAGTAAAAGAAGTGCAGATGTATATCCAGCAGGGAAAGCAATGGAAACAACATGACAAATAGACCCAATGTTATTACAGCATAGATTCTTTCCACTTTAATATTTTTACGTCACAGGATATTCATAGAGTTCCCGAAAAGAAAATAAATCTGCTTGTTCTTAATTGGTTTACTTGGAGTTTACTGATGTTAAGTTTTGAGGGGTTTTTTGTACATTTAGATGAATTTTAATACTTTCACAGATGGAGCTGTCAGTGTTAAATTGTCAGAATATTCCTTTTTAGACAAAGTTTTAGTTATCACGTTTTCTTTCTTAACACAATATTATAATTATCTAATAATGTAGATATTTTTGTTCAACAAATGCTCATGTGTTAGAGTCTTTAGCGCATAACATTACTTCCAAAAGGTTAGGTATTTTTAAAAATATGTTTAGGCACATGTAAATTGTTATTTCCAGAAAAAAATAATTTAATGGGGTATGGTTTACTTGGCCAATAACAAAATACGAATTTCCATACCTACAAAAAAATTAATGGAATAAGTCAAGTGGTTTAATTTTTATTAGGAGCAGTAGAGTCACTGTGGAAGCAGGTTAGGATAGTGTTTGGGTGCATGTGAGGGTGCAACTGCACATACCTCACCATTGAAATAAGAACATTGGCATATTGCTAAGATAATGGCTTATATACGTACTGTATAACTAACTATAACAAAATTAAATGTCAAATAAAATGTAACCCCTTAGTGACTAGCAATATCCTTTATACTGCCCAAGGTCAAGACTTTGGTCAAATTCTGTGCCTGCTCACTTCTAATGAAGCAGGTAGGTTCCATCTACTTTTAATGGGTAGAATACATATACAGTGCATAAAATTAGTATAATTCTATGTTTAGCATCATCACTTCAACTGCAACATTTCTGATTTCCTATTCTTATGTGCAAGAAAGAAACCAAATTGTGTTGACCTCAACAATATAGCCATATTAACCAAATAAAAATAGTGTCACACTTCTAAAAGATCAAGAAATAGGGAAAAAGGGAAAATCAGTAGTCATCATTCATGTCTAGCTTATTTTTGAAAACTATAAAAAAGAAATCCTAGACATTTTTAATAATTTATCATAATTTTATGTTCTCAAAGAACCAATATTTCCCCTATTGTATTACCCCTTAATAAGTGTTCAAGCACTTTTCCCACTGTAAATAATAATTGTACAGGTATAAAATGTATAAGATTGCATTTTTTTTTTAATAAAGGATATACAGCTTTACGCATTCTTACGGATAGTGTATTTCCAGATGTAAACATTGCTGGACTTTAAAAATGTGGGAAACAAGATTAATTCATCCCTTTCAGTAAGAGCAAGGTCATGATGGTAATCCTTTGGTTTTCCATGATGGATTCTGTCTCCCCTCTTTCACTAAACTGACAAACCTTATCTAACATAGTGAATATCACATGGCTGACTGGAATGTGTACTTGGAGCTCCACAAAATGTCTTGCCTTTGGGGATTCGGTATGTCTTGTTCTTATCATGCTTCTCTGTATTCTACCCCTGAGTGTTATTGCTTGATTTTCCCTATAATCTAAAAAGCCAGCTAGCTGACTAGTTAAAAGAAAAAAAACATAGAAAACGGGTATCTTCATTAAATAATATAATCTACATTATTGTTTTCCAGAGTAAACTGAGAATCCACAGAACTGGAAATGATATGGGCCATATTTAACATGGCAACGTGGATCCTGTTGTATTTACAAAAAATCTATAGGAGTTGTGATTTTTAGAGTACCAGTAAATGTTATGGTTACGACCGGGCAGAAATGTGCCAAGAAGCTTGCTGTATGCCCCATTATGTTTAAAGAGGCCTTGCATAATGACACAGCAATGTTTATGGACAGGAAAGTCATTGTCCATAGACTATTGCCAGTCCCAGCTTCCATAAGATAAATGTTTAAAGTAAATATCTTCTAAACAGCTACATTGATTCATTAACTAAAATCTAGCTATATTGAACTTTAAATTACTATAAATTAGTTTAGTTATGCTAAATGCTGTGACAGCAGCAGTTTTCCATTTGAATGGGGAGTCCAATGCCCCATACTGCCCTAACAATGAAGAATACATATTAATGTTATTTTTCCACTTATCTGGAACAAAAAGCACGTCTAGAGCTACTGTGAACACCTCCTCTGACTTCCACATTTTGTTACACCAATTGATTAGTATTGTTAGAATACATTAAGTCAAGATAAATAATTAAATTCTTATGTGAGTCAACAGAAGAAAAATCAAATCAATATTTGGTGTGAACCACCCTGAATTCAATACAGCATCAATTCTTCATGATTCTTCTTACACGTTTTTTAAGGAACTCAGTTCTTCTGTGGATCTAGGCAGCCTCAGTTGCTTTTCTCTCTTCATATAATTCCAGATGGACTTAATGATGTTGGGATAAGGGCTCTGTGGGGGCTATACCATCACTTTTTTATGCTGAATATAGCTCTTAATGACTTTGGGTGTATGTTTGGGATCATTGTCATGCTGCAGAATAAATTTGGACCCAATCAGATGCCTCCCTAATGGTACAGCATGATGGATAAGTATCTGCCTGTACTTCTCAGCATTGAGGAGACCATTAATTCTGACCAAACTTCCTTTGCAGAAATGCAGCCCAAACTTGCAAGGATCCTCCACCATGCTTCACTGTTGCCTGCAAAAAACTAATTCTTGCACCGCTCTTCAGCCCTTCAGCGAACAAACTGCCTTCTGTTACAGACCTTCTTTCTGTGCTCAGTCTTGCGTAGGTGTAGGACTTTTAACATTAAACTGTCCTCAGCAATCTCTCGTTGTTAGTGAGTTTGGCTGTTCTTCACTCAGTTTTTTCCTCCTACACAGCTGTTTCGGTTTCAGTTAATGATTGTGTTTCAACCTACATATTAAATTGATGATCATCAGCACCTGTTTGGTATAATTGTTTTATCATACACTAACTATATGTCTACAAAATCCCTGACTTTGTGCAAAGTGTAAATAGAATAATGGATGCTGTTTTGAAGGGTTGTCACTCCAAACATTGATTTGATTTATATTTTTTTTCCACTCACTTTGTATTTTTTCAGAGCTGCCTAGACCTTTTGCACAGTACTGAGTGTACACATATTTATGTTTTCTAATGGATGAGATTTTCTGACACAATATATCTAATTCCATTTTTTAAATATATTTTTTTCAATGAAAAAACATAATTCTTCCTTGCACTAGTTAGACTGTTGTTTGGAGAACTAGTGAGCACATATGGAATTCAATTTGACAAATGGAAATGTGAGGATTCAATTGCACGACCACAATGCTGGCACATAAACTCATAATGAGCTAGGAATGCCAATAAAGCTGTCTCATCAATATGTAATGAACTAGAACCACCCACTTTTCACAGTTATCACTTTTCCAAGGTTATATTTATTGCAGGCATTTGACCAGGAGTCAGTTTACGGGTGATGAAGTCATTAAAGTGAGCATTATAACAGAAATCTTACAGCCCTTGAGAGTCATTTAATTCTGCAATAATCTCTCGCAGTGTTTAGTCTATAGTCACCTGCACCATGACATAAAGAAATTAGTTTTGCTCTTTTTTTTCAAAACAGCTGTGGAGTGCACACACAAACACAAAAATTTTGTAACCTAAAGCCCCTCATTATCTTTAGGAAACAATAAATATCTGACAAAATTATAATTACAGGCTTAATAAATTTGCCATACGACTGCATGATGATGACATGTATTGAGGCTTAGTCAACCCAATTTCTCAGGATCTTTAATTTCGATTTAAGAACACCATAATTTCTTCCAATTACCAAATGGTTTTCAGCGATGCAATTGAGTTAAACAAAAATCCTATTTTTTTCTTCATCCCATGTGTCCCAATTATCTCTTCTTTCAATAGATTTTTTTGAGCAAGACATACCAGTTAACCATCTGACTGCCATGTGGGTAATGGCAATTAAAGGACTAAAACATATATATATATATATGAGTCAGTAAAGTAGATCCAATCATCATCTAAAATCGACCATCTCTCTCTGTGACACACATGCAATGAGACCGCCAACCAATACGTTGAATTGCTTATATTGTTGTAAAGTAAGAAGTGTGCTTAACAAGCTGACTTACATGCTGGACACAATATATCTGGTGGAATGCTTGGTTGCATTAGGTTTTAATTTCAGAGGACATATAGTCATATTGGCTTAGGGTTGGAAAGCTCTGAAAGGTGAAATGTCATATCAGAGATAAAACTGTAATTGAATCCAGCAAACAAACCATTTTTATTTTTTTGTTATTATTGTATTTCTAATCTTTTTTGTTTTGTTTTTGCAAGACTTATATTTTCCAGATCTAACTTTCCCCATAGGCAGTGCATTTCATACAAAAATTATTTACCATGAGACCACAGGGAATATTATATTGGACTTTTACTGTGAGCCCATGTAGGAAGTTGTAATATGCTTCCTTCATTGTTGTAACATACTGATCAAAGTATAACGGAATATTATATTGATTAATTATGCTATTTATAGCTGTAAGTATCGGGATCAAGGGTAATCTGGGATGTAACATTTCTCCCTTAAATTACTGATTTGATGTTCATTAAAGTATGGCTATGTTATTGATTATGCATACTTAGAAACAATAAAGAAAATGTGAGTATATTTTTCTCACTCATAACCAAGCAGTTATGATAGAAATATATCAATACACCAATCAGTGTTTTCCATTGTACAAGGCGATAGAGGAATCTACATTACGTTCTGTCAATTGGTAGCCTTTCTTTGACATTCTGAATGTAAACAGGCATTTTTTGGGGAGGACATGGAATCTTATATTCACAATATTAGAGAATGCTTTAATACATTTTCTATTATGGTATGAATTTAGGTGCCCACACACAGCACATCTGAGAAGCTCTAGAAATTTAAGACCACCAACAGAGGTATATCTAGGACCACATTCACATTATGGGCAGTACTATAACCAATGTTATATTTTTAAATAAGAGTATGATATAGTCAAATTTTATGTATTTAGCATCTGTCAGGGAATATCACAGACTTCTGAAACTGAATTAGTTTATATAATATTATAGTAAAATCATTATACCGCAATAGTTAAGTATTGTATCATATGCTCACTGCACAAGTAACTTTAAATATAAAACCCATACAGTTTAAGGATATAATATTTAGACTGTTGTATGATTAACAAAAAATATTATAAAAATATATGGTATATTTGTAAGCCAAGTACAAAATCCCTAATGTGACAACATATTATATACACTAGATCCTAATTGATCTTTACAGTCTAGCTCAGTATATGGGTTGACCTCAGTAAACGGTTCAGATTACCCTATAGGGTGAAAGGAAGGGGTGGGGTGTATAGAATTTTATTATGCTGGAATTTGCTTTGACACTCCAAGGGTTAGAATCTGAAAAGGCAATCAAACATGTAAATAGGTTAAATGTTAAAAGTTCTTCACATGATTAGTATCAGTTTACTTTGAAGAGTTAGAACTATATATACCCCTATAAGGGTAGAAATAAATTATTGTCATTTACTTCTAAATAGAAATTCCCAAACTATGATATATTCCGAAAAGAAAAAGAAAAGCACATACGTAGATGGATAGAAATATGTGGGGGAAAATAGAATTGTGTGTAAAATTGTAGATCTAACATTTTATTATTATCTGTTTCTTTTGTTATATAGATAACGACAGTATTTCCAATGTAGTTCTACAAAGGAATAAAAATGACAGTAGATATTAAACAGGAATGTAATAAACCTAAATAAAGCCAACGAGAGAATTCACAGATAGAAAGGAGACTAAAACTCCTTTGTTGATGTTTTTTCTGAAAATGCATACTGAGGATTTCTACCTAATTTTTAGGAGACATATGTTTGAAATTCAGCCTTACCAGTTTATTTTAAAAACTGTAAATACCCAATAAGAGTAACAATACCTGGTTAACTATTCCTGTTTTTGGTGATGATTTTTCCTTACCAGGGAGTATCCCATGCTTTAACTCCTTTGTCACTTCATCTCCTTAGATAATATGGGTCTAGATCCAAGGGGATCACAGCTCGGGTGGCAAGTTCCAAGTAGCAGGTCGGTCACTGAGGGACTCTGATTTAGAGAGTGAGAAAACTTCTTGAAAGCATGGGAGGGAACCAAGAATTTTCTTTCAAAAAAGGAATCCTTTTAACAAAGCAACAGTCTGAAAGGGATTTATCTTTGGCATTAATGCTGGTTCATCTCTAATTCAAACTAGATATAATTGCCCCCACTTTTTCACTAAAATTATATTATGAAGTCAATTATGCTTATTTAAATACCCATGTGTGTTTATGTATTGTGTAAAAAACATCAAAAGTAAATTTTCTTTGTAAAATTGGTATTTTTCAGTTGCAAGTTAAAAAAGAGTGACTATGAAGTTAAAAATATTAAACTAAAGTTTAGTTTATGCATTCAAATATGGAAATATATACTTAGAATTATACAGTTGCTATGACATATAGTTTCCATAGGCCCTTTTTTACTTTACCTTAAAGGATGAAAAAAATAATGTTTTAAAATGTCCGTTTAAACATTTTCCATGCAAACATTACTATTTTAAATGTGATGTTTAATAGAAATCAGATGCATATTAATATTAATATCAAAAGCCAGTAAAAACTTTACTGATATAATTCAACATATTTTTGATCTTCTCTTAACTTTTTTCATACTTTTTGTACATAGTAGTTCTCTTACCTGCCAGTAGGGGGAAATATTGCCATATAATGACGGAAAAGACTTCTTTCCCGATCACTTCCAAGATTAGTAATTTTATTCCATTTTGCACCCTGTAGCATGTTAATATGGACACATAAAAGTGAATTCCCTTTTCTATTAAACATTCAATTCAACCAGCATTATCAGGTCCCCTGAGAATTATTTTGAATACTTACTCTGCAGAAATCAGAAGTCAACCAAGATATTTTCAGAAACTTTGAAATTATTTAGCATTTTTCATGCTGAATATAATGATGAGCTGAAGGCATTAGCTTAGCATGATGATATCCATTGCTTTCACCTATTTGAGGTGCCACTTAAATAACCATTCATTATTTCACAATATTTTCTCATTTTTTTAAATAAACCTTCCTGTCTTAAATGTGTCTCTACCCATCTGCATTTTTTGGTCATGATAATTTGGTCAGGGTGCTTCGTTCTGTAGGAGAGTAATCAAAAAAATCTACTAAATTTGCATTCCTACGGTTAAAAAAAATGATGCTCTCTTAGAAAAGAATACATTCTTATATTATCATTTCAAAATTGTGCAGCTAGCAGTGCTATTTAAAATATCATGATGTTTTATCTGTGTATAGTTTTTTGTGGGCCTTGTTATTCTGCCCTTCTCAAAAAGAATAAAGAACATCAAGCAGAATCTGTGAAACAGAGTATTGAACGAAGATTCATTAGGAAAGACCAGAAAGGGTTTGTATGTATAGTGAAAAGGGTGGGAATTGGCGATAGGTGCTGGAGAGTTCTTTCTTTTTTGTGGTTTTGTGAGTAAATGACAGCGCAACATAATGTCTAAAAACATAGATTCTCTGGAAAAGCTTATCCTGTTATGCGGTGACATTTGCCATTGCGTTGTCATCGTTGTAGGTAGTAACTTTTTAGATTTTCTTAAGAAAATGATATAACAGAGAAATACAGAGCTTTAGCAAGTTTTCAAAAAAGAAAACTTGTACAGATGACAACAAATGAAACCTTTAACAAATGTATAATGTGACATGATAAAAATTGAATTTGTGGTTAAATGAGCAGAAGAGAGTGATGACCCATCTTGCAACTGGGAGGGTAAGTTATCTTTGATTGTTGTAGGCCATGAGAGCAAAATTGAAATCATATATGTTGTAGTTAATACAGTCAAGCAAGATGCTAGACAAATGGTGGAAAATAAGATTTAACAGTGCTGACATTCCCATTAAAGGTATTTAACAAAACAATGCAAATTTGTTTTACCATCATCATCATAGTGTCATCAAGGTGTAAAATGAATGGTAAAAGTCACATTGGCTCCAAGTTATTTAAGGTTTCTAATAATTTATTTGGTGTATGCACTCAAAAAGATAAGTAAATGGAATCATTGTTTAGTGCTCAGAAATGTATGTTGGATAATTACTTGCAAAAGCCAATCAGCAGTACAGAGTACTTGTAGATGCGATACAAAGAGGCCGCTTGGTGCCAAAATGTATTTTCTTAAAACAGTCTGTGAGCTTTCTATACAATAGCTTGTATAATAGGTACATTTTAGTTAAATAAAATTTATGATACCAATGGAACCAAATCCAAGTCAAATTAGTATAACTCATAAATACTTTGGAAACCAATCTCCCATATTAATATAAAAAAAAAAATAGTTGTGCAACTTGCATGTCTTTCTGCAGGTAGATATGATTATTTTTTTGTTATATTCAACCAAGTACATTTCTTCTGTATGACCCTATAAATACATTTTTACCTATTTAGCATGAGCAGAATTTAGTGAGACATACAATTACCATGATACAAGGATTTACATTTCCCCATACTTTCAGCCCAAAAAAACAGGTGTATTATGTGCACTGTGTTAAGGAGAAATGTTAGGTAATTTTGCTGTAAATAAACAGAAGACATGACATGAATTAATACTTACAGTATTCCTCATGACCCCGTTTCCAGGCGAACTTGTAAATGATTTGGAGGCTGATTTTTACATAAAACTAAATTATATAAATGGGGTTGCACAAAGGTCCCATATCCGGTTTACTTACAGAGATGACCATACAGTGATTAATGAGATATGGACAGTAAAAATTATATATAATATACTGAAAAGTACAGTACATCCATAATTTGCTGTTGTACACAAAACATTATGAGGTCCTATATACTTTGCAGAGCAAATCTATAATAAATCAGTGATGATGATATTCTCTAAGTAAAAAAAACATTGGGAAGGATTTACTTAAATGGCCAAAACAACGCATTGACAGGAAAGCATGACTTAATAAAGAGTATACACCATTTCACTTGGAGATCAATGTAAAGTAAACGGCTTAAAATCGAGACAATGTAATCAAGGGCTGCTGGCATTTATGGATCCATGATACATAAATCCTAATTATCATGCAATTGTTGACCAAAATAAAGTTTTTGTGCCTTACAAATGAAAAATAATCCAGACATAGCAATTCTTCACATAGTAATTATAGCTTTCCCTACATAAACAGTGTTTGTTTTTGTCAGACCTTTTTAAGAATACCAGGTTGTATGAGTCCATGCTTTGGACTTCATTATATCTATGTTTATTATATATCTTTTTAGTGAATGTTACAAAAAACTCACATGCCTGTTACATTATAGTACTTTTTTAATTACTAGAGAAATAAATATTACTGAAAAAAAAGAATGAATGAAAACTTCACCTTGTTACAAATAGCATTCTTAAAAATTATGCAGAAGTGAATACATATGTCATTATTTATATTGCATGAAAAAAATAAGATTGTGTCTATCACTCAAAATACATTTCTATCTTAATGCATAAACCCCCAGGTTGAGATTTTTGTCTCACACCCAGTTGAAATCTGCATATTTTCTTGTAAGCATGAGTGAGTTTAAGTAGAAATTCCCAACAAGCTACCCTGTGCACACAATCAGTGCATTCACATGGATAAAGAATAGAATGAGTTATTAAGGGCTTTCTTGTTTCGCAGTTAAAACATTTTCTGTTCTAACAAAAGGTTCGTTTAATGACTAAGGGTCTTTAATACGCATTCATTATGGAAACTAACAGAGGAGTAAACGCATAGAAAAGAGATCAGCATCGTAGAGTGAAAATATTTTCTTAACAAGGCTTTTTTATTTGTTTATAAATGTAATTATTTTTAGTGCTTAATATTACCTTATATGGTTAGATTGATTATTAATTACCAATCTCTAGCTCTATATGTTATGGTTGCTTAAGCCAGACCATCATTGTTCAGGTCCAAATAAAGACCTGCATGATTAGGCAATAAATACATTTCAGAATTCTCCATTGCAATTTATAATAAACATATCCCATTTAAAAAGAAATCACTCACTATGCTAATAGTTTAATATTTTTTTTCCATATAAGAATAGATAAAATGCTGATATCATTTTGGGTTATAATGCCAAGGTAGATTTTTGCCTAACATGATATATACAAGGAGAATTAGAATATATTGCCTCTTTCATGTGTCCATTAAAAATAATCTAACATGGTAAATCATTTTGAAAAAAAGAAACACTAGCCACATGTCAAAACAAGGCATGCAAAATAATATATTTTTTTAAGAAAAAAATTTGGTTGCAAATTACCAAAAAAGGAAAATAAGCCTTATTGATGTCAGCTTAAAATATGGGTGGAAATTGCACTCATCATTGACCCTGGGATTTTATTAATTATTTGCATGGAATATTTGTGGCTTCTGGAAATATAAACTGTCCTGACTTTTCCAAATTTAGAAAATGCCATTAACAAGCTCCTTGAATTAGTTACTGCTAATGAAATCTCCAGATATTTTGGTTTTTGCAAGGTCTCAGCATATAATGCTTTCTGTAGTTATATCACCCCCCAAAAAAACTAAATATACCTGGCTACAACATATCTAGTTATTTAAATAAAATATTAATATATTAATTTTTAGAAGTGTGCATTATTCTACATTTGATACATCATGCATTGTGTAAAAAGGATTGGTCTGTTATTTCCTTTGACAAAATTAGATGCTATGCGCATAATGTTTAATCGGTGGGTGTATCACTGGCACTATAATAGAGACACAGCCACCAAATAGATAGGACTTTAAGCCAATGTTGAAGAAGCAACACGCCAAGATTCTTCTTGTATTTGTGAACAGTTCAGACCATAAATTCAGCAAAGTGGATTAGCCAGTAATTAGAACAAAACAACAATTTAAGAAATGCAATCTTTAAAGAAGGATTAGTCCCATTGGAAAAATCTGTGTTATTTCAGGATATAGATTTGCACAGCTAAGACTCATAACGTGAAAAAGAAGTGTATAGCTAAATTAAATTTTAAATGGTGTCCACATCTTCTGCTTTTCTGGCTCAAACACATCAGCACATATGGCAGTAACATAAGTTTGTGTCAGTCTGCCTACTTTGGGAAATTCTGCATGCAAATAGTTTTAGTGTCTAACTTGAGGTGCTAAAATGTGTTTAGTACACTTATGCACATTTGCAATGCAAAATAATGAGATCTCTCCTGGGGCTTATTAAATGAGATGTTATATTGCAAGTAGATTTAAAGTCTGTTTAGATAAGGACACAATCAATTTCCACCAGAGGTTCACACTTCATACATGGAGATAATAAGCCCTTCTCTCCTTTTTCAATCAACCCAAATCACTTTCCCACAGTCAAGGCTTGTATATAGAATGTTGTTTTGCATTTATTTGTGCTTGTACACTAATATTTTAGCGAGTGGGATGACCCAATTACCCTTGTGTTAAAGTTATTTGTGCCTTCTATGTATTTTGTTATTCAAGTCATCAAGGTCCTACAAAAGCTGTTTTTATGGGTCTTCTCTCATCCATCATTAGTAAACTTTTCTTCCTCTCAGTTTACCCCTACCTCCAGGAACATACTGGGGATTAAAATCATCCCAGGCTCTTTAAGGCCAGTGGCCAATTACCCACATGGATACACACAGCTGTATGCTACATCTTAGACTATTACAGCATGTGGCTACATGAATCTGATGTATAAGTGTCCCATATGGTACTTGTGATGAACAAACGTGTGCCAGCCTACTGGGCATTTGCCCAGCATGCCCCATGGGGTTGCCTCAGAATGCAGCCTTCTGTTATCTTCTGTAATTGCCTACAAAAATACTAAAACATAGGTATTTTCTTCTTTCTCATTTATTGTATCCCTTCCTCATTACCCCATAACCCCATCATGGTTTCTACCCTAACAAAACCTCAGCCTTGTATTTACAATTAATTTGCAGTATATCGCTTAGAGAAGAGCAACCTGGCTGAAGCATGCCACAAGCCCAAACCCTTACTGCATAAGCCAAGTCCCTGGAAGGACACACAAATACTGACTAGCAGATGGAAAGTTGTGCTTTTAACTTTAGCTGGCACTGGTTTGGCTTATGCTTGTGCCCCTCCACCTAAAATGTACCCTGGCTACAGCTTACATCAGTCTGCTAAATAATTATGTCCCACAACTTACAGATGTCCTATCTAGAAGTTAAGGTTGTTCAGAGGTAAATATCCTGTGTCTCTTAAACTACTGTGCAATACAAGGAATAAAAGGCCAACATCTACTACATCTTAATTATGTTTCTGTAATGAAATTGTCATGTTTATTATTATTTATTGGTTTATAGAGCACTGTGATATTCCTCAGCAATGGATGTTGCCTCCACTAGCATGGTTCTCAGCAAATAAACCATAAATTGTAAATAAACAACATTCATTTAGACTAATATATGCTTGTATGTGCATATTCTATATTAATATCACTCACTTTAGTGTTTATCTTCATCCATTTATTTCAGGTATTCGAGAAGTAATAAACTCAACTTGGCGCCGTTTAACTCATGTTCATTACTGTTCATTACTGTTAGCAGCGATTACCTACCAGTGTAGAAAAATACCTTACTTGTATTTAGTTACATGTTCAATAAGCTTCAATAATAACTGGCAGGAAATAATTATCTTTATGATTATGGGCTCACTGCAGCTTTTCTAGAGCAGTTCATCTATAAATTGTAAATCAAAATTGCATAAAAACATTTTTCCTGGTATTAATAGTCCCTATGAAATGGCTAGGATCAAACTTCTCTAAAATACCGTTTGAAAGGGAAAGGTCTCAATCAGAATTTCTGAAGTGTTGTCCTCAAGTGCCCATAACGGTGGACGTTTTTATGTCATCCTCACCAGAGCTCGACAAACAATCAACAAACTGTCCTTCAGGCCTGTACTATTAAATACCCTAAGCTAACAACTTCATTTTTGTATCCTTGGGGGGCAATGCAAACATCTAGAATCCTTAGATATTTCAAGTACAACATAAAGGTGTTCAGGACCTCAGGAGATATGAGTAGATATATGGCCAAATAACCATTTCTGGCCTTAAACCAGTACTAGGTTCATTTATATCATTTGGCATAGTGGCTTAGGAAGGAAAATGCTGTGAATGCATCTCCTTAAGCCAACAAGCTTGGGGTATTCTGATGGATCTCTCCATGTATTTACAAGGTGAAAACATTAATTTTGAAGGGGTTGCTGAGTTATCATAAGCATTGAGATGTATATAATAGCTAGAGGCTCCCGTTAAGCTACATCCAGTAACAAGTTAAAAGGCAACACTGAGTCCAAGGGTTTTGGGACAATATTAAAATGTGGATGAAGAATCATTTTGATGCTTATCCAAAAGACATATGGCAACTATGCTTAAATATATATAAATGGACACTCCACTGTAACACTATTCATGAGTGAATTTGGCTCTTGTAAATGTTCAGTTATAAGGCTTGAAAAGAAACGGCAAAGCGACAGTTGCACTCATGCATTGGAAAGACTAATCAACACAGTTAAATAGGCATCCCTGCCCAATGAACTGTTTTACTATTATAATATATAATATATAATAATATATAACAACTAATGAAACATAAAATGCTATTTCTGACTTACGCAACATTATATTATGATATTTTACTTATTCAAATTGATTTGTAAATGAATTTAGTGAAAGTTAAGTAGCTACCCATTTAATATCAGTTAAATAAAATCATACCAAAAACTGTATTGTGCTGTATTATTTATTTATCTAGTTACACAGTTTAATGAGTGGTAAAACATTTATTTCATAGGGAGAAGCCATGCAGGGCAAAAAGGCTAATTGCATAGCAGAAACATTGCCTCATTTTCAAATTTTTGCCTAAAAGAGGCATTTTTATTTTAAAAAATGCATTAGCCATTAATAATCCCATCTGTACTTTATTATAGGATTTATTGCAATTGACAACTTTGTCCTCTGCTAACTTGTTATCTGTTTACTCATATTCTAAAAATAAAATAGTTATTTTGTGCCACATAGAAGCTTTTGCATGACATACCGTTTACATTACAATCCATATGACTTTTCAGGAAGTCATTAGAGACTTTGTAGAAGACTTGTAGTTTTAAATCCCTGACCTTTCAATACATTATGAAGGTCCAACTCCAGTGAGCTTCTCTCTCAAGTCGGTGGGATCTCTTCATTCTCCTTACCAGCTGAATTATCCATTAACACGGGCAGGCTCAGGCCTCCTTGCTGAGGAAACGTGAATGTTGGCTAATAATAATAATGAAGTGAGGGAGCTGAAACCACAACTTGTCAATAAAGTTCTGTGCATATATGTTTTAAACATATATATATATATATATATGTACATTTTATATATATATATATATATATAATCCCATGATTTGCGGTTAAACTACTTTAGAAAACAGCAAGCAACCTGTTTTTTCTCCATCGGTACAAAGCTAGTTAGTTAATGAAGAAATGTTAATTTTAAGGGATAGCATCAGATTATTAGATCTGCTCCCAAACTGCACTCGTTCCTTCTTTGTTACAGATGTACAATATCTATCTTTTTTTTTTGCAGTATCCCTTCCACTAGGGAAGAGCAAAATACTACAAACTGAGAAGTCTGTGTTGATAACAGATTGACAAAGCACTTCCTGCCTGCACTAATAAGGAAAATGTTAGTGGGTTGCCGTGACAAAAGTATTGTACTCATGCAGGTGCATTTAATACCCTTAGAAAATGTGTGAATTAATCAGCAGTAATAGCATCTAATTGGCAAGTAAATCAGCCCTGTACCAACGGGCACCCTGTAAATGTAACTCCACTCCCACACACATTTATCCGAACATTTCCAGGATACTAATATCTTATAATTATTCCACTTATTGTTTTTTAACCATTGAAATCTGTTTGAGAATAATTTTCCTGCAAACTGTGCTTTTACGGCTTCACACAGGAGATCCCCGTGAAAGCTGTCCTGAGCGCAGTTTCTTTTCTTTTTCTTTCTTTTCTTCTTTTTCTTTTTAATGACGTTTCATATGTCAGTGTTTAGAGAAGTGATAAAATGAGCTCAGATGTTACTGCAGTGACAGAGTGTATAGCAGAACTTAGAAATCTGGCTTTAAGGGATTTACGACTGCGGTATTTTACAAAGAGCTCTGAAAATATATATATATTATTCATATTTTTAAATACAGGAATGATACATTAACATAGGTATGCTTGTGTGTGGTTTTTTTTTGCAAAACGTACATGCAAATTTTATTCTCTGGGGATTTAGGCAAAATCTGTAAATGACCTGAAGTAACACCAATGGTCAATGTCACATTTTGGTCATTGAATCTCAGTTTAGTGCTCTGATCAGACAGATATGGATTCAAACTAGATCTTTAGATGGATTCTGTGACTGGGCAGATAGTTGCTCTGGGTTGCCCATAAGAATGCTAGGTCACTGCCTCGGGAACCAGTCTACAAAGGGCATTGTTTTCATTACAGTCAAACCAAACACAATGGATTTTAAAGAATGTTACAGTTGGGTGTGCCAATATCAAAACTAGCCTAGCAAAGTACAACCCCTGTGTAGTCCAGTGACAGTTACTAAGACAATAGTAGATTGTCTATTAGTTACTTTACCCTACAGTAAACATCAGGGGTTTACCAAAATGATTGCACTGCCTGCACCAGGTCTTGGCACCACTAGATGGCAGACAAAGATGCAGGGTCAGTTGGGGAAATTAGAGATATCCACACATATACCAATCCACATATATACCAATCCACACATACTAATCCACACATACTAATCCACACATACACCAATCCACACATACACCAATCCGCACATACACCAATCCGCACATATACCAATCCGCACATACCAATCCACACACATACCAATCCACACACATACCAATCCACACGTATACCAATCCACACATATACCAATCCACACGCATACCAATCCACACGCATACCAATCCACACGCATACCAATCCACACGCATACCAATCCACACATATACACTAATCCACACATATATACCAATCCACACGTATACTAATCCACACGTATACCAATCCACACATATATCAATCCACATGTATACCAATCCACACGTATACCAATCCACACGTATACCAATCCACACGTATACCAATCCACACATATACCAATCCACACGTATACCAATCCACACATATACACTAATCCACACATATATACCAATCCACATTTACCAATCCACACATATACACTAATCCACACATATATACCAATCCACACATATATACCAATCCACATTTACCAATCCACACACATACCAATCCACACATACTAATCCACACATATACCAATCCACACATATACCAATCCACACATACATTAATCCACACATATACCAATCCACACACATACCAATCCACACATATACCAATCCACACATACACTAATCCACACATACACTAATCCACACATACACTAATCCACACATACACCAATGCACACATATACCAATCCACTCTTACTCTCACTGAATGCTTTCCTACCTTTCCTCTTTTCTCCTTACAGCTCCTTTTCCTTCTCTTCGCTCCTCCTCTTCTTCAGTTCTTCTGTCTTCTTCCGGGTCAGAGGGCACGGACAGCGGTGGGCGCAGCTTCAGTGTTGTGCGCCGGGATCTGACAACAAACTCTGGCGCACAGCAGCTGTTCCCGCGCGGATCACAAGGGAGCAGTATCGGAGATCCTTGAACCGGCTTAAAATCACTCAAGGGAGCGGGAGGTCTGTTAAAGACCTCCGATACCGCTCCCTTGCGAGCCTGCTCCTCCAGCGGCGGACATTACTGTCCGTCTCTGGAGAGGTGCCCCCCTGATGAGCGGCACCCGTTGCGGACCGCCCCCCCCCCGCTAGGTACGCTGCTGGCATCGGACCCCGCAGCGGCGGCTTCGGACCCCACGGCGGCGCCCCCTGGAGTGTGGCACCCTGTGCGGTTGCACAGGTCGCACACCCCAAAGACCTGCCCTGTCCATTAGACTACTTGTGCCTGGCCCATACATCAGAATTTAATAAAAGAGCTGACCCTGATATATTTGAAATGGTAAACATTTAATAGTTCATCCCAGACATTATAGACACTCATTCATATTTCAATTAATTAGTTCTATTAAAATAAACCTTATGAACTCCATTACTTGTCAGAGGTTTCAGCTTTGACAAACCTGTGAAAAAAATCACCAGATGGGAAGCAGAAAACACTAGTGTAAAAACCCTGAAAGTAAGGGTCCCAAGGATGACCAGTGGCATATTTGGGATCATTAAAAGCTGCAAAAAATGTTTTAAGTAAGTAGTAGGTATATTATAAAATCACTTACTTTTCTTTTAAGTGCTTTTGGGCTAACAAAAAAAATGTTTTTCATTAAAGTCTGATTCTCCTGGTGATAAGATTAGTTTTATATCAAACTATGATTAGTAGTCTATTGATATTGCTAGTTTCAATGACCTGGAATCTCTGCAACATGAAATTCAGTTTCAAATAAAGACACTGGTGTTGGTCCACACCACTAGTTATTAGAAACAAAATGTGATCATAGATTTATTTATAAAAAGTTGTTCTGGTTAAAAGAGGGGCAACGAGCAGGAACATTTCTTGTTGTTTTCTATGGTGATAAAATCAATTTTACCACTTTGCATCAGAATTGCTCTTTAGGTCAGCAGTCCGGTCATTTTGTAAACTATTATAGGTCCATTCCACCATGTGTTTGTACATCTAGCAGGCATACACATTGAACTCAAGAAGGTAAATGCACAGGGAGCTTGTAAGCTCAGGTAATAAAGCAATGTATTTCACTGGAGTGCATGGTACAAGAAATATGCAAAAAATATTTTTTCACGTGTTTTATTTACATTTTTTTTTTGCATGAAAAATGACAGATTAGGGAAGGTGGTAGAAACTGTTACCCAGATCACTTAAAGTAACAGTTATGTCAGCTGTTTTGACAAATATGTCCCACTGACACAAAAATATCATTCCTCCTAGGCTCCACTGAATGCCACCCTTTTGCGGTTGATGAAATGCAGTCTAGTGTTCCATTGTATGCCATGAAGCAGCAGGATTCCCGTTCCCTGTCTCCGCAGAGGTACTTTTGGGAATATCTGTTCATGTGTGTGCAGTACTAGCTGGTTTCAAAGTAAGTAACATGATTCAACAAATAAAAACAACACAATTTGTCTTGCTGATTCTGGGAAAAAAATACATTACCACCCTTTACATTATATTATTATTAGGCTTTGTAGCCTGACACAGAAGTGGTACAATAGGAGTTGTAAAATTACCCTAAATTAAAACATTGCCTTTGCAATGTAACAAAATTTCATTATTCTACCTATAGATTGTGCTTGTTGCACACAATCACCATACCTGGGAACTTCCCGAGGCAGGCTACCCAGAGCTTTCCTTTTTCTAAGGTAATGGCTTATGGAGAGGCTGGGCTAGCCATTCATGGGGTTAGGGCAACCTGTGGGTAGGCCACAATTAGCCACATGAGGGCTAGCCCAAGAAAGCATGTAATGGGTTGGGAGTGGGAGGGGAATTGGGTGGAGAGTAAGCATGGCTAAAAAAGGCTCAACTACCCTGTAGGAAGAGGAGAGTTACCTGGGTCAAGCCTGGAGAGTCACCAGATAAGATAATGACAAGATTAAAGTGATGTATCTTATATATAAATATTTCTGTTTTGCGCTGCAAACATTACAAAAATTCCACAGCCATATTTGAAGGGATGGTATTACATACCCAAAAATCTCTGGTAATTATGTTACTATGTATCCTCATGTTTTTGTTTCTTATATATAAAACATAAAACATACAGCTTGCCTTGTTGCAAATTTGATATGGTAGGATGAACTAAAGCAGGTTATATTGTTACTTTGGGGGTTTTCTTAAGTAGAAAAATTAACAAAAAGGTTAATGGAAAATTCCCATAATACCCACAGGCTTTTAATATGCTGAGTATGAACACAATTATGACATTTCTGATGTTTTCCAATTAAATCCAACCTGGCAAGGTATGTGAAAAATAAGCAAAACAAGAAACAAAAAAATCTCCATTGAGTGCCCAGTTGTCCATCCCCTGATGGGATGTAATCTCTGAATAACAAAGCTTAAATCAGCATGACAGTTACAATACACATTAAGTGTCGTGCTTTCTCTTTTTTTAATACTTCAGTTCTTTAATTGTCACAATAGAGAAAAAGCCTTTCTAAAGCAGCTCTGCTTACAAGTCACTGCTTCGGTGCGTGAAAACTGTCTGTAAAATGGATTTGAGTGTAAGCTTTTTTTGGTTTATGGAGCCAAAATCAATAGCATCTGTTAATTTGAGTCTATTTATTTACATATAGATAATTTGTAAATTTAGCTTTAGATAGAACTTGTAAAAACAAAATAGATGTTATTTTGAACAGAGTAACATGGAGTAACACTAAGCATTTGACAAGTAAGGATGCTTTTCAAAAACAGTGATCAAAAGGATTCATAAAGGATACACAGAACAAACCCCTGTAAAGCTAATCCTGCCCCAACATTCTGTTGTCACAAGGACACCTGTTTCAATGAGATTTAAAATAGTAGTAGTTGTAGTATATAGGTAAAATAAAGGTACATTGCAGTGGAGAGATATTTATTTTCACATGCTGGGATGGATATTATTATTATTATTTATTGGTTTACATAGCACCATCATATTCCAAAGATTATAAAATAATTCACAGGAAAGGTCAGGAAGCTAATTCTGTAAAATACACCAACCATGGCGTTCACGCTACAAAATTGTCAGGATTCTACCCTGCTAGCTCGGACCATGCGTAATTATTTTGCTGTCATGTCCATCTGCTACCACTAGTGGCCACCCTCCTCCCTCTGGAGTGCTCAGAATTAGATTACCAAGTACAGCTGAGCCTCGCCCTTCAGTCAGGGCCTTTGCATTAAAGTGTTTGGACCGCTCTGCTCTGGCCCTGTACCTAACCCTGTGTTGATCCTGCCGTCTGCCCTGCCAGTGGGCTTCCTGCCGTCTTCCCTGCCAGTGGGCATCCTCCCAAGAGACTTACTGACTGTACTTGCTGTTCCTGTTACCTTCGTTAATAGAGTACCTTTCAAAGTATTCCGCCTGTGCTGTGTTTCATTGCGCCTGTCTGTACCATCCTACTAGCCGTCATGCATCGTGGGGTACAGACAGAACCCCTTGTATCCCCTGCGACTGGGCTCCTACCCGACCTGCTTACCAGGGTCATGACAAAAATAGAGCTCATAATACCAATAGGCACTAGTATTGCAATGTTATCAAGTACAATAAAGGCACCTCTAGAGGTCTTACAGCTGAAACCGTCCTACATATCAAGAATCATGAAATACAGACAAATAAGGTTCACAGAAAAATTGTTAATGTTACCATGGGAAAAAAACCACACCGTAAAGGACAGTAACTAATCCTAATTTATATCGCAATAACATAGGAGGGAACTTAAATGAATTTATGAAAACATAGGTAATTCAGAATATATGGTTTGCAGTCAATGCTAAATTACAAAGATTTTCACATTGACACATATTGCACACAATTTCTATTTGGTAATCCCATGTTCTGCATTTGTATTGTTTCAAAACACATACATGTATGAGTTAATGATGTTCATATTGCACTATATTAGCTATGTGTGTGTTACTTCTAGACCAGATTTTGTGGATCTAAAATCTATATCTATAAATCCATACCATGGGCTATCTGGGATTATATTATTATATATTATATATAACAACTAACTAAGAAATGGTACTTCACCATGTTGAAATTGGCGCACATTTGCCACAGAACAGTGAACAGAGCCTTTGAGACCATTAACAATTCTTTCTGTTACCACGACTAATAAAATTGGCCCACATGCTATGATAGAGTTCAATTGGGTAGAAAAAAAACAAACCCAAAGCTAAAAAATCTCAAAAATCATCCATCAGCAGTATGTTTCTGTATGTTATGGCAGAAAAACAAGGATGACTGATAGTCAAAGGCCCAACAGAACACAGTTTATATTGATTTTCAAAACTATACTACAGTGCTGTGTGGCACAGAGTGCCCTAATTATACCGGTCACACCGGATGGTCTCTACAAGCTTCCATAACAACATTTTGTTCAAACCAGTAATTGAAAACTTAAATTATCAGTGTTGTCCACTGCAGTTTAACACTTTAAAAAATATAAACATTCGGTGGTACTGTACCTTTACATTTGTCTCCATGTAACACTCAGGTAATCCTTGTCTGAGGTAGAAAAAGTAATGACATTTTCATTATGACTTTAGGTTTGTCAATGAAACACAACAGTGGTAGCTATGGTATGTTTCTATTAAATTATAACCTTAATTCTTTCTTTTCCCTTATTTGAAAAAAAAGATTTCATATGAAGTTAATGGAAAGCTTATAAAACTCCACTTTATATATTATACTCACTCTTTTAAATTTCCTCTGCTATTTTGCTGCCAAGAGCTATTATTATGTCATTAGTCCATAGCTGTTGCTTGTGTTAGATGGTTACACAATGCTATTTACCGCTTTTCAAAATAGGATTCTTGTCATAAAAACCCGGTTGTTTCAGTATTTGCAAAATAGTCCAAAATTGAAAAATAATTATGAAATAGCATAGAATATAACTGAGAGCGTGTGATATAACCACATTCTTACCTGCTGTATGAATCATTTGGAATCATGGAGAATGTAAATAGTTAGTAGCATTCATTTATTAAGTCTTGATCACTATGCCGTTTCCATTAAACATAGAGAACTCTACCATTTTGTGAACTGATTTTTAAAAAACTATTTTTGTGTTTTCACAAGTTGGCAAAACAATCCTGATATTGCCAATATTTTTTTTTGGTAACAGAGGATTAATGGCAGGAAAATAAGAGACATGCATTTTTATATTATCATTATTTTCGTTACACTGATTTAGGACAAATACATACATATCCTTGATAAGAAATGAAGAAACAATAGGGGAGATGGTACAATTATAGGCCTAACCTGTGTTAGAGGGAAAGCAGAGAAAGGAACTGCTGTGTCATAAAGGAAAGTGAGCTACACAAAACTGTCTAAAGATGGATCTGGATCTAGACCCTATGTGCAGCCCACAGGAGAAAAAAACATCTATGACAAACCCAAATAAAAAAATAGGAGTGCTGGACCAATATTGTGGTAGAGCTGCCTGACTCAGAGTTATATATCAAACCAACAAAGCTGCCCCGAACACTCAAAGAAATTACAGTAAATCAGGTAAACAGTAATTTAATACAAAAAATCCTCATCATATACTATCCTCACCTAATTTGCACTCCTTAAGCAAACAATGACTATATATATGTATTTGCTGAATGAGTTGTAAGTATACACATCGGTTGAGCAAAACAAACTTAATGAATGAATTATACAATAATTAAAGAAAAATGATTGCAAAAGACAACTACTGTGTAAGCAATTTATATGAGTAAGCTATGTGCCTTCCTTCTATATACATAATCATCAACTGTGAGCATTCCACAATTAGAGTTCGATTTTCCTTGTTTTTATTTGAGCTTTGAAGGGTACATTATGAGTGTTTACTTTTCATTACCAAGTACATATTTAAAGTTTAAAGCTTATGGTAAAATGATGCAGTTGGCAGAAGTAATTAGGTAACCCAAAGAAAATTCTACTGTTCTTAAACTGTCCTTCTAAGCAGTCATCTAATGGGGTAAGCTAAATTAGAACCATCAAGAATAACGGAGTAAATTTTTAAAATATAGGCTTACTTGTTTGATTTTTGATAACATAGAAATAATTTGAGTATGATGAACTCTTAAAAGGACCTGTACTAAAGGTAAGCATTCAAGAAGTTTGCATCTATTTCCTTAAAGTTCCCCTTTACTGAAAAATAAATTTACAAAACTTACAAAACACTTTAATGTGAAATCTTTGTTAATGGGCGTGTATGGACTGCCCCTTTATGATGGATGATGCCTTGTTGTCTTATTGACAAATATGCAGTACCAATGTTTTTTGCAGCAAGCCAGTTGTGTTAGTAGTTTGAGTAGTTCAGTTTTCGATTGTGAGTTACAGAAACTCTTGCTTTTATTGGACACTGGTATTTACGCATATTTATATATATATAAAATAGTGCTGCACTATGAGCAGTATATTTTCTTTACAATCTTAGTTCAAAGATTCAAGAGAGTATATTTGGCTGAAAATATTCCTACTGTTTAATGAACCACATAAAAGTTTATACAGGTTACAAAATTATGTTCCGGGTGTTGGTAAAAATAAAAAAACTTAATTCAGAATAATAGTTTTATTTTTAACTATGAAAACTGTTCAGTTGCAATGACATTTAAAAAAAATATTTAACATATATCAACATTTTAAGGCAAGAGCATTTAAAATGCACAGCCATCTGTATAAATTTATATTTATAAATCACTATGATTAGATTCATACAGAACATACAAAAATTAAAATGCTTAATTCAGTCAAGAAGGTCCCATGAGAAGTAATTGTGCGATTTCCTATATACAACATTACTTTACTTTCTTGGCCACAATGTAATAATTTATGTGAAATTATTACAAATATGTTCCTTAATTGATTTTTGTAACTTCCCCAAGATAAGTTTATTACAATATCATAACTGAAATAAAACTATTACGGAATAAATACTGTATATTTGCCTTATGTAACACCTTCGTCTTTATACCTTTCTCTCTTATTACCTGACCCATGGATCTCACCAATATACTAACCGTATGGGTCTGGAGTATTGCAGTGTCTCCATCTAACAGGGCCCTAGGATGAGTTAGCTTACTCAGTAATAATAAGGACTGTATCAAGGGCCAGAATAAGGATGACGAGCTGGCCATGTCACTTTTAGGCCAAGTCTGCCAAATGACGTAGGTGTAGCCGCTGGCATGATAAAAGGACACGCATTTTGTTTTATGTTTGCACAGCATGCGGGCAGACATATCACAGCACACTGAGTATAGAGTGATACCTTCCAGCAGCCCAGTCTGGGTCTGACTGTAACAATAATAAGTATTAGAAGAAATACTAAGGTAATAAATATTTTAAATGGCAAGCGATATGTTTAGCCTAGGCCGAAAAGACCAAGAGCAGCAGGACCTTGGAGGGCCTAGAAGCAGTAGCCCCTTTGCCACATTACAGGGATAGAGCACCCTATTGGGCAGTCAGGTTCCTTTTATGGAAATAAGTAGACTTGAGCATTCAGATTCGTACGAACTTTAATTTTAATGAAAGTTGACAATTAGCACTTCGGTGTCTCCACTTATTGTTTTTCTCCAATCTTGGTCTTCTCTTTCTTCTTCTCCGGTCTGCTCGCTGCTCCTAGCTCTCTTCTGCATTGACCTTTCCTCTTGAGAGTACAAGGTGGAGCCTCATCACCATGGGGACAACCTCTCTCCCATTCCTCCAGTCGAGGGAGAGGATTTGCGCAGAGGCGCGACCCTCATGTGAAAATACACACAAGCCAGGAAAATGCAAGGGAGACCAGGGAAGAAGAACAAGATGAGGAGCTGCATAGATGGAGTCAGAGAACTGGAGACACGGAAGTGGTAATCAGATAAGGTAGGGAGACGCTGAGAGGAAGAGAGAGATGGTGAGAGAGTGAATGAGAATAATTGTCAATAGATTTAATTTTCGAATCAAAAAAGCCATCCGAATTTCGTCTGAGCCAGACAGGCAGAAAACAAAATCAATTGATGAAACAAAATCACTGTCAGAATAGTTTTTGGTACCTGTGCACAAGTTTAATAATTAGTAGACTTGGGCACCAGGGGGCTCTTCGTCTTCGTGCTCGTCTTCGGGGGGGAAAAAACCTTCGTATTCCGCGAATATTCGCCCGTTCCTGTCTTCTCTTCGGGCGAATATTCGCGGACATTCTTCGTGCTCGTTTAATCTTCGTTTCCTTCCCTTGCAGGGGTTAATACGGGGTTAAAAACACATCGGAGCAGCAGCAGCTGCCGTGAAGGAACGTGTGTGCAACTCTATTGGTCGTTTCGGCAGGGGGCTGGTCTGGCATCAACTAGTGAATTGCAGAACGCACTTCATTCGTTGATGGCAGGCCAGCCCCCTGCCGAAACGACCAATAGAGTTGCACACACGTACTGAGGTGTACTGTACACAAAATGACCTAGAGACAAATGCTCCAAGGAACTTGGCCTCCGTTTATCATACACAATCACACATCCATAGATGTTTAATAAAAGAATAGGGATTATTTTACATTTTTAAATTGATTTTGGACCACTTGTAATACATGCCTAACATTTGCTACCTATTTACAATGGCATACTTTGCAACAACCCAACTTTTACTGGACAGGACTGGAAAAAAGCAGGACTGTCCACCAAAATCTTGGGTGTGTTGGCAGGTATGCGGATGGAAAAATGTTGGACAAGAACTAAAAAATAGCTTAGGGTTAATGTACGGTTATGTTTAAGATTAGTAGCAGTGCACTGCTTTGGTTAAAGATGTATTATGTCTAAATAATAATTTAATTTTAATGGGTTTTAAAAAAAAATTAGGGGTTTATTTAAATGTATTTTAAAGTTAGATTTATTATTTAGTACTTTATTATATTTATTTAATGTTTATACTAGTGCTACCTACCGAGCTATAACTACCAACGTGTATTTGCATACCTAGTTTAGCTAAATTAGATGGGACAGGACTGGAAAAAAGCAGGACTGTCCCTTAAAAAGTTGGGTCTGTTGGCAGGTATGTGGATGGAAAAATGTTATAGTATGAAGTGTGAGTTATAGCGTTAATGCTAGTGAGTGTAGAAATGAAGGCCAGGACAAATAACAAGAGGAAAGGTCCTTGTGATTTTTGCATTGTACGTGTATGTGTTATGTGTGTTATGTGTGTTGTCACTTGTCACTGTGTTATATGTGTTATGTGTGTTATGTGTTATGTCACTGTGTTATTTGTGTTATTGTGTGTGTTATGTTTGGTTGGTTGTGTATCAGAAGGAAAATAATGAAATGGAAATGGAAAAGGAAATGGGAAAGGCGAATGAGTGGGCAATTGGCGACCCACTCACCTGTTTCACCCCAGAGCAAAGCATCCAAACACTGTCAGTCCTAGACGTTTGGCAGCGGACTTCCAGAGCTCAGACACAAGGCCCTAGCGTAAGCTGGCCACTCCGGCGGAGATAGCAGGCGTTGCCACACCGCAAACAGACGCAGCCAGGGGGGAGAAACTGCCCTTACCATTAGGGACATTTGAGGCATGACACTAGCCAGGAAGCGAACTGGCATCGAAGAGACGCTGGCACCACCACCAGCAGCAGCAGCAGAATTGGGAAAGGCGAATGAGTGGGCAATTGGCGACCCACTCACCTGTTTCACCCCAGGGCAAAGCACCCAAACACTGTCAGTCCTAGACGTTTGGCAGCGGACTTCCAGAGCTCAGACACAAGGCCCTAGCTTAAGCTGGCCACTCCGGCGGAGGTAGCAGGCGTTGCCACACCGCAAACAGACGCAGCCAGAGGGGAGAAACTGCCCTTACCACTAGGGACATTTTGGGCATGACTCTAGCCAGGAAGAGAACTGGCAGAGAAGAGATGCTGGCACCACCACCACCAGCAGCAGCATTGAAAAATGGGAAAGGCGAATGAGTGGGCAATTGGCGACCCACTCACCTGTTTCACCCCAGGGCAAAGCACCCAAACACTGTCAGTCCTAGACGTTTGGCAGCGGACTTCCAGAGCTCAGACACAAGGCCCTAGCGTAAGCTGGCCACTCCGGCGGAGGTAGCAGGCGTTGCCACACCGCAGACAGAGGCAGCCAGGGGGGAGAAACTGCCCTTACCATTAGGGACATTTGAGGCATGACACTAGCCAGGAAGTGAACTGGCATCGAAGAGACGCTGGCACCACCACCAGCAGCAGCAGCAGCAGCAGCAGAATTGGGAAAGGCGAATGAGTGGGCAATTGGCGACCCACTCACCTGTTTCACCCCAGGGCAAAGCACCCAAACACTGTCAGTCCTAGACGTTTGGCAGCAGACTTCCAGAGCTCAGACACTAGGCCCTAGCGTAAGCTGGCCACTCCGGCGGAGGTAGCAGGCGTTGCCACACCGCAAACAGACGCAGCCAGGGGGGAGAAACTGCCCTTACCATTAGGGACATTTAAGGCATGACACTAGCCAGGAAGCGAACTGGCAGAGAAGAGACGCTGGCACCACCACCAGCAGCAGCAGCAGCAGCAGAATTGGGTAAGGCGAATGAGTGGGCAATTGGCGACCCGCTCACCTGTTCCACCCCAGAGCAAAGCATCCAAACACTGTCAGTCCTAGACGTTTGGCAGCAGACTTCCAGAGCTCAGACACTAGGCCCTAGCGTAAGCTGGCTACATTGGCGGAGGTAGCAGGCGTTGCCACACCGCAGCAAGTGCAACCAGGGGGGGAGAAACTACCCTCTCCATTAGGGACATTTAAGGCATGACACTAGCCAGGAAGCGAACTGGCAGAGAAGAGACGCTGGCACCACCACCAGCAGCAGCAGCAGCATTGGAAAAGGCGAATGAGTGGGCAATTGACGACCCGCTCACCTGTTTCACCCCAGGGCAAAGCATCCAAAAACTGTCAGTCCTTGGCGTTTGGGAGCGGACTTCCAGAACTCAGACACAACGCCCTAGCGTAAGCTGGCTACATTGGCGGAGGTAGCAGGCGTTGCCACACCGCAGCAAGTGCAACCAGGGGGGGAGAAACTACCCTTTCCATTAGGGACATTTAAGGCATGACACTAGCCAGAAAGCGAACTGGCAGAGAAGAGACGCTGGCACCACCAGCAGCAGCAGCAGCAGCATTGGAAAAGGCGAATGAGTGGGCAATTGACGACCCGCTCACCTGTTTCACCCCAGGGCAAAGCATCCAAAGACTGTCAGTCCTTGGCGTTTGGGAGCAGACTTCCAGAACTCAGACACTAGGCCCTAGCGTAAATTGGCTACACTGGCGGAGGTAGCAGACGTTGCCACACCGCAAACACGTGCAACCAGGGGGAGAAACTACCTTAAACACAGAGCCGGCCTTAGGCGTTGTGGCGCCCTGTGCGGACTACTCCTCTGGCGCCCCCCCCTCACTACCCCCCCCTCTCTGCCCCTTCAAACTACCCCCCCATGCCCCTTCAAACTACCGCCCCTCAAACTACCCCTCCCCTCTGCCCCTTCAAACTACCCCCCCTACCCATTCAAACTACACCCCCCCTGTCCCTTCAAACTACACCCCCCCCTCTGCCCCTTCAAACTACACCCCCCCCTCTGCCCCTTCAAACTACACCCCCCCTCTGCCCCTTCAAACTACACCCCCCCTCTGCCCCTTCAAACTACACCCCCCCCTCTGCCACTTCAAACTACACCCTTCAAACTACACCCCCCCCCCACTTACCTTGTTGCCGGAGTCCTGCGGTGAGAGCGGGAGGCATCCGTCTTCTCTCTCTGCCGCGGTGCCGGCATTTCATGTTGAGAGCCGGAATAGTCCGGCGCTCAACGTGAGATGCCGGCACAGCGACGGAGTCACGGAGAGTAAGGGGCGCCGAGCGGTTGCCGAGAACTTCACGAGCAACCGCTCGGCGCCCCTGACCGGGACTTAGATTTAAGCATCGTTTTTTTTTTTTAAACTTTATTTAACATGAATGATGTTAAATAAAGTTTTAAAAAAAACACACAAAAAAAAAGTCCCGGTCAGGCGCCCCTGCAACCATGGCGCCCTGTGCGGTCGCACAGGTCGCACACCCCTAAGGCCGGCCCTGCTTAAACATTACAGATAAAAAAAATTAACTTTCCAAGCTAAGAGCTGGGTAACCCAACTTGGGCAGATTGAATTTAAGGAAGGGAATCTGCTCCATCAGATGAGGTGCCATGCGTGAGCGCTGTGGACTCAGTATGTTTCCAGTCATAGAAAACACGCGCTCACTTTGAACAGTGGTTGGCGGACATGATAGTAGCTGCTGCGCAACCCATGAGAGTGCAGGCCACACACTCTTCTTTTCATCCCAGTAGCTAAGAGGATCAACATTAGGCGCAGAAGGAACTTCACAGAGGTAAAGTTTGACCATTTCAGCAGCACTACTCTCCTTTCTGCTGCTAGCTCTGTCAGATGGTCCAACTATACTCCCAAGTGCCTCTTCCCAAAACGCAGCTGCTCCACTCAGCTGTGTTGTGCTGCTTGTGGCACTGCTGCTGATGCTGCTGCTAGGAGTAGCAGACCACATCATCTCTTCCTCCTCCTGCACCTCTCCCTCCTCGGACAGCATTCCCATTTTACGCTGCCAGTCACGCACCTTGTTGACCAATTGCTCCCGGTAGCTACTGAGAACATTAAATTTCAAAGCTAGCTTTCCCTTAATTCTTGGATCGCAAAGGCACGCTAGCATCATTTCGGGACTCTCTTCCATTCGTTTGCGAAGGTGTACTTTTAGCAGATCCTTCAGCTTCCTGACTATGGCTGCTATGTCAGGATGTAGAGTGCCACCTTGAACAGCCTCACGGTTTCCAAGGAACACATCCATCTTGCTGCCTAGATGGGAGAACACTGGGATTACCTGGGCCAGACTGGCAGTGTTTGAGCTTAAATTTTCTGTGGCATCCCTGAATGGTTTAAGGACTGCCACTAGCTGGGCGATCACTGTCCAATCCTCCCTATTCAATGGAGAGGTAATCCCAATATTGTGCTCTGAGGCAAGGTTATGGATTGCCCTCTACTGCTCCAAAATCCTCTCGAGCATGTCTAACGTGGAGTTCCACCGTGTACTGACATCCTGACGTAGGCAGTGTACGGGAAGACCTGACCTCTCTTGCTCTTCCCTCAAAAGTTGGCTAGCCTTAACACTATGGTGAAAGTGCCCAGCGATCTTTCTGCAGCGGGACAGAACTACTGCTGCCACATTAGTTCCTTCTGACATTGCTGCCTTCACTACAAGATGGATGATGTGGGCTGCACAGCGCACACCAACAATATGACCATCTCGCAGCGCTTTCACCATATTGGCACCTCCGTCAGTTACCACAAAACCAACTTCAACATTGGTGCCCACCTCTGCTCCCACCCAAAGGCTAAACATTTTCCTCATCGCATGCAGAATGTTTTGGGAAGTGTGCTTTTCATCCATCACTTCTGCATGGAGAAGGAAAGATCGGTAGCCTGCTGCAGCAGCTTCCTTAGACACACCGGCCTGCTACCGGTGTGCAGTCAAAGAAAGAAAGGCATGCTGGCCGCTAGGTGCACTCCACAAATCTGTAGTGAAATGAACAGACTGACCAGCAGCCTTGGAAAGCTCCTCTTTCACTGCTGCAACACAGGACCGATACAATGAGGGGACAATGTTCCTGCTGAAAGTGGAACGTGACGGAACTGTATATTGTGGAGCCACAGCCGCCATCAATTGTTTGAAAGGCTCCCCTTCGATCATAGAGAAGGATGCCCCTCCAACAGCAATGAACTGACCAATCAGTCGCGTTACTTTATTGGCCTGCTGTTTGGGCATTGACCTTTTGGATTGGAATGCCACAAATTGTTCCAGGGTGGGCTGGACATGCAGTGCTCCAACCTGCCTTGGTCTCTGGCTGCCAGCACTAGTTGCTGCTGCTGCTGCTATTGGCTCAGAAGAAGAAGCTGTTGGGGTTTTTCCACGGCCACCAGCTATGCTGCCTGCACTAAGTTTTCCCTCTGCATCTTTCCCCAATAGCACAGCGTTGTGTTGAGTGCTGAGGTGATGCTTCATGCTAGCACTGGTAAAATGGCCAGACACTTTCCCTCTGCTTATTAGCTTCCCACAATGTTTGCACTTTCCATAGCGCCCTTCTTCAACATTTTCAAAGTGCTCCCAAATTGGGGCGCGCATAGCCTTGGAGTGTGCCTTGGGTGCTGCTCCTACTGCTCGGGGTGGATGAACAGAGGCAGAACTAGTGGTGGTGGGACTGGTGGTAACAGTACTGGCCATAGTGGGACTGCTAATTGCTTTAGATTTGCTAGGTTTTGCTGCTGCTGCTGGTGGTGGTGGTGGTGGTGATGATCGTAGCGGAGAAGGTGGAGGCTCAGGGGAAAATTGTGCACTAGTCATTTGGACACTGCTCCCTGAGGAATCTGATTCCTGACCACTCATCTCCTCTACTTCCTCTGGCTCATAGTCTAGCTCTTCATTAGCCAGATCGAATGGAATTCCTGCTAGGCTGGAGCTAAGACTGATATCGTCGTGAGACTCGTGACTAGTAGTAGTGCGAGCAGGAAGAATAGACTCTGCACTTGGCCTCTCAGTCTCAGGCTCCTCTGCTACCTCGCTAGGTGGAGTTCCACTATGTGTAGCCCTCTCTCTAACTGTCTTTACAAAAATTTTGTAAGGACTTGGTGGCTTGCTAGAGGTACTAGGAGGACATGGCGTGGCGGTACCAGTGGGAACAGTAGGCGCAGCACTAGTGGTGGTAGAGGCGGTAGAGGTGGGGGTGGTGGTGGTGGTGGTTTTCCCTACAAAGGAATGAGATCGCTTTGGTTTGGGACCCCTCTGAGTCTTGCTGCTAATTTGGCTCTGCTTGGTACCTTGCATGCTGCTGGTGGATGGGGAAGATGCTGCTTGGGGCAAAAGGCACTTCTTTTTAGTCACTGGGCTGGTACTGCTTGTGCTACCCTTTAACTTTGAACGTGCTTCTGGTGCTTTAGGCTTTCCGTAAAAAACCATAGAGCTTGTGGGCCTAGCCGCACTACTACTGCCTGCTTTTGGTGCCTTTCCTTTACTTGATGATCCTTCAAGCAATGCTTCCCCAAATGATAAGCGAGAGCTTGGCCTACTTGGCCGACTAGACTGACGCAAAGGCTGCATCTTAGAACTGGTGGTGGTGCTGGTGGTGGTGCTGGTGGTGGCGGTGGTAGATGGAGCTTGTCCCTCCTTAGTCCCAAAAGGAGGATCCATTTCAAATTTTGTGTTGTGTGTGTAGTGTAGTGTAGTGTTTAAAAAACTATAAAAAAAATAAAAAAAATAAAAATAAAAAAAAGGAAAAACGAATTAAAGACAAAAAATTAGAGGAAGTTCTCTTCAGTGCTACTGCTTAAAAAGTAAAACTATGCACTACTGCACTGTGCTGTGTGCAATCTGCCAAAGTGCTAAAGTTATTTAAATTATTAACTCAAGATTAACTATTTAATAACTAGCAGTATTTTATTTTTAATTTGAATTTACACGGGCCTAAGAGCTTAGCCTACTACTATGCTAGCCTAAAGCTATATTTCCTTACTATAAGTCTACCTCTAGGCAGACGCTCTCAAACCCACTAAGCTAAAGTGAGGTTAAATCAGATTCAGTATATGATTTATTAATTAATATTAAATTATATAATATTAATAGATTAGAACTAATTTACTTATATATTATGTATTATAGATAGAAGAATATAGATTATGAATTAGAATTTAGAATTAGAATTACTTATATTATAGATTATGAATTAGAATTTATATTGTTATATATTATTTATAATATATTATAGATTAAGATTAAAGAAGATTAGAATTATTTTAGTACTACAGCTAGTAGCTTGAAGCTTTGCTTAGTACAGCTCGTCACAGTCAATTTTTCTTGAAAAGAATTAGAAATAAAATAAAATGTCACAGCAAAACAGTTAGCTTCACTGCTGGCTGCACTCACTAGCCCAACAAGTTCACTTCACTGATGGACTGAGGTGAGCAAAACACTAAGGGTACTTTTAATAAAATTGAAATAAAATGTAAAATAAATGAGAAAATCTTTGCAAAACAGTTAACGTCACTGCTTGCTGATCAAAAAAAAACACAGCACTTATGCGGCTGCACTCACTAGCCCAACAAGTTCACTTCACTGATGGACTGAGGTGAGCAAAACAAATGAAATAAAATGAAAGATTAATTAAGAAAAATTGACTAGGTCTCTTGCTGTTGCTAAAACAAAGCACAAACTATAGAGCTGCAGCACCAGTACTAATAAGATTAGCTGAACTATACGCTAGTAGTAATTATTTAATATTATTACTTTTATTTATAGCTAATTTAATTAACTATTAAGACAAGAAAGAATTATAGAATTATTGATATTACTGATTTTAGATTAGACACTAGTAGATGTCTTGAATGTCTACAGTACACTCTACACTAGTATACTATTACTAACTATAACTGACAAATATATATATAATTTTATAATGAATTCAATTATTAATTATATTAATTAATATTACTGATTTTAAATTAGACACTAGTAGATGAATGTCTACAGTACACTCTACACTAGTATACTATAGAATATATATATATATATATGACTGACAAATATATATATATATAATAATGAACTATTAAATTATAGATTCTATTAAATTATTATTTATAAATTCTATTTAATTTATTTAAGCAGGACAGGCAATAGGCACTAGTGCCAGCCCAGGGCAAGGGCACCCCAGTGCCACTGAGGCACTGGGTGCACTGTCAACTCAACAGCACTTACACTACAGTTGATGACAAATTAAATAAAAAAAATTAAATTAATCAAATTATTATTATTAATTATATTAAGTAGCACTGAAGTGAGGATGAAGTACACTGTGAGAAATGGCAGGCTAAGGCTTACCAGTCTCACACAGAACAGAACAATCTCTCTCTGTAACGCTCGGATGCAGCACAGCAGTGTTGCCAAAGCAGTCACAGCGAAAAATGAATGGATCTCTCAGGCAAGCTCTGATCTTATAAAGGCGCCTTCAGAATTCAAAAAACAGCAGCACAGGCATTGGACGAGACCCTTAGCGTGACGTCACAAGAGTGAGCTGATTGGACAGACGAGATCAGCTCACTCCTGTTTGAAATTTTGGCGGCTGCGCGGCAAAAACGAAGACGATCTTCGATTCTTCGTGGTTGTGAGTCTTCGTCTTCTCCTACGTTTTGCCGGCACTGTATTCTCTTCGGCGTGTCTTCGGAACGAACAAAAAAACGGCCTCTTCGTGCTCGTTTTCATGTTCGCCCGAAGACGAATGCGCAAGTCTAATAATTAGTCTTTTTCCATTGAAACCAGAATATCCTAGTAAACACTCTGAAATAATGAATGTATCTAACTGTGGAGCTCTCTCAGACCCGACCAAAGGCAGCATCCACAAGCACACACGTTTAATCCAGCCCCCATGTTTTGTTAATTTGTAAGCCAAAATAAATTAATACAATCCCTACAGTAAATAAACAACAAACACAGATTTGCAATAATATCCAAACTCAGGAGAGGCAATTCCAAAAACCTTTGTTTTTTTAAGAAGTTTATGGTTGATGTTGCGTTAAAGTTTGAATCATGGTATTCAGTTTAGTCACTCTGAAGACACTTTGGGACATTAGCCTCTAGGATTTGTTTCTTCATACTATACACAAAATACTTATTGTACCCCTGGTTGCCACACAGCCCCAAAAGTATAATAGAGCCACCCTTATATCTTTAATTCTGTTGGTGTGCACCATACATGTAATTTATGCACATGGGGTATAATATATGCAGGGGCGTACCTAGAGTATTTGGCACCCGGGGCGGATCCTGTATGTGCCCCCCCCCACATACACTTTAAAACTGCATAGCTTCTACCGTTATATACCGGCGCAGACACTGAAGGTGGTACAGCATTACTGTTATCATTATATACTGAGGCAGACATTGACGGTGGTACAGCATAACACCTATCACTATATACTGAGGCACACATTGACGGTGGTACAGCGTAATCCCTATCACTATACATTGAGCCAGACATTGACAATAGTGCAGCATAACTCCTATCACTATATACTAAGCCAAACACTGATGTGGTGTAGGCCTACCACTTCATTGTCTGGCTTAGGGATGCCCCGAAACGAATTCTGGACTGAAACCGAAAATGCAGCATTTACCTGGCGGAAACCGTATATGACCCCCCCACACCATAAAAAAAAAATCTAACACTTTTATTTAAAGTAAGTAACACACCAAAATAGGACAAAACAATTAAATAACAATATTAATATATATATATATATATATACATATATATGATTGTTAACAGCAATCACATTCCTATCATGCCCAGGCATACCCAGATTCCAGGATATACTGGCAGACTTGGCATGATAGGAGTATGATTGCCCTATCTACCCCTTCTCACTCCCTTCTGCCCTATCTACCCCTTCTCACTCCCTTCTCCCTATCTACCCCCTATCCCCCGTCTCACCCCCTTCTCCCTATCTACCCCCTCCTAACTATCTACCCTCTCCCTCTTTGAATTTCACTTACCTTTCAGGAGTCCTGCGGTGGGGGTGCAAGGCCTCTGTCTCCCAGCTCTGCCACTGTATGGAACAGTATAGAGTGATGGGAGTTATGATGTACTTTAGAGCATAATTATATAATGAAAAATACATTGGAAATGGTACAGCATAACACCCATCACTCTCACACACTTACCAATCCACACATACCAATCCACACATATACTAATCCACACATGCACTAATCCACACACATATACCAATCCACACATATACCAATCCACACATATATACTAATCCACACATATATACTAATCCACACATATACCAATCCACACATATACTAATCCACACATATACTAATCCACACATACACTAATCCACACACACACTAATCCACACATACACTAATCCACACATATATATATATATACCAATCCACACATATATACCAATCCACACATATACTAATCCACACATATATATACCAATCCACTCTCACTCTCACCTAATGCTTTCCTACCTTTCCTCTTTTCTCCTTACAGCTCCTTTTCCTCCTCTTCGCTCCTCTCCTTCATTTCTTCTGTCTTCTTCCGGTTCAGAGGGCACGGACGGCGGTCGGCGCGGCTTCAGTGTTGTGCGCCGGGATCTGACAACAAACCCCGGCGCACAGCAGCTGTTGCCGCGCGGATCGCAAGGGAGCGGTATCGGAGGTCTTTAACAGACCTCTGGCTTCCTTGAGGGATTTTAAGCCGGTTCAATGAACCGGCTTAAAATCACTCAAGGGAGCCGGAGGTCTGTTAAAGACCTCCGAGCCTGCTCCTCCAGCGAGCCTGCTCCTCCTGCGGCGGACATTACTGTCCGTCTCTCGAGGGGTGCCGGGTGCTGGCAAATTGGCACCCCCCTGATGAGCGGCACCCGTTGCGGACCGCCCCCCTGCCCCCCGCTAGGTACGCTACTGAATATATGTTCAACCTATTACTTATAGAAGTGTATGCAATACACACTCATATATATATCCACTAATATTGGCACCCTTGGTAAAAGTGATCAAAGAGGGCTGTGGCAATAATTGCACTCTTCAAAGCCAATAAAGCAGTCCTCTTTTTTCATTTATAGTTTTCCAGCAAATGTACAGTAGAAGATAGCAAAAATAATATCGGTTTGAATGGATGTAGTAAACAGGCTTATTACACATAAAATAGTACCTTACATTTAAATTGTGCAGCATTCAGCTTCCATGTTGGAAAATCCAAACCAAAATAGGTCCAAAAAAATCAGTCTTTAAAATAAAAACAGTGAAAACAATTCAGCTCAGTAAACGTGTTGCACCCTATCTGAGCTTCCCTCTGGTTGTAAATAATAATACATATGCTGCCCTCACTTACACAGTGTACCACTTTTATTCATTATTTGCACACACAAAACAGGAAACCTCTCTATGAGACAGAGAAAAACCCATGTCTCACCGCATTCACTAACTGCTAACAACTCGGACAGGAATTGCCATGGAACAAATAACTTGAGCAGGGGAGGGCACAGTGTGTGCAAGCAACGCACAGGTAAGCAGCAGGTCCCCTGTGGAAGTGATCCCTGCGACCCCTGCGATCACGGTTGCCGCAGGCTTTTGTCCCGCATTAGAGACAGCCCTTGACTTTTGTTTTGAGACTGCCAGTAAGGTTTCCTGTTATAATTATTATTATTCATTTATTTTTTGATCCCCAGTCAACTACTTAGAGAAATGTATGGTCTGGGTTTTTTTTTTTTAGCATAAATACAACATCAGGAAATGTACTAAGGTCTGTAATTGTTATAGCCTAATTAGGTTAAGTCATAGTGAGTCAAGTTCTGAGAGCATACAAAAAATAAAACTATTATATTAACTGGAATGGTATCCAAACTTTTGCAAATGCTCCATATTTTCTCCCATCTGTTAAATTCAGCAAATAGTACTGTGCATTCAAATTTGCAGAAATACGGTATATGTCAAGTTTAAATTTGTTCACAGCAGAGGTATGTTAACTTTGTTTCGAAAATCAACAAAACATGTAATTTAGGGAGCCAAAAGATTTTCACAAAACTACATGTTCATACAACACAGATCTATAGCTCACGAAGATGTAGAGCACGGACTTCCAAATATACAGTACCATACTTTCATTTATAATGTTTAATGTATAATATAGAGAGATAGCTGACAATTTTTAGAAGCAGGGGCACTTAGCAGTTAAGAGAGACACTGTTTACATGCATTAAGTACACTTTCTACCTGAAGATCACAAACCATCTGACAATACCCAGCCACGCATGTGAATAAACATTACTGTTTAGTATCATTATACATCTTATAATGAAAATCTAAATAAAACATCAGAACAGGAGCAGTTTGCTAAAATATCATTTTTTACACTGCTCACGGTAGACAAAAGGCATGTACATACTGTGTATTATGGGTAAATAGGGCTAAATGCTGGTCCATGCAGATGTATGAAAGTAATAGAAATATATTTTAAATAGACTTGTTTTCTGCCCATTTGGCTCGGACAAAAATCGGAGAGGTTTTTACATTTAGAATTAAAATTTGTCGCTCAGCCTCATTAACTCTCTCATTCTCCTTTACACTCTCACCTACTCACTTTCACACTCTCGCTCACCTTCTCTCATACACTCATTCACTTTCGCTCACTCTCTCATTCACTCTCTTTTGTACTCTCTCTTAAATGTCTTCTTACCTTCTCCGCCGACCCCTTCTGTGTCTATGCCTCCTTGCCTCCTTTGCATCTTCTTGTTCTTCTGTATTCTTTTTTCTGCCTTTTTTCTTCGTCTGCTTCTCTGTGGACATGACCACTCGGTAAACCCCCATAAAAGGTTGGAGCCTCCGTGCACACTCTCTACCCCAGTTGGCTCTGCCTTTTTGGGGAGGTGCACAGAGAGACCAGAATAATGCAGATAGATTCTGGTAAAAGAGAGGTGCAGAAATGCTTCTCTTTCTCAGCAAACTGTCTTTATTATTCTGACCTCCCAGTGAACCTCCACAAAAGGGCAGAGCCTCCATGCACACCCTTTCCCTCGATCTTTCAAGTTCTGCTGCATTGTTAGATCGTTACTATAATGGCCTCCTAGTCTACCTCAAAGCTCAGAGAAGACTACTGGTCTTTAGTTTTAGAATTTAACTAGAATTGGCCATCTCTACAGATGTCACAGGTCAGGATCAGAGGATCAGAGAATATAACATGCGGGTCTGGTTGAACTGTGCTGAGAATGGTACGGCAGTTCCAGTCTGAGAACCTCTTTGCGCATCCACACATCCACATGCACAGGTGCTACAAGCAAAGTGATATCTGTTACCTTACCGGCGGTTCCAGCGTTGCCGCGAGCAGGGGAGCCGAGACGCAGCCCGCGCGTTCAGCCCCCTGCTCGTTCTGTTCGCGGGAAGACGCGTTGTGCTCCGTCCGGCCGTTAGACGCGTGCCCCCGTGTGGTGATCTAAGGTTAGACGGGACGCGCGTCTCAGCAGCATGAATATTTATGCCGCGTCTTAAAGGGGTACTTATCTCTTTTCCTCCTCCCCCTAATTTAGGGGGTAGGAGGATCCTGAGCTAGAGGACTATTTAAACCTTCAGTCTGCATGTACCCCTTGCCTGTGATAGTGCCTTTATTGCCTTCACTAGCGTTCCAGAATCTTATTTGCCTTTTTGTTGCTTGAACTTTGCTTGAACCTGACCATCCGTTGTTTGCTGCCTGCCCTGACCTCTGCTCGTGACCCCGACTATCCGTTGTCTGCTGCCAGCCCAGACCTCTGCTCGTGACCCCGGCTATCCTTTGTTTGCTGCCTGTCCTGACCTCTGCTTGTGACCCCGACTATCCGATTGCCAGCTCCTAGTACCGTCTGGTTATTCCTGTACTGCTCGTCATCACCGCTTGGGGGCGCCTTTCCTTGTACTGCAGCGTGGATCCACAGCCTGAACCACCATTAGTGACAGTATCACAGGCCCTTCATATGGATCCCGCAGACTTGGCAAGGATGTCCAACCGACAAGACAGACAGGATCAAGTTCTAGCTGCTCACGCTTCTCAACTCCAATCCTTGGAACGGAAGTTAGACGATGTTGCAGACTTACTAAGATCTATGGCCACAAACTTGTCTCCGTCCATCTCGCAGGGGGCATCATCTGATTCTGCTCCTCCTGTTCCGGGGCCAAGTACTGCTGTTCCAGCTCCCAAGATGCCATTACCTGACAAATTTTCGGGTGATCCTCAAGAGTGTCGTGGGTTCCTCAATCAGTGCGCCCTACATTTCCGGGCACATCCTCATACTTTCTCCTCTCATTGCAACAGAGTGACTTTTATTATAAACTTACTAAAAGGAGAAGCATTGGCGTGGGTATCACCTTTACTTGAACAGAGCTCACCCATTTTGGAAGACGCGGACGCCTTTATTGCATCATTTCGTGCTGTGTTTGATGCTCCTGGGAGACGTGAAGCCGCTGAATCCAATCTTATGGAACTGCAACAGGGCAGGAGAACTGTGGCCCAGTACGCCGTTGAATTTCGCACTTTGGCGTATGAGACAGACTGGAATGTCAGCTCCCTGAAAGCTGCCTTTCGCAGGGGTTTGAACGAATCCATAAAGGATGCACTCACCTATCGTGAAATTCTCCATGATCTGGAGAATCTGATCACATTATGTCTACGGTTGGAGGCCAGAGGTCAGGAGAGAAAATTTGAACGGGACCGAGAACGTGATCGTAGGCCACGTCAAGTTAGGCCTTGGATCAGACACCCTACTCCTGCACCTGCACCTACTGAATCTGCAGCTGCTGTGGCAGAGCCTATGGAGATCGGTCCTGTGCTTCATTTATCCATGGAAGAGAAACAACGCCGCAGATCTTTGGGACTGTGTTTATATTGTGGACAAAAAGGACATTTGATTTTTGCCTGCCCTAGGAAATCGGGAAACGCCAGAACTTAGTGGAGGCCGGAGGTGCTTCACTAAGTGCTACTGTTGCTTCACCTCCTCAGTCACCAAGACTTTTAGTTCCCATCAAGCTGCAGTGGACAGGCCACCAAGTGGCCACCCAAGCTTTCATTGATTCGGGTGCGGCTGGAAATTTTATAGACAAGGGTTGGGCCCTGGAACACAGTATACCCTTACTGCCCAGAACTCAGAAAACCTCTATTACGGCATTAGATGGCTCTCCTCTAGGAACCGGGATTGTGTCCCTCCAAACCGAGACCATTGGTGCCATCATTGGGATACTCCACTCTGAAGAAATACGGTTTGATGTGTTATCCAGTCCTCATATTCCCATCATCCTGGGAATGTCGTGGTTACAACAACATAATCCCAGCATCGACTGGAGAGAAGGACAGATTCTGGAATGGAGTAAAAAATGTTTAAAGAACTGTTGCAGCACTCCTACTAAATTAAATCTTATGCTCGAAGTACCTGCTCAGGATCCACGCCATCTTGTACCCCCTCAGTATTGGGAGTATTTAGATGTTTTTACAAAGAGAAAAGCTGAAACCTTACCTCCTCATCGGGCGTATGACTGTAAGATACAATTGTTGCCTGGCACCAATCCACCTAAGGGACATACATATCCATTATCCCATCCGGAGAATCAAGCCTTGGCCCAGTACATAGAAGAAAGTTTACAGAAAGGGTTCATCAGACCTTCCGCATCACCAGCAGGAGCAGGCTTTTTTTTTATTTCCAAGAAAGATGGATCCTTGCGCCCCTGCATTGACTACAGGGGTTTAAATAAAATTACCATAAAAAACAAGTATCCGCTTCCCCTCATTACAGAACTTTATGATCAGCTGAAAGACGCTACTATCTTCACGAAACTAGATCTGCGAGGGGCCTACAATCTGATTAGAATCCAAGAGGGGGACGAATGGAAGACGGCGTTCAATACGAGATATGGACATTATGAATATCTTGTGATGCCTTTCGGGCTATGCAATGCCCCAGCCGTGTTCCAGAGCTTCGTGAACGATATCTTCCGTGATATGTTGTTATCACATGTTATGGTCTACCTCGATGACATTCTCATTTATTCTAAAGATTTGGAAGAGCATCGGCAACACGTTAACCAGGTGCTACAAAGATTAAGAGAACATTCCCTATTTGCCAAAGTCGAGAAGTGCGAGTTTGAGTGCGACAAGGTGAAGTTTCTAGGATATATTATTTCTGCTGGGCAGCTGGAGATGGATCCAGGCAAGATAACGGCCATCCAAGATTGGGAAGAACCTTCTGACATTAAAGGCATTCAACGATTCGTAGGGTTCGCCAATTATTATCGTCGCTTTATTCGCAATTTTTCCCAGATCATCTCTCCCATAATTTCACTCACTCGGAAGGGGTCGAATCCAAAGTCTTGGACCCCTGAAGCTCGAAATGCTTTTGGAAGATTGAAGTTGGCCTTTACAACTGTCCCTATCCTACAACGTCCCAATCCAGACTTACCGTTTACCCTGGAAGTTGATGCGTCTGAGACCGGGGCTGGGGCCATTCTATCTCAGAGAGACCAAATTTCGAATCGTCTACATCCCTGTTCCTATTTTTCGAAAGCTTTCTCTTCAGCGGAACAAAATTATGACATAGGGAACAGGGAGTTGCTGGCTATTAAATTAGCGTTAGAAGAATGGCGACATCTGCTTGAGGGGACTGAAATTCCCATTACCATTCTTACAGACCATAAGAACTTGGTGTACATAGAAAAGGCCAAGAGACTCAATCCACGTCAGGCTCGATGGGCATTATTCTTTACACGGTTTAATTTTACCATTTCCTTTCGGCCGGGTTAAAAAAATGCAAAGGCTGATGCGCTGTCCAGAAGACACGAGGCGCCTAATGTGGAAACGTCGGTCGAACCTATAATCCCTCCTACGAAAATAATTGCCACGATACACAGCACTCTCATGTGGCACATCTCTAAATCACAAACACCCCGTCCCAGAGGACAAATTCCTCCGCCTGGGAGACTTTATGTGCAACCCCGTTTCCGTAAAGCCATTTTGTCCTGGGGTCATGCCTCTCCGGTAGCGGGTCACCGGGGAACTCGGAATGTTAAATTTCTTTTGCAGAAGAATTTCTGGTGGCCTACTATGATACGTGACATATCTGAATTTGTGCAAGCATGTACTATTTGCGGTCATAATAAAACCCCTCATACCAGACCGGCAGGGTTATTATGTCCGTTGCCTGTTCCAGATCGGCCATGGCAACACATAGCCATGGATTTTGTCACGGACCTGCCTCCTTCTCAAGGCCATACGACTATTTTAGTAGTGGTTGATTTATTCAGCAAGCAAACACATTTTATCGCTCTAGCTAAACTTCCGTCTGCCAGTACATTAGCGGACACCTTCATGAGAGAGATCATAAGACTACATGGAGTTCCGCAAATCATCATTTCGGACAGAGGGTCACAATTCATCTCGAAATTCTGGAGAGCGATGTGTAAACTGATGGGAATCGAGTTGCATTTTTCATCATCCCATCATCCTCAATCTAATGGGCAAGCTGAGAGAACTAATCAAGTACTTAAGCAATATCTTAGAATGTATGTCTCGGAGGATCAGTCCGATTGGTCAACACTTTTGCATCTTGCGGAATGGTCCTACAACTGCTCTTATCATGAAGCACTACAGATGTCCCCATTCAAGGCGGTTCACGGTTATGAACCGGCACTCTGGCCTGAAGAAACCAGTTCTACGGGGGTACCTGCAGCTGAGGCTCAATTTCAAGTTTTACGTGACCATTGGGCACTTATTTCGGAACAGTTGAAGCAGACTAAGATTTTGCAGAAAAAGACCGCTGATAAGTCTCGATCCAAAGGGCCGGTGCTCAACCCAGGAGACTATGTGTGGCTTTCCACGAAATATCTTCACCTCCAGCAAGCCGCCCGAACTAAGTATATTGGTCCATATAAAATTAAAACAAAAATTAATCAAGTTACTTATTCTCTGGTTCTGCCTAAAACACTGCGCATTAATAATGCGTTTCGTATTTCTTTATTAAAACCGGTAATTAGAAATCAATTTTCCCCCACGGTTCGTCCTCCTGATCCGGTAATAGTCCAAGGTGAAGAAGAATATGAAGTACAAACCATCTTAGATTCTAGAAAGAAACAGGGGAGACTGCAATACTTTATTAGATGGAAGGGATACGGTCCTGAGGAGAGTTCCTGGGTCCCGTCCTCTGATGTCCATGCTCCAGCCAAGATTCGTGCCTTTCATAGGAAATTCCCCCAGAAACCGGCTCCTAATCGCCAGGATGGCGCTTGTAGACAGGGGGGTACTGTTACCTTACCGGCGGTTCCAGCGTTGCCGCGAGCAGGGGAGCCGAGACGCAGCCCGCGCGTTCAGCCCCCTGCTCGTTCTGTTCGCGGGAAGACGCGTTGTGGTCCGTCCGGCCGTTAGACGCGCGCCCCCGTGTGGTGATCTAAGGTTAGACGGGACGCGCGTCTCAGCAGCATGGGAGCCGTTCTATCTCATGAATATTTATGCCGCGTCTTAAAGGGGTACTTATCTCTTTTCCTCCTCCCCCTAATTTAGGGGGTAGGAGGATCCTGAGCTAGAGGACTATTTAAACCTTCAGTCTGCATGTACCCCTTGCCTGTGATAGTGCCTTTATTGCCTTCACTAGCGTTCCAGAATCTTATTTGCCTTTTCGTTGCCTGAACTTTGCTTGAACCTGACCATCCGTTGTTTGCTGCCTGCCCTGACCTCTGCTCGTGACCCCGACTATCCGTTGTCTGCTGCCAGCCCAGACCTCTGCTCGTGACCCCGGCTATCCTTTGTTTGCTGCCTGTCCTGACCTCTGCTTGTGACCCCGACTATCCGATTGCCAGCTCCTAGTACCGTCTGGTTATTCCTGTACTGCTCGTCATCACCGCTTGGGGGCGCCTTTCCTTGTACTGCAGCGTGGATCCACAGCCTGAACCACCGTTAGTGACAATATCATTGGGGCAGAGATGATGCTGTTACCTGAAGTCCTATATTTATTATGTGGTTGCATCTTTGTTTTTGGAAGGTGGAACTGAAGTAGAAAGGTGCTATTATGAAGAACTTTCAGCACATTTACAAAATAAAACAGAAGATTCCAAAAGACTTCAGGGAATTTATGAAGTATGATAAGTACTGGGAAATGTCAGCCAGTTATTTGTTATCTGCTCCCACAATGGAGTTTCTAGGAAGTGTATGGACAACATCACACATTTTGCAATAGAGTGTACTTCTATAGAAGGGTGGAGCCTCTGGGAACACTGTCTCCCCGATTGGCGGAATAGGGGAGAGGCTGTCCCCATGGCTCTGCCATTTTGCAGAAGTTCACCAGGAGGCCAGAATAATGAAAACAGATTTTCTGAGAAAGAGAAGCGTTTCATAATTCTGGCCTCCCTGTGCACTTTTGCAAAAGGAGGGAGCCCTGTAAGCAAAACATATGAAAATTATTGTCAATTTTGTCTTTTGGTTCAACATGTACAGAAACCTCAATAGGTTGACCTTGGTGAACTTGTATCTGAAACATAATAACATGTTATACAGATAGTATAATATTGTAGAATCATATTGTTACATGTTAACATGATATGGATCTGATCTGCATTTAATACCTGTGGCCTTTTATTGCAGTACATGTATTTCTCTACAATAATGAACCGTTTCACAAAAAGCATTACTTCACTGTCTGATAGTTTAGAACAATTTAATAGTGATTGAAATGCAATGCATCTTTCCCCAACCTGTATGTACATGTTATCATCATATATGGGCTTTGTGCTCCCTACAATGTTCATTTCATCATTCAGTCAGGTTTTAATCTGTAAGGCTTTCTCTATGGTTTGTATATAAAGTACATAACTTCTACTCCTACTAAGGTCAGTCAACTGTATGAGAAGAACCAGCACGAGCAAATGTCACAGGATGTAAAGTTTAAAAAGCCTTGTAAGATTTATTACTTTTCTAGGCCTAATTATTTGTATATTTTGTTATACTTCTTCATCTTAAGCAGAGGGCTAATATGTAACATATGCATAAAACTTTTAATGGTCTGGGAGATTTTGAAACACAGTCAAAAAGGGTACTGTACTTAAGTCAAGGACAAACATTACATACTTTCAACATTTTATCAGAAATAATGGGCACATTAAAGCTTCATTAGGATGCTTGTATTTAACTTTTAGCATGAAATAAAACATTTTTCTACTTTAGTTCACTTTCCTTCCTATACTTTCGTTTTATTTACAGAATTTTTTTTTTCTTTCGCTTACCCCTATAAGTTTTATAATGACTCTTTTGTGCAATTAATTTCCCAAAAATAAACGTCCATTTTAGGACTTTCTTTCCTGAGTTAAATGTTTTTTTTTTCCACATAATAGGTTGCAGCATTGACAAAAAAACAGAACTATCCCAAATATACAAAAACCTCTGCAGCAACATTTCTGCAATCTATACATGAGAAGGACAAGATACCTTGTTCATAATGTCTTCATCCATCTAACATGACCTCAGCTTTTGAGCTGTATCTTATAATTATAATATGAGCTTCAATTAGCTACTACATGAATGTTTTTCCTCCAACTTTTCACATTTTCAAATAAAAGAAAAGGTAAATGTGATGTCTTCACATATGCTGGAAAATATAGCTTTTGCATTTTGTGTCTAATTTAAAAACAACCTAAGGAGAATATGATTAAATGGAATGTTTAACTGTTGAAAATAGGACAGAACGTTTCTTATGATAAACCAACCATGGAGCGCATATAGATGGGGAGAAAAAAGAAACAACAATAATAGTGCAATATGAACACACAATTAAAAAATAAAGTAAGGTGTCAGATCCACTCACACACAAGTAGGATAAAGCAGGCTCATCAAGGGTTCAGTAGAATACCAGCAGAATTTTAATGGGTTCTAAAATCTATAAAAACAAGGAGACCAAAAATGGTGCAATATCATCACACAACCGAGAGTCAGGAAGTCTGGATACACTTACAGTTGGAGAAGGCACAGCTATATAAAAATAGTGTGCAAAAACGCAATGTAAACAGAAACAGTCCCAAGTCAACTGCTGTGGTGATAATGAAGCTCTCTCTCTACGTGTTTCGCCAATAGTCCATTGGCTTCTTCAGGAGGAAAGTCAGTCAAAAGATGTGTGTATTCAATGATAAGTCATTTTTTCTTAAAAAGAGATGATTCTACTGTTTGTTCAAACAAAGAGCAGTTATTTGAAAACGTATAAATAAACCAGTAGCGAAACCGAAACCTTAGAACCAATATGAAATAAGCTTACAATAATTGATGTAAACATGGGTAGAATGCTTCTACATGGAGGTTTTTTATTGCTGTTTGCATGGAGAAATTGTTATTGCTATTATTGTAGCCAACAAGTTAGTGTCCAAGAATAATGGGCCAAGAATGGACCGAAAAATGTGTCCAAATAGTTTTTGGCTTATTTGCATACCATCTATTATGTAATAACAAATACAGAAAATAAGAACTGCATTAGAAGATGGTAACGTATTAAGTCAATGTTTCAGATTAAACGAGCAATAAATGTAACATTGTCTTTAAAATGTCTGCTACTGGATACAGAATATTGCAGGAGATCATAAAATGGTAATTTGGCAAGTTATGTTTTGGTGTAGGTACCCAAATTGGAACAACATGTGTTTTATTATGGTGTGCAAAATATGTATGAAATAACATATTGGGTTAATTTTGTCACAGCTAGTGAATTATGGATGTATATAAATTATTCTAGCACTACAAGTGAACAGACATATTATCTTGTATTTAAGACTCCTCACACTTGAGCTTGACATCCCGTAAAAAAGGCCCCTCTGGGGTTTCAAAGTCATATGTGAACATTGGCACACTAAAAGGTATCACTAATGTCTTAGTTGTTGTAATAATTTGAGCTGCAGGTGCCCAAGCTGGCACATCCAAAAGTCCTAGGATGTGTGTTGCTCTTGAGACCTGGAATAAAAAATGCAGTATGTCAAGCTTTCTCCAGTGATTCAAATGATCAATGCAGTAGGCCACCTAATCATCTGTGGGCATTAATAAAATTTAAGTAGATGACCCCATTTCCCTTGTCAGTGACCAGATTCTTAAATAACTTGAATTCCAATTCGGCGTTGTCATGAGAAAATAATAGTACAAATTCTGTTCCCACAAGTCTCACAAGGAAACCGATTTATTTCTGGGATTGCTGTATCAATAATTAGACCTATGCTTTTTTTGCTTCATAGTTCATCCTAAACTTTAGTTACAGATTCTGTGGGATCCCTGCCATAATATTTACTTATTTGCAAATCCCACTACAATCATTGGTAGATAATACTGAATATATGAATGTTAAGTTATTTATTATACTATGAAGATCATTTGCTTCATCGTGATAATTTATTTTATATTGTGACATGAAAACATCTATTTTATATATAAAGATATTCATGCATATATATATGTCTTTAATATGCGAGAAGTGAATAAGAGAACTGCATGTAAATAAAACTTTGTTTCCCGTGTATGTAGATGAAACCGTGATTGCATTACAGTATTTTAGCCCTGGAGCATTTAATGAAAGTTCTATATGAGCACCATAGGTGAGAAGATTTAAGCTCTATTCGCTCTTTGATTTGCCTCGAGACTTCCAGGTGCTACAAGCAAGTACAGAACAGAAAGTACCTCAGCTCTTGGTTGTCAGCCATTGGATGATGGCCATAGCATTATTAAACCACTAAAGCATGTTGGGTCTCAACCACCAAATTAAAGTTTCCCCTACTGCAGGGACTAATCAACATCCACAGGCTACATGTCCTAAGGAGACTGTTTTTCATCGTATTTCTGTTTTAGAAAGTTCAGCTCAGTTTAAATTCGTTTTGTTCCCTCCTTAGGGATACAATGACAGAAATGCAAGTTGATGGGAAACAGATAAGGTGAAGAATGTAATGTGTGTGACGTGACATAAATTAATAAAAGATGGGTTTGTACAGAGAGTTTGACTGTACTGTTGGCAAAATCTATATAGACCGCTGAGATTTAATATATTTAACCTTACTCCTTTGTTCGTGTTAGACATTTATTTTGCCATAAAATACAATGAAACACTGTTGAGATTAAATAAGATTCAGCTTTTTGCCTTTGGCTTGATAGACGCTGAGAATATGTAAGCATGCCTCGACCAAGGCTGTACGCTATGAAATATGCTCATACCATATGCGTTTACATTTACTAGTCAAGATTTTGTATGATCTTTTTCCTTCTAGTGATTTCTTTTTCATGAATTGCTGGGTTCTCTAATGTGAAATTTGGTAGCCTATTTTTATTTGCACTTGAGGCAAATAAGGAACAATTTTGGTGTTTCGAGGTAAAGGTGAAAAAATATCACCATAACAACCATCATTCTGTTATGTAAGGGAAAAGAGAAAGCAGGCAATGCAGCATAAAAAGCATGCCGGGTGCTAGGTTGTATAGCTAGAGGCATTAGTGGTAGAAAGAGATAGATGGTTCTTCCATTTTACAGATCTCCTCACCTAGAGAGTTTAGGGAAGGTCTACTAAAATGGCAAATTTTGAAGGACAATTGAAAATATGTAGAACATGGAGGAAAGAAGAAAGAAGGAGTGTTATAGACGCATTTGAATACAAAAGTACAACAAAGTACAGAAGGCAAGTTCATTTCAAAGAAGAGAAATGTTAGAGTAAGAGGTCGTAATCTAAAACTAGACAGTCAGAGGCATAGGTCTATTGTATGAAAGTTTTGCTTTACTGAGAGGGTGGTAGATAAGAGTGGAAGAGGCTAATACCAAGATGGAATTGAAATATGCATGGGATAGACATAATGCTATCCTGAATTTATCTAGGTTTTAGAAGACCGCAGGATGATTTATACAGGCTATCTCCAAACTTCTCCCCAGAACAGATTGATTTAGTATATCTACGCCCATAGATATTTATTAATAATAATGACATTTAGATAAGGCGACTAAAATAATCTCACCCCCCTCACTTTATGTGATCAAGAATGTATGTGATGAGTGTATCAATGCAGACAGACTAAACTAACACAAAATATAATGTTTGAAATGTTATACTTATATGATGATGTATCCAGATTTAATCTGTACCTGCATTAGAATGTCAATAAAACTTTAAAAACACATACAGAAATAACTTTTACTACATTTATGTGTCGTGATAAAGGCAGCAATGGTTGGTAAAACATTGACCATCATTTTTTACCGTTATATTTTTTATAACTCAGGTATTTGTCTTCCAGAAAAATTACACTTCAGTCCTGCCAGAACTCTTCATAACACCTTTCTCCACAAAAAACGATTGCGTAAATTATTTATTACTATCAGCGTTAATTACTTACATATTCTTTTTTTCCCCATCTTAAAGATATTCACAGCAATTATACAGTACATGTTTTGAGTTCTATATTCTACTTTCCCTGTTCTGTTTCATATATAATAGAGATAGCAACTAGCATGCTTTGGAAGTGTTGAACATTGATGGTCATTGCTAACTTTGCGTTATTTAAAAAAAAAAATGGAAAAAGCTCCATGAAATTATATGCATCTTGGATATTGCAAGATGCAAGGAAAAATCTAGGTCTTTCTTGTACTAAAAAGTAGTTTTATTAAGTGAACAAACAAATGGAGCCATAAAACCGGTACAAGGAGACAAGAAGAACGGGTTGGAGGGGTTGCACCTAGAGGCATGGGCCCGGTCACAGCTGCGACCCCTGTAGTTATGCCGGTGCGGGCACACCCTGAATTTCAGTTACTTCTGAATTTTACTTTAATTATTAATGTAGAAAAGGAAACATATTGTTTAGCACAGCTAAATAGACATCTGCACTACAGCATGCCATACATAGACAAAAAAAAAATCACTTTTACTTGTTATTCAGTGATCCTGAATATATTTCATTTGTTTACATCAAATGTTGGCAGGTTAAACAGCTTCACATTGATTTTCACAATGAAGTAATTGTGTTTCATGCCTGTCAGGAAAAATTCTATGGCACAAGCCGCAGGTATGTAATCAATTTTGCACCTTTTATATACTCAAAATAATTTGGAGAATAGCAGAGAAAGAATGCAGAATACCTCACCTGGTGAAATATTTAATAAAACTGTAATCAATGAATGCATTGTTATTCCTCTTTAACTAGTTACTTGTGAAAGATGGTATTTTTGCATTGTATTCTGTAAAGCAGTTACTGTGTATAGCTTTCTAGAGTCATCAACACTGACTGAGATTATAAATACCCCTGCATATGTTTTGCATGTACCATTTATTCCTTTAGATCTAATTATATTTCATGTGATATGAAGCAGGTTCACTATTAGCTATTTTTTTCTGGACATGTATCTATTTCACATCACATGTCCTTTTTTTTTTTTTATGGAACATCACTGTAAGACCAAACAACCCCACTGCTCGCCTTTTGGAGTGACAGTGGGGACCATGGGCTGGTTTCTACCCCGATGGGCCCACATATATATGTATAAAGATGCTATTCAAAAGTACTGTACTTGGGTTTCAGCCAACTTTCAACATGGTGTGCTGATTAATACAACAAATTGAAATTGGGGCAGGGTTATACACTACTGTTCAAAAGTTTGGGGTCAGAAAGGAAATTTCAAGCTGTGCTAAAATAATTGCAAAAGGGTTTTCTAATAGCCATTTAAACTTACATTTGGATTAGATCACGCAAAACCAAAATCAAAACCTTTAAAAATGGCCATTTTTACCATCAGGGCAATAATTAAGAAATTCAAGTCAACTAGAATTGTTATGAATTAACCATGTGTCTATATTGTCTCACTGCACTGTGAAGAGGATGGTTCGAGTAGCCAAAAAATCCCTATGGGTCACAGCTGGAGAATTACAAAAGTTAATTGAATCTTCGGGTCAGAAAGTCTCCAAAACTACAATCCAATGTCTCCTACTTCACCACAAGTTCTTTGAAAGGGTTTAAAGAAAAAAGCCTCTACTTTCATCCAAAAACAAACTCAACCATCTTTAGTTTGCCAGATGCTACTGGAACTTCAAATGGGATCAGGTTCTATGGTCAGATGAAACGTGATATCTGTAACTACTGCTACTGACAAGTTAAAATGGTGTCAGTACATTTATATATCTAATGCCTGTCCCTTCCCATTGTAAATGCCTAATGGGCAGAGTGATATAAGTAGGGAAAAACGCCCACAGGATGCTGGACCCATCAATCACAGCCATAACCATCAATGATTTTTTTGGATACTTCTACCCATCAATTATTGATATGTACCCTCCTATACACAGTCCTGCCCAATTTACCTCATCGAGTGCCAGAACAGCTTTTAATGGCACCAAAATGGCTTGTAACGGCGGCTACACACCATTTCTGAACTTTTGCAGTTAGTTTTCGTCAGTTTCATCAGAGAATGCACAAGTCACCATAAACACCGTTAAATAATTTTTTCTCTCTAGGCTGCTAAAAAAGTGTTCATACATTTTGCACAATTAGTGAAATCTGTTCTTTGTAACATTGTGATGAGGCTGTGTTTGCGTGTAAACTGTGAGTATTTCATATAAAGCATTTTTGGATCGAGCTGTGTAAATTATAATAAATGTGAACTTTTTTCTTTTATTTGGCATATTGTATTGTTCGCCATCCCGCTATTATTTGTCAGCCTTGTAGAAATTCTTAAATGAAATTGCATTGAGAAATCACACCCAGCATTTTAGCTCACCATGTGTTTTAGATAAAGATTTTTTTTACTTTACTATCTGTGATGAATTGTATGTCAATTCTACACAAGCCAATATCAATATCCTGCTCAAGAACACATAAAAATATTAAATTCCCAGACTGATGAGTGCTTCCTTTTGTATCTACAGGGGCATCAGAATAATATTTTTGGCATAGATGCATTCTATTTATAAATGTGTAAAAGTGAGTCTTGCAGTAAGTCAGTAAATGTTTTCATATCACAATCTAATTTCAGATCCATTTGTATGTGTTAATAAATGTGTCAAGTGTGATAAATGTTGGTCAGCTTCTTCTAGGTCTTAAACTAGTATTCTACTTATAAAAAATTGCTGAGTAGTAGGAGAGTGTGAGCACATTGTGTTTTAAGCAACTTTTTGTTGTAGAGGGAATAGAATGCATGTTCTAGACAATCATCTCATGCTGGTTTCTGGGTCCAGTTGCAAATATGCACAGCTATACTATCTATCTATCTATCTATCTATCTATCTATCTATCTATCTTCTTCATCATCTATGTGGAAGTCGGAGCCAGGAGACCTTCAAGGGTCATCTGCCCGGAAGGTGTTGATGAGGTGTTACTCTTTATCTGATCCTCCTGGATGTCATGGATTACAGCAAAACCTTGGAAGTTTTGGATGCTGTAGGTGAAATAGAAGATTGTAAAACATACTAGACCCCTCAAGCTGGATCTCACTGTAGCCTCACTCAATGTGAGGAGTTTAACCCCTTCATGACAAAGGCTGATTTTACTTTTTGTACCCTTCATGACAATGGCCTTTTTAACATTTCTGCGCTACTCGTGTTTAGCTGTAATTTTCTTCTTTCCCGTTTACTGAACCCACACACATTAGATATTGTTTTTTTCAGGACAAGAAGGGCTTTCTTTCGATGACATTAAAAAAAGTATAAAATATGGTAAAAACTTTTAGTTGAAAAATCTTTTACTCATCTATAAAAGCTAATGAAAAAACCTGCTAAATAGATTCTACTATTTGTCCTGAGTTTAGAAATACCCAATGTTTTTATGTTTTTTTGCTTTTTTCTACACATTATGGGGCAATAAGTACAGGTAGGGTCTGGCGACCATCTAGCGAACTTTTTCATTTTTATTGTTTTTTTTCCCGGGCCGCCGCCATCTTGCTGATGGTGAAGATCACCGGCAGCGGCGGCTGTGACCGCTGTGTAAGCTTATATCACAGACCATGTCTCTTTACAGAATTCCACCCTGTATTTTGTGGGTCATGCTTTGAAAATAAAAACAGTGTGCATTATAATAAAAATAATAACCAATAAATCTATATGTAACATTAGAAATGCAAATAATTTACCTCTGATGTTTGGCTTGTTTAAATGTATGTGTGTATAGTATAAAAGACATTTGACTGTGTTGCTTCAAATACATATTTCAGATTACAAAGTTTAAGTAATTGCTCTCAGTAGCTGAAGATGTTCCAACTACATTAAGGAAATAATCGGTCCAAACTGTGAAGTTAATGTTCATCTTTTTTATTAGAAGCTTGTGTGCAATTTAAAGAAACCAAGGATCAGCATGATTTCTACTTGCGTGAAAATGTTTCTTCTATTTGCTAAAAAAGCAAAATAATTGAAAAGTAATTCAGCAATAAAAGAAGAGGTCAATTTAGGGTGTTAGCTTTTGCAGTTAATTTGAGCTTTAAATATTAACTTACTTTATAATGAAATAAATTGGGTACTTAACATAAGCCATCATTTATGCACAGTTATTCATTCTAACAAACACAGTGGTATATATTGTGAAATCATGCCAAGGCCTTTTGGCTGGTCAAGAATTATTAATTATATGTAAGGCAGACGAAAATATGAAATATCTTAAAAATAAGTAGTTTGTAATGTTACAAGTGAAAAGCTTTATAAAAAAAGAATTCTGTGATTATTACTTTTAATTATGATTAGTCCATTCCACTTAGCGCCTTTAAATGAGAGGTGTTTCTAGATGAAAACCACTGTTTACCTCACTGATGTGTTACTATTTTACAAGCTCAGTTCTCTGATGCTGTCATAACTTTACGTGAAACGGCAATCTGTGTCATTAGACTGATTATATTATTATTCACAATTTTTTCATTTGCTCCAAAAATCAGTGAACTATAGAAAGGGATAATGCATTCTAAAAAATATACATTTATAGTGGTAGTGATTTGAGACCTTGCCCTCCAAAATGCTAATTAAAAAATCAGATTTTTTTATGATTTATATATGATACTGATTTTATCATGTGCTATTTTTGAATTTAAGAAGGGATATATATATATATATATATATATATATATATATATATATATATATATAATTTTATTTTTAATTGGGTCACATGGGACAAAATTGCAAATGTAAATAATAAAACTATTAATAACAATGTTCATACCTGCCTGCATGCTGTGTTGAGTGTTCTGCATTATTGGGGTTTACTAACTACAGTGGGGTTTTCCTGGAGAGTTGTGGTTTCAACTCAAGCCTGGCAAGTTTCTACTGGAAGAGTGGCTGAACCAGCCATTCATAATGCACAATTGATTCTGTGAGATGATATTCTCCAAATCACCGAATGAGCTATGCAGTATATAGGGTCAGCCAAGGGAAAAGGAACAGGGATTGGTGTGGAGTCATGCAATGTTACATTACATGAACTCGTATAAGGAAAAGCTCAGGGCAAGGTAAGGGTTTGAGAAAGGTGTGATGTTAGGTGTGAGAGATAGAACATAGGATGATGGAGTGAGTGTGATGTAGTGTGTGTCAGAGGGAGTCTGTATGTGTAATTGTGTGTGTGTTATAGTGTGTGCATGTCTGGTAATAAATAGTTACGTATTAATAAGTACTATCTTCAAATGCCAGCATGAAGCATTAAGAGTCCCCTAGGGCTAGGTTCTGGTGACTCCAAATGTCTAATGCTCAATCTTTTAAAATATTAATTAAAAAAAATGATTGCTGATTATTCAAAACCTTCTGCAAAATTAAAATAAAGTGAAAATACTCTCATAGAAATGAATGGGATGGGAAATACAGTATGTAATTTTGTGACACGTGCATTACACTAGTAGAGAATAAAAACAAACCCATTAAAATATCAAAAGCCCGTAAAGGAAGTTCAATCTTCAATACATGGTATAAATCAGAGTCAGGACACAGTATTGGGTCACAAGATGCTTAAAGGTTTTTCACATTACTGCACCTATGCAGAATTGCTCATCTCAGCTCATTCTAGTTTGATATAAGTTTTTTTATTTAGCAGTTTTATTTATTTTGTTTTATTTAACATGCTATCATTCTGTTGATGTGTAAAACAAAAACTGTTTAATTGATTCTGTTTCCCTTGATGTGTGGGGATGGTTATTGTCATATGCTCCAGCCACAGATCTTTTTGGAACCAAGCAATATATGTTTTAGGCGCCATTATATTACTGGGCTACCTTTGCTGTATTTACCATGTTACCTGTATTTTTCTGACCCTTATGAATATGCATTACACACTCAGCACATTACCTGTGCTCCCCTGTAAGCACAACATTAGGGTTTGAAGAACAGCTACAAAGGAAATACAAACCCATGGGCAAATGACCCCCAAACCATGTGTAGTAGAGTGGGGACTCCCTATTACCCCCTGCCCTTTCTGTACCCCAGATGTGATAGAAGTCAAGTAAGAGAAGTCAAGAAAAGTTTGCAAAAAATATTCTGGATTTTTGATACATTGTTTTACACGCTGTATACATTTTTTTTTTAAATCTATTACAAGCCTAATATTTTCTACAATTTATGAGGTGTTCACCTACATTGGCGTGAATTCACAGCTAACATTTCTAGACTATGATTTAATCTGGGAGGATGCCACTTCCACTAGAGTTTACTGCCTGCAATAAGTACATTGTATTAAATTTCTCTGTTCCTAGATTTTTACTCTGTGAGGTGTATTCTTAGAACCCATGCATTGGTCAAGTATGGGATATTTTTGCACACCTTACCAAGTTTCTTTATTATTTTGGAATGGACATACAAATTGCATAGGTCTACATATTACCGTATTTGCTAGATTATAAAACAAGGTTTTTTTCAGCAAATGCTCTGAAAAATACCCCTCGTCTTATAATCAAGGTCGTCTTATAATCAGACCTCAAATAGAGGTGTGATTATGAGACTAAGATCCAGATCCCCCGCAGCACTTCAGGGGACCTGGATCCTCCTGTCTGGTAACCTCCGCTGCTGCCGGCACTTCCACCGGGCGCCTATCACCGAGCGCCGGCAGAAGTGCTGGTAGCAGCGGAGGTTGTCTACGCGCATCGCGCATACTGAATTCTCCCCCTGGGTATAAGGCATTTCTGGAGGCAGAGTGGCATATAGGAGGGTATAAGGCATATCAGGAAGGCAGAGTGGAATATGGGGGTGTATAAGACATATCTGGGGGGCAGATGTGCATAACTGGGGGGCAGGTTGGCAAATAAAAGGAAATAAAAAAATATATATTTTTCTCAATCATAGCTTTTATTAAATATGAAAAAATTGTTTACATGAATTAATATTTACTAGTAAAACTTTTTTTCCTATAGGGTCATCTTATATTCAGTCTTTTTCTTTTTTTACCTAAATTAATATTCAGATTTTGGGAGGTCGTTTTATAATCAGGGTCGTCTTATAATCAAGCAAATATGGTATTTAAAAAAAAATAACATTGTCTTCTTTTTTTAAGGAAATGGTCCTAAAACTTTCATCAATAACCTTTAAGTTTCAGGCTTTTATTTTCTTTATTTATCAATAATATCGTTTCTCTCCTTTCCCGTTACAGTTACAATTGATTGCAGTTACCCAGGATATAGTGTCCTTTTAATTTTTTAATTGTTTTTGGAGATAAATATTTTGTGAAATTGTGCTCATAACCTCTCAACTTATTTGGATGCAGGAAAATAAGAATTTCTTCACTTCTCCATTTTTTGAGAGCATTTCTTTTACAGTTCATGCAATAATTTCTCTACATCGTCACATTAGGTTCTAAAGGCAGATGACAGCACCTTCCATAAAATCCAAAGTGGAAGGAATGCTTCTTGATCTAACTTTAAGATACTCTGTTATATATACTTTTCCATATTCCTGATCCCCAAGACTAAGGACTTTCCCTAATGGCTATAGGTCCTTTAGCTACCCTTTAACTACAGATGGGGCTTAGTGTTTTCTATACTAAGATCTGATGGACCTAGAATTAAAGGACAACAATAATGTCTACCTTAAAAAAATAACGAGAAGAAAAAGTGCAAAAAAATAATGCACTAAGGAAGGAAAGAAAAAGCATATATCTATGACAGACGGCAGACAGTGAAGCTATATGCTGTCTGTACAGACTATTAGATATTCAGTAAGTATATCTATTTTCACAAGGGGAAGACAAAAGGAGCGTATAAATGTTGGCACCGATGTCTGGTTCTGTGGTTATTTCTTATCACACAGAAGCATATAGGAGCACTGAACCCATGACATTGCACTGTTATAACAGAGGCTTGAGCTTAGTAACAGGCACTGTTCCCATGCCCTAGGCACATTGCAGTGGGGGGATTTAGAGAAAATGGGGGGGGGACACTTAAGAAGCAGATGCTCTGAGTCTCAGACAGAAAACTATTATAATGCACATCATTCTGTGAGAAAATTTTACGTGTTTCAGAAAAATTCTTTCACTTTGGTACCCAAATCTCAAAGAAAAACGCAATGATGGATGCAGTAATATGAGCTATAATAGGAAAAAAAAAAAAAATAAGGCACAATTTGAATCTTAACGGGGGAAGCGGGAATTTAAGCAACAGACGTTCCTTTTTAGATTGTATTTTTCCCCCTTTCACTCATTTTACACCCCCGCCCTTGCACCTGCCTCCATTTTTGGCCTCAAATTTGTTACTCACAGAGGCATCAGCTTGCAGTGGCAAACTGCTAAACGTTTTAAAGCTTCACATCGTGCCACAGCTTTCATAGTGCCAACCACTTAAAAAGGGGCATACCAGTTTCATACCTTATTTTGTCTGTTTATTTTTGCTTACCTTTATTTACATACTTCATTATCAAAAAAAACATATTTTGTTTGACATTTCAATTAGTTTTGCATGTTATTTAGATTACTTAAATGTATATGACATAAAACATAATTTTTGTACTAATCTTTCACTTAATCTCATGCCACCATTTACTCACTCAACACTAGAAATGCTTGCATGTTATTACAAAGCGTCCACAAAGGGTTAAAAAGCATTATTTGAAGTATAAAAAAGTATAAAATAAGAAGAAAACGTGTATATATATATATATATATATATATATAATGGTGTCTAATTACTATAGATGTGTTGGACCTATTTCATTATAGTTAAATTGGGTAAGAGAATGCTGATAGACCGATAATACGTGCTTCTTAAAAAACATCCATTCTTTTCAATGTCCTATTAAAAGTGGCATCAGGGGGTCAGATTTGCACCATATGTGGAGCTGATACACAATGCCCGCGCTGCACCCTTCCCAGGACTGGGTCTATTTTAAGAAAAAAAAAAAAAAAGGAGGTGAACAGTTTCCCATTGAAAATTCTTGCCGTCTGAAGCCATTGTATATGCAATAAAGTCCTGACTGTGATAGTGTCTAACAGTTACTGTTTGCAATGTCTTTGACTTCTGTACAGATACATATTAATTACCATTATTTACCGCAATCTGTAGACCTCAGTGTGCCCGGAATACTAATTTATGGAAAACAATTAAGACATCTTAGATATGCAAATGTGAATGTAGTTTTGACTTTCTTCAAAAGACAATTGGCCTTATGTAAGGAAAACCTGCCGCAAGAGCCACTTCTATGTGGATATACAATAAATAAAATATAGCAGAAATACAACACACGTGCACACTGATGGCATTCAAATTGAAGTTACTTAAAATGCTCTGGTTTAACAACATTAAATGCTCTGGTTTAACAACATTAAAGGATCTATATTTATGCAAAAAATACGTATTTCAGTATCTGGTAATATCTTTTAATTTGACTAACATTTACATTTCTTCCCATAAACGTGGTTGTTGTGCACTGTTTCATATGTTTCCATGTTTAAAGGAACAGTCATCCCTAAAACAATCATCTGTACTTTATGGCATGTGATAGCCAAATGTTCCATTTAAATTAGGCTTTTCCCTCCATGGCAAGAGCCAGCTGGGATCTAATTCTCATCCACTATTTGACCATTCAACTCTTTTATTATTTGTTCTGATTTTTATTTTGGGTTTAGTTTTGAAGGGCGGATGCCTCTTCTACCAATCCACGATTGGGATCTCATATAAGAAAATGGACAATGGAAAAGTGGACAAGGCCTGCTTATTTTACAATATATTGTATACCATGTTTATTACTGTCAAATACTTCTGTCATCTGTATACATTTGCAGACATCTTTCAATAAAAGGAGTTAAAAAAGTAAAAGCTAATAAGAATTTGTTCTGTACTGAGGCATGGTGAATCTTAGTATTTCTGTTGTGCATAAAACCAGGCTATACACTACCGGCTTACACAATACCGTAACTGTGTATGTGAAATGCTTCTCATTTGTACAAAGTCTGTTTTCAGGTTTCTGAAGCGACAGCTTTCCTGTATACTTGTATGCAAACTCTTACATTGATATTAAATTCTAGAATGTGTCGGATAGCTTTTTTTCTATACACAGCACACTGTGTTTCCAGTTGGTTTCCAATTGTCTCACATTTCAAATGGCAGCCTACAGTAGTTTTGCGTAGGAATCAACATATCATTCCATATTATAACATGTCTTTATTGCACACATTATATTAATAACATTAATATTACAATATTTATATAGCCCATCAATTTTCTGGGAAAGACAGAAATCAACAAGGAACACTTATTAATATATTAATGCCTGCTATTACCTAAATTTCCTGAGAATTGCCTATGTTCTCAATACATGAGTTTCTTATTGTTTGGTTTTATTTCAAAAACTGTATTCCATCACATCAGTTGACTTGAAATATCACAATGTTTTAGATGTACAAAGTGAATATACAATATAAAATAAGAACCAGGAAACAATAAAACCTGAAGAAATGGGTCAGTCTCCTAAATACCGTGCAGGAGTGATGACAACCTTCTGTATGTAAGCCTCCATCCCCAAAGATTTTTCAAGAACCATCTCTTCCACCTCACTTCTTCATTTCAGCATAGTTTCCTTTATATTACACCATTCCTCAGCATCAATCTCAGATCCATGCTATAATTTAATGGATATGTTTTTTTCAAGGTGGGTAAAACAAAACAAAAGTGTCTATTCAACCAAAGAATAACTGGGTCATGAACAGCCACAGCTTTGGCTTTGTTTATGGCCCTTTGTTAAGGGCATAAGAAGGCAAATCTGGATAATTACTCATAATGCTAAACATTCCATAGATGCATGTGTGGATTTATTTTTAGTAATGGAGACATAAAAAGATAACATTAGATTATTTGATAGAATTTGATAGAGAACAGAGAATCAGAAACACAAAGCATTTTTTTAGCCCAGCGAAAACCTCCTGGCACCAAAAATCTAATCATCTACAGTAAACACAACAAAGTTCTTGTACACAAGTTACAAGATTTATTTTACAAATATTGATAGCAAATCTGCTCCATCTTAAAAATGCTGGTCTTTTCCGATTTTTGTATAACAAAAATATCTTGTAGCCTCAGGATCATGAAAATTCTGCATACATAAAAACGTAGAGATTTGTATCTGTACAAGGTAAAGCCTGAACTCATACATTTTTTGGTAAATGGAAACTATCGCTTCAATAGAAAGGGGCAGGCTGTGCGATGTACAGGGAATGTGGTCCCTTACAAACAAAAAATCAATGAAAAAATATTTACTAAATTCTGAACGCATTTTAATTAAGGAAGGAAAAATGTGATACACTCTCTAAACATGTACACGCATTTGAGTAGTTTGTGATTAATTTTATTTGTGCCCTGGGAGTTGAGTGGCTTGCTTGTGAGTATGATTTTAACAATCATTTGCGCTATTCATTTTACGCAAAAAAATCTACTTTTTTAAATCAAGCCCCTAGTATGTACAATCTATTATCTATTTTGAAACATTTTCCCTACTTTCCTCTCCCGTTCCTGTCCCATTTATTATAAATACTGAAAACAGGAGAACACTGTACCACCCAAGTTCTCAAGTTTGACCATAATAAGGTGTAAGAGGCTGAGCAAAGTAAAAATCAAAGTGCCATGTCTTTCCCATTACCTTTCTTTCATGTCCTGCCTTATTTCAACCAATTCGCTCTTTAAGTAGTATTTTAATTTTGCAATTACCCCAGATTCCTTCCCGTATTTGAATATTACCAGGTAGGTTCACTTGAAAATATTCCACAGGGCAATATGTGCCCGTTTGCCCCCTCTGTTAGATACCTAAAAGAAAGGGTGCCAGTAACTTTGGAAAACATAATACAGGAATATACGAAATGGGAACAGAAATCAGAATACATAAGATCATGGCACAAGTTATATGGATACAGAAACTTTGCCTCAATGATTAAGCAACAGGAAGGAATAGGAGGTAGGATAAAGTACCTACCTAATAGCCTTAAAAAGTTGCTGAAGTCTTCTTGCATGGGGAAGTAATGAGAAGCCAGGGGATTTATTTATATTTGGAAAAGTGTTGGAATAATATAGACTGTCATATCTTAACAGAAAGCTAGCAAGCAGCAAGAACCCAGTTCAAATCCTGGCAGACCTTTTCTGGCAAAAGTTTGACACTGTCTGTCACTAAAATGACTGTCTGTCATATCTGGCCGTTACTTAGCACCGGCACAAGAACCTTATGGGATTAACAATTGGGTGCCATGATGAGGGTATTAATATACTACGTATAATTTCTAGCTTTCAGGTATCTACTTTTTCTGCAAACTCCCCACATAAGTCTATATTATCTGCATATGAGCATATTTGGACTGTAAAAGCGACCTATACATGACGTGTCATGTCTGTCCAAGGTAATGCCTGTCATTAGCAAAAAAATCTAGTAAAGTAGATCAGGTGCTAATTATTTGGTAATTAAATTAAGTAAAACGAAAACAGCATGGCTTTAAAATTGTATTGATGATGTGAACATTTCTGTTTATTCTAAAAAAATATTTCTAATATTTGCTTTAATAGTCATATGCAACATTCTAAAGTTGCAAATATGCAACACAATGGGTCAGATTCCCAATTGCCTCTTAAATATATATATAGACCACACCACCCAAAAACATGCAGAAACATGCAGATGGACATGCAGTATTTATATATATAAATATATATATTCAAGGCCAGATTATTAATCTTAGGGCCCTGGAGCACTTATACTAAAAGAGACCAGTTTTTCTGCACCCAACTATTTTCCTTGTCAATAAAAATAAAATATAATTATGTTTAGACATGTTATTGTTTTTCCAGGGTTATACAATCATCACTTAACAAACATCCAAGCGGCATATATCTTCATAAAGGCAATTTAGAATATAAACACAAAAAAGACGCAGCAGCCGCTGTCGCTAAAGTTGAAACATGTCTTTTTATACATTTTGTTAACTTCACTCCAGGATTACAATGAAATCAATAAACCTGCTTACTTATAGACATCATGTCTGGAAATATCAAACAGTCTCAGAATCTTAAACCATGTCAACAATAAGTAACCCTTAAATCTAAACTATAGTCTCTCTCTTCCAAATCCTCAACTCCATCTATAAGATCAAGCAGTTCCTCATTAGTTGATGTGCTTATGTTACTCAATGGTTTGTAAAGGATTTCTACCTTGCAGTTGCTGTGAACTGTACCATGGGGTATACTGAAAAGACAATTTAATTTATTGGCATAGTTCAATGTTCCATGTTTGAATATACAGGCCCCAAAATTCTCTGTATTTAGTTCTTCAGCTTTCATATATAAGCTAAGGTTGGAAAAGCTGATTCTGCGTATGGTCGAGGTGAGCTTTGTCTTGCTGATATGTGATATTCTGGACCTGTAGCTGAAGGCAGTGGTAAGGATCCCTGTGCTGTTGAATCCTGAGACGTGTATCCCATTGGAGCAGAGCACATGAGATATAGCGATGGTGGTAATGGACCCCTGCTGAGTGACAGGTAGGACCATAATACATACATAGGGTGACATAGGTGGCCCCAGCTGTAGTGCTGCAGATGTTAATGGCTGCATTTCTTGCATACTACCTACATAACACTAGCAGATGTTTTACTTGTCATGAAAGGTAACATACACATGTTTTGCAAACTCAGTATTGTTGACAGCATTCATATTTTTACAGGTATTAATATTTATGTAACCACAGACAGATTGGAAAAAGAGGAGAGACATGATACAAATATTCAAACAGGCGAAGGGATTCAATAAAGTATTACAAGGCAAGGCGGTTATGCAAATACAGTTTTTTGCGATGCGTTTGTCCCTTAAAGTATTACAATCTTAAAATAAAAGCTACCATCCTAATAAGTGTTATTATGACCTCCGGGTTTTGGGCCTAATTGATTTGTGTAAATGAATAGTCTAATTATCTAAGCTGCTGTTAGCTGCTATCATTGTTATTGAAAGACCCGGATGATAGGACTGTGTCCAGCAATGTCCACAGCCCCAGGCACTCTGCTTCCTATATTGATTTGCTGTAGGAGACCTCCACCCGTGACTCTCTGATGTCTTGCCAGATCTGCTGTCTTCTCCTTCACCAATCTTTTGCAGTTAGACCACCTCATGTTGATGGTTTTCCTTTATACAGTAACAGCTCAATTCATGGCATCCTCCATCTCCTGCCATGCTCTTATATTCTTTCCCACTCCTATGCAGCCTCCCTACTATCACCTAAACCCCTGGTACCAGTCCCACGTACCTCCCTCACTTGATTCCACCAACAAATCCTCACAATGTAACAATTACACTGAATGAAAAACTGTGTAAAGTGTTATAAAATAAAATCCTGTCAATGATGAAGAGTTTAGCAATATGTGTGAAAAAGTGTATGAAGTGCCAGCTCTTATCACCAAAAATCTTCTCAGCAAAACCTCTAGTTTGTGAACACAAAACAATAAATCATTAACGTTATTGACAAATTAGGTGGTGGACTGTGCAATGCGTTTAAATATAATGTATAAATTAAATATTGTTTTAATTATTCAAATACTGTTTCTGAATTGGGTTTAAGTTGCACATTTACACTACGAGCAAAACCTCTTAATTTTGGACAAGGCAAATAATAAATCAGAAAATATTGGGGACAAATTAGGCAGAGAGTGTGCATACTCGCAGTGTATTTCAGTTCTTGAAATACTGTTCCTGGATTGGGTTTAACTTCTAAATTTTGAGCAAGGCAAATAATAAATCAGAAAATATTGGTGGCAAATTAGACATCTTTACTGGCTACAATTTATTTGGAAACATCTGTGAGGTTTCCAGTTTTCGTGAGTTGGGCAGAGGAGGTGGCAGACATGTATGAAAAAGTATGACCCCTGGTACAAAAGACCCAGGTCGATGATGATGATGATATTTTTTTCCTGAAGACGAACACAACTACTTGGGAGATGGGCACATTGCAAGGTGCAAATTGTGGGCTCTGGTAACAAGGAAGTGAGCTCTGGTAACAGTGGCAACTCTAGGAACAATATATAGGCGGCACATAAGCTACCACAGTTAAAACTGGAGGGGATGCGCTAATAATTTCCACCACTAATTTATGCCACTGAACAAAAAAAAATAAGCATATATATATATATGTAAATAAGATGCCAAAATACCAGAGTAATGCGGTATACAATGATACCTTTGTTATTTGACTAAAAGACAAGCTCTTTCCCTCTGTTCCCCAGTATTGCTTCAGACCTGTGAAAGAGGAAAACTCTCGAAAGCTTTTGTTTATAGTCTACAAATCAGGGGAAAATGGTACTATGTGGGTTAATCAAAGAGTGCCAGTGTTTGCAGAAGACAAAGCGACAAACTTTATGGTTTGAAAAAGCGAAATCCAATCAATGAAGTGAGGCAGGCAGCAAGTTTAAATAACGGGGTCACGGTCCAAGGGTCAAGGCAGGCGGCAAACGATCAGTATCAGGGTCACAATCCAGGGGTCGAGGCAGGCGGCAATCCTACAATATTGGGGTAACAAAGCAAGGGTCAAAACCAGGGAGACTTCAAAGTAGGAAGAACAGGTAACACATAGGTACACAGCTTAACTAGAAAGCTCTGTTTGAGAGGTATGTGGGGTCTGTGTGGCCATTTTTGCTACTAGCAGAGCCAGCCCAAGACATAATGCCACCTGGGGCGAAGTTTAAAATGTCGCCCCCCCCCGCCGACGCTAGGAAGGGGGCTGCATTTTAAACTTCGCCGACGCCATTATCTACACTCCCTCTTTATTATCTATCCCCCCCCCTTTGTAATTACCTTCCAGAAGTCCTGCGGCGAGTCTCCCTGCTCTGCCACGGTGCCGACTTGTAATGCTGAGCGCTGGAAATTGACGTCACTTCCGGAGCTCAGCATTACAAGCCGGCACCGAGGCTCGCAGAGGAGAGAGGGGCGCCCAGCGGGTACCAACAACTTGCTAAGCGAAAACCACTCGGCACCCCTCTCCTCCACTAAAAAAAAAAAAAGCGATTGGAGCGGCAAAGTGCCGCCTCTTCAAAAGTGCCGCCTGGGGCAATTGCCCCATTCTGTTCCATTGTAGGGCCGGCCCTGGCTACTAGCCAGACTAATTATTTTTATTAACTTTCTATCATATTATCTAATACACATTGATAAATAAATATTGGTGATAATAAATATTGGTGACAATATTATATGAATAATATATAATATTGTGGAAATTCATATTATCTGTCAGCATTTGCCTGCCCAGGTCCAGTGCCCTACTAATACTACTGCTGCTTCTGCACCTCTTTGACCATCTTAACCTTTTGTTTTCCAGAAGGAATGCCCCCGAATGTTGTTCCGGATCAAAAAAGGCCCCAGAATTTAATCCGAGTCAAACCGCCAGGGAACAAAATTGACGAGGCAAAAACGAAAGGGAACTTTCATTGATTTTGCTTGCCATGCATATGTCTACTGTATACCAAATTAGTTTGTATTGCTTACAGCTAATTATGAGAAATGAATCTTTATTTAAATGAAAGCCTGTCATATTTCATTTTATAAATATTGGTAGCTACTTGAATCTGGATTTTTTTATGTAGACCTTATGAGGTATGAGTGCCTCTGTTTCCCTAGAGAGTTTATGTAAATATTTAAAAGAATGTATTTTCTTTTCAGTTTACTTTCCCATGATGACTAAAATTCCCAAACTCAAGTGGAAATACCACCTTCTGCAAAAACTAATATGCAGTATTATTTTTATAAATACTGTAAAAGCATATGGATTAGTTGTGTCTTGCAGAGGTGAATAATGTTGGTTACCTCTGTAAATGCAATAGGAAAGTCTGTGTTTGCATGGGGAACATCACAAAAATTCCAGTGCACCCATCAGGTATTCTGATGTATATAATTTAGCATTGACATCCCTCGAGGGGAGACCATGGCTAATTCTGACCCCTTAATGTGCCAACCAATTTACAATGATTCGCATAAGGGCATAACATCATCAAGAGGTTGTTCTTCCAAGGATGTACTGGTACGTCCTAAGGGGAGTAATGGAAGGAATGACCCTTGGAAGTAATAGTATGACCAAGCTATTTTGCACTGGTACGTGGGAGATTAGGCTGTTTTAAAAGAGCCTGGTATTTTCCCTTTTAGCATGAGCCAGCATCACTGGCATTAAGCTGATGGATGAAGTGTAACTGTGCTTGGCAATTGGGTGCTCAGGCATTATCTGCCAATGGTTGTTGGTGATTGACATTATACCCTCCAGGAGATCCAAAAGATCTTTCTGTAAAAGAAAGTTTATAACCCATCCAGCATCCCTCCCCCTAGTACCCTTGAGGTTAAGCGCCTAGCAGGAAACATTCTGCTTCTATAGTTAATTAAACAATGGGCTCATAAATCCAACATTTCCCTCCCTTCTACTCCAGTAAAACATGTTTGAGTTTCTTCATGCAGGTTTTAAAAAATGTTTGGTCTAAAAATGTTGTTCAAGCTTTGCCTTGTTCACCAAGATTAAATGGGCATTTCACTTGGATGTCTCAAATCTCCTAGTTGTCCTTGAAATTTCTAAATTTAGTTCTTGCATGCCTTGTATGACAGTATATTGGCATCAATGTTTGTAAAGCTGAGCCTTACAATGTTTAATGAAGTTTAGCGTTTCCCCACTAGATGGCAAGCATCATTCCTTTCTAAATATAGGTTCATCATATATAGGGGATATCTTAAACACGGTTTTGCAATTAGATTTAGTATACCAATGTTCAATACTTATCATAACTTATCCTAACAAACATTAGGGGTAATCGACAAGGTTATTTTGGCCAATATGATGTATAATGCACAGTTGAAGTTATGGCAATATACCCACTAATTTAAATGTTTTGTACCTTTTATTATAACGCTCTACAATGAAGTAGACATTAACATTAGAGCGTACCACTTGCATTTGCTTAATTATTGATGTTACCATTTTTATTCCTTAAACATATTTTAAAAATCTGTTTCCTATTAATGACACATGTATTGGTGACCTTTCATTTGTCTATCATATTAATTGTGAGGATTTTCAACACAAGGCAGGAAACGTTAAATGCTGGCACTGGACACAGTTGTCAATTGGATTCTTGCAAACTTGATCAGACTAGTATATTGTAGTGTGGTTCTCGGGATTGGAGCTGAAACACTAAAGCCTCTTTCACACCCTGAATTAAGGAACAATGGAAACTGTTTGCTAACGTATCTTGCTTAATTTCTTTTGGTTATTTAGGTAACCCCCTTATGGAAGGCAGAAGAAAAGACTGTGTAGGACTTTTTTTGGTTCATTTCAGGCTGTCAATCTTGGAATTGCAAAACAAATATGATTATCCTGTGTTAGACAAATGGAGATTGAACACCAGTGTGTGTATTACACTGAATACAGGAAATTACAGTTGACAGAGGCAGTTTATTCACCATTAGGTGATACTTCTGAAAGTTTTCACCTTGGGCTATAATACCTTTCCCAGTTTCAGCTTTCCAGAGGCTAAACACCCATATTTCTTAACCATCTAAATGCTGGCGGGGAGCTGATTCAAGTGTGCATAAATTAAATCAATCTTGGTTTGTATCAAGTACTAATAAGTTCCATGCATGCAACCAGTTGAGCCCCAATAACTCCTATAACACCATGGCAGTTGTTATACAGCATCTGTAGAGCTACTTGTTTTCTTCACTGCCCTAAACATTCTCATTTAAGTAAAATAAGCTGTATGAACAGCAGCTGCTGCTCTGCTTATTCCCGTTTGCTTGGTCTATTTTAATTGGCGAGTGCCCTAAAACTTTTTTCAAACTTGATAAGCGCTACGGAATCTGCTGGCACCATTTAAATAAATATAATGCCATGTAATAAGCAAGAAGATACAGACTGCACCTTTAAAAACACTCCAGTAATCAAATGCAATTTGATGGATATGTACAGGCCCGGACTGGGACAAAAAATAGGCCCGGGCATTTAAGACTGAGCAGCCCCTTTTTATTTATTTATTTATTGTTAAAGCCCACCCTTCATGTACCATCTTTCCCTTTCCCCAAATCACTTAAACATTCATGATAGACACAAACACTTACTCACTCATTCACACAAATCATTAACACATTTTCATTAATGCAGTCTCACAAATCATTCAAGAAATTAATCCACACATGAATTCATTCATTCTCATACGCATTCGCACAATTCATCCACAAATTTTTTCATTTATTCTTGTACGCATTCACACTACCCCCTCTCCCCATCCCCTTCTTATCTGCCCCTTATCACTATGTACCCCCTTCCCCATGTCTCAATATGTACTCAATATCTATCCCCTCTAGCCCTTTCTATCTAACCCCCCTCCCTTACCCTACTTACCTTGTTGCCGGAGTAAGCAGCAACTGCGACCGGGTCCGCCACTCTAGGGGGCCGGGCAGCCCCCACCAAGGCTGGCCTTAGGGGTCTGCAGCCGCACAGGGCTTAAATTAAAACATCGGGGGTTTTTTGTTGTTTTTTTAAAACTTTATTTAACATCCTCCATGTTAAATAAAGTTAAACAAACTTTATTTAACATGAAGGATGTTAAATAAAGTAAACAAAAAAAAAAAACTCTGATGTTTTAATTTAAGCCCTGTGTGGCCGCGCACCCCTAAGGCCGGCCCTGGTGGGGGCTGCCCGGCCCCCTAGAGTGGCGGACCCGGTCGCAGTTGCTGCGGGCTTAAGGGGCAGGTGCCCCTTATGCCCTGCGTTAATGCGGCCGCATAGGCCCAGTCAGTCCGGTCCTGACTGAGCCTATTTTAAGGTAGGGCCCTGGAGCTGCAGCTCCATCAGCCCCTACGTCAATCCGGCCCTGGGCCGCCCGGCCCACCGGGAAAATACCCGGTGTGCCCGATGGCCAGTCCGGGCCGGGATATGTACATTTACATGGTGTACCCATTGCAAATCAACATTGGAATTCTGGTAAACCGCTATATGCTTTTGCCCCTTCCAGATATTTTCCATGCAAGAGATGCTTTCCACCAAACATGTCTCCTGGCATATAATATACTTACCGTCAGTGCTGGCTCGGAGAATGCCACAGGGGTCTAACGAGACCTCCCTGTGCTTATGCCAAGAAGGTGCTTCATGGAGGAGCCAAGGAGCTGCGGGTTCTACATAAGGTAAGTATGTTCTCTTGGAATTCTTCTTCTTTGGACTTTCTCCCTTGCACATAAAATCTGTCCCTTTAAAGTGATTACACGAACAATATGATGGTGGTTTCAGGTACCTAGTTAGCCCCTTTATGGCACAAGGTAAAATATTTGGTGTAATCCCGCACCAAAGCCCATGTGGAGGAAATTTGCTAATATAATTTAGTTATAAAAGTGCTGTAGTCATTAGAAAAATACAAGGGCAAGAAAGAGAATGAGGAGTGCTCAAGAGGTGAGGCAAGGACACTGCTTGGAGCTGACTGCTTCATTAACAGTGCCTGGAGAGCTGCCAAGGCATTCCAGATCAGTGTATTTGCCTTTAAGACCTCCTTGAATCTTAGTTTTTTTTATTTTCATATACTTTCTTCCCTATAACCAGGCCTAGAGATCTAATGACATTCTTCACAAAAATACAACGCACCAGGTGTGATGGTGGAGCGGGGTGTTTGCAGAAACGTACTAATACCTAACATTTTTTTGTATTAATTATTTCCTAGTGACTCTTTCTCTGAGAGCAAGTATTTCAACGGCTGCAGAGTTTAAATAAACTAGTAGTTTGTGTGGCACTAAGTCAATAACAAATTAGGGATTCAGAAGTGACATGCTGATGATAAGCAAAGGAACAGCACTGCATGCTTTGCGGAAACAGTGGTGTTGTTAAGGAATTAAGTACCATGAGAGTTATTTTTTCTCCTTTTTTTTTCTGCAGTTGTTTTTCTCTATCTCTTATTTTATTCTGTATTTTCCCACAGCAAATTTTGCCTCCAGGACTTTGTGAGTCTGGATTTGGAGGGAATCCTTGTTTGTGGTGCAGGTGTGCCAGAGACCTCCTCTGTGTAGTTGCTACAGCAACCAGTCTGTCTAATCTTCTAAATAAAAAAGCAGAAATGAAGAGAGAAAAGCCATCCACCCCCTTCTGTTTCATCTTATGAGTCCAAGAGAAGGATGTGGTTTTCATGCATTCCATATAATCCCCAGACATCACCCAGGCAACAGCCACATGGCACTGGTGTGGACTAGCGTTGGAAAGAAAGGAATCCCTGTGTTAAGTTCATTGCATAACCTCCTCAAAGTCAACACATCTTCTTAATACCATCTTAACTTACATGTTTTCTGGCTGTGGATAACCTGACAGCAGATATTAATTTCCATCAGTTCCTTCCATTATCCAGTCTGAAATAATATTTTGTTACTTAGAATTAAGGTTGGATGTCATGTTTTAACCACTGTCCTATATATGACAAAACATATATGTAGTTAACTTCTAAATTTTTCTTAAGCAAAATCTACACAACATTTTAGTGCAAATAATGTGCATATGATTTGCGAGACATCACACTAACCTCAACAACGCTGCTGGCTTTTGTCCCAGTGAACAAGCAAAATGACCTAGCAAGTGTGGGTGACAAGATACTTTGCTGATTGGGGTCCCAACTGGTAACCGTTTCAGGAATTCTACTAGGGGAACAAGTATGTCCTTATCGTGTGCTGTCTACACCAGATATGATCTATGATTTGCAGTGATGAGTATTTTATTTTTTTTCGAACAAAAGCAAAGAACACGACAACATATTTTTTAGAACCACACATGAGAAAATCACTCAAACTGCATTGTATTGGTTCAAGAGAAAATGGAGTCTTTGATCTCTCTCAATGTCTCTCTACCTTCTCCATATCTCCACACCTCCGCTTCTTCCCCTTTTTTCTTCCTGTTCTCCACTTCTTCATTATTTTTTCTTCTCCAGTGATTCGCACCTTCTGGTTATCCGCTGCGTTACCCTCGCCTCCTGGAGCACTTCGCTATCAGGGAAGAGCCTAGGCATGCACCACGGGGACAACCTCTCACCTGAGGAGAGGCTGGAATAACGCAGATAGATACGCAGAGAAAGAGAAGTGCCAAAAGGCTTCTCTCCAGCTGATTTGTCTGCATTATTCTAACTTCCTGGAGTACTTCTGCATCATGCAGAAGTGGTCCAGGAGGCCAGGGTAACACAGCAGATCATTGAGAGAAAAATGAAAATGAAGACGCAGCAAACGCAAAGAAGGAGATAAAGCGGAGAACAAGAAGTTGGGACATTCATAGAAATTAACACAAATTGGCAAATTTCAATAAACTAGTACAATATAGTACAATATTTTGAATATCTGGTTTGTCGAAAGAACAATGTGCTGTTTCTATAGTATCAATAGGTACTAAAGGTATAATGGTGCAACTATTGCTTGTTAAGTGTTTTAAGTCTCATTGTCAATTTAAGGTGCTGAGCCTCAAAAATCTCTTTAGACTTTGCTCATCTTTGTATGTGTGGACTAATCTGACATTTTCTTGTTTGTACAGTAACATATGAAAATCATAATTCATGTAAAATGTGTTTTGTCAGTAATTCTATACATTTAGCTGACACCAGGGTGATATAGCATTGCCATACAAATTTGAAAAAATCATTATGAATAATGAACGTAACGCATCATTAAATAGAAAAATACACCCTCACTTAGATTGTCTTCTAGAGGCTATCCTCACACTACCTTGAAAAATTAGTTGTGGCAGCTGTTTTAAAGATATGGGATATCATTACATAAGATATGGGAAGAAGAGGTTAGACCTGAGGGCTCCTAGTCATAATATATATACAAAAGGCAAAATCTCATTTGTCATTTCTCCACCATGTTGATGCAGCTGGGATTGATGTAGCTTACCTCAACATTTTATTTTGTTTGGTTTTTTTACCACTTGATTTTCTTTTTTTCTGTAAGAGTCAGAAGGCTTTTTTGTGAACCATATTCTTTCAAATCGAATGGCATGCCAGTAGAAGTTTTGGATGACATGCTTATTGTCAAGTTGCCATTTGAAACAACCCCTTAAATATATCTTAAATTGGTGATTTCAAACTGATTTTAACTGACCCATAATCATCTGCACATAATGAAGTGTTAGATTTTTGATATGTAGATCAAAGAATCTATGTAACTTTCAATGTGTTATTCCATACGTTTCCTGCTGAGAGATATATTTTTCCATATAATAGCAGGACCATTTCCCAGGCTCTTGTAGACCACATTATTTGTATTGTAACTGAATGGAAATGGCTAGTCTAAGATCAATTCCAAATGGAAAATAACCCAATGTAGAGAAGAAGCAACATTCTACTTAGGATTGCTACAGACCTGTCTGTATGACCAGATACTGTATGGCAGCTGGTTGGGGAGTACAGCTTAACTCAACCAACGCATGTCCTGGTTCCACATACTTCTTGCCTGGTCTACCTCCTTCCACTTTATACTATATCCATCTGCGCCGCCGCACAGTACGTTTTATGCGCATTCTGCAGCACCCCATCTGATGAGTGTATGGCTCTGCCCACTGTGCCAGATGACCAGTCCCGGGCCTGCACATGGCTATGACATCATCCTCTCCCAGCTCCTATATGAAGGTGAGTGTCTCCAGCTAAGGTAACATAACTATTTTCATGTTTAGTACTGACCTCTATTTTATACTTAGACTTCAGTCTTCAAAGCATTTTGCTGTAATTAAGTTTGTTAAATCTAGCTTATTTTTTTTTTAAAGAAGCCAAATCATTTTTGGCATTTTAATTGAAAGAGATCACCACAAAAATCAGTACGTTGAGATGCTATCTTCCCTCAATGGTATACAGAAACAGTGGGTTTATAATACTTTAATATAAGATTATAACATCATTTAATACCAGCAGAAGACACAGAAATGGAATTCATTTCAGTGTGTTAGGATGGTTTAAATATACAGGATTTTTTGTTCTCCTGAGGCATGCAATTTGAAGGCAATTAGCCCTCTGTCCTGATAGGTGTTTACAGCATTAAAAACAACTCTTCATTCTTAATTTAGCATGCTTTATAGATTTATAGCTGCCTTATTAATTCTTATTTTGGCTAGCTACATTTTTTTCTTCTATAGACCTACAGTTTATTAGGTATCTCTTCCAGTACCAGGCGACTCAAGAAGTTGTCTGGAGCACCTGGACTAGAGTGGCGCCAGTAGTCACCACAGAGAATCTTACCTGGGGTGCAATCGATGACTAGCCCTGTCTTTTTCTTTGTGTGATAGCCCACTCCAAATACTATATTTGAAAAATGTATGCATACTGTATGTTCCACTCACGGCACACGTAAGCCCTCACCAGTTTTTCTTAATCCATGTCAAAACTGGATGTCGATGGATCAAAGGTGCAACATTCACAAAGCACAAATATCAAACTCGCATTCAATGCCTTCTTCTGGACATCTGAACTCTTACCTGAATTTGACTCAACATTTGAGATGAATTAATAGGAATACCTATGCCATGCCGACCTCATGCCACCTTTGTACATGCATGAGGCATATACCCTTAGCCACCCTCTCTTTTTAAAAACATTTAAAGAGCAAGCACCTCCACACAAACACCAGCCCTTGCAAACAAAATGTGTATAAATAAGTTATGGTGTAAAATGAGGTGCACCTGCCGATACACCCTTGTGTGCATTTACCATCTGCTCTCTATCACTGCCGTTACCAGTTTCCTAATGGTGGCATCTATAATTGTTATCCTCTCTGTCCTCTGAAACTGTTCATGTGTTTTTACATAGCTTCCCTGCAAAATCATTTGCAGCTGTGACATTGCTCTAAGCAGATATCTGTGTGCATGGCTGATCAAAGTTGTTAAACCACTTTGGCATGAGAAAAGTACACCACTGCTTCTGTACATGTGTCACACTTTGTTGCTCAGTCATTACAATTGCAAACTTGCTGCCGGAGTTATCCTTAAAGCACCCCTGGTGAGTAATGTATTTCAACTGACTTGGCTCAGTTGTTGGATCTCAAAGTGTCAAAAAATGACACATACACTAAAGTGCACTGATGATATCACTGGGTAGGATATAGATGTGGAGCTTGTATATGGGAAAACACAAAAACGTGACTTAGAGAAGCAAAATGAGTCTGAACATGTTAAGATTCCACATCATCATCTGTTTGACAGCTTTAGGTATTATAGGCAGTTAAAGTCATGTGCAAGATAAAATGTTATTTAAATGCCCTTGGCATCAAAAACACATTTAGTAAATTATTTTATTTAACATTACGCTATGTTATCAATCACGGGTTGACATAAAACTGCTATGTGTGTTCACCTGGATTTCATAACCCATAGATTTATGTTTGAAGGGCATTGTTCATTAAAAGGATTTGAATAGATGCTTATCTTGAACAGTAGAGCATTGATCCCACAGATGGGTTACTTTACATAGTGTTGTTTATTTATTTCATGAGCTTTATTAATGGTATCGTTTAGTACAAACTGTCCTGGGCTATAGCTTGTGTTCGGATCGTTGAACTGTTTTATTATCACCACCGTACATTGGCTTCTAGTCAACAATTGACATCCATGCCCAGATGAAGATTTGTTTGGCTCCACCCACTGCCTGCCCAGACTCTGCCCTCTCCTGCTCCCCCTTTCACATCTATTGGGCGCTATCTCAGCTCCATACATGACTGGCTATCCCTCTCCATCTCAGCTCTCCCCTCTTCCAAGGAGAATGATACCATAGAGGGACCAGCACTGGGAAATTTCCATGTATGATGATCACATGTTCTTGTTTCATAATAAATAAGATTCACTTGGCTTAACCCTTTGAGTGCTGAGGCTTCCCATGGGGAGGCATGCAAATGTTTGTAGTTTTGCTATAGGTGACTCCACAAAAACTCATTACGCCTTTTTCAAAAAATATTAAAAAAATACATGCATTTACATAATGCCCTTTATTTTTCAGTTTTGCGAGTAGAAGCACCTGTGATATCACAACCTTTATTCACAATAAATTTACAGATTGGTAAACCTTGTTTTTTTTGGCTCACACAAGCTCCACTATCTTGCAGTCAGGTGAAAGCAAGTTGAGAGTTTTTTGCAAGGGCAGAATATATGTTGGCTTTAATGTTTTTTTGTCTTGTTTTTCAAACTGGTGTGAGTATTTTTAGCCAATTGGCATGCAATTTACCAATTAGACCACATTACATTTATTTAAAACCTTAGTTTGGTAATCATCTAGGGTTCTGTTTACTTCTATATTTCTTAGAAATAAGAAGGTCTCAAAATGAAATAGGTGTCTCTTTACAAACCCACTGGAGGTACTGAAAGTGAAAGTGGGGTGGACTATTCATATAAAACAATTCATAGAGAGTGGAAATAGTAAACTAACCATTTTGTGGAGAGCCGTTAAGTTTGTTCTTATCCCTTAGGATTTAGATATTGGTCCCTTGTTTTATTCTTTTTTCATCCTTAGAAATGATTTATCTTAATAATCTACAGTATTTCCCTTTTTTAACCTAATGATGCATGATTTTATAAACCATTTAAAAGGGTTAAAGTATAAATCATTCAAATCATTTCACATTATCAAATTATGGTAACTAATTGAACATAAAATGGATCTTTTGTAAGTATTTCTAGTTAACTTATATTGCTCATGAAAATGGTTTCAATATTTTGTTCTTGGAAAAAAAACTACTTAAAAGTAAAAAGAAATCAACTTAAAAATGGCTTTTCTCATGAAAGCAGTTTCAGTTTTCAAATATATAAAACATGTTTTTAAAAATGTAATAAAAACAATGAATTTGTTTAACTAGATACAGCACAAGAGACCTTAATATTTATGTTCCCATATTTCTTTCAATCAGTGATTACATTATTTTCCCTTCTAATTCAGAATAAATTATTTCCATCTGCTCGTAATAAGTCTGTCATTAGCATTATACAGTTGCGTTGACAACAGCAACCTCAGGTCAATAAGCTGAGAGTGTCACCAGAAGTCTGGGACTCAATTATAACCCAAATTATGTAAATTCCAGAGAATGCTGTGTTGTTTATAATATATGAAAGCCATTTGCTCCCCATTCCTCTTCACAAGAAAAGAGAGTCTGGTAAAACAAAGCCATGGTGAGATAAGTGAGTGGACCTGGTAACAGAAGTCGTGGGAAGAAACGGAAAAAAGAGAGGAACGGAAGCTCTAACAATGGTACAGCTGAGCCATTTGCTATTAAAAGTTTTGAACCATTTTTCTGTAATACCAAGACTTAAAATAATTTGCGCCATATGCATGTATTGTGGCATTCAGTGCCTGTCCTTGATTACTGTTTTGTTCAACAGTTTAATTAAAGGAAAAAAATCTGCACCAGATAATCCAATGCAATCTGAAAACTGTACTCATAACCAGTAAAGAGGAACCAAGCATAAAATATGTATTTAAAATTATAATTTTATAAATATTTACCAAAATAATGGCACAAGTCCCTGCTTCTGTATTATGCGATAGCTCATATATCACGGAAGATTTATATTTGGCATGTGGTATCACAGGGAATTAAAGAGAATTCTAAGGACCTAGTTATTACAAAAATGTACATATGTCTTTTAAATAATATGAATAACATAGGAAAATATGTCTAGGGTTTTGTTATAAAAAAGTGTTATTTTATAAAGGTGTTTATAGTTTTTTAAAAGAAAGGATACTAATAAACGTTGGGTCTTGTAAAAATATTTTTTGGTAAGGTAATTAAAAAAGTTTTTTTGCAAAAAATATACAATATATATTATACTTATAGAATTACTTATTATTTCTGCAGTGCTATTACAATGAGGTAAAATAAAAAAAAAAACACTGGCATGAATGAATGTAAAGCATTGCTGTGTAGAAATAAAGAATGTAGTTTAAATTTAAATCTGGGGGTGTAAATGTCAATGGAAGTACAGGTAAAAAAGGTTCAGGTAAATCAGTGAAATAATAAAGCAGCATCAGTTATATGCACTTGTAGCAAAATTAATTTAGATATCTGCACCCTGAAGTAACCCAACATTGGGCAGTAGGGCAGAGGAACAGTAGGGCAGAGGAGGTGTGATTTTATGGCTTTGATTTAGCCAGAGGAGAGTGATAGCAGAAGGGTTCGCAGGAGAAGAAGGTAGTCAACAGTGTAAAAGGCTGCGCGGAGTACCAAGAGAATGAGTAAAGGTTAGCATCGATTACGTTGTTAGTTGCCTTGAAATATTCTCAATATAATGTTGTGGATAGAACCCATATGGCAAAGGGTCAAGTAAAACATTAGAGGAGAACATGTAGGTTATGAGGTTATGGACTCATCTTTCCAGGCACTTGGAGCCATGAGGAGAAGGGAAGTGGAAGCAGTAGTTGTATAGCGATATAGACTGAGGATGTAGAGATGTTGAGTAGACTGGTTATTATAGATGTAAGTGCAGTAGAAAGAAAAGCTAGGAGATGCGAGGAAATTGGTCAAGTGATCAAGTAGCGAGGTGAAATAATAAAAAGATGTTTATATGTGGGTGACAGTAGAAAGTAAGTTAAGGATGAGGTATTTACAAGCAGTAGCATGCCCATAACTGTTTAACAGTGTCTGTTTAGTAATGCAGGTAGGAAATAGAGGCGCTGGAGGACACTTATTAGTATTAAATGCAGTTTTTTTAGGGTTCAGTGTTCTACAATCCTTAGAGTCACAATATTGTATATATAGAGAATGGGAAATGTGTTTGCAAATTATAAAACTAAAACTAATTATCCTTCTTCTAAATGTTTCACTGAATTACTATTCACTTACTAGTAGGATGCAAAGTCAGATAAAACATATACTTGTGTCGAACCCAGTAAAATAATAGTGACCCTCTTTGGCTTTTGCATAGATCATTAAACAAATAATTTTACAATGTTGATTTTATTAGCTTTAAATAACCCAGTTAGTGGCATACCTGGGTTAGGGAACCCAGGGGTCGCATTTTTATCAGCTTTGAAGGGCACAACAGGTTGGCACACACTGTGACTCATATACTTATGGTCAAATTCTCATCGTACAGATCATTTTTTACTTTTTAGATAGTTTTGCGTATTTAATTTTATACTCAATATTGTACTTTCATAAAAGGAGCTATTTTCACAAGATGCTTTAGCTCTGTTCATTAATTTTTAATCAATTATTTTTTGTAAAAACAAATATTTGCCTGATGTTCATTTTATTTTGCTGCAGCTTAATTACTTCTGTCAGTCAACTAAATTATTAATTAAAAATTAATTAATAGAAAGTGTACACCAGATGCAGAGCCCAAATTTTTTTAAATTCAGGATTGGTACAAAGGTGGTATAAATCTGGCACATTCATTCCAGTCCTCATGAGTGCTTTATTGGTAAGCGTTTACGCAAACACATTTTAATTATATGAAAGTAGGTAAAATGTAGAAAAGTCATTTTCAAAAACAGTGCTCCATCAGATCTGTTGATCACTCTGTAGACAAATGGATCACAATACTTCACAATTAACATTTTAGGCCGTAGAATCGATTCCTCCTTTAGGATCATGTTTTAAGTTTATGAAGGAAACTGCACAAACCTAAGGAAATGTAACAAGGGAGAGAAGCAATTTTATGCTGAAAAAAGAAAACATCTTAAAATCCTTTTATCATCAAATAATATGTCTTTGTTTCAATATATGATGCTAAACGCATCTATAGAAAATAGTGTTTTATGCATAGATAGGTATTTTATAATTTGCTTAGGATGTCATTCTTTGGAAACTATGAAAAAGTATACATATTTATATTGGGTACTTTCCCCACAGATTGTAGCCAGAGCGCCCAAATAAAATGCATAAAAAGAAAAGCTTTTGAAACTTTTTGAGACTGTAGTATATTTGCTATGAACTGTTTTTATTTCGACCGCGTTGAAAGACTTATGAAGTCACTATCAAATGTTCTGCTTTTAATAGCTAGGAAAGCAAAGTTTATACACAGTGGGGCCTGTTATGGGAGAACAGTTTCTGTGGACTGACTCAAATTAAAGTAATACCAAGAACTCATTTCTAGAGAAGTAGGAAGATGAAAAAAACATTTTATATTGTTATAGTGATGCAATATAAAAATAATAAACTCAGTGAAGTTCAGGAGCAATTCAGGTTACTTGGTTCTATGATCTCAGGCATTTTTAGAGCACATAAAGAAAAAAAATAGTGTTAGTTTATTAGGATTCTAATAACTAAGTGATGTCCTCACATTATATACCTTGACTAGTGGTCAAAATGTAATACCAAGCTTTAATTTAATGCAGAGGAGTCCAAGTTCCACCTAGTTTAAAATGCATAATTAACTTATTCTGTTCACGACTATGCAATGATGTACATATTGGGCCTCTCCATTTACATATATTGCATGGGACATAACAATGACCATAATGGTATAGTTTACCCTAGCTTTCATACACAAAAAAATAAACTGTTAGGTTTACATTTAAGATATAATGTTAGTAGTAGTCATGGCAAGGCACGCATGAGGGAATAGATTTCTGGAAAAGAAATAGCTAACATAATATTTTTTGCAGAAACTCTCACTTCATTATGCTCATAAAAAGTAAAAAATGTAGAATTACTTGCTGATTCTTTAGCCTGTTTATTTTCCCTGCCAGCACAAACATAATGACTGAGTGCAATGTGCATTGGCAATAGAATTCTCCAGGAAAATAAAGCCTTACTGTATTCTATTCATTTTGACATTGTTAAAGCTATTTGTGCTGAGAAGAAATGATTACTTAATATGTTAAGCAGTACAATGGTATCTCCATTGAGTTTATTTGCTAAGAAGTTAAGTGGCCAGTGGAGTTAGGGGATAATTTGAGAGCCCAGACTCAACTGCGGTTGTATCCCCTTTAAATTTTGAGTTTCAGGTGAGGGTGTGGAAGCTCAACGTTAACTTGCCTAAAACTCCCCAAATTATTGCCTCCTTCCATGATATAACTGAAAAAAGATTAAACAGATAACATAAACTGGGTCGCCAGGACACTATCAAATAAGGGGGAGCCAATAATTGACCTCCTTTACCCCATCTAATGCGTGATCTTGTGGACAGTGATAAAGTAAAACTATTTTGGGGTATACATTGCCAAGCTGTGGGTTTTTTGAGTGTTAATGTGAACTCACTGTAGTGACTTTGTGAGTTGCTCTTTTGTCCAACTCATACATTCAGTAAATAGATCTGCTCTCAAGTCTCAAAACTTGTACCATAACTCTTACACATTAAACAGGCTGCATATATTTAACTACAACATTAAAAAAATGGAAATGGCTTTATATTGGAATACCATTAAATACAAAGCCAAGACTTCTTGCATTTTCTCTTTCACCAGCTCTCGTTCTCAATGTCTCTCACTCTCAGCTATCCCCCCTGTCTTAGTCCCATTCCCACCTTCACTCAATGTCTCTTTTTTTGTATTTTAATAGCTAAGGATATATCTCTTATTCCTCCCTTATTGCTACCTTCTCTCTCTACCATTCCAACATTTTATACACTTCAATAATCTTATCTGCATACCTTGCAAAGTTGCAACTCCTCTTCTTCATAATTAAGTAATGGCCTCACCTCACTCACACTCCCATACCATATTCCCTCTATACCCCTTAATCTCCCTGCTCCATAACTATGCTTTTCCTGCTTTGAGGTTCATGCTATCTAACTATTCAATCGTATATTGTTACACATCACTGTTGTGTACCATCTCTTTGGACCTGTCAATATATTTCTGCCTGCTTGTGATATATTCCCTCCAGTCAGCCTCGCGTGATCGCTGTACAGCCCTCTATGCACATGTGTGGAAAGCACTTCCCTGCCACTGATTGACTGCTTCAAGCAGCCAATCAGCATCATGAATAATCAGATCAAAGAGGAGGGTTGGTATTACAGTGGGGCAGCCTCTTGGGGGTTAGGTATGTATTCTTCTTTAGAGAGGAGGGTTAGTGACATTAGAATATCCCTTTAATTGGTTGGAGTTTCAATGGGCTTTTTCTTATCATCCCTCTGGATCATTTAATTATTAAATATACCATGGTCATTTCAATAGTTTTTATATTGTAGTTATATTGCAGTTCTACTTATTGCCACAGCATAATCAAAACAATTCACAATTTGACCTCACTGCACTTCTCCTTCTGTGAGCAGGCCAACCCAACTTGAAATGCAATTTAGACTGGCCTGAACACAATTGTCCCCCTGCTTGATCCAGCCAATCAGTGGCAGTAAAGAGCTCCCATTGAAATCAACTGAACACTTAACATGCATGTGCATGGGGGTCTCAATAGACAATGCTGGATCGGACTGGCAGTAAGTATATCGTCTGAACACATCTCTTGCATTGAAAATATCTCAGGGGTTGGCAGAATCGTCCCAATGCATTTGCAAGGAAACACCAAGTAAATTTGAATGGAACCTTAGCTATCATATGCATTAAAGTGCATATGATGGCTGGAGTCGAATACCCTTGGTGCTGGCCTGTACTACTTTAACTAGAAGTCTATTGTTGTTCAATGTAGTAAAAAAATTACTTTTTAAAGTTAGGAATAACAGATGTCTCTATAAAAATAACTATTTGTGTTAGTAACAGAGTAGCACTATTGATCATAAGTACAAGAAGATATAACATTTGTTGTAATTAACAGCAGGTTATATCAGACCTAAGAAGTCATCATACATATTTTACAGAAAAAAAATGCATTTACATATGCATATATTGTATGCATTATTTAACTCATAAAAGGAAACTATCCATAATATTATAACTACATGCATTGACAAAAACTACCTACAGCATTTGCTTTTTTGTTTGGCAGTCATTGCAATTGTTTTCGAGATATATAGTGTGATAGTTCACCAGATGGAAGCTGAGATCTGTGTCTCAGCAAAGCCGACATTGTCTAATCAATGTCCTGTTCTTCTCTACGGCAAATTAGCACTGGAGGAAAAAGTCTTTAATAAGAAAGAATAAGCGTGTGGATCCTGAGACTAGTTTAAGATTATTGCTGTTATGGTATATACATATGGTGGGTTTTTAATAGAAATACAGTATGTAGCCTAATAGAAGACAGTACAGTCCACTTCACGCTCCAAATGCAGTCAGGTGCACTATTGTTACCAAGTTTTATTTACACATACGTATATGCATAAACATTTCAGGGTCAAACCCCGTTCCTCAATGCTTTTTCCCCCAAAATGCTTGTACATATTATGTGTAAATAAAACTTGGTCAACTAGTGCACAGCGATGGTCTGGAAATGACGAGGTGGCCGGAGGCTGCCAAGTGACATAAGTTTAATTTTTGTGCTCACATAGCACACAGCTAGGTGTATTCAGCCAACACGGCAACACCCAATTTGTCATTAGAGCAGCAGATTGGGTGCATATGGAGCCATGTCGCACAACTCAACTTTCTGTTTTGCTACTTGTATGTTAGTTTTTAATAATATAATTGGATAGGTTTACACAGTTCATATAAATGTAAAATATAGGTAAAATGTGACATACATTTTAATGTCAAGCACTTTTGCCTTAGTATTTCATTCTCGGTGTATGCACAGTGAGTCAACTTGACAGCCAAACTGTGTTGACACTTTAGCCTTTCTCGTATAAGCCCCATGTGACCTACAGTCCAGAACTATCAACTTGAACTGTCAATACATCCATTAATCTGCATAGAACGTCCTGTGCACTTTATACCTATACAGATTATACATATGTACTGTACGTCAAACTTAAATTGTTGTCACTTTTCTTTTTTAGTTTACCGTTTAGACATATTTGCAATATATTGCTCCAGAGCAACTGACCCAGGAAAAAAAAACACTTTCTACATTGTTGCTGAGCTTAGGAAACCTGTTTTTACTTGCCAATTGGTACTTTAAAATAACTGAGGTGGAAGGGCGGTTAACAGTAAAAACAATATTTGATCATAAACAGTGCTCATACAAAAGCCACTATAAATACATGCCATCAAGCAGAACTGCTTGGTAAATAGTAGAAAAGAGAGTGAATAATACTTCTTTTTATGCTGAGGATGTTTGAATAGGTTGTCTTTTGATTTGATTTCTGATGCAATGTCTGAAAACACCTTCAAAACCTACCACTAACTTCTCCATCCCTAATATCCACAACTTTGTTCTTGACTCTATATGTACAAAACCTCAGCTTCGTCAAATGACCCTTCACATTGATTTGTACATTTTAATAACTACTATGCAAATCACCAAAATCCAGCTATCATCATGGCATTATCCACTAGGTTAGATTTGTACTTAGGACACATTTTGTAGTGAAACAGAAAGGGGATCTTAGTAATATATCAAACCTCTTTATTTAGACCACACTTGTGCCTTATAGCTCCATGTATCACCCACCTTTGTGCGTGCACTTCATATTTTCCCACTTTTCCTTGAGTTTCGTGAATACTGTACACAAAATGTAGTTTAAAATAGTACAATGGTAAAAAATAAACATTAAAAATACAATTAAAATGTTTGATTGCACATTTAATACAAAATATACATGTAATTTATTCTTTTTCTCCAAATAATTTCCAGATACTCATTAAAGGAGTTAAATGTTGTGTAGCATTTTTAAGCTAAACACAAAATAAACTATATCAAATCAAATATATGCTGGCTTCATCTATAATGGCAATGGATCGCATGGTTGTTTCTCATCTTGTTGGGTTTTCAATGTTCTATAAGGAATTGACTGTGATATTTAAAACAATGTCTGCATCTTTATACTTCTACATATATATGGACCTAGTGTTATAGATTATCCTTTACATATGAAAATCAAGTATATTTGTATGAACAAATGAATGAGATGGTACAAAGCAAAAGGTATTGTGAGCACAGCCACTGATAAAGTCCGTGTGCCGGGGTCTGGAATATGATGTCATATTAATATTCTCTAAAACATCAGGTGGTGCACAAACTTCAAAGGACACTAATGAATTATATGTACTTAACAAAAAATATCTTTAGGAGACAACATCTGTATTTGTTTTAACTAATAATGAAGCCAATTTATTTTAGGATGTTTTATTTTGTACTTTTTAACCCTTCCTATAGCTTTCTGCCAATGTGAAACAATTATTTTTTCATATGATACATAGTAAAAATTACGAGATTGAGTCCTGTTCATGTCTTGGCCAGTTTGGGCTCATAACGTCACTTTCCACTTTATTGCTATAGTATGAATTCATTGAATTGGCAGGTTCTAATGGAAGAAAGAAGAAAGACTGAACTAATTATAGAAATTGGAGCTTACCCCTTTTGAGGTAATGTCTTCTAAAATACAAACTGTTCTTGACAATATAAAAAAAGGGAACTGACATGTTTCTACAATATTCAGGACTGGCACTTTGGTAAAATAGTTCAATAAGCAACGAGGGAGTAATTACAGAAAATTAGAGATGGAAGAAGAAATATAGATTATTATTATTCACATTATCCTTTATATTCTCCATCATATCCAAGACAGCAACATTAGTTTTGTTATTAAGTTTCTTTTGTTTGTTTGCTTTCCAGTCTAGTCCTACATGACATTATTTGCCTCAGAAAAAAAATATTGATTATTTTTAAAATGCCCTATCATATAGTAGAATACCTTTACATAACCCTATTTCCTTTTATATCCTTATTTAATAATATTAATTAATAATATGTCCTGCATGTTGTCTGAGAAATATCTCATAATAGGCTGAAATGTATAATGCAAGAATTGACTTTATCTTTATAATCCAGTAAAAAAAACCTCATATTGAGAATGTATGATGTAGTCTGTAGTGTTCTTCCAAACTGGAACTGGACTTAATAGCATGTGGATTCAGTATAGGAGTTTGAACAGGGAATAATATTTAATATATAAACCACCAAGTGCATCATTACTTCCTGATGCAAGTACGTATTAGTTTGCCTGCTGACTCAGCTTGACAGCTACTTAACTTCCCACACTTTAACATACCTTCCGTATATCAGTAACCACTCATTTCGGTAAAGTAAATGAATGACATGCTTATGTTATTTGGTGTTTTCCTTCTGTATACACAGCAAAGCCTTTCAGAAAATCTCCCTTATATGGATGATATGTGATTGATCAGCCTCTCCAAACAGATGAAGAATGTCAAAAAGCAACATTTCTGACCCCAGCACTTGAAGGGTTGAACCAGGGTTGAAATGGTTATTGGGACCAGTCCTCCGCCTCTCGATTGTCCATAACATAATAGTCTCTTAGCAAGACATGGATAAGCCTGTGGCTATGCTGGGCTGAAACTAGTTCCCTCCTTAGTAATAAGTGGAAGGCTTCCCTGAAAAGCCATCCAAGGAATACCCTTGTGTCAGTTGGTCAGCCTACTTAATGACAAATGTCTCCAAACAATCTTTGCTGTTGCAGTTGGGTGCCCTGAACAGTGTTCTTGGCATTGATGAACACATGAATCACACAGGGAGTTCACTGCTCCAATTTAACTTCCTTACTCCTTCCAGTTATTGCTCCCTCACAAACTTGCCAATGTCTAAATAGAACCAAGGCATAGTCCAATTATAAGAGATGAAGATCATCTCAAAAAAAGCTCTCCGCATAGTAATTATATAAGGCACTCCCAGGAGCAAAGCTCATTGTACATCATGGTACACTTCACACATGAGATTAAATAATAAGAGACAGCGCTAAGACAACATATAGATATACAAATCCATATTTTATTACTGATAAATATATATCATATATAAAAAAACAAATATATATATAATACACACAAAAACAAAACACAAATAATAAAAAAAATAACAAAATAAGAATAAATCCGCAATATATACAAAAAGCACGAAATGAATTAGATAAAATCAAATCCACACTTCACCAAGGGAAGTAAAAAACTCACTGTTGAGAAAACTATGCCTGGCCAGGCTAGGCGCCAAATGCATTTCTCATCTACAATTACTTAAGTTATGTCCTCAAAGTGGGGATTTGTCATAATGCAAACCAGTAAGCATTTCTCATTCTTCTTTAACTAGTCTCAAAGTCAGATTATATAGCTCTAAGTATAGCACAGGGTTGTAATAGCAAGAGCAGGCTTGTTTTAGACATGTCCATATTAGCATAAATGTATTTTACTTTGCTTGCTATACTCTCACCATAATCATACTGAACTGTGCATAAAAAGTTTTTAATGTGTCATTGATTTTTATCAGAATGTATCTAGATATTTTCTTAATCATATGAGTCATTATTATAGATTAAGGACATATGGGGGGATTGTGAAATATTTACCGCAATGAATTATCTACATCAAATTAGACCACAAGCTAGTGAAGTGAAAACAATGTTATGATACGTTTGTTGGCTGTAATACTGGAAATGGTCAGATGAGGTCACTCAAGAGCCTATACAACAGAATGACAGAAAATCTGTCGCTGTAAGTGTATAAAATTATATCGATCAAGAAATAAACATATCATGGATAACATACTAATGTGAAACTAAAAAGAAATGTGCCATTATCGGCCCAAATATAATATTATTATTTTTAAGACTAAAGACAATATTTAAGAATGTTTGCATGGTCGGCCCATAAAGGGAAACAAAACAATGTGAGCTGTAATAAGTAAGACATCGCCGCAAATCCACGGAACTGTGCGGCGACTAGGTATTACATCAACATTTGGAACTGCGTCGCTATGGAGATCCATTGTCCCACCACATCACTCTTTTGGGGTTACACTATGCTCAAGGTGGGCTACACTTGGAGGTGGTTGCGGAGAGAGAGCTCATTTGGGAACCCTGGTTTTATTACCCATCTTTAGAACTGGGTTCATCCAGCTGTGGCCATGGAACTCCGGCCCGGGCTATTGTGCAGACTATTCCTGGGAATGTTCCCAAAGAGTTTGGAGTACCAAGCCACAGTATGCACACAGGACCTGGACTCCTCATTTTGCCTCCCTATGTCAGAAGGATGCCTATAAGAGATTTTAAGACATCCAGTAGTCTGAAAATAGAAAAATGTTTGTAGGTTTCATCCATGGAGGTAAACAGTTGATTTGATTTCATTGAGAAATATACCATGCAGAAGGCTACAATCAAACTTTCCCCACTACAATGTATTTTCACTCTTGGGTCTTTTCACTAACAAGTTGAGCGGTCAGGTGAGTTTAGAGTTAACTTGACTGACCTGACTTAACTTCAGTTGCATGCCCTTGCATTCTTACACAGGAAAAAGAACTCACAGATTGACTAATATGTGAGTTGTTTACAAGGACATGCAAACACAGATTTTATACGTTTTAGGACAAAGGCATGCAAGGGTGTCTTTACCTGAAAGTTGCAAAATTAAACCTCCCACAATATTAAAATTAAATAATAAAGATAAATAATTATCTTCGGGACCCTCTATTACAAAGAGGGAATTATGACTGTCCCCTCCTCTTCCCCGCTACCTGTTTTAAAAAAATAAAAAGTCCAGAACCTTTTCAGGTAGAAAGTTTTTTCCTGCAAAATTGCTACTTTTGTGCACAGCTTTTGACAGACTTAGAAGTAGAAATACCACAAACCTATATAAATTGCTTCTACAATTTGTGAGCAATTTAAGCTCATGACTTTGGAACTTTGCCATGACTTATAAAAAATCAAATCAGGGCTGGCAGGACATTCTGAGTGGAGGACTGTTTCATGTGCTCCAAAGAATTATCACTTGAAGAAGGCTGTTTACCAAGACAAATTATTTTTTTTAAGCCATAGCATTTTCGGATAGTGTTGCCCCCTTTGGTTATGTATTAATGTATCTGCAGCTGCTTAATATACAGATGCCCAAGAAGGAAGCCTCATTATTACAAAAAAGACTGTTCTGCAGCTGAGACACATCCATACACATGGGCTGTTTATCTCTTTGTGCCAGCGTCATTATCACCACATAAATTTTATAGTAAATGTGGTGACTTTAAATACATAAACCCGTGTTTTTATAATAATAATAATACATTGAAATAGTTTTTTTAATTAAAAAAATCAGTACGGTATTTTCCATTGTATGTCCGCACAAAAATATAAATAAAAACATAAAATATGATGCTTTGTGCTTTAAAATGTACAGTAGTAATGCTAAAGTACCAATGATGATAACAATAACAAAGCAAACCATAGTAGTCAATGTCTTCAGAACTTTAGAGAGGTTCTATAAAGAAAACAACTTATTTTTGAGTGAATACTGTTATCTATCTATCTACAAATCCTCCTTCTCCTTATTCTCTTCTATTGTACCAACATATAAGATTGTTAAAAAATATTTCATTTTTTTAAGATTACATGAATATATAGTTTATTAAGTATGGTGATGCTTCATAAAAAAATATAATGTTACTTGCACATTCCTCACTCACAGAAATCATCCAAATTTGGACACAAGCTCATTAAAAGTATTTTTTACAAAGAATATTTTTCTTTTCTTTTTTTTTTTTTACAAACCCTAGTTTGTAGGGTTGCTCAAAATCATACTTTTTCCAACTCTTCAAACTATTGATGTAGTTTGACTGAGGTTTTTTTGATGAAAAGCGCTGGATATTTCTTTCTGTTACATCTCCCATTCCCCTGCCTGACTGGATTGTATGCCTTTCAGCTAACTGGCTTGAAATTCCCTGCCAGGTGGACAGCTTTGATGGCTAAGAGGTGGCGTTCTGCCCAGTAAAGCAGCTTTCAAGCCTCGAGCCATGAGGATGAGCTCTTGGCCCCCTCTTATGCTGCAGCCTTGTTGAATATGTTAGCAGCAGATAGTGTTGAACACTGAATTTTATTACATGGAACACTTTCAACATGTTAGTGAATTATTTTTAAAACATAATTTTGGGGTCTATTTGGAGGGGTTGTCCCTTCAATCATCAGATATTTCACAAATCAGTATTAAGTTCCTTTACTTTTCCTGATTTGCCAGTCTTCCACATCACTAATTTATCATGATTTCGATTATATCTCTTTTTGACAGCTGCGACTGCGGTGTATATTGATACAAGTGGGAGAGCATGCATGCAATCCTCTGGGGTCAATGTCAAGTTAATCAGAGCACAGACAATCCTGCAGATACTCCCTAGCAAAGCTTTTTACTCTGTTTTAGTTATTTTCAATTCCTTTTGCAAGTTTGGGTTCCTAACACTTTCCAATATGTATAGTTTAGAATTATGAAATAGGCAATCCAAGATATACTGTAAAATGTTGTATAGTTAATTCAATAATGATGAACTAAAGCTATTCCCGAAACTGATCAAGGGGAAGACTCCTGTGGATCGTCATCTTGTCAGCATATTCCACTGATAAATGGATTAATTACATTTTAGAAGATTTTGCTAAATGCATTAGCTGACCACAGTTAAAAAAATGCAGCATTTAGCAAAAAGAGACATTTCAGTAAGTGGGGGTCATACAAGTTCCCATACCTTAAAGATGCTGGTCTGCATACTTTGCTAACTTTAGCACTTTTGTAACTGAATGCTACATTAGAATCATCACTCCTAGTACTGTTGACGGCTCAAACACTTCCCAGAAACAGGGCTCTGCACAAGGTAAGAGCAGGGGCGTCTTCAATGCGGGGTAAAAGGGGCAGCTGCCATCATTCCTCGGGGCCCATAACAGCTGTACCTTGAGCCCACAACAACCACGGTCGCTCATCATGACTGGGCCCGCCACTCTAGGGTGGCCACTTCCATACTGGCCTGCTGCTTACCTCTTTCTCGCACATGTACAAGTGGACCACTTGTCCACATTTTTGGGACCATTTGTTTTGGGGCAATGGATTTTGTCCCCTGCCCACTCGGTTTGTCTAAAATCTTGTTCTACTTACCAAACTCAGTCAGCTCCAGTGCTGTCTTGTGTAAGATTTATAGGGGCTCTAATGAAGTGATTTTGATGGGAATTGCCATGAATTTATTTAAAATAATGAAGCGTGGATAGGGTGGTATGCTGCAGCTCCAAAGCTGGAGGGTCTCCTGCAGGTAACCATTTTTTCTGTTTTTGTTTTTCGGGTAAATAATACCTATTGAAGTACTTACTAAGTACTTTAATATGTGTCCATCATTGGGCAGGCTCTTTGGTTTTTTTAGACTGTCCTTTTAATTTAAAAGAGGACAGTGTTACCTAACTACAAAAAAGAAGACAATATAAAATATTGCTGTTATGGTAGATGTCAAACTTTTTGTCTCTTAGTAGAAACAAGCCCTAAAGTGTGAAAATCCATGTTGGAATCATATAAACAGTAAAACATACAAATTGGCTAGATCACTCAACCATTCACTTAAATGACAATTTAATACAAAACATGTTTCTTTCATGTCCTTATGTTCAAATTGTTCTTTCTGTTGTGTTCTCTACAATGGAGTAAGAGGAATATTTGCCAAATAAAGTATCGAATGTTGCTAATTCTTGAATTCTGTGTGTTAAATATTAATGCCAAGGAATGGATTCACACCCTAGTTAATATGTATTCCTTTTTTGTTGTTTTTGTAATACAGAACACTATTTTTATACAATTTTATTTATATTACATATCTTGAACTATTTTTACTATCTGTTTCTATTTAATTTGTTGTGCATGTACACGTAAATATATATATATATATATATATATATATATGCTAATGACAAATATAATTAGGTTCGAAAAAATGAACCTCTTGGTGTCTCTTCATCTGTATAAAGTGGCCATAAAAAGTCTGCTACATATAAAGAACAAGGATCGGCAATTTAAATGACAGATGAAATAAATAAAATGTGATTTCTCATTATGAAAAATCTCTCTCTCTCTCTCTCTCTCTCTCTCTCTCTCTATATATATATATATATATATATATATATACATACACACTATATATATATATATATATAATGTAAAAGGGTGAAGCCGCATTAGTCCAGTAGACACGATCTCAAAAAATAGAGTATTGCAGAGTATGTGGTGATACCTTTTTTATTGGACTAACATAATATTAAAAAGACAAGCTTTCGAGAGTTATCCTCCCTTCATCAGGTCCGAAGCAATACTAATCAACATGATAGAGGTTACAACTTAAAACAAGTGATGGTATAAGGGGGGGGGGTTGAGTGGGGTGTCGTAAATAATAGGTCTGGAGGTGAGAAATGCAGAGAGGTAGAGAGGTATCTCTATTCAGTTTTACTGCAATATAGATTTCTAATGGAATATTAACAATCATAGATACTCTATTGTACCTTGAGTCCCAAGGGTATGCTTTTGATAAACATTGCAATTAAATTACCTTTTTTAGTTCAATTATCTTATAAGAGGAAAACCAAACTTCTAGACCCAATGTAGAAAAAAGAATTCTTACCCAAAGCAAAGGAATCATACTGTAGAGTCTCCCATCTGTTTACTACTTCTCACGAAGTACAAGAAGATGCTTTAATGAATCTTTTGTAACTGGGGCCACCTGCCACAAAAACAAAACAGCTACTAATGAATTACTGAAGGTACCTCAACAATACTTGAACAATTAAAAACTCCTAGCTTACAAACAGCAGAGGGGTAAGTGCTAAATCTAGCATTTTAGTTTGCCCTGAGAAATTATTACTTGCATCAATTATCTAAATTTCTCAAAAGCCTGACCCAATGGAAGAACGAAACTGCATGTCTTTTGTATGTTCAAACCTGAACAGAAGACGTATTCATCGTACTGCATGACTTACATTAAAGAACTGAAGAATCTCTTCTGAAAAATTTATATTTTGTTGGGGGTGCATATTATTTAATTTGCAGTTGTTATGGACCAGCTTTTTTTAACATTTATCCAGGGTGAATTACTGTGTATACATGTTGACTGGTCACTATAAGATGTGTTTAGTACACAAAATGTCACTTGAGCTTTCAAAAATACATAATTATATAAAATAGGGTCACTGCTCCTTTCATTCAACCAGTGTAATCTCAAATAAACTTCCACAGAAGTTTTAGATTCTCAAAAACGCAAACATACTGTATTATGTATTATAAACGTGGGTTTTTAGCTTTTATCATGAATTTTTACCATCACAACAAAATGTACCAATTGGAACAGGGAAAATAAATATTTATGGCCAGTCAATTTTGTTACATGACAATCAACTAATTCTACATTTCAATGTCAAGTTTATATTTTGTTAGGTTACGAGTAAAGATGTAAAAACCGTTTCACTGATATTCAGAAATCTTTTAACGGATTTTGCCTGATCTATTCGACTTCCAGTGTCCTTATTACAGTTTCTTCACAGCTCATATATTTCTCACATGTGACATGTGAAAAATTATTATATGCTGTACTATATTGTCACTCTCAGATATTCATGATGGCGGTATTAGCAATTAACAATTTCTAGTACTAATAATTTTCTAGTATTAGATCAATGTCACTTATTGGAGCTAAAGTGTAATACTTATTCTATGGGAATGCAATCTTCCCTGATCACTGTTACGCAGGCCTGGATTCAGCCAAGTGGGCCCATGGCTTATAGCACCGCGCACTTTACTGACGCTTGTGTGGCAAATGCAGTCTTTCTGATTTTAATCCCTAGTATGGCCTTGTTGGAATTAATTGAATTCCGCATAAAATTCATGTGTAAAATGGATTTCAGAGCAGGTATTTTTTCAGTGTGGATTTCATTCATGGCTGTCTCTCAGATGGGACAGTCCCTCTTTAACAAATTGTTTACTCATTAAGACTCCATAATGGTGAAAGATTCATGAAAACATAAATACAAGAATTCTAACTAAAAACGAGTCGTTTGCACAAAATGAGGCTGTCTTTTGGTAGATAGGTCAATGGTTTGGTATTCAGAAAACCGTATGTGTTTCCAGAGGGTAGCACTGTTGTAAATCTTAAGTAAGCTCCTAAAATATTTTACGTTTGCAAGCAGAAAAAAAATGTAGATCGCTACAACCAAGTGAAAATTAAACTTCAGGAGGCATGTGATGTGTCAGTCATTAGGATTATCACTTTGCTCTTAAAAAGGTTTGTCTTGTCTTGCTGCTCCATCTCTTCACCAGGGGTAATGAATAAATGCCAAACCACAAACAGAGCTGAGCAATTGCAGCCACTGTGGTTACTAGACAAATGCCAACAGAAAAGACATGTGCAGATGTTACCCTTGGCTATGTTGTGCAGCTTGTGAAGTTAAACACATTCTAAAGGTTTAGTCTACTGCATTAAATTAGTTGTAATCCAAAATACCTTCTGCTTGGCACTTGGGCTACACAGATTCTCTGTCACTTTTCTATTGAGAAAAGTTGACAACTGCCAGAAGTTAAAGCTTTAGGGTGAGAAATTTTGTTTTGTCAACATTACATTGTCAGTAAAACAAGATTTATAGGTTTATAGGAAAATTAAAATGCTGTTCTACAAAAGACAAAACACTGAAACTAAAATATTGTATTTTTGGATAGTTTATGTCTGACACCTACAGTTGCCACAAATGTGGTTATGGTTAGAATCAAATTTGATTTTCTTGGATTTCTACCTATGTTGAATGAGTAAGAAATGAAGCAAGTTCCCAGCAATGATTATGGTCTGTACAAGGAGTGAAGCAAGAACAATGTCACTTATTGTACGCCGAACCCTGTTATTATCTGGATGAAAGAACATGGTTTCTTCATAATCAAGTTTTTTTTTTCTAAATAATAGCTTATTATAATTATTTATACTCATTTTTGGCCCCAATGAATATTGTTGAGCTGTATAGTTGGAAAAAACTTGAAAAACTGGAAACATGCCATGCTAATGGAATTTATTTTTTCAATCATTATTTTGCGAGCCTCCATGTACCCTCCAGAGTGTTTCTCAGCCTCTTCTATAATTTAGCTAAGCATAGCTAGAATGTTTGTGACCAGCCGCTATGGGACAATACACTGGGAACATGTAAATACACATACAGTATGTGGTAGTGTCATATTTGAAGCCACCAATCCTTTTGATCACTTTATATTTAAATTGCAGCACTGTAGACTATGTTAGCACATTACAATAAATTTATAATACTTCTACTACTACTAATACTACTAATAATAATAATTATAATAATAATAATATCCAAATAATCTTTCAGCAACAAAATAAATTATTTAAAAGATACCACTGAGGGATGAAACCCTTTTTTGCAAGAACTGTACAAGAACTTTACAACACAACACATATGGTAAGAAGGTAGTTTTCTATCTTATTACCTAGTTGGGTAGCCATTTTGCTTTGCTTTAAATGTGTAGTTTCCATGGCAAGGATGGAATGTCTACATGATTCCCAATTGTTCCAGAGTAGCAGACCACTTACAACGATCAGCCATAACGTTATGACCACCAGCCTAATATTGTGCAGGTCCCCCTCTTGCTGTCAAATCGGCCCTGACCCGTCAAGCCATGGACTCCATTAGACCTCTGAAGGTGTGCGGTGCTATCTGGCACCAAGACATTAGCAGCAGATCCTTTAAGTCCTACAAGTTGCGAGGTGCGGCCTCCATTGATTCATCCTAGTGACATGTGTTCTCCAGGTAAGCAACACACACGCAACTGGCCATCCATGTGATGTAAAAGAAAACATGATTCATCAGACCAGACCACCTTTTTCCATTGACGATATTCCAGTTCTTATGTTCATGTAGCCATTGTAGGCACTTTCCGCAGTGGACAGGGGTCAGCATTGGCAACCTGACTGGTCTGCAGCTATGCAGCCCCATATGCAACAAACTGTGATGCACTGTGTGTTTTTGCAATTTGAGCTACAATAACTTGTCTGTTGGATTTGACCACACAGGTCAACACCCCACAAGAGCTGTAGTTTTGGAGATTGCTGATCGGCGTATATATGACCTAACCATCCACTCCAGATGACTGGTATCTACAGGGATGCCCCCACAAACAAGTGCTCACAACATTTAAAATGAGGTGCATCAGTTATCGACAGAACTTGAATTCTCCCAACATCTTCTTGACAGACCTTCTTCCATTGGCATTTACTGGCCAGGAATATCCCACTGTGACTACAAATACCAAACAAACAAAAAGTAAGAGAAAACAGACAAATGGAGTGTCAAAACATTGCACATAGCAGATTACTAGGAAAGGAAAGTCCCCATAGAGCCTTTCATAGTACTTGACTTGGCATAGACAAGTAATCATGTTCCTTATTTGCCTCAAGGGCTTTAACAGAAAAAAATGTTTCTAAACAGAGGTTCCAAGGACTGTTACTTCATTGTGGCATTTAGATTAATTGACATGATATAACAATGTGCGCAGCATTTCAACAAGTACATAGTCACTGCTTATGTTATAATGGATATTCTGAAGTTTCCCAGGTGTTGGTGTTCCAACTAGAGTTTTTAGAGAAGAATTAAAAAAACAGTCCCAAAGGTATTCACAAGTTAGACATTTTGCAGTAGTTCTAGTTTGGACCTGGGTTGACATAGCCCCATCATTGGCATCTATACTCATAAACATCTCCAACCATAAACTCCCTCCAGTCTTTAACTGTGCCCTAACAATGGCTCTCCTCCTCACTTATCACCTCTTCCTTTTCACGTCTACAAGATTTCACTCGAGCTGCCCCCATATCCCTGGAATCTACTTCTACTGAACCTTCAGCTTTCACCCTCCCTCCCAACATTCAACAAAAATCCCAAAACTCACTTCTTCAGAGAAACATTCCACCTTAGCTGCTAGAACTTCCTTGTCATTGAGACAACCACCACACTACCTCTCACCCTTTCCCTGTGCCTTATGTTTGTCACCCCATTCCCTCAAGATTGTAAGCTTGCGAGCGGGGCTCTCTCCACCTAATGTATCAGTTTGTCTTAGTCTGTCAATTCTCATCTTCTCAGACCCCTTGAATAAATGTATTGTATTAAGCGCTGCGTAAATTGTTGGCGCTATATAAATAAAAGATAATAATAATAATAAACATCATGACTGAAATAACCAATTGAAAACTTTAAGACTGTAGGATTATGGCTTGACAAATGCTCATTGTTATATATTAAATGTTTTGTGTTATGCATATTCACTATTGTTGTTTTACTCAAACCAGGGCCTTTTCAGATGGAGGTTCTTCCACACTTTGTTGCTTCTAAATTCAGGGCCGCAATGGCCTACCAGGATACCATGAAATTTCCTATTAGACCACCTGTCCTTACGCAGGTCTTGAGGCTGTCCATCCAAGGGCGGGCTGGCCTTGGGGCAATTGCCACCCGGGCCGCAACAGTTTTTTTAAATTGCCAGTCTGACGTGAACCGGCCCACAGCAGGGTCCCATAACATGATGTTACACTGCCCTGCGGTAAGAGTGCAGCTGGAAAAGGGGTAAGGGAAGGGAGGTGATTAGGGAGTATGTAAGTATATATATATATATATATATATATATATATATATATATATATGTATACATACAGTATGTATATACAGTATATGTGTGTATGTGTAAGTCTGTGTGTTAGCATAAGTGTGTAAGCGTGTTTGCACGAGTGTATAACTGTGTGTATGTTAGAGGGAGTGTGTGTCAGCATGATGGAGTGTGTGTGTACTATGAGTATGTGTGTAAGTATGGTCTATAATAGAATCCAGTGGATTCTTTATGTCCACCATCTTTAAGCCGTCCCATGTTCTTTGAAGCTTAATAAACCTATGGTGTCTATTGTTAGTGTTACTTCTACTGACATAATTTGACACATGTCCCATGCACTTGCATATTATAACTCAAAGAGCAACTTGAACATTCTTTAACAGTCATTCTCAAATTAGTGCAAGTGCCTGCAATTTTAAAAGGGCGACTATCACAAAAAATAACCTTTCTATGTTTCTGGTGTCTCTGGTGGAGATTTTGCGGAGGCAGAGCAATACACCCGAGAACACACTTTTTGATGACATCACAATTTTTCAAGACCCCATTGTGCTGCCCTGTTTGTTTCTTGCTTCTATCACTCCATTTTCCGCATGTATAGGAGAGGAGAACATCTGGTGCCTCTGACCCCACTCCAATTAACAGAAGAACCCTAAAGCACTTGCAGAGAAACTATGATATAATAGGAGGGTTAGGCATTTTCCCATGTAGAGCCATTTATCAAACAGAGCAAATAAATTGAATGAGCTGCAAAACTCACTCCAATGGATTTTATAAATGATTTCATTCTCTTGTGTATTGCTTTTTCATGGAAGCATTGAGATCTTAATTTCTGAAATAGTATTTGCAATAGATTGAATATATAGCAAACGAAGCTTTAAAAATGACATAATGGTTGTGGAAGAATGTGTATATCTGAAGCCGGATGTGCAGGAAACAAGTCATCAACGAATCACCTAACCAACCAGAGGGTTTGAGTCACCTCTATACTTTTTAAAAATCTTTTTAAAATAGGTTTGGTTTTGCTGGTCCTCTCTCCAGCTCCGTTACAGGAAGAAGAAGGGAAAGTTTAAGAACACGATGTATGCTGCTATTCTTCATTATCTTTCAAGCTTATGTGAAGGGGAAAATTGTCCCTTGAAGGTATCTGTGGAATGAAAGACTACATTTTTCAAAAACTGAGTGACCTCATTTCCTTGCATTACTGGAAATAAAGTAATGTGGCTGCCATGAGGTAGCTTTTCAAAAGCATTAAATTGATTATTTAGCTTTTTCAAAAGTTCTTTATAAACTCATGTTATATGAGGCAGTTCTGACAGTTCCTCTCTTACAACAGATGAAAGGTAAAGCGAGACTGACACTAACAACCTATTCTGAGCTAAAAAGGAATGTTGCCTCTGCTGCCGCCTTTAGGACCAGAATAGCTGCTTCCATGATATCTTTAAGAGAAGTAGATGGAGCTGTTTTATTATGATTGAGTCTTCTGCCCTGCATTCTATCAAGTAATATGTATGTTCTATTGAATTGAATGGTGAGGTGACTCATTCAAACCCTGGTAAATGATGCTTTATTAATATGTATTGACCGACTGTTGAAGATTGAAAAAAAGCTGCAATACAATGTACATGACTGGTGACATTTTTAATTAAACGGTGAACTTCCAGGGCAGCATTCATTGAAAGCCGCCAAAGGTGAGGGTCAAAGTCTTGCCAATTATTCTTTTGACAGGAAAACATACAAAGTATTTCAGGCCAATTTATTGGGGGGGGTTTACTACACGCTGTGCACTTGATATTCTACCTCAAGTCCTCTGAATTTGAAGTCTATAAATGATCCACACAGTTGTGGGAGAGGAGGAAGGCAGGACAAAGCTTGGAGGGTTTCACATTCGTTCAGATATCAGCTTTAAAGTAGATACCGCACAATGCAAGTGCTGCCACTAATACCAGCATTAATCATTCTAAACTGTTTGTGCTACTACATCAATTTGATTTGGGATATTCATAGAAATTGGACAATTGCCTACAATGCTTAACATTCAGTACATTGCATTCGCTTGGTCAGCATGAAGGAGTGTCCATCAGATGAAATATCATATTTTAAAACATATCCATTATAATCTCCTTCTGAACAAATTAATCTAGCAGGGGCAACAAGCCAAACTTTCCTTGATTGTGCAGGTTATGCCTATAGCATAACTAGGAAAATACTGTTCTGGAGTGCTTGGGGAAAATATTGCAATCCTCTTGTAAAAGTAGATACATTTAGAGTAAAACTAAATGGTATATTTTATTTTAAATTTAATACCAAAGCCAATAACACAAAACAATTAATTTGCCAGGATTTAATACACTGATTTTGACAACTCTCCTTTATGAATAATGAATAATACAAGCTGAATGAATCAAAACAAAGCTCCCAATTACCATTGTGCATCTACACACAAACTAATGAAAACTAAAATTAAGCATACAAAATATTGTTAAAGCTCACCTAAAAACCTTAAATGTAAGTCATTTACAAAATAAACTGTACAACTGAGATCATTTTGGGTAGACACTTGACATTTTTAATTTTTCAGATACCAGCCTTTAATTTTGATATTTTTGAATACATACATTTTTAAATACCAGTACATTGAAATGTGACTATAAAATTATTTTTTTAGGATTTGGCTTGCACGTTTAATATTTAAGAATAATATATACTGCTGTACTACTGTATATACCGGTACTATTTAAAGCTTTTTGTTTATGGGCACATTGCACTAATGTAGACATGTACTCTTTATAAATATAATCAATAATCAAATTAATGAAAAGGGTATTAGTCTAAACTTACCTCCCAGAGATCACTACTTACTACCTCTCGCTAACAATATGATTGGCAGCAGTGTCCATAAGCTGTGTCAGAGCCATGCTTTTGACACTGAGGATCCAACAACCTGTTATGGACACTGCTGGTCCGGTGTTCTCTGTAGAACTCTATTAACAGTTTATTAACTCTGTAGAACATTCTATTAATGTTTCCTGGGAAAATACAACACCCAATATACAGTATATGTTTCTGCCAACATAAATAGTTTGTATTTAGTCAATATTAATTAAAAGCGGATTAAAAAAAGAGATGCTGATGGAAAAAATGTATAGAATATGTATAGAAAAAAAATAAAGGATAGTAAAAATAAAATTACTTGTTAAAAATATGCACCAAATTCTAGTGTATATCAAAATAGATTTTTTGTGTGCTTCTTTCTAATATTTTTTAAAATATTGGTCCCACTCTTCCTTTGGTCTACAAGTACTCCCTTCCTGGTATGGGGGGGTATGGGTCTATAAACTAACTAATGGTGATGACACACAATGCTGATAAAGTTTGTCTTATTTCCAATCAAAATAATTGAACATTTCACCTTTAACACACTGTCACCATGGGATTCAGTTCCTTGTGTGTAAGGCTCTAGTCCCCAATCACACGAGTGATCAAAACCTAATATCAATACCTATATTGATATTACATAATAATCAACACGGTAATATACTGTTACTCTGATTACAGAATAACAAATGTTTTATATCTGTTGCATATATTTGTTGCTTTTGATTTATGTTAAAGTTTTTTTTCTTGTTCAGTGCTGTGCCAACATACTTATTTTAAATATGTTGCAATTAGAAGAATATGCTTCACACACTTTTGTCGAGATGTGTTAATGTCATATGGTAGTAATATGCTGGAAATTGTTTTAACTTGGAATTCTTCCAAAACATTTAAATATGTTTATGAAAATAGTAGCACAATGTACTTACATATGTATATATGAAAGGTCACTTCAAACTATGTAGGAAAGAATTCAAGAGATATGTCTAGAAGAAAGAAGCAGATTTCAGCTATTTTTGTTAGGTCAAAATAAATTGCTACCTGCATAATGTTTATAAAGACGAATAAAAGAAGGAGAATAAAAGGAAACATTTACACACAATAAATTATTTTTTTCCCCATTTAATTTTTTTTTGCTTTTAAAAAACAATAAGGTTGATTTTCATAGAGAGGTATATTAATGAGACAACTGTCCAAATTTGCATTGGAACAGAATTACTTTCTTGTGAGGGCTGTAACTCCAACCATTTGAGCCCTGACTACAATTTAATCGAGTGTTTTGAGGTCTGGCATAGATCCCCAGTTCATCCAAATACATTACTTACAGCTGCTGAAATGCCTCAGTTGAACAATCATAACAGTGAGAAAATGTCATGCAAATGTTTTTATACTACTCTTGGAATAAGGGGGAGCAAATGAGGTTACCCAGACTGCTTAGCAGGAAGTGTTTTTTGGGCAAAAGCGGCTGAAAGGACAAAGCATATTTTTTACATTTACCGCTGTATATCAATCCATATGACCTGTCTGCAAATTGCAGAGTGGCTACAATCCCCAGTCTCTTCCTCAGTAATAAATCTCACAAGGAAAAGGTTTGGATAAAGTAAAACAGGAAGTCTTTTTCAACCGTGGTCGATCCAAGTTCAATATACATTTGACATGTAGAAACCCTTTAATCTATCATGAAATCCCAACCTAATGCAAAAGCTTTTTTCCACCCCATTCTTAATAGAGCTATGATTTTATGTGGTACATTCTTGTCTTAATTTCAAAATGTAAAAAAAAAATTAGTTGTTGGCTTGTTAGCTGGATTATGTTAACTTAAAGAAGTGCCATACCTCCCAACATTTCAAGGAACGCTTTTGTCTTCAGAGGTGTTGTTACAGGCATTGCTTGGGCAGAGCTTTACTAAGGATTTTGGGACAGAGTTTTTATGACTTTGTGGTTCTCAAATGGCCCTGAAAGCCAAAAATAGTGGCATAAAATGACAAGAGTTTGTGCTGAGAGACATTTTTTATGATCCTGTCTGATTCTGTATTTTGCCCTGCCATGATTAAGAATTGTAGGAAGAATGTTAATGCAGATATAAGAATTATTTTATTTTCATTCTACAGAGTAGGATAACAAAGAAAGGTTCAATAAGAATTCTAAATGGGAAAAAGAATATGTATATTTTCTGCAGACTTGGGGTCTAAAATGTAGGACTGATGTAAAATATCTACAAGAGAGGTACACAGCTCATATGCCTTTTGTACATATATGTAGGTATATAAGTTATAGCAGTTACAGTATATAATAAAAGCTAACTTTCAGATGAACTTTGTAATACGGTTACCCCCTTTCTGGCATGGATTGTTTGTCTAGGCATACAAGATCACTCCTCATCACACTTTTCAGAGGTCATAACTGCGGCTGGGCTCCCCACGCTAGAGGACCTGGGCGACCTCAACTGCCCCTTTAAGAGCCACTAGCAGCCGGCATGGAAAGTGTAGAGGTCATCCAACCGGATGGTCCAGCATGCAGGAAATGACATAACATCCATTTTCTTGATCAGTTTGCATGGAGGGAGAGAGACACAGACAAGCTGTTTGGTGTCTAAGATGGCACAGACAAGCTGTTTGTGGTGAAAGTGGCACAGGCAAGCTGTTTCTTGACTAAGATGGCACTGGCAAACTGGTGGCAAAACTGGCCCTATGGGACATTTTTCTTGGTGAAGTCAGGGGAGGCTGGGGCAATTTTCTAGTTATGCCCCTGACCACGAGAGTCAGTCCATTCAGATAGAATAGTCTTCTGCTATTCCATATTATCATACTTGGGAACTTCCCAAAGAAGCCTGACAATAGATCTTATCGGTTTGTGAATGGGTGAAGCTAGTTCTATGTATGTAGCATGCCCTAGAAAATCTTTACATGGTAGGGACTAGGAGAGAAGTGGGTGGCTCCACCTGGAGACCCAGACAGCAGCACTTTACCTGGACATCTCCTAGGTATACATCCTAGTTGATGCTTCTATCACCATTTTACTAAAGCTAAAATACAGGCGACAATTAAGAACATCTTTACTACCTGGGAAGTTATGATTTTTGAGGAAAACTATTGGAATGATTTGGTTGCCACCAGTAGCGAGTCACTATATAAACTTAATGTAATGATGTGGCAAGCCATGTAGAAAAAAAAATAACTTAATTGGGTTATCCTAGTTCTTGATTGTTAAAATCAACAATCTCCACGTAAAACTCAGGGATCGTCTCACTACGGCTATAAAGCACACATTTCATTGCCGCTCTCTGAAACACACACCTTTGAGTAACAGCCTTTGAAAAATGTCCCTTTCCGTGAGTGTGTCCTTTTGCTACTGGCTTAGTTATCCAGTCTACTCCCTTTTAAAATAAAGAACACAGATGTTTGTAATTTATAATGTGGTACTACTTTAGACTAGTTACTCTTAAAATGCCGTTCCTCTTCTATTTCAGGTCTCACAACTTAATTACTTTTATGAATCTTTAATCTCTTGATACGAATCAAGTTTCATTCGTCTGATTTTTAATAGTAAAGTCATTAAAAGAGGTTTCAGGGGAGACAATTTCCTTTTCAGTTACAGGCTTAATTTAAGACCAACGCAGAAACTATTCTTAAAGGATGGCAATAATAAGTCTGTGTTAGTATAACAGTGCAACCTCCTGAATGTTTTTGCATTTTATAGATATATATATATGTTTTATTTGTGCAAGGGATATCTTTTTGAAATACTTCATAATGAAATACTTATTTATGAAATTCTAGCAGTTATTGTAAATCTGTCTTATGTTACCACTGTATTTGAATTAATTTACCTTATTAAAGAATAAGTGCTAACTGATTTCAGTCGAACTCAGCAGGTATGTGAATAATAGAAGATTACTTGCATCACTTGAAAGTAATGCAATTTTTCTTCATTCCTTTACATTTCCTGTCCTGTGTCCTCTTGAAATACTAACCATACAATCTGCTACAGTATGCCAGACACAAGTGTTAGATCTTCAGATGTATTCTTACTATAAAATCTCTCTCCCTGTCACACAATAGGGTACCTTGAAATGTGTTCAACAAATAGGAGACCAGTTTTCACTAGATGAACCAGCACAACCAAAGCCTGTGTGGATTGCTAGCTTTTATGGGCCCCAACTATGTGCACCAACTTAAATTACCAGACTGCCAATAGGGTGAAGCCTACGGTGGGTGGCAGTGTTTGCTTGTGGTTGGGTAACATTATTTTGGTTATATGTTGCTTATTGTATTCTGAATTGTTTAAATGAATTGCATCTATTTTGACTGCTATGTATTGTTGCGTAGCTTTGTGTTCTTGTGCAATACAAAATTACATTTAACCCTTTGTCTATGGTTACTACTAACTTAAGAATGTTCCCAACTGGATCCAACATTCCTACCCTGGATGGGCAGCTGGGTGAAGGTACCCCAATTCCTAGCGGGGCTGAGGCCAATATTGGCTGCAGGTAGGCTTGACACCTGAATAAATACAGAGTCCGGGCTGACAGGGTGGAATCCGGAAACCTTTGTTTTGCTTGCACACTGTGTAAGCAACCTCTCTTGTACTGCCCTGTGCATGCAGCAGGGTCGTGTTATGTTTCTGCTTCCTTTGGGTGGAACTCGCTCGCACAGTGTGCAAGCGCCACAGAGAAATCTGCAGGTGAGGTAAGTAAGGGGGTGCAGGATGGAGTGTGAATAAATATGTGTGAATGAGTATGAATATGAATAGGCAAACATTGACAGGGGTACAGGATAACGGTTATCATTATATACTAAGGTAGACATTGATGGTGGTACAGCATAACACCTATCACTATATCCTGAGGCACATATTGACTGGGGTTCAGCATAACACCTATCACTATATACTGAGGCAGACATTGACAGTGTTACAGCATAACTGCTATCATTATATACTGAGGAAGACATTGACGGTGTTACAGCATAACTACAATCATTATATACTGGGCAAACATTGATGGTGGTGCAGCATAACTGTTATAATTATATAATGAGGCAAGCATTGACGATGGTACAGCATAACTGCTATCATTATGTACTGAGGCAAACATTGTCGGTGGTACAGCATAACTGTTATCATTATATACTGAGGCACGCACTGACGGTGGTACAGCATAACACCTATCACTATATACTGAGGCAAACATTGACGGGGGAACAGCATATCACCTATCACTATATACTGAGGCACGCACTGACAATGGTACAAGTGTGGTTCACACACCAAAATTGGGAAAAAAAATCAACAACCCAAAAATATACCGTATTTGCTCGATTATAAGACGACCCTGATTATAAGACGACCCCCCAAATCTGAATATTAATTTAGGAAAAAAAGAAAAAGCCTGAATATAAGACGACCCTATAGGAAAAAAGTTTTACCAGTAAATGTTAATTCATGTAAACTATTTTTTTAATATAGTGCGGGGAACTCTGATCTCTGACAGCCGGGAAGGTCTGCGCGATGAACGCAGACAACCCCCACTGCTAGCCACACCTCCTTCCGGCTGCAGCGTAAATTGTCTACGTGAATCGTGTAGACATCTACACGATGCCCCGGCAACACACCGGGGACTTAGAAGCACCGGTAAGTGGGGCGGGGGGGGGGGACAGTAGGATCCAGGTCACCTGCAGCTGTGGGGGATCTGGATCTTAGGCGTCTTATAGTCAGACCTATTTGAGGTCTGATTATAAGACGAACCCGATTATAAGACGAGGGGTATTTTTCAGAGCATTTGCTGAAAAAAACCTCGTCTTATAATCGAGCAAATACGGTATATAATTGCTAACCGCAATCACACTCCTATCATGCCCAGGCAGCCAGTACATGCTGGAACCTGAGTATGATAGGAATGTGATTATAGCCTCCCTATGCCATGCTACCCCCCACTTACACATCCATGCTATCACACCCACACCCACATTCACAAACATTCAGCATAAACTACAGCTTAACACCCATCACTCTCACACACTTACTAATCCACTCTCACTGAATGTTTTCCTACCTTTTCTCTGTCACTGGCACTTTCCCTCCTCCTCTTCGTTCTTCCTCTTGGCTCTTACTCTTCTTCTGTATCCTGTCCTTCCGGTGCAGTGAGCGCTGAAGGCGGTGGGTGTGGCTTCAGTGTTGTGTGCTGGGCTATGACATCAAATCCCGATGCACAGCATCAGTTGCCACGTGCATCGCAAGGGAGCAGGACCGGAGGTCTGCATTAACAGACCTCCCGCTCCCTTGATTGTCTTTAAGCCAGTTTGAGGGAGATCCTTGATCTCCCCAGCCTGCTCCTCTAGCAGGGGACTCTGTCTGTCTCTGGAGGGGTGTCAGCGTGGTGGCACCCCCCTTATGAGCAGCACCCGGGGCGGACCGCCCCCACTAGGTATGCTACTGCCTTGGACCGACCAGCCCACCGGGAAATCTCCCGGTATCACGGTGGGCCAGTCCGGCCCTGGATGGGTGGTTCCAAATTCGCCGGGGGCGGGCGGGGTGTCAAGGAATAACCTAGGGGTGAAATCGCCCCTCCTTGCCCCCCCTGTAGCGACGCCATTGGATAGCATAGATGTGCAAGTGGGGGGCAAAGATGGCAGATAGAGGCTGTTTGGAGAAAAGATGGGACAGGGATGTTGTTTGGGAGCAAAGATGGTACAGACAAGCTGTTTGGAGACAAATATTGCACAGACATACTGAGTTTGCTTTTAAAGTTTTCAGTTAATCTATACCTGCAAGGCAGGTATACCTGGGTTTATGTATTATTCAGCTGCTGTATACCTGCAATGTTATGTTTCCATGTGTTATTTATTTAATCTGCACCTGCAAATAAAGGGGTTGTATTTCTTATTCAGTTGATCTATGCTAACAATGCTGTGTTTCTACAGGTTTATTTAATATATACCTGAAGTACATGAGGGAGGAAAAGGGGTGTGGCACAATGAAGGAGGAGACAAAGGGGTTCTTGCGGGGATGACAGGAGAGGGGGCATCACAGGGGTGACATAGATTTGTGCTCCTGCCCCACATGTGTGGCTTGAAGACATCTAGACTCAGAAGGAGGGAAAGCCGCACTGACTGTTTTTTCATTGTGTTGGGGTGGAGGGCGTGATTGCATTTTTCTTTATCTCTCTCATTTTCTTTGTTCCTGCTTCTCATTATCGTTCTTCCTCTTTCTCTTATATTTATACTTTCTATCTATTCTCTTTCTGTATATCTGTTCACTTTTTATCTCTCTTTGATAGCTTTATCTTCCTTTTTATTTCTCATCCTCTTTCTCTCTTCCCTTTTTTCTTTCTCTCTTTTCTCCGCTTTCTCTTAATCTCCTGTACTTTCTCTCTCTCTCTCTCTCTCTCTCTTTAACTTTCCTCCTTTTTTATAGCTCATCTTCTTCCTCTCATTATCTCTCCCCTTTCTCCCAATCTCTCTCCTTTCTCCTTATCTCCCATTATATTTCTCCTCCTCTTTATTGCAATCTCTCTTATTTCTCTTTCTCTGTCCCCTTTGCCCCATCTCCCCTCCATATCATTATCTTTCTCCTTTCCCCCTTATTTCTTTTTTTGTTGTATTTGGCATCCACCATATTTCCCTTGCCCCTCCCCTAGCCATTCACATTTGCACAGACATACACACTCACTCCAACATGCATACACACTCATGCTCACACACTTACACATGCATCCTCACACACCATTACACATACATGCTCACACACACTTACACACCTGTGCTAAAACATAAACATTTACACATATATGCTCACACAAAGACACACACAAACACATGCATGCTCACACACACATACATGTGCATGCTCACACACATATGCATGCTCACACACACACATGCATGCTCACACACACATACACATACATGCTCACACACCTTTACACATACACAACAATGCTTACATATACATACTTACACATACATGCTCACAAACATGTATACACTTTCCCTCCTTCCCTCACTCACCCCCGTTACCGCTCCCTCTCCCTGGGCTAGTCCAAATATGTTGACAAAGGGCAGGACTGCTTTGGACCAGGTTGGACAAGCCCTTTGTGATACATTTTGACTGGCCCAGGGGGCAATTGTTGCACCCCATGGTGAATGGAACATGGAGCGCATCCCCAATACCTCAAGGTATGTGACTGCTGCTGAGGGCCAGGATATGACATCATTAATAGCCATCTCAGTGGGGAGAGAGGCCAGTATAAACAGAGCTCACACTCCCTTTATTTGGAGCCGGTTAGAGGGAGATCTATGCTTTAGCCAGTTTAGTATACTTTAGCCCCAGAGTCTTCATTTGGAGCTGTATAGATGACAACACAGCTGCTTCAGATTATCCAACTAAATTTAATATAGGACAAAGATAGCACAAGTAAACTAAAAATGTAGTTTTTAAATGACTACCTCGCCCTACATGAAAAAGTAATTGTCCCCTTAGTTACTAAGTCAACCAATTAATCAAATGTAATTGATAATTGGGTTGAATTTCACTAGGCACACCCAGTCATGATTATTTCCAGCCCTGCTGAATCTAAACATCAGTTGAATATAGCCTATCTTGCAAAGTGAAGTAGGCTAAAAGTTCTCAAAAAGCAACACGATGGCCGTGATCTAAAGAAATTCAAGAACAGATGTGCAATTCATTGATATCTTTAGGTGTGGCAAGGGTTACAAAGCCATTTCTATGGCTCTGATACTCCAACAAACCATAGTGAGAGCCATTATCTGGAAATGGAGACAACTTGGAACAGTGGTGAACCTTTACAGGATTTGCAAGCCTATTAATATTATAAAAAATATATTTAAATATATTTAAATATTGAAATGTAATAAAAGCCAAGCGGTCGCTCAGGAATAAATTTTCAGCAACCGCTCAGCGCCCCTCACTCTCCTCCGCGAGGTTTCTGCTTTGGTCGCGGTATATCCGGCACTGCAGTGGGAGCGCGAGGCAGAAGCAGAGGCCTCGCGCTCCCACCGCAGGACTTCTGTAAGGTAAGTGAACTACAAAGGGGGGAGAGGACAGATAATAAGAAAAGGGGGAAGAGGGGTAGTAAGAATATTTAAATAAATAAAGAGTGAGAATGAGTATGGATTAATTTGTGTATGAATGAGAGTATGAATTAATGTGTGTATACATTGTGTGAATGAATATGAATTATGGCCTTTGGGGTGTGAAACCTGTGAGCTATGCCTGTAATTTAGGGGTTTTTATCTATACCTTTAATGCTGAGTTTTTTGTGAATTCCAATGCCAATGCTCCGTTCCCCTGTTCAGTGGAAAATACATGGAGGCTTTTCCAAGAGGTTAGAGGTCTACAGGATCCGGTCAGGATTACTATGGGGTCTGCATCAGGCCCAGGTGCTGGGCATTAAAACCTCCTGGAGCCTGAACTGAACAAGACTGTTGGGGGGAAGACGAAGCTCCCCTGTGCTCCCAGGGCAAGGAGAGGCCCTGAAGAAGACCCATCCCTGAGCCAATCCCTGAGACTTGACAAAGAGAGATTCATACTCTGAAAAACTTGTCCTTAAAATGGAATGTTAGTCCAATAACAGGTATTATTTTATATTGCAATACTCTTTTTCAATTTACACATATACACACAAACTCATAGTACTTACCACATCCTCCACTTCCCTCCTGTACACTCATTATTGCCTGCAGTTTCCTCACTGAGTAGTGATTCGAGCAGGTCCTGTGATGTGCAGCAATCATCCTCCTTAAATGACATATGTGCTAAGAAGTGTTGTCATTTCGAGGCACACAGTGTCAGTGAGGAAAGATGATTGGTGCACATTGTGGGACCTGATCGAACAGGTGGGACAGGTGAGAGATATGGACCTAAGGGGCCCTGCACCTGGAGCAATTGGTGCAGGGGCTCTCAGAAAGCCAGGGCCCTAGAGCAATTACCCAGTGTGCTCTGCCTTTAATCCGACCCTAATCACACAATGTGGAGCTAACTTGTTCATCCTCATACAACAGTTAAAATCCCCACTTGAAAACAGGATATTTATTTAGTGATTATTTCCATAAGCACTGTTATTAGAACTATTTGGTTGCCACCAATAACAACTCACTACAATATAACATTTGGAATGGGTTTTTAAAGTTTTGAAGAGTCAGGATCAGCTTTTTTATAAGGCTAGGTTTCCACTTGGGTTTTTGTCCTGCGTTTTTTTCTTGATGAAAAACACCAGGAAAAACGCCAAGAAAACTGCCACTGCATTCTCCTGCGTTTTGGCGATTTTTCTGGAGTTTTTTCTGGCGTTTTAGCCTTTCTGTATAAATTGCTTTTTTGACCTTATGTAGTTTTTGCAACCTTTACACGTTGGAATTTTCACCCAGCTAAAAGGGATTAGGATAAATGGTAAGTATCTGCCCCCTCCTGATGTCATTTCCTTGGTAGAGTTCTACTTAAACACGCCCCGGCGGACCCTTTTGTCTCTTTTCTGTGGTTTGTAAGGCATGCTTTATTCTGAATGTCTGCTCCTCTAGGAAGATTGGCCCCAAATGATGGTGCAAATTGTTTGCTGTTGCTTTTGGCACGCAGGATCCAGTTGGGTATGTTTGTTTGTAATGGCATGTTTGTTCCAAATGGTGTACAATTCAATAGAACTTTGTTTTGTGTGAAACTGTTTGTTTCCAGCCTATTTCTCGTAGGACACAAAGATACTGAGTCCATCCTCTGCATTGTAACTGTGGAAAAAAACTCCATAAAAAACGCCAAGGCAAAACCCACATGGCTTTTTCATGGCGTTTTTTTCTCTCCCATAGACTTCTATTGGAGAAAAACGCCAAGATTTACTTGCAAAAAACGCCAGAGTGTCAACATGCTGCGATTTGGAAAAGCTGCCACAGAGCCCAAAAAAGCAGAAAAACGCCAAAGAGGACTGAAAAAACGCCAAACAGAAAAACGCCAAGTGGATATGGCATTGTGCGATTTCCTATTGAAGAACAGCTAACATCTGGCTGCAGCGGTTTTTCACAAAGAAAATGCTGTGTGGCTGAATTGGCGTTATTATGGGCGTTTTTAGCAAAAAAAAACCCAAGTGGAAACCTAGCCTAAAGTTTCCAGGTATTTCTCTCATCACAATTTAGTAAAGTTGAAAACACAATAGCTAGTTTGTGATTTAGTATCTCAGCAGATAGGCTCTTCATATGGTCAATCAATGAATATGAGGTTACTTGAAGGAAAAGATGACATCAATGATTGAAATCCCTTCCTTCCTGTAATTAAGGGTATTAAGGAGAATCCTCTTCTGGAAAAAAATATTTGTAATTTCTGGTCTGATGAAAGCCTATAGTCTAATATTAATCAAATCTTTGGTTTCTCAGTAACCTGCTCATGTGCTATTTATGTGCCAAGTTATTAAAGTGCGGTAAACAGATGTCTCCATTTTTAAAGTACTGTCCACTGATTGAAATTTCTGTACCTAGTTAGTATTCACAATAGTCCACATCATCCCAACCAGTTTATTTTGTTAAATAGCACCTGTAAAAAAATAGTGAGTGATATTGGATATGATAAAAAAAATGTCCAAATGTATTTTCGTAATTCAACCAAATACAGTATATGTATTTTCTGTTGCTTTGCATACAAGTTGTTAGATTCAGTTTAAAAGCTTTCCAATGTCTCTGATTTCATTTAACTGAGCTATAAAAAAAAGTAATGCTCTTAAAGAGTTAACATTCAGATGAACACTAATTTATTGTGTCTTTTGTGGGTTTCCTCAACCTTTGTGGGCATCAGGGTGAGAAGCATTTTGTTCTTTGTAAGTTTTTAATGGAGGGCCAAACGAGTAGTAGACACTTTCAAAACTTGATGTGGGCTACCAAAACATGTTCCGTGGACGAGTTTTGTTTCTTTCCTATACAATAGCATGTATACACTATTCCCACACAATCAACTTTTTAAGCACTTGAAATATAGAAACATGAATTCCATACACTAATACATAATGAAAGAGTTGTACAAACTGCTATTTCTGTTAAATGTTAAATCTATTTACATTTCCACGCATCTGCTACCCTATTTCTCTTCCAAGCAGAAAAACCTGTTTAAATCCTGCAGGTGTGACACACAGGGATGCAACATCTGTGAGTGTTAGAAAAAAATGGGTAAAGGGTATGCAAAAGCTGACTGGTGAGATCAGCTGCTCCCTTCTAATACATGCCATCTCTATGTCTTTGCAAATTCACCAATTAGTCTATGAATATACAGCTTTCAGGCTAATATATTTTGCAGCTGCACCTCACTAAGGCTGGGCCTGTGTAAGCCGCATTAATTGTACTATGTGAGAGTTATCCCACGACCCTGCCGTGAATTTAGCCCTTGTTCACTGCTGCTTACTTTATAAATAGAGCATTTTGTGTTTCCTCCTCTTGACAAAATCAATTTCCTAAGCAATGGGTGGATGAGTGATGATTTAAGTTAACGAACGGAAAGACCTAGCTAATTTGGTTAGAGCCTTTCTGCATTTATTAAGGAAGTACCAGCACAGTAATGCATACATCAGGGGAAAAACTGGTTACTAAGCATGTACTGGCATTTTATATTACATCACTGAATAAATGCTACAAAAAAAATCATTCCTTTCTTTAGGTATTTTGGTTTATATTTCCAGCTCTAAAAAAATGTTTCAGAAATGATCATATGCAGGGCTGACCCTCCTACCTAGGGCCTAGGCAATCCCACTACTGCCAGAGGCACACATCTGGTAACAGACACCACTACCCTTCTCTTTCCTGTGTTGGCAAACAAGTATATGCTGGAGGGGAACACTAAAGGTAGAGAGAGTTAGGGTATATTACACAAGAGGTAAACGTGCTGTTGTTAAGGATGGACCAGCCACACTAGTATTGCAGGAGAGGGACTAGGAACTAAAGGAATATTAAGAGTGTTAATGTGTAAGGATGTATTTTGAAAGATCAAAGTCAGGGGGGAAAGAAGGGAGTAGGGGGTATGGTGAGAGAGCAGGAAAGCAAGTGGTGGTCAGAGAAGGGGAAAGTGGAATTAGAAAAGAGAGAACACATGCTAGAAAAAATAAGGTCCAGTGTGTGACCATTATCATGAGTAGGGGAGTTAATATGCTGTATGAGATCAAAAGAGAGGGTAATGGAAAGAAATTCTGAAGCCATGGGACTCAAGGGGGTGTCAAAATGGGATGTTAAAGTCCCCAAGGATGACAAAAAGAACATCAGAGGGGGAAGCCATGAGAAATGGTAAAAAAAAAGATGTTAGAAGGGCCAAGAGGATGTTATATATATAACAGCAATGCCTTAGGAAATGTGTCAGTTGGGAAGTGTAGGAAGCCTACACGTCCATCCTTTTCTGGTATCAGGTCTGGGAGTATGAGTCAGGTGGAGGCCACTATAAGAGAACGCAGCAGGAGAGGCAGTGTTACAAGAGGTTAGTCAGGTTTCCGTTAGAGCGAAAAGGTACAGGGAACTAGAGATGAAGTGGTCATGTATGGCTGTTAGTTTTTTACACACAGAACATGCATTCCAGAAACAAAAGGTAAAAGGAGGGTAGGAGTAGTGGCAGGGTATGTAGGTAAGATTTTTGAGGTTTCTAGAAAGCTGAGTGGCGGAGGAAAGGGAAGGGAGGGAGGAAAGAAGGAAGGAAGGAAGGAAGGGAGGTGGGGAAAAATGCCTCAGATGGGAGAAGGGGAAAATAAAGTTATAAATAAGCAATACAGAAAGAGTGCTGATGGCTGGAGAGAAATACATGTTCTACTGACAATAGAGGAAATTGAGAAGAGGAACAAGAAGATTGTGAACATGGTAATTGGTGATGGCAGTGGAATAGTGGTAGAGTGGAATATTGATTGAAGGAAACCTCCAAGTTGTACTTCCTCGTTGGCAAAATGGACAGCAATGATGCAGATTCTTACATCATCTTCTTAGTGTATCTTTCCTTCGTTTCTCTACACTTTTTTCACTAAATGTCCCATTTCAACAGAAATTAAAGCTGTATCAATAGGTATTATGCACATGTTCTTTGTCTGTGTTTCGCTTCCTAGTTATCAGGCCTCTCCATCTAGAAAATTTGCAAGAAATAAATTCAGTATTGTAAAAAAAAAATGTTTGACCTTGACTGTTGCTTTAAGTTTGAGATCTACAGGGCCACTTGAGATTGTGAAAGGTCAGTAGGAAGTTCTTTCCACTGAGATATTAATCTGCCACATAAACAATAAGTGTTTGGTTGTCAAGGCAATTGTAATACCAAACCCAAATGGGTAAATGTGTCTAAATGTCCTACAATGAGTATGCATCCCTTTTATTACACCATGAGGTGTAACAAAAGACAATGGTTACTGTGTGTACTGATGTGATGCATCAGTAAATATCTAATATTAATCTAGGCCACAATAACCCTGCAATATAAAAGAAGAAATACACGGGTAAGCTTGTGTATTTTTCATGTGAAATATTTCCTCTGCTTGCCACATTTATATAAATAATAATTAATAACATTTTCTGGTTAAATGTATTCATGCACAGACAGCAGTTTGAGTTTTAGTTTGGTTGAATTTCTCCCCAGGGATACAATCAATTGAAGCTGTCATTTGGAATTGAGCAGATATTGATATTTATTGGATGATACTATTATATATTCAGCTAAAATGAAAAGGAAATGCACACCAGATGTAGACACACTGCTTTGACCACAATCAACCAATTGTTAGGCTATTCAATTTCAGCAATGGCCCATTTCAGTCTTCAGATGAAAGCATGCCATGGGGATTTGTTTTAAAAAATTAAGTTGATTTTTTTTTTTTATCTATCTTATTTTCTTATTCTACAGTTCATATCAACAAGACAATGGAGTAGTTGTCACTGAATAAACTCATACTTTAAAGTTATGCTTCCTTTATTTAATACATTAAATAATCACAGTCAATGAAAGGTGATTATGGACAGGAAGGAGAAACAGTTTGGTAATTTAAAAAAAAATCAGTTGGCTCAATTCTGTCAATTTGTTATGCTTGCCAAAAAAACTGTACCTGATGACAAAAAAGTATTGTAATTCCTGGAGGGGGTTGGCATCACAGATGATGTTCAATCTTCAGGCCAGCCCTCGAGTCATTTTGCACTACTCACTCTCCTGGCTCCACTCATTCCCTGTCCTCATTCAAGCATAGACTCTCTTCCCCAATCTGTCTCTAAAAGCAAGAGAAGAGAGTTCCAGAGGGAGCAGCTCTCAAACATTCCCAGTTCTGGTGATACTACATGTGACTGAGCTGGAAGAGTTTTGTTCCTGCTTGCATGTTGTGCAATGAGAATAGGTACTAATTTCCACTAAGCTCCCACAAGTTGTACACTTGTACTATGTATTTACTTCCTCATGTATAGAAGACCATAAGATTGAGGTGATTGTCATATTTGTGCTAGATTGGAAGTATACAATTGTCTAAAATATATTTTTATTATGTAGAATTAACATTACACTTCACCGGAACTAAGGGGCCTATCCCAAACCCAAGACCCAAGACAAGTCCTTCCTCCACCAAGCTTTACTGTAGACTCTATGCATTCCAGTAGTTAGTCTTCTGGCATCCCCCAAAGCCCAGTTTCATCCATCAGACTTACATATAGTGAAGTGTGATCCATGACCGCGGAGAACATATTTCCACTGTTCCAGTGCCTGGGTGCTTTACAGCACTCCAGCCTACGTTTGACATGGTGCATAGTGATCTTTGGCTTGTGTGCAATGGGGGCCATGGAAATGGAAACGCACTTCAAGAAGCTACAGATACACAGTTTTTGTGCTGATGTTGGAACTTTGTAGTGAATGATGCTACAGAGGAAAAATTACTTTAGCACTTAACAAAGAAAACTGTAGTGAACTAGCACTATCATGATTACACTAGCATCGGTGGGTAGTCCTGGCTGCATCCTGCAAGGGGGGCTCTAGGTAGCCGAAGCCTAAAAGTTTCCAGGTATGGTAATAATTCACTAAGTAGTTTTTCTTAAACATCCATGTAAGATAACACTCGGGAAATAATGATCATAACATCATATTATTTGAAAATAATTTTAAAAAGCAAATTGGTAACTACTCCACCAAGACACTTAACTTTGATAGACTAAGGGCATCTATTGAACAAGTAGACTAGGATGGAATATTTTCTGGACAAAACACAGAAGACAAGTGGAATACCTTTAAACACATATTAAAAAAATACCCATATCAATGTATAGTATATCTTTAGGAAACAAATACAAATTAAAACCAATGTGACTTACCAGTAATGTACGACATAGTACAAAGGTGTCTGCAAAAAGGCAATTAAAATGGCTAAATTGGTAAATGAGAAACTGATTGCTAAGGAAAGTAAAACTAATGCCAACATTTTATTAGTATGTAAATGGAAAAAAGATAGAAAATATGCTTTGTTTTCCAAAATGAGAAATCTGGTTAGTGCGGACAGAAAGAAAGCAGATATTTGAAGAAAAAAATTCAATTAAACACTATTAAGGTAGACCAGGCCCCAGAGCCGGATGGTATACACCTAAGGAAGAGCTAAGCCTAATTCTGAGCATACCATTATTTTTGATCTTTAGATGTGGTGTCCATATTTAAAAAGTAAATCCCAGCCAGGCAATTACAGGCCAGCGAGCTTGAGATCTGTAGTGGGGAAATTATTTGAAGGGTTGTTTAAGGCATAAATTCAAGAATACATCTTGAATGAGAATATAATTAGTGGTTTCGCGAAAGACATCTCTTGTCAAATCAACTTAACAGCATTCTATGAAGAAGTTAGTAAAAATATAGATCCAGGTGTAGCACTGGAAATGATCTAGTTGGACTTTGCTTTGGCATTTAATATGGTTACACACAAAAGGTTATCAGAATGGGTTTAGGAGCAAATGTATGTATTTGGATTTACAAATGTCTAAAAAATAGAATGCAAAAATGTTTAAATAGAAAATTCTCGAACTGGACCAATGTATTAAGTGGAGTACCTCCGGGTCTGTCTTGTGTTTGTTTATAAATAATCTCTCATGTTGCATTGAGAGCCATGTGTCTTTTGATGACACAAATTTAGCTAGGGTAATACAGTCTAACCTTGATGATTCTTCTCTGCAGGAGGATTTAGACAATGTGGGGGACTAGACAGGCAAGTGGCAAATGGGGCTCAATAATGACAAATGTAAAGTTATGCACTATGGGAAAAATAATAACAAAGCTACATGTGCTTTCATTGTTATCCCCCTGGGGAAAAAAACTACTGAGAAGGATTTAGGAATAATTGTAGACAAAAGACTTAGCAACAGTGTGCAATGCCAGTCAGCAGATGCAAAGGCCAATGTATAAAACAGGTATCAATTCACAGTAGGAGGAAATCATCTTGCCTCTTTACAAGTCAATGGTGAGGCCACACTTTGAATATATGGTGCAATTCTGGGCACCGGTCCTTAAAAAGGATATTATGGAACTAGAAAAAGTGCAAAAGAGGGCTACAAGATGAATAAGGGGGTTGGAAGATCTTAGTTATGAAGAGAGACTAAAAAAGTTGCATTTATATAAGCTAGAAAGAAAAATGATGTTCTTAGCGGGGATATTGTAACATTGTATAAATGCGTACAGAGCCAATATGACCAGCTTTCCAGTGACCTCTTCATTAACAGAAATTTACAAAGAACAAGAGGCCCCATTCTGGGACTAGAAGAGCAAAAGATTTCATAGACAACAAAGGAAGGAATCTTTATAGTAAGAATGTTCTAGAAAGTAGATTCACTGCCAAGAGATGTAGTGCTATCAAGTACAATGGATGCCTTTTGAAATTTGTTTTGGAGCTATAGATAGGTTCACAAATTGGTGTCATTCCAGAGAACGATCTTCTCTGTATGTTACTAGAAGTTCTGCCATCCTACTCTTACTATTTGAGTTTATTTGCGTATATTTGATTTCGACCGAGTTTGTTTAGCTTTTTGCATTTGGCCTCTTTTGTAATGTTAATCATTTTGTGAGGTTATTTAATTTGATTTCTGTTTAAATCCTCTTGTAGATAATTTGGATTAATTTTAGGCCTATCCAGGCCATATACAGAATATAAGTGTATATATACAGAATATAAGTATACAGAAATAAGTGTAATATTTAAGTATAATCTTCCCAAAATGTAGAGAATATCTAAAATGAAACAAAAAGAATAATTAATAGTTTAGTATGACAAATTAAATGGGAAATCTTTCTGATGCAAAGGAGAAACGCTTACACTATTCAAAGCAATCACTGCTCAGGATATCTGGAGCTATAGCTAGTTAGACTGTCCAGCCATGAATATCGGCGTTGACATGCACCAAGTGTTTTGCTCACAAGCTTCGTCACTGTGTCTGCCCGTCTCAGCCACCTTCTTCTATTTATAGCACATTAATGTTATCAGCTGGCCAGCAATTCAAGTGGGGCTATCATTAGTGTGAATGTCCAAAGCTTTCCATTGCGCCACATATGTCCAATACATAATGCCAATATGAATCCAATTTGAAAGATATTATAATTAATCAAGCAAAATAACGGCACTTTCAGTGACATACTCTCTATCCAACCACCAGATGTGCCGCCATATTGCCCTGTGTTCATGCTAGGGCAAAATGATGGCACTTTCGGTGCCTCCTGATTGGAGGATCAAGCAAAAGACGTCACCGCAAGCGTCGCCATTTTGCCGGACGTTCCCACCGGGTAATGTCCGCTTCTAAAGATAGAAGATTGAAGTTTGCAGATTGAAGATAGAAGAGAAGGGAGAAGATAAAACATAGAACATGAAGAAGAGGATGTGAAAGTGGTCAGCAGAAGTGGAACTAGTCGCAGTGAACAAGAATAAGCATGTGAGTGAATGTGGAAATATTTCAGAAACAAATTCTGTTTGTGTGGGTCATACACTATTACATTTGTTTCTGTATCTGGTAGATTTTCCAAGCTGTCCATCCTGGTTGGAGATATCAAGATGCTGTTATTCTACACAACCTACTTTGAAGACTCACCATAGCAGATTATGTTACCCCACAGCTTCTTTGGCTACTTCCAATTTATGTTATGTAATGCAAACAGCAATACAAAATAAGATACAACATGAAATGTAAAGTGTACAACTATATGGTATACATTTTGACAGATTGGTATAGCTTTTGACAGATTGGTCATGGTGTGGCCATGGACATAGGTGACTGGTTATAACAAAAATGTTTTGTTTAACAGAGCAGAGAGAAGAGAGGCAAGAAAGAAAAGAGGGAAATAAAATGGTAGGAAAGGAAAAATAGATAAGAGGATTGTAAATGCTGGATTTTATGAAAATGATTGGGACTACAATTGATTTACAGGGGTTAAATTGTAAAATTTTGTACATTCACCCTATCATTTCCATTTCTATGTGTATTCAGATTGACTCACTGTCTAGTCTACGTTTCAGTGTCACTTCCCTAATCTCTTCACCTCTGTTGTGTATTTGCCATTGTTGAATGTGTGAGGAGATTAGTCTGGTGTGGATGTTGTCTGCATAATCCTTTGCTATTATGTTTTGTGGTAATTATGTTAATCCTTTCCTGTTTCCTGTCTAAGTCAACTCCCCTGCTAAAATGGTTATATACACTATGCCTGATAAAGTGTTCTCTTGCATCCTGACTGGTGTGTCATGTAGTGACTAGCAGTATGGTTCTTTGGGAGACCTTTTACCCTGAAAACCAGAGCTGCTACCCATCTTCTAGCCAGCTTTCGCCACTAGTAACACGTCAGCAAAGGCCAGGGATGTCTTGCTAGACCCCTTGTTTCTGTCACAAGAATCAACAGAGAAGATAAAATAGAGAATGGGTTAAAATAAAAAAGAAAGAACGGTGAAACAGAAAAAAGAGTAAGAATGAAGATGAGGAATACAGACAGAAAGGAGAAGAGAGAAGAAAAAGGGAGAGGGAGCAGGAGCATAGGGAGAGGGAAGAAAAGAAAAATGAAAGAAAGGAACCTCCTTACTTGTTAAATCTTAAAAACACCTACTCTCACTTCTCCTGACATGGCCAGTCATCACCTTCTCACCACAAAATATGGTGGAATGTGCACCACAATACTGTAGCTAGACCTGCCTCCATGCATAAATGCAAGCACCTAAACTCTCTCTCCCTACCCGGGCAACATTGTCTCTTTCTACACATGTGTGCACATCCCAGGGTCTTTCTACCCATGGAAAACAGTCACTTATCCAAAGGCTGTCCAGTACTCCCCACCTTGGAGGATATTCATCCACATGGGCACCAGCCCAGCATTTCCTATGACATAAAGGGGTAAATTTGGGCCTGGATCATACTCCTGGGCATGTGGCAATAGTACTAATGAGAGGCCCTTCATAACATCTGCAGTATGTAGGATTTGCTAATCCAATAACTGTCCTTGAAATAATCTGTGGATAAGGATCAGTATTTACCTAATGCAAAAGACCGGAGGAATTTATTAAAGATACTGAATACAAATAAATACAGTGTACAGCATCATGCAGTACTAATTGCAATAATGTATTCTAGTGATGTGAACAGCTGAAACACTCTTTGGCTCAGGTGTGTACTTGGCTGTTGACTTCCTCTGACACACTTGGGCACTTTATTGGCTTTCCAGAGCACTTTTGGCATTATTGAGTGCTCAGATATTGATGCTGCTCCACCGGGGGACACTGGTACAGAACAAAATGGCGGTTTCTGTTCTCCTGTGGCAATGCTGGACTATTACTGGATTATGTTGGCAGAAACAAGTAGTTGGTTATTGCTTTTGGCCCCACCAGGGATGACCAGTGACACAGGTGGGCTGTCCCAGTACTTGGCTGACATTATCCATTAAACAGGCTTCTCTCTCCAGTTCTTTAATAGCTTCTACAAGAAAAGAAACAAATTAAAGTAATTTTGCTTTCTGAAGCTGTAAAACAGAGAGGATTTAAACCCCTACACCATGATGGTATTTTTAATTAACGTCACTATTTATTGTTTTATACTGGATCATGAATTCATTCACACCCTAATAAATACAATTTTTAAATGTTATCTATATACATAGTAAGACATTAGGCATATGATGTTGATATAGTTTAATTGATTCTCCTGTTCTTTTAATTTCCAGGTACCGTTTGTGTCTGTACTCACCAATTTCCTTTTACTGGTGTACCACTGTACACATTGTGCTTCTGACTTTAAAATAAGATTTCTTCGTGTCCTGTCTGACTTTTGCGCGATCGGCATTTAAAAATGTAAAATACAAAATGTATCCATAGAGGATTCTTGGGAGGCGTTTTTTGGACGTACCAGTACGTCCATAGGGGACTTAAGGGGTTAAAATGTTTTCTTTGTGAACATATTTTTGGAGTGCATATTTTAATTACTGTGGGAGGCACATATTTATATGAGTTTTTATGTAACTGATTAATACACAATGAAAACATTTATTTATAAAATAACATTTATTTATAAACTGAGTCACACCACACAAAAACAAAAGTTTTAGATTTTAGAAAAGCTGACTTTTCTAAAATGAAAATATGTATAGAGGAGTCATTATCAGACTGGGACAATTTAAATGGCGTTCAGGAGAAATTGGATTTTGTAAAAGCTGTATTATTGAAGATAACAGAAAATTGTATTAGGCTGGTCAGTAAGAGTAAAAAATTTAAGAAACCGCTGTGGTACTCTGCAGAAGTGGCCAAAATCGTAAAAGACAAGAAGTTAGCCTTTAGTAGATACAAAAATACCCAAAGTGAGGAAGATAGACAGATCTATAAAATTAGGCAGAAAGAGGCAAAGAAAGTTATAAGAGCTGCCAAATCACATGCAGAAGAACGAATTGCCCTCTCAGTAAAAAGATAAAACATGTTTTAGATATATAAAGGAAAGTTAAACAAACATTAGTTAGACTAAAAACAAAAGGAATATATGTAGAAGATGATAAAGGTTTAGCTGACTGCCTCAATGAATATTTCTGTTCAGTTTTTACAGATGAAATTGAAGGAATGGGACCTCAGTTGGGAAAAAAGACTGAATCATTTGAAATATGTGAGTTTATCGAGGCGGAGGTTCTACTTCAGCTGTCTAAGGTAAAGACAAATAAGTCGATGGGGCCTGATGGGGTACACCCCAAGTTATTAAAAGAGCTCGGGGGTGAACTAGCAAAACCGTTAACTGATATATTTAACGAATCATTGGTAACGGGAGTTGTCCCTGGGGATTGGAAAGTAGCGAATGTTGTGCCCATTCACAAAAAAGGCAGTAGGGAGGAGTCGGGCAACTACAGGCCAGTTAGTCTTACATCTGTAGTGGGGAAATTAATGGAAACAATGTTAAAGGAAAGGATTGTTGAACATCTGAAGTCACATGGGTTTCAAGATCAAAAACAACATGGGTTTTCCTCAGGAAGATCTTGCCAAACAAATCTTATTGATTTCTTTGATTGGGTGACTAAAGTAATTGATCAAGGTGGTGCAGTAGACATTGCGTATCTGGATTTCAGTAAGGCCTTTGATACTGTCCCACATAGAAGACTTATAAATAAACTGCAATCTCTGGGTTTAGATCCCAATGTTGTTGAATGGATTAAGGAGTGGCTGAGTGACAGACAACAGAGGGTTGTAGTCAATGGCTTATATTCAGAACAAGGTCTTGTTACCAGTGGGATACCTCAGGGATCTGTACTTGGACCCATTCTCTTTAATATTTTTATTAGTGATATTGCAGATGGTCTTGATGGAAAGGTATGTTTATTTGCTGACGATACAAAAATTTGCAACAGGGTTGATGTTCCTGGAGGAAGAAGCCAAATGGCAAATGATCTAGGTAAACTGGAAAAATGGTCAGAGCTGTGGCAATTGGCATTTAATGTAGATAAATGCAAAGTAATGCACCTGGGGCATAAAAACCCAAGGGCAGAGTATAGAATATTTGGTACTGTCCTAACCTCAACGTGTGAGGAAAGGGATTTAGGGGTAATTATTTCTGAGGATTTAAAGGTAGGCAGACAATGCAGTAGAGCAGCAGGTAATGCTAGCAGAATGCTCGGTTGTATAGCAAGAGGTATTAGAAGTAGAAAGAGGGAAGTGCTCATGCCGTTGTACAGATCACTGGTGAGACCTCACTTGGAGTATTGTGTACAGTACTGGAGACCATATCTCCAGAAGGATATAGAAAGGCTGGAGAAAGTGCAGAGAAGGGCTACTAAAATGGTTTATGGATTACAAGATAAACCTTACCAGGACAGGTTAAAGGATCTTAACCTATATAGCCTGGAAAAACATTTAAATACTTAAATGGAATCAACAAGGTAAAGGAAGATAGTTTATTTAAAAGGAGAAATACTACCACAACAAGAAGACACAACCATAAACTACAGGGGCAAAGGTTTAATGGTAACATCCAGGCCCGGACTGGCCATCGGGCACACCGGGCGTTTGCCCGGTGGGCCGGGCCACGGCAGGGCCGCATTGACTTAGGGGCTGATGGAGCTGCAGCTCCAGGCCCCTATCCTACCTACGGCCGCATTAACGCAGGGCATAAGGGACACCTACCCCTTAAGCCCGCCGCAACTGCGACCGGGTCCGCCACTCTAAGGGGCCGGGAAGTCCCCACCAAGGCCGGCCTTACGGGTCTGCGGCCGCACAGGGTTTAAATTAAAACATCGGGGTTTTTTTTTACTTTATTTAACATCCTCCATGTTAAATAAAGTTTTTTTTAACTTTATTTAACATGGAGGATGTTAAATAAAGTTGAAAAAAAACCCCGATATTTTAATTTAAACCCTGTGCGGCCGCAAACCCCTAAGGCCGGCCCTGGTGGGGGCTTCCCGGCCCCTTAGAGCAGGACCGGCCTTTGGGGTGTGCGACCGCACAGGGCGTCACACTCTAGGGTGCGGTCCAACTTGCGGCACCCGGCACCCCTCCAGAGACGGACAGTAATGTCCGCCGCTGGAGGAGCAGGCTCGCAAGGGAGCGGTATCGGAGGTCTTTAGCAGACCTCCGGTTCCCTTGAGTGATTTTAAGCCGGGTTCAACCCGGCTTAAAATCACTCAAGGGAGCCGGAGGTCTGCTAAAGACCTCCGATACCGCTCCCTTGTGATCCGCGCGGCAACAGCTGCTGTGCGCCGGGGTTTGTTGTTAGATCCCGGCGCACAACACTGAAGCCGCGCCCACCGCTGTCCGTGCCCTCTGAACCGGAAGAAGACAGAGAAGACAGAAGAACTGAAGAAGAGGAGCGAAGAGGAGGAAAAGGAGCTGTAAGGAGAAGAGGAAAGGTAGGAAAATATTCAGTGAGAGTGGATTAGTATATATGTGTGGATTGGTATATATGTGTGGATTGGTATATATGTGTGGATTGGTATATATGTGTGGATTGGTGTATGTGTGGATTGGTATATATGTGTGGATTGGTATATATGTGTGGATTGGTATATACGTGTGGATTGGTATATACGTGTGGATTGGTATATACGTGTGGATTGGTATATAGGTGTGGATTGGTATATATGTGTGGATTGGTATATATGTGTGGATTGGTAAGTGTGTGAGAGTGATGAGTGTTATGCTGTACCATTTCCAATGTCTTTTTCATGATCTAATTATGCTCTAAAAGTACATCATAACTCCCATCACTCTATACTGTTCCATACAGTGGCAGAGCTGGGAGGCAGAGGCCTTGCACCCTCACCGCAGGACTCCTGAAAGGTAAGTGAACTTCAAAGAGGGAGAGGGTAGATAGTTAGGAGGGGGTAGATAGGGAGAAGGGCATGAGACGGGGGAAAGGGGGTAGATAGGGGGAAAGGGGGTAGATAGGGGAGAAGGGAGTGAGAAGGGGTAGATGGGGCAGAAGGGAGTGAGAAGGGGTAGATAGGGCAATCATACTCCTATCATGCCAAGTCTGTGAGTACATCCTGGAATCTGGGTATGCCTGGGCATGATAGGAATGTGATTGCTGTTAACAATCATATATATATACATATAATATTGTTTTTTAATTGTTTTGTCCTATTTTGGTGTGTTACTTACTTTAAATAAAAGGGTTTTTTTTATGGTGTGGGGAGGTCATATTCGGTTTCGGACAGGTAAATGCTGCATTTTCGGTTTCAGTCCAGAATTCGTTTCGGTGCATCCCTACTACTAAGACAGACAATGAAGTGGTAGGCCTACACCACAACAATGTTTGGCGTAGTATATAGTGATTGGGGTTATGCTGCACTATTGTCAATGTCTGGCTCAATGTATAGTGATAGGGATTACGCTGTACCACTGTCAATGTGTGCCTCAGTATATAGTGATAGGTGTTATGCTGTACCACCGTCAATTTCTGCCTCAGTATATAGTGATAAGTATTATGCTGTACCACCGTCAATGTCTGCCTCAGTATATAATGATAACAGTGAGAAGAGGCAGAGGTGGTAGATAGTGATACAGGGGGATAGATAGTGAGAAAGGGGAGTTTTGTTACAAGTTTTTATTCCTTTCTTTTTTTGGGATGGGGGGGCACCAGAGGAGTAGTCTGCACAGGGCGCCAGAACACCTAAGGCCGGCTCTGCCTTAGAGTGGCGGACCCGGTTGCAGTTGCGGCGGGCTTAAGGGGCTCTGCCTTAATGCGGCCATATAGGCCCAGTCAGTCCGGTCCTGACTGGGTCTATTTTAAGGTAGGAGCCTGGAGCTGCAGCTCCATCAGTCCCTAAGTCAATCCTGCCCTGCCACAGGCGCGGTCGCAGTTGCTGCTTGCTCTGGCAACAAGGTAAATAGGGTGAGGGAAGGGGCTGCAGTGAGAAGGGGCAGAGGGGGGTTAGGTAGTGAGAAAGGGGGAGAGGGGATAGATAGAGGCGGTACATATTGAGAAGTGGGGAAGGGGGTTACATAGTGAAAAGGGGGAACATAGTGAGAAGGGGCAGATAAGATGATGAGAGGGGGTAGTGTGAATGCGTATGAGAATGAATGAATAAATGTGTGGATGAATTGTGTGAATGCGTATGACAATTAATGAATTCATGTGTGGATGAATTGCTTGAATGATTTGTGAGACTGCATTAATGAATGTGTTAATGATTTGTGTGAATGATTAAATGCAAAGATGGTACATGAAGGGTGGGCTTTAACAATAAAAAAATAAATAAATATGGGCTGCTCAGGCTTAAATGCCCGGGCCTATTTTTTGTCCCAGTCCGGGCCTGGTAACATCAGAAAATATTACTTTACGGAAAGGGTAGTGGACGCATGGAATAGCCTTCCAGCAGAAGTGGTAGGTGTTAATACAGTAAAGTCATTTAAGCAAGCATGGGATAGGCATAAGGCCAAGCTAGATATAGGATAAGGGCAAGTACTAAAGGAAAGTATTCAGAGGTTGGGCAGACTGGATGGGCCTACTGGTTCTTATCTGCCGTCACTTTCTATGTTTCTATGTTTCTATTTGATGCATTTCTGGAGCAAGCAACATGCTGAATACAAAGGTTGGAACAGACACAATTACGTTTGTAGGCTAATAGACGACATTGGAATGACTGTATGAAGCTTTGTGAAAATAAAAAAAATAAAAAAAATCACTTTGTGAAGCAATTCACTCACATCATAAAACCTCTTCCTTTTGCTTGCAAGCATGCCAGTTTATATTACCAGTGGTAGCACAACTTTTATTTTCATGTGGTTTCATGCCACAATGATGAGAACAGCTGTACAGACTAATGGACATCTGGATCTGATCACCTATGTTGAGCCCTGTGTATGAATTTACTAACAAATACGGCAGATCGTTGAAGTGAATTGGAATTTGGTAGAAGATTTAATAAGGCAGCTGCAAACCCTGCCTAATTGCGGCATGCAGCAGGAGCGTGCTACTGATATAACCCATTACGCTATTCCCCATGCTCAGGCAGATTCTGGGTAGTAGTTGCACAAAAAAAAAAAAAAAAGTCTTACACTTTTTTTTTGTAACAAAAGTAGAATGAAGGCATTAACATTTCTCACATTACAAAAAAAAATATTTCATTTTACACTGGTGGCATTTCGTATACATATGTATCGATATGCATTACAGTATATTTATTTATATAGTGCCAGCAGATTCCATAGTGCTTTACAATCAGAGTCAGTAGGATACATTTAAAAATCACAATAACAAACTTGTACAAAAGAACAAGCTAACGATCTAGTCGATTGAGGGGAAGTGAAACAGTAGGAAAGGACTGCTGAGATGAGGATGAGTTGGTTGGGTCAGGATGAGCTGTGGAGGTTGTTGGTTGTTCAGATGGATTAGACAGGATGAGAGTGTTATGAGGAAAGGTTGTATGCTTCTCAAAAGTGGGAAATACAGGAGTGAGAATAGGTAAGGATGGTAGAAGAGAGACAAAGATCATGAGGGGAACGAAAAGGGTGGTTAGGGGTGTATTTGGATGGGAGGGTAGAGATATATGGAGGTGCAGAGTTTTTAAGGGCTCTGTAGGTCAGGGTCAGAAGTTTGAATTTGACTCTGAAGGGTATGGGGAGTGAGTGGAGCAATTGGCAAAGAGGAGTAGACCATTTTGGTAGTTTCTTTGTGTGAGGAATGTGTGAATTCGGGAGATGTTTTCTAGGTGAAGTTGGGAGGGTTTGGTGAGGGACTGGATGTGAGGGATGATGGAGAGAGCAGAGTCAAATGTGACACTAAGCCAGAGAACGTGGCCTGTTGGTTGGATAGGAAATAAATAAATACTAATTTAAAAAAAAAATTAAGTTGTTTCTGTTAGTCTATGAACCTAAGAAAACACCTTAATCGGTGGCCCAAGTGTTTATTGAATACTTAAAGGGGGAAGAAAAATATTAGACAGGAAGCGATCCAGCAGAAATTGGGTTAAAATCAATGCTAAAAGTTCTCTACTCATATGAATCTAAAAAAGGAAAATGCAATGAAGAGGCTTAAGGGAAGTTTATGTGATTTGGCAAGCTAGGATCTAGAAATCAATGTGGTTTAAGGTGACTGTGCGCAACGTTCGCGTTAACTAAGCTATAGTCCTTATTTCTTTTATAATCGGACATAAATATCCTTTATTTGACTTCATGAAATATGTGCTTTAAAGGCGTTTTATATGACTATATACAAATAGAAATTTGTTGTCACACTCTCTGTCATACTTCCTCTTTCAATGTCTCTCTACCTTCTCTGTGTCTCCATAGCTCCACTTTTTGTTCACCGCTTCTTCTCCTTTTTCTTCCTGTTCCCTGCTTCTTTATTCTCCTTTCTTCAATATTTCCTCTTCTTTCTGTGACCTGCTTCTCCCGGTAATCCACTGATTTGTTCTGGCCCTTCCTGGTTGCAGGTTGCCCCAGCAGTGAGTGGAAAACAACATTTAAACGAAAATATTCTGATCTTTCAACTTCATTTTCATCCACCATGCTTTTTAAAATAAGTACGCATCCAAATGCAAGTCTACAATTAATTGCACATAGGTACAGCAACATAATTTAATTATGTTCAGCTTCTGTTAATATTAACTACACTTAAAAGTTTTATATATATATATATATATATGAAAATACAGAAGAAAAGAATGAAGGAGTGAAGGAAAATACTACATTATCTTTAAGTGAAATCATTGTTCTATTTGATACCGGGAGCCGAGAAGCGTAACAGGCATTCACTTTGAAAAAAAGAAGATCAAATGGAAAGTATAGCAAAGTATTTTTCGCTAAGAAAAAGTATGTTAGAAGGTATGAGATGTATGGTTTATATACACAAAAATGCAGACCAACGTATTCAACAAGTAGAAATGTCTGAAATGCTAACTCAAATAATTTACTTTTAGGTATGACAGAGGCAGATTGTTTTTATCCACTGACTTCTTGAGGAAAGGGATGATTAACATTTTATGAGTGATCCACTGTAAAACCTTCACCCAGCTTTCAATTTATCTATGACATGAATTTCTAAGGACCCAATCAACATCTCACTTGTCCTATTCAGAAGCCACAGGGATTTCACTTTTTTTTTTTTTAATGAAGGCGGATATCCTTATGTCAGCGCATCGGGCCAATTAATCAGATCTCACATACCTGAACCATTGCCAGTCCACACTCTCTGTTTGTCAGTGAACTTGGCTTTTGTTCAGGCTCAAACATAGACTCTATCCTTTCATATCCTAAGCTGAAAAAAATTACAGTGATGATTAATGTGAAGTTGAATAACAAGATGAATATTATAGAGTTTGGTGTGCAGCCAAATTTTCTTCTGTTCCTCTGTTTTTTTTGGGTTTTTTTTCCTTTAATCCGCATGTAAGGATTAGGTTTTCCAAGGAAGAGGTGTCGTCTTTCTTAAGCGAATCTTCCACCTCTGTAATTTGACATACAAACCAACATGTTGATATTCTTGTGTGAAATTAAATAATAAAGCATAGTTCTGTGTGTCGGCCCTGGTGTATTTTCTTCCCACCACAAAAAAATGGTCATATTACTTAAGAAACTGATGGCTTTTTTTGATAATTGCATTACATAATTTGGAAAGTGCTGGTCATTTTTTTTTTAAATGAAAGCAAAAACTGTCCAAGGGGAATCTTACTTTAAGCCTATAGCTGAAACCCAAGACATCAATGTGTGATTTATATTGTCTTATTACAATATGTAATAGCCAATACAGACCTTCACTAAAAATAAAACATGCCATGCACACTTCACATTATATTTGTATTTTAAGGCGTATCTTAAGAACTCTATAATGATATGGAACATTGTATTGGTTTCTTTGATACTCTGGAGCAGTAGACGTAGGGTATTTTGGACTTGAAAGTATGTCGGCTAAATTATAAGCAATAGCGGCTCATAGTTAAGGTTTACATTCAAGGGAAAGTAAAGTTACCAGTAGAGCTCCTTAGAGGTCAGTCTTAGGGCCGGTAATATTTAATATTTAACATCAGTGGCATTATTAGTGGGAGGGAGGGTATGACGATAACATTTGTAACAGGGTTCACACCCCAGGTGAAATAATTTAAATAACAAATGGTTTGAGGGGAATAAATGGGTTAATGTTTCAGAACTAAAATTTAATGTAGCCAAATATAAAATAATGCTTTTAAGACAGAACACAGACTTAGTGGTAGCTTGCTGACATTTTTGTTTGATTTAGGATTTTTGATTATTTACATATGCGCAAGCAAAAGCCAATACGATACTAAGCTATATATTAAGAAGTATCAATAACAAGAAAAAGGACATATTGGTATCACTGTGTCAAGTTCTGGCATAATTAATATTTCAAAAAGGGGTCACTAAAATGGCACATGACATTGTTATTGATTTTATTTTTTTTCTACAATATATAATCTGCAGATTGTAGCAGGTTACACCCTATACATCAGGGCATTAAAATCCTATACATGCACGCGGTTTTGATGTTTATGATTTAGTAATATATTATTAAAGCTGCATGCAGTATATCTTGACACATCAGTGTATTCAATTGTTGCAGGCTGGACACCCCCAATTTGCAGTACTGTTGATTTCTGACAACTAGTAAAAGCATGTAAATACATCAAATGTCTTTCCATATATTTGAGGTCAGTGAAAGGCTAGTATATACAGAAGACCACCTACGTGGAAATCTGATCTCTCTTAGAATTTTCATTGTCAATTGCGCTTTTCCCCCTTTTCTAACTTTTTGTCTTTTTTTTCCAACAGGAAAAGGGAAAATATGCTGGGGATCTGAATCATATTTCCAAAGGGACATACATTCTGAGGACAGTAAGTACCAGTGTATAAAAAAAACCATACTCACTTATGTTTTAGCATCTCATCTAGCAAGTAACATAGTATATTCCAGTGCAATGAAACATATGTATGATTTATTCTTATTTTTGTTTTACTATAGTATAATACAAAACCTTTGTTGGCATGCCTAACTTTAGAGAAAGCATACTTTTGTATAATGACTAACGTTATTCCCTTGCAAATATTTGGAGTTGTCTTGCTAGGAACAACATTTTTGTTCAAAAAGTCACACTTAAGAAGCCAATTCATGCAAATTTATTTTTACATTTAACAAAATTGCTTTTTATCATTCAGGATTCCAAATATTAAACAGTGTCTTTTATAGGAGAATGATTTAACAGACTACAACTTGAATCATGCATTTTCCATTAAAGAATAAGTGGGTACAAGCACTGAAACTATAAAAAAATACACTATTCAAAGAATGTTCAGAATGCTACCTGGAATTTTCATATTGGATTAATTAAATGTTTTGTTTAAATGTCACAAATCATTTTGTTAAGGGAAAGTTATTTTATAAGAAATTCTCAGTAGTGGCATTTGCCAAACAAGCAGTGAGTTTGAGTAAGTAAGAACAAAAACAAATTCCTTACACATCTTAAGATCGTTGGCACCTACGATCTACCTATGAATAATCAAAGGGGTGTAGGTGCATATGCGTACCTCTCTAATACTGGACCAACCTTAGAGACATCTAAGGGATCTCTACGGTAGGTAATAAATCAATGCTTTTAACTTGAGTGTAGTGAGTAGATGGTTTGTATGAATCTTGTATGTACATTGTATGTGTTCCGTGTGAGAATCATATGGGTTGTGCATGGCTCCATACTCAGATGTAGTCACACCCTTTGACATACCGATTACAACAGGAGAATTTATAATGCACGAATAAGAAACATTTATTTAATTTTCTTTCTTTTTTTCCTTGGACACAACTAACTTATCATGCAGGCTGTGACAGACAATCTCATGGGCCTTGGTGTTTGATCTAGGCAATCCACTAGCTGTTTAATTCTTCCACATACAGTCTTCAGTGCTCAGATGCCCTCTTGTCTTGACAGATAACACACATGTGTCCTCCACATTTTACTAAATTTTTAAAGGTTGCATATGTATGATCCATAGTTCATATTTTATGTACCTTGCCTCATGATTCTGCATTCTTTTATCATCTGGTATACTGGTGGAAATCATTTGGGTTCAACTGCTGTATTTAACAAAGTCTTTGTTTTCGTTTTGTTCACCAAATACTCAAGTTGAATTAAAAAAACTTATAGGCCACAGTCAATATAGAAATGCACTCCATCCCACATGATAGTGGTAAAGGGAGAGGAGAAGCATGAGATCTGGTACACGTTTCGCTAAAGGCTTTTTAAAAAAAAAATAAAACTTTAATCCCATCACTCATTTATTATTTTATTTTATATAATTAAAATATCTAATTATATGATATATATAATTATTTTTTTCTTATGTGGTATGGGATGCAAAGAAAGTTAAATAAGGTGAGTTGGAACTAAGTTCTAATTTGCAACTCTCATTCGATTTAAGGTTAATGAATAAGCAAGTGATTAGCTTTTTGCAGTTCACATCAACCTGACTATCCTGTAGTTGAGTGTACTTTAGTGCAGCTTGTTCAAGCTTTTGCTACAAATTCACATTTTGATGATGACGATGATTTTAAAATTCCTAGAACAAGCTTCCTATTGTTACAACTATAACAGTTTTCAAATTTGGCATTTATAATGTGCTACATTGCTTTGAACTGCGGGATTAATTCATGTTAAGACCAAATGAAAGTCTTGCTATGTTTTAAATTAATTGGACATCATAATAGATGCTGAAGATGTTAAGGTCTATATGCTTAAACATAAAGGAAATGGTACCGCCAGGCATGCCCTGTTCTTCGAGTAATTTAAGGCCAAAATGTGTGAAAATGAATGCCTTTTTCTTTTTACTATGTTTGTCTAGACAAGTAATGATATTATTAAACTACAAAAAAATGCTTTGAAGGAGGAACATAAGTATCTGTCCTGAAAGCCTAATTTGGCAGAAGGGGATGTTATAGATTAGATCTGGACCAAGATGCACTTGTCTGTGTCCCAACTGTTCATAATTGATTACCAGTTATGAGGTGTACTTGCCCAGTTTTGTGCTTAGGAACAATGAAGTGTCCATATATGTAAGCAGTGGTGTGCTAAAAATTGGTGGGATCACCTGCTCCTACACATACAGTAACATACTCATTCACATACACACACACACCCAACTTCCCAGTCCTCCTCCTTTTTTTCTAGCAGCCAGTGAAAACTCTTCTGCTCGCTCACGGTCCTCACACACTGCCTAAGCCTGAGTCCTGGAAAATTACACCATATCCCAGAGCTCAGAGGGGACTGAGGGAGCTGCTTTGCTGCTGGGCTGCGCTGCTTTGTAGCTCTCATGTAATAATATAGTGAATCCCCCAAATAAATACACACTACAGATCAATCAATATGCCCCACAAATAGTGAAAGTCCATTTTAAGTGGTCATTTTTGCTATTTGAAATGAGACAAGCAATATGAGCTTTGAACTTGAACACGATCATGGATGCCCATGAAGGAAGTGATTGCATGAGATGCAGTTACTCGCTTATATGTGATCAGATAACAGTTGTATACTTTCTAACATCAATTGCAAGAAAATGTTCTTCCCATGATGTAATTATTGCTTGCCATGAGATGTAAAAACTACAGCTAAAGGAAAATGTGCAAAATGCCTCCAGATGTTTCCTTGAGAATATATTTTTTTTTACTAAGCAAAAGGTGCATTTTCAAAATGCACCTTTTAAATGATCGTGTAATTTATTTTGAAAAAGTAATTGCCCCTAAACCTAATAAATAGTTGTGTCACTCTTGGCAGCAACAACTGCAATCAAACATATCCGATAACTGGCAATGAGTCCTTTACATTGCTTTGAAGGAATTTTGGCCCACTTTTCATGGCAATTGGTTTAACGCCATTGGAGGGTTTTACAGCATTAACTGCCTTTTTATGGTCAGCATCTCAATCGAACGCAAGTTAGGACTTTGTCCATGCCACTCCATAAACATTCAGAGCTAGACTTGCTTTTGTGTTTCGGATCATTGTCCTACTGTATAACCCAACTGTCCTTGTGCTTTAGCTCACAAACTGATGGCTGGATATTCTCCTTCCTTTAAGCTTCTCTTCTACTGACTGGGATTTGTTTTTGATTTTCTCTGTGGCCTTCTGGAAATTGTGGAAGCCTTGTCTACTAATTTCTTCATACAAGAAAACAAAAAAATACACACAAAAAAAATGTGTGAGCATGTCTGATTGGTTGACTGGCCACTCCTGGAAAGGTTCACCACTGTTCCAAGTTTTCTCCATTTGTAGGTAATGACTTTCACCATGGTTTGCTGGAATCCCAGAGTCTTAGACATGACTTTGTCACCCTTTCCAGACTGGCAAGTGTCAATTATTTTGTTTTTCAGCTGTTCTTAAATTTGTTTAGTTGGCAGAATCACGTGCTGAATGCCTACTTCATTTTGCAAGATAGGTTCTATTTACTTGATGTTGAGATCTGGATGTTTAGGGTTGGCAGTAATCAATGATTACTAATCATGCCTGGGTATGTCTACTGAAATTGAACGCAATTATCAATTAAATTTGGTTATTTGGCTGATTTAGTAACTAAGAGGGCAATTACTTTTTCACACAGAGCCAAGTAGAGTTGGATAGCTTTTTCCTTCTATACACAAAATCATCATTTAACAACTGATGTTTACTCGGGTTATCTATGTCTAATACTAAAATTAGTTTGGTGATATGAAACTTAAGTGTGACAAATATGCAAAAGTAGAATAAATCAGTAAAGTGGCAAGTACGTTTTTACTGTACTGTTTACTGGTGCAAAATTAAATTATGAATGATTTTATTTTCTTGGTGTAAATGCCTGGCAATTAAACAGTTAAAGTTTTACTTAACAGCAATGTAGATAAACATATACTATTTAGCAAGCAGAGTTTACTTCAAATAGCATAGTAATTAATTATCCAGCAATTAAGATTAATGATTAAACAAATTTGCTGTGTGGATTTATTGCTGTAGGTTATGTACATGTTAAAAATGTAGCCAAGTTCAGGATTTAGGACACTGCCTTAGGAAAAACAGCTCAATATGAACAAAGAAAATATGATATATGATAATAAATAATAATACATGCATCCAACCATAGGATGTAAACCTAAACTTCTATAAACTTAGATCCCCTGGATCTTCAGAATCTCAGGCAGTATAATGTATTTATAATATTATAACAAATGCACATAAATGTATGTTATCATAAGCGTACATATACCCTAATGGGCTTAATTTAAAGTAAAATTAAGCTTTATCATAAACTTTTGTACTTAGCAATTTTAACTTTTTTGCCTCAAGTCGGCCCCACTTTTTGATTTTCGTGAGGAGTCAGTTCAGGAGTTCAGCTTTGTTTTAAATTATTAAAGCCTATTTGCAAACACAGAGTGCCCGAGTAGAGCCCACTTCCATCTACTACTTCCAGTTAACTTAAATCTAGCTCTGTCCCCATCCAAAGCTGCTTCCACAGACGAGGGAGAGCTGCAAGTGGGAAGTTCCCGGGTATGCCTCTTTGACGCTGAGAAGTAGCTTCTCAGGGACAACTGTGATGCAAATGGCAAATTATCAATTACTTGTTGAACTGTGTCATCAGACAAAGCATTGAGATGATATTTGATGAAAACACTCCAAAATAAGTCATGGCTATACACTATCATGCTTGTATCACGCCCAGACCTCTGCAGCCCTTTCACCATTTGTGCTATGTGTGCTTCTAGAAGTTCATCTCCACAGCAAAATATTTCCCGTCCCTATACTTCTACAATAAGCAATAAGAACAGTTAATAAAAAGGAATGTGTACAATTCTACCTAAACATAATTACTAAATGTAATAAAATGTAATGAAAATCTTGACTCATATTTGTAACTTAATTATTAAATGCCTGTGGGGATACATTTGGAAACCACAATGGCTTGACCTATCTTGTAACTCAACATGATTTATATTAGTAAAAAAAGATATTATTCTATATATTCTAGAGGTAAAGGACTGGTACATAAAAAATGCATTGTTTATCCAACAAAAATGTGAAAGACATTTGGGACATTTGTGTGTGTGTGTGGGGTGCTTGAAAATAGTTTAAAGAAAAAAAACAGAAATTTCCACCGTTGAGAAAAAAACTCATTGTTTTTACAGGTTTCAGGGGAGAAACTTAACCTTGACTAGTACATAATAAAAATACAAATCATAGCTTATTTTGCCCAAAGTAGTTCTGTATGCCTTCCAAAATTTAATTAAAGACACAATAAATGCTGAGCTGGTATTCTATAAGATATAGGAAAAATCACACTGGAAAATGCTACATTCAAATAGGCATGTCTCTGTTTTGACAAGGCTTGGACTGGCAATCTGGCACACAAGGCAAAAGCCCTGTGGGCCTTTGGCCAACAGCACCACTCAATCTATACCCTCATGTCCACTGTAACCATAGTTTCTCCATATGTAATTCATAATCAACAAGTGTTTGCCCTGCCATGCAAAACAAGGTTGAGATGCTCACCAAGAAACGCAAGCCATTTCATAGCATTGTCCCAAAGTGCGTCACTACTTGTGAGCATCTCAAGTTTTTATGTCAGTCCTGGACTGGCCATCGGGTATTCATGAGCATTAAAATGTAGACTATATATATCCAGCCATTAGTCGCATCAATCACAATCACCAGGTGGCCACTGACCTTAAATTACCAAGACCATCTTTTCATCGCCAGTCTGGCCCTTTTTAAAACAATTACCTATTGAACTTTTTTAGCCTGCTGGTATGGTGTAACGTTATTTTAAACATTTTGGCTTCATATAGTGACTGCATTTTAACATTCAAAGAAGTACTCAGGCCATCACATGCACTTCAATGCAATGATAGTTTAGTGTCACTGTTAAATATACCACGGCCATAGAGTGACATATTCTGGCCTAGAAGGACTAGCCTAGGGTGGCAGGTCCAGGGGCATGTCAGTGACCCCACCACAAAAAACATAGGGGCAGAGTGCTCTCCTGAGTGATCAGACACCCCTGTGTTAATGAAGTGGTTTCAAGTGCGATCTTTGATCTCCCCAGCTAACCCATTTACACTATGGTCAGCACAACCTCCAGAGACTGCAATAGTAGGTGATTGCACATGCAGCAAGTAGGTGACATTACACAACATCGCAGAGTAGGCTCACATTAACCCTTTCATGATCCCACTTTTTTTGCGGTGCTCGTGTTTAGCTGTTTTTTTTTTTTTTCTTTCTCATGTACCCACACAAGTTATTTATAGTTGGGTTTTTTAGGACAAGAAGGACTTTTTTTGATCATATCATATAATTTACAATAAAAAAAATTCTGACTTTTACGTGAATTTTGTTTTTTACTCATCTATGAAAGATAATGAAAAAACAGCTAAATAGATTCTACTATTTGCCCAATGTTTTATGTGTTTTCTGGGGTGTTTCTGCATGTTATAGGGCAATAAGTACAAGTAGCATTTTTCTAGTTCAAAACCATTTTTTTCAAATATGGTCATTCTGCCCCATGTCCTATTATCAAATGCTGGTATTTAAACCCCTCTCACTAATTTTACCACAATCCTTTGTAAAAATTAGTGGTAGTACATTTTTTGTGGGGTTTTTTTTTACACACAGTGTACTTTTCTTATAAATTTGCAGCTCCTGGTATATGTCAGTGTGTAAGGTTTGTGGGGTTGGAGCACGGCGCAGAAAGACACCAGGTGAAGCTGCAGACACAAAACCAGTAGATAATGCAACAGCAATGATTTATTTACTGAAGCAAAAGGGAATAGGCAAAAAGCAATACCGTTAAGCAATCCGCAGTCAGGGGTAGAGAGAATCAGCAAAGTCCGTATAATCAAGCCAAGGTCAAAGTCCGTAGAATCCAATAAACAAGTGTCCAGCAATAAGGGAGAGGGCTATAGCAGGTAACCAGAACAATCAAGTAATGAATGTACAGGGCTGCAGGTTTAAATAGCCCGCTAAAGACTGACTCCTCCCATAAGCCCTCCTTCCCCAATATACCATATTAATGGTGACTGTCCGTCACCTCTTTGTCCCGCCTCTCTGCCTGCCCACCTGCGTCACTGGACTGCAGGACACGCCTCCCCGCTGTCAATCTCCTTCTGGCGTCCGCCCTACACGGCGTGCGCTGTAGGAGAGGTCGGGGATGCGGCCTATCCTCCATGGATGCGCTCCGCAGCCGCGTGGTATGCGACCGCGTGGGCCGCGGACGAAGACACCGGAGTCCAGCGATGTCCCCGCCGGGCGAGGACACACGCGGACGAAGATGCCGACGGCCAACGAGGTCCCCGCCAGGCGAGGACACACGCGGACGGCGGGGGTGAACGGTAAGTTCCTGACACAGTGTCAAATAATACCCCAGAAAGTATTCAGCAACATCTCCTGAGTACATTGATACATTGACCCCCATGTATGGGTTTGTTGGGTTGTTTGGGGACTAAAAGGCCACATTTGAGCAGTGAGCATTTTTCAAATTGGAATCTTGACAAGTTGCAAATTCTGCCCACATATTCTATTTGGGAGATCTCTAAAGCCAGCCAGTCCAATTTACCCCATCAACTCATATTTCTTTGAAAACTAGACACCCCAGGGTATTTCAAATGCTGGAATTTTAACTTATTCAATGCACACATTTTACCACCAGCCTTTATCAAAGTGTGTAGTAGTACAGTGATACTTTCATGCATGGGCTTGTTGGGTTATTTGAGGGATAAAAGGCCATATTTGGGAAGTGTGCCTTTTTAAAATTTTTACAGGTGGTCATCCTGCCCCCATGTGTTATTTGGGACATCTTTGAAGCTAACCAATTCAATTTACCCCATCAACTTATATGTGTTTGAAAACTAGACACCACAGGGTATTTCAAATACTGGTATTTTATCCTTGCCATACACTAATGTAACCACCAGACTTTGTCAGAATTTGTGGTGGTGCTTTTTTGCGTGTTTATTTTTCACACACATTGTACTTTAGGTATGAATTTACAGCTCCTGGAACATGTCACTGTCAAACAACATTCCAATATCTGTTCAGCAATATTTCCTGAGTATAGTTATACTTCTCATGCATGGGTGTGTCCGATTATTTGGAGGTAAAAGGCCAGGTGTGGATTATTTTAGCATTTGGACATCTGGCCTGTGTCCATGTCCTATTTTTGTGAAGATATAGTGCTAATTTTAGGACTTGCTCATAAAATAAACATATATATATATATATATATATATATATATATATATATAAACACAAAACTTTTTTTTTTTTCTTTTCACATTTTTTATAACTGGATGGTTCCCTTGATGGTAACATCAGTGGTGAATTATTTTTACGTTACCAAATGTTAACTTTTTCTTCCTTAGGTTGCTTTCTACACCCTTTTAAAGTTATGACATGCCAGACGCGTCATAAGTCGCCAACAGGATGTTTTTCTGCCTGGCACGCCAATTGTCCTGAAGGGGTTGAAAAAAAGGGATTAAATTCCATGATCATGCTAAAGAAACAAGTGCAGTGTAGAAAATATATATGCCAACAAGTACGTCAACCTTTATCATGGATGAAGATGATGGGAGTTTTAGTCCATAAAAGTGGATTTTTCTGTTTTTTATGTTATTTTTTTGTCATTACTGGTAAATATGTATGTATCTACAACCAATAGATTACTGTCCCATGTAGCGTCACTAATTTTGAGTAATTTTTGGTTGCCTTCTGCACATGTATGCAGGGGCTCTCATTAGGGCCAAATACACCTCCGGAGCTGTGTGCATGGAAATACAGCAAATTCTTCTGAAATCCTCTATGCTTTTGCAAGAATACAAAATATATAATTTAAAGGGGGCACTAAGTCATTAGTCAAGCTTTAAAGTGCACATGATGGCTGGTGCTAAAATGCTCCCTTACTCTACCTTTAGGCTCTTCCACTGAGCTAATGCTCTCCTCCTTACTTACTTACCTACAAGGGTGTGTCTAGAGTATTTGGCACCTGGGGCAGATCCTATATTTGGCACATCTCCCCTTTTAAAATATAAAAACACACAAAATATATAATGAAAATGCAAGAATAGTTATTTCACAAATTTGTTAACTGCTTCATCCCAGCATTTCTCCTTCTTTTCCGCAACCCTAGGGCCAGCTAGCTAGCAGTACACTTGAAGGACATGCTGAGCTCTGGAGTGTGATGTCACTGGAACTCAGCACATTACCTAGAACACTCAGCTCTTGCAGCTCCTCAGCATCTGCACAAAGGTCACCATCTCAAGGCTGGAGGAAGGGACATATCTAGAAACCACAGGGCCTTGGTGTGAAAATTATCCCTGGACCCCCGACTTCACCAAGCAACATGCCAAGATGGCACAGTGCCACCTGTGTCCTAGCTTACACTACTTTACTGCAGGAGTGGTGTGTCTCCCTTCCCCCATATTGTGTGAATACCGATTCAGCATGCAGAAAATGAACATGATGTCACTTCCTAAACTCTGGATCAGTCAGACACAGCGTGCAGGGAAAAAGTATAAGATATTGTATCATTCTAACAAATTATCTCTACACTTTCTATTATCTCTAGCTGTGGGTATTATCCACACCTAACAGCTTTAAAAGAACAGATAAGTGATCTCAGGGGTTGCCTGGGCCCCCTAGAGTGGCAGGCCCGGTCACAGTGGTGACCCTAATTGGAGGAACAAGGAAGTGGCTGTCCTTGTGGTGCGTGCCGTGGCTTCGCCCCCTATTGTAGAAGAACTCCAAGTGGCTATAATAATGCAGATGGATCTATGGAGCAAGAAAAGTGTTTCTACACCTCAGCATTTGCATTAATTTGCCTTCTCGGATCACTTCTGCAAAAGGGTCGAGCCATGAGGGCAGCCTCTCCTCCATTTCTCCTATCGGAGGAGAAGGAAGCCTGGTTATCTGAACTTATACTCAGGAGAAGCAGACAAAGAAAAAAGAAAGAAGACAGAAGAACAAGATGAGGCAAGAGAAAAAGCATGCTGTGGAAAATAAGCCAGGTACATGGAAGAAGGAAGGGGACATTTAGGGAGTATGTGAAAAAGCATGTGAGAGAGTGTATGTGTGAGAGTGTGAGAGAACATGAGTAAGTAAGAAAACTAAATGCAAATAAAATTTTGGAGCTTGCTGCTTCCTTTCTGTTTGTTTCATTGGAGGTCCCTCCTCATTTTCAGACATCCATACGAATTAACAAAACAGGCAAATTAAATTAAAATGTGTACGAATCCAAAGGCACAAGTCTAGTATCAATAAAGTACCAGTGGGAATAGTTACAAACACTAAATGGTCTCTCATCGCTTATAGCACAAGGTCCAATATAGAAATGACAGATATCATGGGGACAATATAAGGTGTGCACAAATGGAGAATGAACTGTGAACATGCAGTTTTCTAATTTCATTAAGCAACTGGTCTTCATTAGAGGCTGTTTCACAATAAATATTCTGAAGGTGTCATTTGTATATCTGGTATCTAACAATGCACCTGTCTTTTGTGACTCCATTAGATCCACTCGATTGCGTTAAGACCCCATTCAGGTATGCCATCCTTAAAAAGAACAGGAAGCCGTTGTGTGATCTGAATCCTTGTGGTTTGGAAAAAAAAGTGCTCTTTATCTATATATCTATTATATCTAAATACTGTACAGTTGTCATTAATCTTGGATGAAACCATAGCCTTAGTTGTGTACCTTACTCTTTATCTTTATACAAATATGATTATGAACCATCATACTGGCATAACCAATCATCAAACAGCTGCAGTTAGGTCTCAGCCTTCCAAAGGGGGCTTGGATAGGTGTCATTTTTATTTTATTTATTATTTATCTTTAAACTGATGCAATGTTCTATATTGTATCAAACAAAGCAACCCTATAAAGGTTTGATTAGGATACTATATTGGTTTTGAGTCTATATTGTCTAACAATTTTTACATGGGACATTAAAAGGTTGAATCCAAGTGTTGAATCCAAGTTCTGCTTATTTTTCTCAGGGTGCAAGAAAGATAACAAATTAAACCATAGCTTACACTGTGTATAAAAGGTGTACTTTATGATATATTTGGAATTGCACTCACAATAAAACATGTAAAAAAGGGCTCATCTAAATGAAATCATAGGTCAGGGGCGTCCAACATGCGGCCCGCGGGCCAAATGCGGCCCGCGGGCCAAATGCGGCCCGCGAGACCTCGAGGTGTGGCCCGCGTAAGATCGGCAGCCAGGGCAACCGATCTTACGCGAGTCGCACCTCAAGCCCTGCTACTTACTTGTGGGAGGGTCTTCTGGACTGCACAGAGGAAGTGGAGTTCACGTGACATCCTACTTCCTCTGTGCTTTAGCAGAGAAGGCAGAGGGAGGCCGCGCCCCCTGTTGAAGTCTGTGAGCAGCATCGAGGAGCTGCAGTGCAGGTAAGGGGTGGGGAGGGTGTTTGAATGAGTGTGTGTGATTGAGGGAATGAATCTGTGAATGAATGATTATGAGTGTGTGTGTGTGTGATAGCATGGATGTGTAAGTGCTGGAACCTAGGCATGATGGGACTGTGATTGCTGTTAGCAATCACACTCCTATCATGCCAAGTCAGCCAGTACATGCTGAAACCTGGCCAGCTGCCCCCCTTGTGTAGTGATGCTGCCAGCAGTATGGGGTCTGCCCATCACTTACAGCCACCCTGTACCAGCGTGTATTGGCTGACTTGGCATGATAGGAGTGTGATTGCTAACAGCAATCACAGTCCCATCATGCCTAGGTTCCAGCATTTACTGGATGGATGTGTAAGTGCTGGAACCTAGGCATGATGGGACTGTGACTACTGTTAGCAATCACACTCCTATCATGCCAAGTCAGCCAGTACATGCTGAAACCTGGCCAGCTGCCCCCCTTGTGTAGTGATGCTGCCAGCAGTATGGGGTCTGCACATCACTTACAGCCACCCTGTACCAGCATGTACTGGCTGACTTGGCATGATAGGAGTGTGATTGCTAACAGCAATCACAGTCCCATCATGCCTAGGTACCAGCATTTACTGGTTGCCTGGGTATGATAGGAGTGTGATTGCTGTTAGCAATCACACTCCTATCATGCCAAGCAGGCCCGGACTGGCCATCGGGCTCACCGGGCGTTTGCCCGGTGGGCCGGGCCACGGCAGGGCCGCATTGACTTAGGGGCTGATGGAGCTGCAGCTCCAGGCCCCTACCCTACCTACGGCCGCATTAACGCAGGGCATAAGGGGCACCTACCCCTTAAGCCCGCCGCAACTGCGACCGGGTCCGCCACTCTAAGGGGCCGGGAAGTCCCCACCAAGGCCGGCCTTACGGGTCTGCGGCCGCACAGGGTTTAAATTAAAACATCGGGGGTTTTTTTAACTTTATTTAACATCCTCCATGTTAAATAAAGTTTTTTTTAACTTTATTTAACATGGAGGATGTTAAATAAAGTTGGAAAAAAAACCCCGATGTTTTAATTTAAACCCTGTGCGGCCGCAAACCCCTAAGGCCGGCCCTGGTGGGGGCTTCCCGGCCCCTTAGAGCAGGACCGGCCTTTGGGGTGTGCGACCGCACAGGGCGTCACACTCTAGGGGGCGGTCCGCACCGGGTGCCGCTCATCAGGGGGTGCCAACTTGCGGCACCCGCCACCCCTCCAGAGACGGACAGTAATGTCCCCCGCTGGAGGAGCAGGCTCGCAAGGGAGCGGTATCGGTGGTCTTTAACAGACCTCCGGTTCCCTTGAGTGATTTTAAGCCGGGTTCAACCCGGCTTAAAATCACTCAAGGGAGCCGGAGGTCTGCTAAAGACCTCCGATACCGCTCCCTTGTGATCCGCGCGGCAACAGCTGCTGTGCGCCGGGGTTTGTTGTTAGATCCCGGCGCACAACACTGAAGCCGCGCCCACCGCTGTCCGTGCCCTCTGACCCGGAAGAAGACAGAGAAGACAGAAGAACTGAAGAAGAGGAGCGAAGAGGAGGAAAAGGAGCTGTAAGGAGAAAAGAGGAAAGGTAGGAAAATATTCAGTGAGAGTGGATTAGTATATATGTGTGGATTGGTATATATGTGTGGATTGGTATATACGTGTGGATTGGTATGTGTGTGGATTGGTATATACGTGTGGATTGGTATATGTGTGTGGATTGGTATATACGTGTGGATTGGTATATATGTGTGGATTGGTAAGTGTGTGAGAGTGATGGGTGTTATGCTGTACCATTTCCAATGTCTTTTTCATGATCTAATTATGCTCTAAATGTACATCATAACTCCCATCACTCTATACTGTTCCATACAGTGGCAGAGCTGGGAGGCAGAGGCCTTGCACCCTCACCGCAGGACTCCTGAAAGGTAAGTGAACTTCAAAGAGGGAGAGGGTAGATAGTTAGGAGGGGGTAGATAGGGAGAAGGGCGTGAGACGGGGGAAAGGGGGTAGATAGGGGGAAAGGGGGTAGATAGGGGAGAAGGGAGTGAGAGGGGGTAGATGGGGCAATCATACTCCTATCATGCCAAGTCTGCGAGTACATCCTGGAATCTGGGTATGCCTGGGCATGATAGGAATGTGATTGCTGTCAACAATCATATATATATACATATAATATTGTTTTTTAATTGTTTTGTCCTATTTTGGTGTGTTACTTACTTTAAATAAAAGGGTTTTTTTTATGGTGTGGGGAGGTCATATTCGGTTTCGGACAGGTAAATGCTGCATTTTCGGTTTCAGTCCAGAATTCGTTTCGGTGCATCCCTACTACTAAGACAGACAATGAAGTGGTAGGCCTACACCACAACAATGTTTGGCGTAGTATATAGTGATTGGGGTTATGCTGCACTATTGTCAATGTCTGGCTCAATGTATAGTGATAGGGATTACGCTGTACCACTGTCAATGTGTGCCTCAGTATATAGTGATAGGTGTTATGCTGTACCACCGTCAATTTCTGCCTCAGTATATAGTGATAAGTATTATGCTGTACCACCGTCAATGTCTGCCTCAGTATATAATGATAACAGTGAGAAGAGGCAGAGGTGGTAGATAGTGATACAGGGGGATAGATAGTGAGAAAGGGGAGTTTTGTTACAAGTTTTTATTCCTTTCTTTTTTGGGATGGGGGGGCACCAGAGGAGTAGTCCGCACAGGGCGCCAGAACACCTAAGGCCGGCTCTGCCTTAGAGTGGCGGACCCGGTTGCAGTTGCGGCGGGTTTAAGGGGCTCTGCCTTAATGCGGCCATATAGGCCCAGTCAGTCCGGTCCTGACTGGGCCTATTTTAAGGTAGGAGCCTGGAGCTGCAGCTCCATCAGCCCCTAAGTCAATCCTGCCCTGCCACAGGCGCGGTCGCAGTTGCTGCTTGCTCTGGCAACAAGGTAAATAGGGTGAGGGAAGGGGCTGCAGTGAGAAGGGGCAGAGGTGGGTTAGGTAGTGAGAAAGGGGGAGAGGGGATAGATAGAGGCGGTACATATTGAGAAGTGGGGAAGGGGGTTACATAGTGAAAAGGGGGAACATAGTGAGAAGGGGCAGATAAGATGATGAGAGGGGGTAGTGTGAATGCGTATGAGAATGAATGAATAAATGTGTGGATGAATTGTGTGAATGCGTATGACAATTAATGAATTCATGTGTGGATGAATTGCTTGAATGATTTGTGAGACTGCATTAATGAATGTGTTAATTATTTGTGTGAATGATTAAATGCAAAGATGGTACATGAAGGGTGGGCTTTAACAATAAAAAAATAAATAAATATGGGCTGCTCAGGCTTAAATGCCCGGGCCTATTTTTTGTCCCAGTCCGGGCCTGATGCCAAGTCATATTGCTAATTTTGTCCAATTGTGTGTTACCTACTTTTATTAAACATGTGAGTTTTTATTATTATTTTTAAAGGTGGGGGTCATTTTCGGTTTTGGCTAAGTGAACCCTGAATGTTTTGGTCCAGAATTTTCATTTTAGTTCATCCCTAGAATAAATCTAGGGAATCCTGAATTTGTAGTCGCAAAACTTTCAAGGCCCAGAAATCAGTGAGAGGAAGAGTAAAGGTTTTGTGTCATTTACTTTATTTTAATCTGCATATTTTATTAAAGGCCATATTTTTTGTCACAGTGAAAAATGAGTGCGGCCCGCGCACGTATACAATTCTGATGAAGTGGCCCACTGCAGAAAAAACTTGGACACCCCTGTCATAGGTTATTGGTAGCGGCCTTTACCATCTCCACAGTCCTCACAGGTAGTCAGTTCATATTTATCCATTTTTACCAGATGAAAGGATCTGTTTTCGCTTAGTTGTCACCATTTAAAAGATGAGATTCAGTACACTAACTGCAGCTTCCTCAGAGTGGGTATTAAATACATCCACAATTGGACTCAGTAAGGAAAAGTCTTGCATATTTTCAATCAGCAGTTTTGAATTAAATGAGTAGAACATTCCATGCCAGAAAATATATAGTCTTTAAAAGGGAAATTAAAGATGTCTATAAAAAATATACAACTTGTCTGTTTGCCTTCTATTACACCATTATAATTGCCTTAGATTTTTCTATATAAGCTTTCCCTGTGATTCTTCAATTGTTAACCCTTCAAAAGGCCATCATAAAAATTCTAAAGAGTTGCCAATGATGGAAGCCTAATAGTTCTAAATGTCACCGGCATTCAAGAAGGAATTTCAATATACTAGTGAGAAAAAATACCTTGTAATGCTCAGGTGTCATTAAGTCATAGTGGAAAATGGAGACAGCTCCTCATTGTATGTCCCTGAGGCCCTAAGACTTAAGTAAAAAGCTTGAGACATACAGCCAACCCTGAGAGTTTCTTCTAACAAAGGTAGGCTGATATAGTTAGTACTGAACTGCAGTCCAAGGGTTTCTTCTGCATAACCAATGTGGACTTGTACACTGATCAGCCATAACTTTATGACCACCTGCCAGATATTGTGTTGATTCCCCTTTTGTTGCCAAAACAGCCCTGACCCTTCGAGACATAGACTCTACTAAACCTCTGGAAGTGTGCTGTGGTATCTGGCATCAAGACATTATCAGAAGATCCTTTAAGTCCTGTAAGTTGCAAGGTGGGGCCTCCATGAATCGGACTTGTTTGTCCAGCACATACTAAATATGCTCCATTGGATTGAACAGCTTGAACACCTTCACCTCGTTGTTGTGTTCTTTAACCCCTTCAGGACCGGGATTTTGATACTAAGGTGTCGCTAAAGGACCGGAGCCGTTTTTGTGTTTTTGCCATGTCTTTCTTCAACTGTAATTTCTCTCTTATCAATTGGTGCACCCACACAAATCATATATTGGTTTTTTCAGCACAAGTAGGGCTTTCATTTGAAACCATAGTAAGCTGGGTAGTACATTGTTTTGTTTGAAAAAAACTGGAAAAAGTGGGGGAAAAAATGAAAAAACGCATTTTTTTTACAGTTTTGTATACATACAAATTGTACACACATTAAACCAATGGGAAAAAATTATCCCAAATATATTCATTAAGTTGTCCTGATTTGGAAACCACCCAACATGGCCAGGATTTTTATCTATTTTGACCAGTATAGGGCAAATATTGCAAGGCATGCATCACGTTTTTGAAATGTAATTTTTTTCAAATTTGGCATGGTAGTCTAATAACTGCAATAGTTGTCACAGATACTGATTACCCCCCCAAAATTATATGTTTATGAACAGTAGATAAGTCAAGGTGTACAACTAGGGTCATTTTGACACTTTTCAAACAGGGATTTTATCGCCAATTGCTGCCAAATTTTGAGGTATTTTTATATTTTTTTGGTTTTTTTTGCATATGTTGCAATGTTGCTTTAGATTTTATATTATATTTTGTATAGAATATGTGCAACTGCAGAACAAAACATCAAATTGTGTTCACCAACATCCCCCGGTTCCAACAAGGCCTCACATGCATGGTTCATGCATTTTTTGAGGAAGCTATGAGGGCAAAACTGGAACATGCGCATTTTCGTTTTCACATTTGGAATTTTCAGAAATTGGTTTCCTGGGCCCATATCCCATTTGGGACATTTTGGAAGCCCCCTGCTGTAAATTACCCCATAAAAGTATATATTTATGAACAGTAGACAAGTCAAGGTGTTCAACTAGGGTAGTTTTGACAGTTTTCAGCTAGCCTTTTCTTCACTGATGTCTGCCAAAGTTCACGGAAAATTTATTTTATTGCGTTTTTAACAAATACATTTCAATGTTAAAATTTATTTCTTGCACAGCATATGTGCAACAGTGGAAGAAAACACCACATTTTGTTCACCAACACCCCCCGGTTCCAACAAGGCCTCACATGCATGGTTCATGTATTTTTTGAGGAAGCTATGAGGGCAAAACTGGAACATGTGCATTTAAATTTTTTTAAATATTTTTTTTCATCAGATTACTTGTAAGTGACAGGTTTAGGCCGCTGACATCAATCAGGGAGACCGATCAATAATCAGCGACTTAAAATGTCACCGACAAGTGATCAGGTAATAATTATGATTTTTTCATTTTATTAATAATTTGTGTTTTTTCATAATTACCCTAGATGACCCCTCTCTCTTTGTAGAGCAGGGTCATCCGTGGGCTGCCATAATGATCCGATCACTCCTATTGGCCAGGGGCGATCTGATCAGCCCAGCATTTGACCTGGAAGCACCCTGGACTTTCAGGTCAGTGCTGTTATTTTTTTATTATTATTATTATTATATTAATTTTTTTTAATTTATTTTTTTTATTATTTTTTTTTAAAATTATTATTATTTTTTACATTATTTTTTTTAACTCTTTCAATGCTGATGCTCCATTGAAGCACAGCATTGATTGATATTTAGTCCCCACAAGCTTGTGGGGACTAATATTAACCCCTGCAATGCTGCGATGGGGGTCATACACAATCGCAGCATTGAAGAGGTTAATTGAGGAAGAGGGGGGTAGGGGTTAACTGAGGAAGGGTGGGGGTGGGGGGGTCTGGTCTCCACACTCATGTGGAGACCAAAGAACCCTGTCTCCCTGTCCCTGAAGCTGCCTCTGGCAGCTGGGACACAATCTCCAATAGACTGGAGATTGTAGGGGAGGAGTCTCTCTGATCAGTCCTACAGGACTGATCAGAGGACTTCTGGGGGCTCGTTTTTGCTGTTGCTGGTCTGCCTGGGCTTCCAGGCAGACCACCAGCAGCAGAACCCCCGAAAAAACGGGAATTAACCCCTTCAATGCCGCGATCGCAGCATTGAATGCCGCGATCGCGGCATTGAAGGGGTTAACGCTGTACTGACACTCTCATGGAGCGATCAGGCAGCAGGGGGGTGTTGGATCAGGTCCCCACACTTGTGTGGGGACCCATTCAATACCCCCCCCTTCCCTGAAGCTGCCTGTGGCAGCTGAAACAGCGATTGCAGATTTTTCTGCAATCGCTGTTTCTGCCTACAAAATCACTCCGTGGGAGTGATCATGGGCTTGGGGGCGGGCTTAGACAGGCTGTGCTGTCTGCCCAGGAGTCCTGGGCAGACAGCAGCAGCAGCGCCCCCACGATCACCGCGATTGTGGTGATGTGGGGGCGTTTTTTGGAGGAGACGTACCTGGTACGTCCCGGTCTACCGGTGACTGTTAACCAGGAAGTACCAGGTACGTCCCGGTACTGAAGGGGTTAAACCATTCCTGAACTGTTTTGCTTTGTGGCAGGGTGCATCATCCTGCTGAAAGTGACCAATGCCATCAGGGAATACCGTGTCCATGAAAGGGTGTGCACAGTCTGCAACAATTCTTAGGTGGGTGGCATGTGTCAAAGTAACATCCACATGAAAGGCAGGATCCAAGGTTTCCCAGCATCACACTGCCTCCACCGGATTCCCACAGTGCCTCCTGGTGCTATGTGTTCTCCAGGTAAGCAACACACACACACACATGCACGCGCCCATCCAGGTGATGGGCAGGTGTCCATTGTAGGTGCTTTTGGCAGTGGATAGCAGTCAGCATGGGTACACTGACTGGTCTGCGAATATGCAGCCGCATACGCAACAAACTGTGATGCACTGTGTGTTCTGACAACTTTCTATCAGAACCAGCAATTTGAGCTCCAGTAGCTCATCTGTTGGTTTTGACCACACAGGCCAGCCTTCACCCCCCATTTGCATCAATAAACCTTGTTGAGATGTTCAGTAAGTGGAAGGAATCAATAGAGTGACCCAAGATTCCAATAGCTACTATCTACATTTGTTATGTTAATTACTTACTATACTATTAAATCTTGTGTGAAAAATATATACCTTATTGTCCCTAAGCCTGTGTTTTCAAGCTAAATACATGGATGGTTTATGAGAACATTATAACCCCTTAAGGGCAATGGGCGGTCCTTAAACCCATTGAAAACAATGCGTTTTGAGCACGTACATGTATGGGCTTTGTCATTAAGGGGTTAAAATGCCATCACTATTGTAGCCAAAATTTCCTTTCCACTAAACAATAGTAATAATGGTACAAGAAAGATAAAGAACACCCTCACGTGTCTAAAGTGAAAATAATATATATATACTCCCCACAGGTTCCGCAGCTCCCAAAAACAACACTCCTCACAAGTGTATCACAGCAGTATATCGAACAAGGGGCGCATGAACATGTGGAGAAAAACAACAACACAATAGTGTGGCAAGTTCAAACAAAATATCTGTGTAGTGAATGTATATTGCACTCACAAGAGTAACTGGTAGTAGAGGCTCATCAGATAATGACAGATCTTGATAAATCCTGGAATGCAGATAAAAGAACCGCCAATGGTGCAGTATAATAGAAAATATATTTAATAAGAAAAAACTGGGTAAACTCACAAGTAAGTTGGCACAACAAAATTGTTATGCTATAAGCGCAATATGGAAACAAGAATCCAGCAAAGTAAGAAATATCCGTATGGAAAAAATCTTTCAAAGTCCCTCAACGCGTTTCGCCAAACTCGTTGGCTTCTTCAGGAGCAGAATACAGATATTACAAATAAAATAAAGTAAGAAACTGCAGTCTATACATTTTCGTCTATTTGTCCCGTTTTTGAAGGTTCCCGGTGGTGTTCCAGTCCAATCACGTCCTCGAGCGGTTACGTCATCACGTTGCCACGCATTGACGCGATCACGTTGCTTCCATCATGCCGGCGCGATCGCACAGCAGCGTAGTCGTGTCATTAAGCGTGTTTCGTCACTCCCTCCCGGCTCAATTTGCATCTTTATTCCTCCACAGCTTGTTAAATAAAGTTGATTCAAGGAAACGGAGGAGTGCTTCTTTATCTTTAACCCTTTTACTTTAAAGGATTCCGGACGTCTCGGGCACAGGCATTTTAAACAGACACCTCGGATAAAGACAAAGACAATTAATAAACATATTTGAAACAAGAACAGTGTGTGTGTATTAGTTCTCCAATGTGTTAGAACCAAGAAAAAGGTAAGTAAAAAATAGAAAATAGTAGGAGTAAAATAAGATGAAGGTTAAAAGTTAAAAATGGAGACAGTCAAAAAGAAATGTAAAAAGGAATTCATTAAACGGTGATTTAGGACAATATAATAATAATAATATAATCCATAAGAATTGATAATATAAATAATGAAATGAAGATGTATGTATATAATATGAATCTAAAAAAAAAATAAATATAAAAAAAGTGTTAAAAATTGATGAATATATGTAAGTATATAAAGTGTGTGTACATAAAATGTAAATAAATATATATATATATATATATATATATATATATATAGGTATAAAAATAATGATAAAAATAGTAAATATATGTAAGTATATAAAATGAAAAATATATGTGTAAGTAAAATATATTTTACTTACACATATTTTTTATTTTATATACTTACATATATTTACTATTTTTATCATTATTTTTATACATATATATATATATATATATTTATTTACATTTTATGTACACACACTTTATATACTTACATATATTCATCAATTTTTAACACTTTTTTATATTTATTTATTTTTTTTTGTTTGTTTTTTAGATTCATATTATATACATACATCTTCATCAATTCTTATGGATTATATTATTATTATTATTATTATATTGTCCTAAATCACCGTTTAATGAATTCCTTTTTACATTTCTTTTTGACTGTCTCCATTTTTAACTTTTAACCTTCATCTTATTTTACTCCTTATTGTCTTACATTTCTATTTTCTATTTTTTACTTACCTTTTTCTTGGTTCTAACACATTGGAGAACTAATACACACACACTGTTCTTGTTTCAAATATGTTTATTAATTGTCTTTGTCTTTATCCGAGGTGTCTGTTTAAAATGCCTGTGCCCGAGACGTCCGGAATCCTTTAAAGTAAAAGGGTTAAAGATAAAGAAGCACTCCTCCGTTTCCTTGAATCAACTTTATTTAACAAGCTGTGGAGGAATAAAGATGCAAATTGAGCCGGGAGGGAGTGACGAAACACGCTTAATGACACGACTACGCTGCTGTGCGATCGCGCCGGCATTATGGAAGCAACGTGATCGCGTCAATGCGTGGCAACGTGATGACGTAACCGCTCGAGGACGTGATTGGACTGGAACACCACCGGGAACCTTCAAAAACGGGACAAATGGACGAAAATGTATAGACTGCAGTTTCTTACTTTATTTTATTTGTAATATCTGTATTCTGCTCCTGAAGAAGCCAACAAGTTTGGCGAAACGCGTTGAGAGACTTTGAAAGATTTTTTCCATACGGATATTTCTTACTTTGCTGGATTCTTGTTTCCATATTGCGCTTATAGCATAACAATTTTGTTGTGCCAACTTACTTGTGAGTTTACCCAGTTTTTTCTTATTAAATATATTTTCTATTATACTGCACCATTGGCGGTTCTTTTATCTGCATTCCAGGATTTATCAAGATCTGTCATTATCTGATGAGCCTCTACTACCAGTTACTCTTGTGAGTGCAATATACATTCACTACACAGATATTTTGTTTGAACTTGCCACACTATTGTGTTGTTATTTTTCTCCACATGTTCATGCGCCCCTTGTTCGATACACTAAACAATAGTAACATGATGAGTTTATGTCACTCGAGATTGGTTTACTTATTCCAGTAACCATAAAAGTAATTAAAAAAGGACATGTTCTCCTCAGCCGTTTTAGATTTATGCAGAGTAACTTAAAACATTATTATAAGATTTTAACATGAAATTATACTATCAAATAACAAATAATATACTAATTCATCTGTTTTCTGTAAATAAACTTCCACAGCAAAAAAAGGATACACCATACTCTCGCACACAAACATACTAACACCATACAGTAATACAAATTCACTACTACCAGACAATTACATATGCTGTGCAATACACAAACACTGTCCAGCACCATACACGTACTCATACTCACTCTTCCTTTCCCATCATCTGTGCAGCTTGCCAGCTCCCCCTTTCTTTTACCTCATGTCGGGTCCTGTTCTCACTGCAGCTCGAACTGGCTGCCTGCCGAATATGGCGCCTGGGTGCCATATACCCGGGGAATGCAACTTAGTGTGAGAGTATTTAGCCAATGGAATTTTCTCAAGCTCTACAGGAAAAGCAATTCCAAGTTACACAGTTTGTGAGACTGCTACCTAACCACACATACAACAAGACCTTGGACATTAAACATTGGTTTTAAGTGGTTTATTTTTTTTATTAGAACTGACTAGAAGTCAGACAACTTTTGTTTTTCTTTTTACAAATGTATTAGTAATTTTAAGTATGTTTTCAGATATTGTGCCTAAAGGACACAGATGATAAGAAGTCAAAACTAGTTGTTAATTACTTATAGTCCTTTGTCCACTGCCTATTGGCACCCCAAAAAACAAAAATGTATAAGATATAAACTTTGGAGTCAATGGATAGGCACAGAGTGGAAGTAGTATAATACAAAATGGGCAAAAGTGTGTAGCATTAGCATTAAGTCATATCCTTTCTACAGTACACCTAAGGTTTTGTTCCTAGCTTATGTCTAATATGTATGCTATAGCTGGGTTAAAACAAAGCACAAAAGACACGCTGTTATTTCCAGCAAATAGTTTTTCCTACGTCCTGACCTATGTAAGCAGGCTAAATTTTAGAACATGAGCATCATAAATTTCATCATTTTTAATGGCAAATTTCTCGTCATTTCATCAATAGAAATACATGTCCTGGTCCTCGTCGTAAATTGTATAACACTTTATTCTTTAACTGTAAAAATATTGAAATAACAAGAGCCAGTAGTACAGATAATAGGCATACATACAAACAACTATTTTGTTCAAATACATTTTATTCTTGCCTACCTCCTAAGCAATCATCTTATTTGAAGGTAATGAAGAAATATTGTCACAGCTTAGCAAACATTAGAAAGATCAAATTATAAAAACACAAACTTAAATAACATTAAACTGCTGACTGCAATTGAGTACAGAACAAATGAAACTATTTAAGATGTCCTGCTAAAGACAGAACATTGCATTCAACTTGTTAGTATGACTAAAAAGAAAAGGGAACGACCGTTTTACTCTGCAGATGTGACAAATATATCGAAGGGAAAGAAGGTTTTAGGAACTATAGACAGACTCAAAATTAGTTGGAAACAAATAAAAACCTAAGCTTAAGGAGCCAAAACACGTTATTAGATGAAGAAGAACAAACATGGAAGGGAAATAAAGGGTGATAAATCCCTTTTTTAGATATATAAGTGACATAAGAAAACATAAACGAAGAATAATTAAACAACAAAAGACACATGAAGGGAGTTGTATAAATTAGCATATACTGTAGATCTAGTAGACTGCTTAACCCCTTGATGACAGTTGACGGTTCGAGTACGTCATGCACTAACATCCAGTTAGTGACAATTGACATTCCAGGACTGATCTATGCTCGCTTTCTGCACCCAAACGGTGTTGCTGTAATGCCTCGATGTCAAGGCATTCAGCAACACTGGGATCGGCATCAGGGGCCATGTCTGGCCCCTCCCCGGGCCGTCAACGTCCACCATACACTTTATGGCAGCGGACGCCCATTTTAAAAGAGTTTAGGAGGCGATCAACTATTTAATATTTTTATTAGTGATATTACAGAAGGTTTTAATTGTAAGCAAAGTCTTTTTGTAGATGTTACAGAGGTCTGAAACAGAGTAGACCATTCAAGTGGAATAAGTTAAATGACAAATTATAGAAATAAATTAAAAGTATGGTCGAGTGTGTTGTAACTGTAGTTTAATGTTGATAAATGTAGAATAATGCACTTGGGATGGAAAAATCCCAGACAGAATATAGAATTGGTTGCACTGCTCTTTCCGTGACAACGAAAGAGAGAGATTAAAGATTCATTATTTTCGATAAGATAGAAATAAGCAGGGAATAAAGTATGATAAAAAGGCAAGCTGTCAGGACTCGGGTGATCAGGTCAGGTAGGAGCCCATGTGCAGGGCATACTTGGGGTTCGGTCTGTAACCCATGGTACATGATTATACAAAACAAAGACACCACAAGCAGAAACCCAGGTAATGCAATGTATTGTATGTATATAACAGGACAAGCAAATAAGGGTAATACAGTCTGTAAGCAAGAAACCGGACGTATGGCAGGATAAATAAATACCGGTAATAAGTCTTTTGGCAGGGAGCCCGCTTGGAAGGGCACGAAAGCCAAAGAGCCCGCTTGGAAGGGCACAAAAGGCAGGGAATCCACTTGATCAGGACACAAAGCAGGGAACGGTACAGGTGCAGAGCCACAGCAGAAAGGTCCACAGACTTCAATACAAGGGCCCTGACTGAAGGGCAGGGCAGGTTCATAAAGGCAGGGTAATCCAGGTAACAGTTGGATGTATTGACTAGGGTTCAACCCAGGTAACAAGGCACACCTGATTCTAGTAATTGAGTTCTGAGTGCTCCAGAGGGCAGAGGGTGGCCACTAGTGGTAGCAGATTTATATACCACAGGTATAAAAAAGCCATGGTTCACGCAGCGAAAAAGTGGTTCCTGACACAAGCAGGGTTCTGGTTTGTACAGCAAGTGGAATTAGTAGCAGGAAGTGGGAGGTGGTTATGCCTCTTTACAGATCTCTGGTCAGATCTGACCTAGTATTATATATAGTTCTGAAGACACATTGGAGAGAGTTCAGAAGAGGGCTACCAAAAGTGGCTTGCAGGATACAAAATACCAAGAAAGACTTAGGGATCTTAATATGTATAGCTTAAAGGAAAGTAGAGAGAGGGAAGATGTTATAGAAACATTTAAACACTTAACGGGATTTAACACGGTATAGGAGAGAAGCGTATTTAAAAGTAGGAGACTTTATAGAACAAGACGTCATAGTCTAAAACTACAGGAACAGAGACTTGGATGTAATGTAAGGAAGTTATACTTTACAGAGAGGGTGGTAGATAAATGGAACAGTTTCCCAACAGAAATGGTGGAAGCTAATACAGTGAGGAAATGTAAACATGCATTGGATAGGCATAAAGCTATCCTGACTCTGGGACAGGACCAAGCACGGATTGAGTCCTTACATCTGGAAAAATGGGCAGACTAGATGGTCCACATGGTTCTTATCTGCCATCAAGTTCTACGTCTATGACAGTAGTTTTCCCAAAATGATGCAAATTGATCTTATTTATCAATTGAAACAAGCAAACAAAAAATGCCTGTGTATGTTAATATGCCTTTCTATCTAATATTATAGAGCTGCAGACATCTGGCCTTTATAAATAAAATAGAAACATCAATAAAAATATTATTTTCTTCTTATTTGTAAAGTACATAAGTAATAATTTTAAAATTCTGGATTTATAGCAGTGTTCTTGAATTTGGGCATATGGATTGCTGAAACCAGCTGGAGAAAAAGCCCTATTTATATTTGTAATCTCATACCTGTTCTTGGTCTGCTAACATACATACCCATATGTTTGTGTGGCATGGTGCCCACGTAGACATTTGTTAAAGCCAAGGGACCAGGCCATGTGTGCTGTTATAACAATGCTTGGCTGACTCCATAGATGCGGTCAGTAACTATCTGTCTGCAATTCCATGCTCCGTCGTGTTTACTAATTACTATCCGAATATATTGAATACAAAGCTTGGTATGGAGATAGCACAGTTAACCATAAGGCTCCTGCTGATTTTCTGTCGTTTGAGAATGCTCTATTCTGTGAATTCAGTGACTGTAGTTTAAATGTTGTGTACCCTTTATAACAGTAGTAAGAACATTTGTCTTTTTGCAAGTGAAGCTTGAAAAAAAGCAGCAGGCGCCGTTGGAATTAATTCTTGATCAGAATAAAACCCGAAAGAGCCAAGTTGCATGAAGCATAACACCAAATAATGGTGAAAGCAGAGAATAAATATCATGTTCCTGAAATCAAGAACTTGGGCCAGGAGCTTGAAGAAAAAAGAATACAGCTGAAGTCATATGGAGAGTGCATTGAGAATCCATGAGAATAAAGGTTGTTATTTCTTTCTTTTTAGCCATGACTTAAAAATCTAGAAATACAGTAATTATAGAAGAACTGACTGGCAACAGATAAGACGTAATTTAAATAATTACATCAACTACTGAACGCATTTAGAGTCAACTGTCCAAGAACACCAAATAACAAAACCTACATGAATATGCATAAAACATGTTTATATTAATTTAAAAATGTGGCGATCATAAAAATAACCATTGCTACAAAACTGATTTTATAAGTTCTGTGATTCCCTGTAAAATTAAATTATTATTATTTAACAGCGTTTAGCTTCTATTGATCATGTATGTATGTATTGTACCCCAATTGTGCACCACTGTGGAATACTTTGGCAGTTTATTAATAAGGGATAATGCAAAAAAAGGGACACCTGATCATTACACCAACAGGGACTTTAATGACATAGCATTCTAAATACAAAGGCATTAGACTCTTTAGCATTCTTATTCGTATGAATTGAAAATTTACAATTTTTGGCAAATGCGAAAATGATGCCAGACCCCCCCCCTACAAATCGAAGCTCAGAAGCAAAAAGCTCAGAATTTTTGTCCAAAATGTCTGACTTAACACTCACTCACACTCTCACTCATTGTCTCACAGCCTCATTCTCATTCATTCTCTCTCAATGTTTTCCTACCCTCTCTGCTGACCACTTTCGCTTCAGCATCTTCTTCTTACGCATCTTCTATTTTCTCCGTTCTCTTCTTCATTCTCCATTAAATCTTCATTCTTTAATCAGGGAAGAGGATGTCACCGAAAGCGCCAAGTGAGGCCAATATGGCGGTACCTGCGGTAACATCTTCACCTGATCCTTCAATCAGAGGAGAGGATGTCACTGCAATGGGGTTGAGGTCAGGGCTCTGTATGGGCCAGCCCAATTCTTCCACATCAAACTCATCCAAACATGGACCTTGCTTTGTGTACTGGGGTATAGTAATGCTGGAATAGAAAAGGGCCTTTCCCAAACTGTTCCCACAAGGTTGGAAGCATAGCATTGTCCAAAATGTCTTGGTATGCTGAAACATTAAGATTTCCCTAAACTGGAAGTAAGAGGCCTAACCCAACCCCTGACGCTTGGCATTGTACCTGGTGATGTGAGGCTTGCATGCAACTGCTCGGCCATTAAAACCCATTCCATGAAACTCCTGCTGCACAGTTTTTGTGCCGAGATTAATGGCAGTGGAGGTTTGGAACTTTTCAGCTACGGAATCAGCAGAGTGTTGGTAACTTGTATTCACCATGCGTCTCAGCCCTCAGTGACCCGGCTCTTTGACTTCACGTGATCTTCCGCTCTATGGCTGAGTTGCTCTTGTTCCTAAACACTTTCACTTTCCAATAATAGCACTTACAGTTGACCGTGGAATATCTTGCAGGGATGAAATTTCACAAACTGACACTGCAAAGATGGCATCCCATCACGGTGCCACTCTTAAATTCACTGAGCTCTTCAGAATAACCAATTTTTTACACTCTCTCTCACTTATGCTTTCTTATACTCATATTCACTTTTTCTCACATTCTGTCTGAATGTCTCCTACTTTCTTTGCCTTCTGCTTCCTTGTCCCTGTCTCCTTGCCGTGCAGCACCGCTTTCTCTTGCATCTTCTTGCTGTTCTTTCTTCATCCTCTGCTCCTTGTGTTTTCATCGGCTTCTCTGTGAACATGGCCTCCGAGTGAACTTCCATAAAAGGCTGGAACCCCGATTGGCAAAACAGTGGAGTGGCTTTCCCTGTTTTTTCTCGTGCCTTTTACGGAAGTGATCGGAAAGGCCAGAATAATGCGGATTGATTCATGAATAGAGACAAGAAGGAGCTCTGCCATTTTGCGGGATTAAAATTCATACAAATATGAATGCACAAGTTTGATACTGTGCAAAAGTTTTAGCCAGGTATGAAAATAATGCTGTAAAGTAAGAATGCTTTTAAAAAAGATATGTCAATAATATGTCAATATTCATATAACAAAATGCAAAGTGAGTGAACAGAAGAAAAATCTAAATCTAATCGATATTTGGTGCGACCACCCTTTCCCTACAATACAGCATCAATTCTTCTATGTACACTTGCACACACTTTTTTAAGGAGATAGGTTGCTTCAAGAATTTTGGAGAACTAATAACAGTTCTTCCCTGGATTTATTAGTTTAATTCGACAAATGTATTATTTAGTCAGCCTCAGTTGCTTCTCTCCATTCATTTAATCCCAGACAGATTTGATAATGTTGCGATTGGGGCTTTGTGGGGATATAATCCTTGTTCTTCTTTATGCTGAAGATAGTTCTTAATTACTTTGGCTGTATGTTTAGGGTCATTGTCATGTTGCTTAATAAATTTGGGGCCAATTAGTTTCCTCCCTGATGTTATTCCATGTATCTGCCTGTACTTCTCAGCATTGAGCATTCTGACCAAATCCCAAACTCCATTTGCAGAAATGCAGCCCCAAACTTGCACGGAGCCTCCACCATGCTTCACTGTCGCCTGCAGACACTCATTCTTGTACAGCTCTCCAGCCCTATAGCCCTTTTGGTAGAGTCAATTATTTCAAATTTTTACTCATCAGAAGACATGTGCATTTACATTTGTATGTACTTGGGGGGGGGGGTTCGTGCATTCGTACAAACCTCTGATAATGAGGAGGGACCCAATGAAACAAACAAAAATGAATTTCAAGATTAGAAGATGTTTCTTTATCAGGAATCAGGCAGGCTTAAACAAGCTACGATTAGCATTTTGGCAGCATTCGCAGAAAATGTGGTCAAGGTTAAAAGTGAGTTCACATGTTAAGCATTCAGAATCCAATAAATCTAAAAGGTATTAGCAAATGCAAACAGCCCAGGAAACAATCATGGGCATGGTACAAAAGGTTACAGGGTATAGTTCACCATTGCAGTCTATAGGATTAAGAGTGATCCTATCTCAGATCACTTTAAAACTAAACTTATTCATAATATCTTTAAAAATCTTAACCAAAACAGCAACTTATAATAGAGAGGTGCAAAGATGAGGAAAGGAGAAAAAAATGGTTCTGTGACCTTAAATTGTATTTGCTAAGAGGCTGTTCCACAAATTCAGCACCTCTCAGTAAAGTAAATCTCCCTAACATTAAGAGGAGCTCTGTGGACCTCAAACTTCTGCTGGGTGGCTGTTTCACATATCCACCACCCAATCTGTAAAGTAAATCTTTTTACAATAAGTGAAACTTTATTACATTAAATGAAAGTACAACCTTCAAGGGTTCTGTGGACCTCAACCTTCATCTGCTGGTAGGCTGTTCCACATATCCACCATCCCCTCAGTAAAGTAAATCTTTTTTACATTAAGTAAGACATTATGACACAAAATAAAAGTACAAATCTCAGTGGTTCTGTGAACCTCAAGCTTATTTTGCTTGGAGACTATTCCACATATCCACCTTCCAGTAAAGTAAATCTCCCTTACATTAAGACGTTATTACATTAAATACAAGTACAAATCAGGTGTAGTCCTTAAAATGTCTTCTGTTGGGAGGCTGTTCCACATGTCTACCACCCCCAGTAAAGTGCATCATCCTTACATTGAGTAGTACTCAATTATATTAAATAAATCTCAGGGGTTCCGTGGACCTCAAACTTCTGCTAGGAGACTGTTCCACATATCTACCACCCCTCATTAAAAGAAGTCTTCCTTACATTAAGTAAAACGCTATTATATTAAATAAAAGTGAAAATCTCAGTAGTGATACTTAATATGCAAATTGCATTTAACCAGTTTGGTGCCTGCAAGGGAAACTATGAATTAATTTACCTCTATTTCCTGTCAGCATGGTCTCTACATACACACAATATACTATATACTGTATTTATAAAGTACACTTTACCTTTGAATTCTATGGTTTTACATATCAGGACATATTAACAACCAACTTTCCATTAGCAGGCATAAAAATTAAAAAAATAATGAAAAACTAAGTACACCCTTACTCTATCCATAGGAATTAAAATGCTAAGTAACAGACAGGTGCTGCTGATCAAATGCCCTTGATTAATTGATCCTCTTCAAGTGAATACCTCTATAAAAGCACAGGTCAGCGATTAGAATAGCCAGCGTCAGGATGCCAGAATCAGAGTAGTCAAATAGTTAAGCCAAGGTCAGGGGAGCCAGATATACAGGGATGGTCAAGACAAGCAGGTTTTAGCAACAAGATAACTTTTAAAAATGAATAGAATACCAGCACCAGTGTTCACGGGGAAGCAGAACAACTGCGCACCGAACAAAGTTCAGTGCTGCCTTTTAAAGCGATAGACCACACCCCCTGTGTGACATCATTGAGCAATCCACCGCCATTCAGGAGTGAATAAAGTGCTGGGAGCGTGCGTGCTTAATACCAAGAGAATGTGGTTGAGGGGAATGCTGCAAATAGGGGAAGGAAGCAAGATCAGGTACTAGCCAAAAGGGGATACTCAGGGGAAGAGGCTCTATGGGGGCCATGACAACAAGCTTAGGTGTACTAAGTTTTTCCACACATGGCTGAAGACTAACTAAGGTCTCCACCTTTACTTTAGGAAAAACAAACAGACTACGAATGCCATCAAATTATGTTTCTGTGGTCACTTGAAGATTTTTTTTCTATACTAAAATTTTAAGGTAAAATGAATTAATAATGTAAAAAATGGATCACAAAGAAAACACAAATTATAACAACTGCAATGATATTGAATAATAATATTGCAATAATATTAAAATAATATTAATTAAATAATATTAATAATAATATTAAAATTGAAAAACTGAATTTTGCTGTATAGCTAGGAGAGCCTAAATTGGCCCAAGAGTAGCTAGAACCCAAAACCTGGCTTAGTCTATGTGACACCGCGCTGGACTTAAACTGGTGATACATTCCAGCTACAGAAATAAGCATTATCTGTCTATGTAATCCTAAAGTATTGTGCATTTAGATGTTGCATGCTATAGCAGTGGTGTCAACATAGGTCATAGTTTCAACAGCTTCATGAAAAGAAAAAACAAACAATTAGAAACCCATGTGGTGCATCACTGCTTCATCAACAAAATCACCACTTAAAAGCCTTCTCCACAAGATAAGTGTGGGTGGGTTAAAAAGGGAGGCTAAGGCAGCACATTTTATAAATAGAACCAATAGGGGGCGTGGTTTAACCTCCGAGAAAGATGGCTGCTTAGGCTCTGAGCTCCGCTATTCCTCTCTGCCTAAATAGGCTTTCAGTGCTCCTTTTTACATTTTTATAGCCATGGGGAAGCACAATCAACTCCCCGGGACCCCCCGGTCACAACCTCCGAGAGACAAGGCGGCACTTACTTCGGTTCGGAAGTTTTTTCAAGGCTCCGCTGATCCCGACTCCGGAGACTCTCATGCCAAGATGGCGCCTTCTCCCGCCAGCTCCCACGAGGACTGTGTGGACGACAATGTTTCGGAGGCCTCTCATCCGGACGACCCAGCTTTGCGGCAAGTCCTGAAGCTTTTGCCTACAAAAGACGAGATGATACCGATCATTGAACGAGCTACTCAGGGCATACGCGACACGCTATCCGAAATCCGTTCGGATGTTCGTCAACTGGGTGACCGCGTGGCAGCCACAGAGGAAGACACTACTCGCATTATGGGCATGGTTGATTTACTTTCGAAGCAGACATCATCCCATGCCGACCTCATCAAGATGCTCTCCCGGCGCCTGGAGGACCTAGATAATAGAGGCCGCAGGAACAACCTCCGGATCCGGGGGATACCGGAATCGGTCCCACCGGAGGAAATTGGTTCTACTCTCCAAACGCTGTTTAACGAGATTCTACAGAGGCCATCCGACGCTGTGGTTAAATTGGACAGGGCTCATCAGACCTCGAGGAGACCCTGGCGGTACTCCGCATGCTATCATCTGCCAGCTACATGATTATCCGCTCAAGGAACAGATCATCCGCAAATGCCGCTTTGCCCCTTCCATCAAGTGGCAGGACTCGCCTGTGTCCGTTTTCCCGGACCTATCTCCGATTACACTTCACACTCGACGGCTCCTGAAACCGGTAACTGTAGCCCTTCGGGAGGCCTCTATCCCATACCAATGGGGTTTCCCCTTTGCGTTGATAGTGCGCAGGGACTCCAGCGCACCTACATAATTCGCCAGGCCGCTGATGTTCCACATTTCCTGGAGTCACTGGGTTTGCCTAAGATCTCCGTCCCCGACTGGGAAGATTCCTTCAAGCCTTCTCCACCTCTCCGGGACCCATCTGCTGACTGGTCTCCTCGACCATAAACGCCAGAAGACACCTCAACAGTAACTGCTACTTCTACCTACCTCTTTTTCTCTTCGTCGGTTTATGTTTTTCGCTGTCGTCTTTTTGTGGACCTTTTTATTTTTTCGGTAGACTTTGCGACACCCGCTTCCTCACGTTTTTACCGCTGCGACCGTCCGGAATACCCTTCGCCCGTCTGGATGGGGCAAGTCTCCTGATCTACGTACAAGCACACATCGTTATGGCATCCTATGTGCCCTTTGTATCCTTTTACCGGACTGTCGTCCTCGGTTTCTACGGTCGATGCCGTTTAATAGTTCCGACCCACTCATGTATGCCTCAATGCACTGTTTGTTTACTCGTTTGCATGGTACCTGTCCGGGTGTTCGTGCTCCTTCTCCTCTCTCCGCTCAGGGCCACTTGCGGGGTTTTCACACACCACACATACTTCCGCCTCCAGGTATCCCGCACACCAAGGATTCAGGCACGCTCACACTTGTGCACGCCCCCCCTCACGCGCCTTTTCCCTAGTGTACCTGTCCACTGTCCCAGCACGGGGATCGTCTCATTACACAGGGGTCTTAATAAACCACAGCAATGCTCCAAACTGCTATATCTGTTACGGTCATTGAAAACTCATGTTGCCTTCATTCAAGAAACCCATTTTTTGAGCTCCAAACAACCTTAATTGTCCAATCACCTTTACGATACTGCCCACTTTGCAAGCTCTCCCTCGTCTAAGACTAAGGGTGTGGCGATCTTGTTTCATAAGACTGTCCCTTTTCAGTGCACCGACGTTTACAGGGATCCGGAGGGCAGGTATTTGTTTCTGAAGGGATTCCTAGGTACGCATAAAATTACCTTTGCTACTGTATATGCTCCTAACAGGGACCAGGCCCCCTTTCTGGCGAAAGTTCTCTCTCAATTGGCCCCTTACCAGGAGGGCATTACTGTCTTCGGCGGGGATCTGAATATGGTCATGGATCCAAAACTGAATTGTTCCGCCGGGACGTCTCACATACCTTATGCTAAATTTAAAAGGGTAAAGCGCTTGCTACTATTTAACCAGCTGGCAGACTCCTGGAGATCTCAAAACCCTAATAAACGTGACTACACGTTTTATTCCCCGCCTCATAACAGGTATTTGCGGATTGACGCCCTTTATTTATCACATCATCTCCTCTCATATTTACACTCCTCTTCTATTGGCACCTGCAATCTAGGGGATCATTCTCCTGTGCACTTGGTGCTGTGCCTACCGCCCTCTCCCCCCAAACATTTTAATTGAGCCTTAACGAAAATTTACTCAGTAATCCACAATTTGTCACAGATTTTACTGACCACTTGACTCAGTTTTTCCGAGAAAACACTAAGGAGGATACTCCTGTCCATACACTTTGGGAGGCCCATAAGGCCGTCATAAGGGGTCGCTTCATCCAGTTGGGTGCCAGGCTGAAACGTGCTAGCCAGGCGTCAATGGTTGCTTTGTCACGTCAGATTGCTGAACTCCAATTACGCCATAAATCCACTATGGCTCCCAAACTGCTGGACCAGCTTAAAGTCTTGCGATCTCGGCTATCCGATTTGCTTGACTCCTGGGTTCGAAGGAATTTCCTTCTCACCCGCAGTAAGTTTTTTGAGCTAGGGGATAAGCCGGGTAAGTTTCTGGCTTGCGCGTTGCGTGCCAAACGCTCGGCCTCTCACATACACAAAATTCGGGATTCTTCTGGAACCCTTCATTACGAGTCTACGAAAATTGCTAACTGCTTTCGTGACTTTTATAGCAAACTATATAACCTTCCCTCACATATGGGGTCTGGGGATTCTCAAGAGGCGCTCATCGACTCTTACCTGGCTAAACACCTCCGTTGTCGGCTCTCCCAGGCTGAAAGGCTTGCTTTGGACGCCCCCATCACCCTCGCTGAGATATCGGCGGCGCTTAATTCGCTCCCTAGGGGTAAATGCCCTGGCCCGGATGGCTTTACGTCTCTGTATTACCGGAAATTTCTTCCGGTTCTGGGCCCTCATATGGTCTCTCTTTTCTGCGCTAGCGAGAGGCAGCCCACTGGATCCTCACACTAATGCATCCCATGTGACGGTCCTTCCTAAACCCGGTAAGGACGTCGAACTGTGTGGCAGTTACAGACCCATCTCCCTCATAAACACTGACCTGAAGATTCTGGTGAAGATCCTGGCAACTAGGTTACAGTCCCGTCCCTCATACATGGGGATCAGGTCAGATTCGTTCCTGGGAGGGAAGCTAGGGACAACGTGATTAAAATTGTCAACATTCTTGCTTTGGCCCATCGCCGCCGGCTCCCCTTGCTGTTGGTATGCATGGACGTGGAGAAGGCGTTGATAGGGTCTCCTGGCCCTTTCTTTTTCGCCTTCTATCCGCTGTGGGGCTGGGCCCGGGTTTTGTTCAATTGGTGAGGGCCATGTACACCGGCTCCTCTGCCTACATACGGTTAATGGGACTTTGTCGGAAAGGATACCCCTTTCCAATGGTACTCGGCAGGGCTGCCCCCTATCCCCCGCTATTGTTCATTCTGATGTTGGAGCCCCTAGCTAATGCGCTTCGGTCCAATCCGCTAGTCAAGGAAATAAAGGTGGGGGACGATGTTCATAAATTAGCCATATATGCCACAAATTGTCTCGGAATTAGACGCCTTTCACTCCCTCGCCAACTACAAAATTAACATACAAAAATCTGAGGTTCTGGGTCTTTATGTGGATCCTTCTCACCGCACTCAGCTCTCTCGTGACCATCCTTTTCGCTGCGTTGATGGCTCTCTTACTTACCTGGGTATCCAACTCACGGCCGACCCCTCTGACCTCTTCTCCCGGAACTACCTTCCCCTACTTTCTAGCATTTCTGCCGACTTGCGTCGGTGGTCGTATACTCACGTATCGTGGTTTGGGAGGATGGGAGTTATAAAAATGAATGTTTTACCGCGACTCCTTTACCTCATTCAAGCCCTCCCTATTTTTGTACCTCGTAGTTTCTTTAAGAGTTGCCGTAGGATCTTCGCCAGATATATTTGGTCTACGGGAGCTCCTAGACTGGCCTTCCATCAACTGACCAGACCCAAATTGGCTGGGGGCATGGGTCTACCCGACGTGGAGGGTTATTGGACGGCCTCACACTTAAGGCGGGTGGTAGACTGGTCACACGGTAGGGGTGGTCCATGGCTTCCGATGGAGGCTACTTTATTTTCCCACCATATTTCGGTCATTCCATGGTTGCCTTCTAAATTTGCGGTTCCACTATTTCGGTCACACCCCACGGTCGCCCCGACGCTTGGAGTCCTTAAACGTTTACAGGCCACTCATCGATTGGTAGGCCCCCCGGCCCTATGACCCCGATCTCTCATAACCCTGAGTTCCCCTTGCCTGGTGGAGAGGCGGTACTTCGCCCCTTCATATCGCAGGGGGAAACTGTTCTCCGGGTCTCCAAATTCTTGGGTGGTGGCACGCTCCTCCCTATAGATCGTGTGCTGCCGGGCACTGAACCCACCTTTGGCCAAAGATTCCTCTATCATCAGATTAGGCACTTTATTTTGTCCCTTTCCCTGCTTCCCTTGTTGGATAGGCCCCCTACTCCTTTTGAGTCGCTTTGCGCCAATCCGACCTTACCTTCTCATCTGCTATCCGTCATATACAAACTTTATATAGACAACCGCGCCTCTACAAGACCCTACTTTCTGGCTATGTGGGAGGGGGAGTCGGGCATCACTGTGGATCCAGAGGCCTGGGATTGCGCTGTTGCCCTCAGGCATAGTTGTTCTATCTCCAGCAGGCTCCAGGAGTCTGTCTATAAACTTCTTACTCGCTGGTATAGGGTCCCCGTCGCAATCCATCACTTTGCAGCTCACGTATCTCCCCTGTGCTGGAGATGCGGATTGGAAAAGGGTACCTTTCGGCATATTTGGTGGGACTGTCCGTTGATTAAACCGTACTGGTCCATCATTCTTCGTATAATACGCCATGTAGATGATCCCGACATCTCCTTCGATCCGGCCAGTGTCCTTCTCCATATTAATGATGCCCCTGTTGGCTCCTATAAACGCTCTCTTACCATGCAACTGCTTAATGCTGCCAAAGTGGTTATACCCCGGTTCTGGAGGAAAGCAGAAACCCCGCCCATCTCTGCCTGGTTGGCTCGGGTTAGTTTCATTCACCAGATGGAAGAGCTAGTCATGTCCTCCAAGGGTTTAGATTATAAACATGATCTGAAATGGCTCCCCTGGCAGTCTTTTATAACATCCTCTACCTTCCCTGCCCTTTTGTCTAGCAATCCCGGGACGGTATAGCCTGCTTGCCGATGCCCATGGGCGTTGTAGTACCCCTTTCCCGATGCTTCTCCACTGTACGTAATCTACCCCCCGGTTTATGCTATCACTCCACCGGACTGATCCTGAAATCCTCGCCTTTGGTTTTCTTTTCTTTATTTTGTTCCCAGTTGTTATATAGGTTTCCTGTGCCTGTCTTTCATCTCGGTTTTATTACATGGCGATGGTGCTTGCTATGATGTTGCTCTAATGTATGATTTCTTCATGTGCCTATCCCGGTGCCATCTCTCTAATGCTGGCCATATGCCTGTGACACTTTTGTACGCTTTGTAATGTATATCTTGCCGGAATGTGTATGTTGTTCCACAACTGTGTTCCGATGTATGTTTTGTATTCATTACACAGTTTGTGCTTTTTACATGATGTCATGTATATGCAAGTGTAACGCGCTATATGCCTTTTCTTGGTGTTTAATAAACTGAGATTTATATATAAATAGAACCAATAGGCTTTACCAAACTTTACATTAAGAACTAGTGGGGTGCCTGTTAACTAGCACATGACATGAAGTTAAAATTGTATTGCTTTCTAATAATTGGTCTAATTATTAAGTTGAAAACCACAACAGGCAATAGATGTCATGTTCCACACTTTGCAGTCTGGAATACTCTAGCCTCTGTGCTGATCTTTTCCTTCAGCAACCCCTTGTGGCTGCCCTTCCCACTCTGAAACACCCAGACCTGATTACCATGTTCAGCTGCACCCTTTTACCTGATCAGCCTGCCTATATAAACCTGCCCAGTCTTTCAGTCAGGGCCTTTGCATTGAAGTTGGTGGACCATTTTGCTCTGGCCCTGTGTATCTGATTCCTGACTTGCTATTTGGCTTCCTGAGTACCTGATGCTGACTTGTTCCAGCTTTGCGCCCCACTCAGAGGGCTACCTGCCGTGCGCCCCATCCAGAGGGCTACCTGCCATGCGCCCCATTCAGAGGGCTTCCTGCCGTGTGCCCCGCCAGCGGGTTTCCAGCCTAGAGACTTAACACTCTATTTGCAATAGAGATCATATCACCGTATTCTGCCTGTGGTTTGTTTCTTGCGCCTGTCTGTAACAACCCCCAAGTCATCATGCATTGTGGGGTACAGACAGAACCCCTGGTACCCCCTGCACCTGGGCTCCTACCAGATCTGTTTACCCGGTTCATGATAATAGACTAGACTTGGACGTGGGTAAAAAATTAATGTTCGTTTTTATGTTCATTTTGTGTGGGAAATTTTCTTCATATTCAACGAAAGTCACCTGTCTCCATCTTCGGTTTGTGCGAAATTCAGGAAACATTTAAATTTTTGGAAATCCAATTTGTTCATCCGTTTGCCTTTGGAGCAAGAAATAAACAAATAGAAGAAGTTAAATATGAAATTTGAGACCAATGGATGGAAGAAAAAGGGTCAAAATTAGCTTAGAGTTAAGGTTAAGAATAGTGGTGGATTGGATATATGATCTTAATTAAATTAATTAAATTAAATAATTATCTTAATGCAATCAAAACATAGAGTGTCTTGGACACTGTGAAAAATGGAAGGCGGAGGCTCACCAAGTCTCACACAGAAGAATCTTACTCTGTAGAATGCTCAGATAAGGGACAGCAGTGTCATATAAAGCAGTTACAGTGAAATGAACGGATCCCCTGCATGCTCTGCTCTTATTTAGACTCTCATCATTACTAGTCTGCTTTTTTCTTTGAATGATGCAGCACAGCCATTGGATAAGCCCTCAGCATGAAAAGAGAGAAGTGAGCCGATTGGACAAAAGAAGAAAAGCTAACTTAATGTCCCTCCTCTTAGTACAGGCAAAATGGCAAGAGTCTCCTCCTCTCGGTGTAGTTAAAATATTGTCCACATTCATTTTCCGTTTCTTTCGTCCAATATTGCATTCTTTGATTCATTATTCGGAGAAATCGGTAAAATTCAGCAGGAAAACACATTCTTGCAAAAACGAATGCGCAAGTCTACCATAGACAGTCTTAACCACAGCAGGAACTTCAACATTCAGGCTTCCTAGCAGAACACAAAGGGCAGGAAGCAGTAGGTCTCAGCAGGAACCAGCAAAGAAAGGTTCAAACTCCTCGATATACAAAAATAGTTTTTTTTATTGCAAATTATAATCTACTGCCTGTCAAATAACACCAGAGGTGCACCCCCATGAAGGAGACATGAGGAGATCCGCCTAACACGTTTCTCATTAAACTTAGTGCTTATTCATTTTTGTTGCGAACAGACGACAATGTTTTCAAAGACTACAAAGGCAAAGAATCAAATTAAAAAGATCAGCAGACGTGAGTAATAAGTGGGTTATATTAACTCTGTGAGGTTTGCTGTGATCCACACCAGCACTCCACATTGTCATAGGCTGGCAGCACTCTAATAGTTAATCAGGTTCCTGATGTAGGTTTTAGTCCACAGTGATTTGTATACAGAAGAGAGTTCTTTAAACATAGGACTGTACCTTTGAATATTTTTTTTACTTGACAATATATATTATGGCCCTTACAGCAATAACGTTGCTTTGGCATTACGCAACTTAGTATTGCAGTGACGCCTCTTCTTTTCTGTCCTGCATGTCGGATATTACAATCGATCTTAAGTGCATTGTGTTCTCACTAGAATCTGTTCTTGCCGAGAACAAATACAAACACATGTGGAACCAATAGGAAGCAGACTTAGGGGTTTCTAATCACTGTACCAACCAATGTTAGAAAGTTCTCACTTAACAGATGGAACAATTAATAAAACAGTCAAGTGGTATGATTGCATCAAGGTGCCTTAAAGTGCTAACAATCCTCTTTTGTCTTTGTGCTGTGGTGCGCAGATGGATTCCCTTCTCAGAATAGGAACGCTATTGTACCCGTGTTTACTGTTGCACAGTGTCATAGTGTTTATAGAGTGCCAGGTGTCCAATGCCATTTACATTAAACTCAGATAAAAAGCTGTTTTTTCCTTTTCTTTCTGTATAATTTATGCTGCTTTCGTGTTGACATTTTTAAAGTAAATTCAGCTGGTGACAGCTTTTATTTAACCCAAACCTCTCATGCTTTGAAATCTCATACAATGCAATTTTAAAACCTTGTAAATTCATTTAATGTAGTTAAATCCAAAATACTGTTTATCACAATGAATATCTATTATTAACGTATAAAGGCAGCTTATTTGCATGTATAAAAGATATATTCTGTAAAATATATTTTTCTCTATAATATGCAGAATGAAACAGGCTGTGCAGGTTATATAAGTATAAAAAAATGCCTGCCCTTTGGGATGCCCAATAGGACTATCTGCCCTGTTTTAGTGGTCAAAGGACGGGTGCCCCTTCGGAACTGCCTCTCTAGGCTACGTCACTGGTGTCTATGAAAAAGATAGCTAACCCCTGAACCCTTCATCTCCTGCTGTCACCCCTTGTTTTAACCTGGTATGGTTCAATCCCGTCTGTCTCCATATCCTGCTGATTTGAAAGGGTTAACTTTTATGCCCTCTTGTTTAGCTTAATTGCAATTGTGAAGACAAGGTGTGAAGCATCTGCATCCTATATGCAATCACCTTCACTGACCACTTGTGAGGTAGCCATATAAATTCCTAGGCCTCACTTGGAAACAAGCTTCCTTGGAAATGTAGCTGCAGTGGTCTCATCTCAAGTGAGCTCTTTATAAGTAGACAAGATCTTCTATCTTCGTCCGCATCTCTGCGGACATAATCTGTCTGGAACTTCCACAAAAATGACGGCGCTTCCCGTGACGTCCTTTCCAGTCCTTCAATCGGTGGAGAGGACGTCACCAGAAGTCTAGTAAGGGCGTTAGAGAGGGATTGTGTGTTAGTGTAAGGGTGGATATGTGTTTGTTAGTGTGTGCTTGTAAGTTTGTCTAGGTGTGAGAGTGTGTGTAGGTATGTTAGCAGGGCAAGGGGCCACTTGGCTTTGCCTGTCCCACAAAAGGTTAGCATAACCAGTTTTTCCATGGACTCCATCTTTTTTGTATGTGTAAGCGGTTTGGCACTGCTCCTTTTATATGTTGTTTCAGAAGGTCAAAATGTGTTACTTCTAGAAAACCACGAATTGCAAATAGCTTTGGGCAAATATTTTTTTTCGGAAGCATTTGCTTGCTTTCTGTAGATAAATTTATATACAGAACCCAAAATCATTGTAGTTATGATTTCAGGCGGCTAAGTGAATGAGGGAATAGAAAAGCTGCATATGTGTTTAGGCTTAAGCTTTCAGGACAGTTTAAATAAACAGAGGGTTGCTTTATGACATACACGTTTGTTTACATACACTCTGAAAAGCAATGAAAGATGTAAACCTTACTGCATAAGTACGTATGCATTTTAAAACCCTGGGAGTTGGATGAGCTCTTTGAGGTGTTTGAGAAATTCTGTATTGACAGTTTTGAGGCAGTAATCTGTTGAAGACAAATCTCATCTGTTTATATTGTCTAGAAGTCTTTCCAAAGCACAACAATTCTTGCTAAAGTAACCCATATTCTCCTTTACTCAACTTAATAAAAAGAGGTAGTGTTCACTTGAACAGAGCTTTGTATTACCCATTCAATAAATGCTCCAACCCTAAAATTGTTGGTTGGTCATCTATTAGTATTTACATACCTTTTTTTCTCTATGTCCTCCTTTAATAGAACTGGACTGTAATGTACATATAGTTTTATGCCAAAATAAGGCATTATGTGTATGATTGTAAGACAAAGAGAGTGAAACATACATTTTATCAAGAAATGTTATGGAATGGCTAGCCAACAAGTTTACAAGCTATGTTTATGAGATTAATAGGAAAGTAGTAGCCAAGACAAATGTGGATGGGGTACGTGTGAGCATCTAGTGTTTGTGAGGGATATCTATAAGGTTCATAGTTTCAGTTTCAAGATGTCCACTCTGTCTCATATTAAGCCCTAATCACAGACTTGATCCACTTTCATAAATTCATACTACTGAGATGCCATCAGTGACTTGATTTTAAAATCTATTGATGCATGCATATGTAGTGTCACTGTAGACCCATGATATATCTGACAAATGGTATGTCTAGTGCTATATAGCTTTTATTTGAATGCACATGAAAGATGAATGTCATATTTCATTTTCACATAAGTACTGTGTAGGGAGTGTTTAACAACAAGTGCTTGAAGGATAGATGTATGATAACATCAATCTGATTCTTTGTGGGTTCAGCATAGCTGAAGGATTAACCAGTTGTCTCCTATTGAACCCAACAGCAACAGGGCAGATTGTTTTGTAAATAATATAGGTTTCTATTACTACAGTCATTTCTAATTTTGTATTGTGAAATGTCATGTATGTAACTGCACTAGATTTTATATTAAGTAAGCGATATATTTTTTTTTTCTACACACAGATGATTTAAAGTATAATACGTTTCCTTCCAGTTCCCTTGAGGATTGAAGCTTAGAAACATAGATCCAGATAGGTACATTCTGGCACCAGGTTATTACTCTATTAAAGGCTTTGGAATGGAGGGGCAGGAGGATATGGCATCATATTCTAGCTCTTTGCTAAATAACAAATATTTTTATTTAACTGTCCCATTAAAAGTACTCTGCTGTTTATACCTTTGTGTGTGGCACAATCTCCATAGTCATTCCAAACTTTTATATCATGGTATGTTCTAAACTGTATTACATAACAGCAAGATACTGCAAAATGCTAACCATTCTCACATGTGAGGTGAGTGGGGACAAGTCCAGACCACCCAAGACTGGCTAACTGGCACACTGGCCATATGCGTGGCGGCTGATAGCATTGCATTCTTACCCTAACTGCCGTGGCAGATCAGGTCATCAAATGTGTAGCTGCCCATAGGGAGAGTATAAAAGTATAATGTACGTCATTAGTTGCCACTGTCCTTAAAGTGCCAAAGCAACTAAGCCATTGTTATTCCAGCCCTGAGCATGAACCTGTCTTGCACTGGTGCATGTATTTATTATATACATGTTCCAACCCACCCTATAGAGAAGCAGTGACTCCCAAAGATTATATTACACAATAAAAAGTACATCTTTAAGCATTCTATTGTAAGCTGTTTCACAAAAAAAGAAATAATACTAAAAAGACAGCATACACTTTCAGAATGGCCAAAAAAAGACTTCTGAAAGAACACATTTATTTTGGTTATGTATTGTTTTGCTAAGACCGCCTGTGTTTTATATTTTCTCATTGTAAAATGTGGCACCTTTGTACGGTATGTTCTCTCTGAAAGCCAAACAGAAACTTGTCATCGTGGTTTTGAACACACAAGGCCTCTCCTTTCTCATATTTCAGCTAAACAGTTCCCATTTGGGCTGAACAACATATCACATGTCATAAATCACTGCCTGAAAGATATTTGGCAGTAACTCAGCATCCCCATGCAACATAAAGAATGTTCAAAAAAATTAAGGTTATAGCAAGGGTTTCTAAGATACAAGTTTGGTGTAGTTAAAACATCGAACAGATTCCTTATACTCAAAATAAGCTTAAAAAAAAAAAATAAGAATTCCTTGTGGTGCAGTTTTATTTTGTGTGCAAAAAAATAGAGTGCTTAAAACTCCCGGAGTTATTTTCAAACCACATGAAAAAAATATATAATAAACAACAAAGCTGTGTTATTAAAAAAACAACAAGGCACAGCATACCGTAAATCAGTATTGAAAGTTACCACAGCCACAGTGTGCTGTTAATTTTTGTTTTGTTTTTAGTTTGTGTTATGCATTCCATTCCGATGACCTGTTCTCTGTCCACTAGTAAATCTTTCTTTTTGTGTGTATTTGTGTGTAAAAGTAACGGAAAAAATTTGAAACAGTGAAAAAGGCTCACAAGCAAAACCGGCAAGAAATATGACTGTAATACAATACATGCATCAGTAAACAGATTCCTAAATAAAGAAATTCCATATCATTATAAATTAAACAACACAGGCGCATGGTTAGCTGCACAAGGAGTGGAGCAGGGCTGGTCCAGACAATGGATTAAGACACTACATGGGTTGGGAGTGGTATCAGGCAGGGACTGAGTATGGCTAAACATTGTTCCCTTGTTCCAGAGAAAGAAGAGAGTGAACCTGAGACCCATGGAAGCAGTACTTCTGGGTCAAACTCGGAGAGTTCCCAGGTTGTGATGTAACTATAGTATTAGCATCTATTTGACTCTTGTTTACCACAAATAACCACTAAATCTCTCTCCATTCTCCATGGAGAATAGAACGTTATGAAGATAAAGCCCAAATTAGTCCGCAATTATTAAAATTTAAAGTAATATTAGCTCTTAATTTCCTTTGCAGTACAATCCAACTGTGGTGTGTTGTCCTCTTCTCTCAAAAACATTAATCCTGAAGAAGACCAGCAAGTGTGAAGCCAAAGGTTCCAGATCTGTAATGGTCTATCCAAAATGAAATGATTTTCATTTTGCACTGTGTTTGATAGACATAATCTGGATTTTAGAATTACTATATTATTTTGTTTACAATATTTGTGTTTTAACAATCAATAGCCAAAATAGGGAAAAGAGGTTTACATCTTTACATTTCATGGTAGTATATTTAATAGCCTATAAAGAAAAATGACACATTTGTCATTCTTTGCCCTATGCCATTTTCTCCATGTATACTACAGTACATTATTTAATAATATGTACTTAAGTACTTTTACTGCTTGTCTACTATTATTAGAAAAAAAATAGGGGTAAAAGCACTTTTCGGTGCAATTTTTTTTAACCACTTAATGACATATTTGCATCTTTAAACTTGGACAATGCAACCGACTGCAATTGTAACTGCAACTGACTGCAACTGGTTCAAAATTGAATAAAAGTTGACTCAGCTGTCTATTCCACCCAGATAACTAGTTCTTCCTTGTAGCAAATTCTTGTCAAACGGGCATTTCTGGGCAAGTGTAAAATGAACAGATCAGGGATTGATTGGAACTTTTGCCTAGAGTTTCATACCCTGCCCTGGAATCCTGCAATGCGAATGCATACCTGGAGCCACTGGGACAGATAGAAGATTTTCCAGGTATGTGGATAACACTGTAAATCAGGGTAAAGATACAAGTTAAGTAATTAGTGGCTTAATTAGGTTTTTTTGACTTCTTTTGGATCAAGAATAGGAAGGTTAGGTAGAAGGGTTGAACTTGATGGACTTAGGTATTTTTTCAACCTTATGAACTATGTAACTATGTAACGTGGCCCGTAAATTAAAGCTAAGATTGTGGATGTGTGCGTAGTTTTGCAGTGTTTTAAATGCTGTGGACTTTGTAAGTGATGCTTGGTGCCAAAAGGAAGCCATCGCCATAAAATAAAAAAACAATTATATAGGAATTTTGTATGTATTACAAAATAATAGCTTTCTAAATTCACTATGGTTATAGCAACGGTTTACTAAATAAAAACATAGTAACTAATTATGTTCCAAGTATGTAAATCACCACATTGCGAGACTGTTTGGTGATACTCACATCTGAAGGAGTAAAAAAAAAATAGACTCCGAAGTGAAAAGAATAACAAACTGACTTGTTATGATAAAAACTACCACATCGTGTACAAAAAGGCCAGACTTTCTCTCATTCCACTTAATATGAAAAACATCTGCTGGGAAGCATGAGCCTTATAAAATTGCTGCCATATAAAAAATAAATAAAAGCAAAAGCATAGCAGCTAAGAACTTTTGTTTTATTATATTAATTGCATTTCTAAGTAAACAAAATGAAAATATTCTATACAGTTTTACATTTAAGATGTCCTTAGGAGAAATGCATTATAAAATGATGTAATGTGGTCATTTTTTTTACAAAATGTTATTATATATTCCTCAATAAACTGACAGCACTTTCACCTTTCCTATTAAAAAAGATTCCAAAATTACTACACAAAGCATGTTCTAGCTTCAAAGTTATTTCCTATTAGTTATATTCCTATCATGTCAAGTAATACACAATTGCTATCTATGTCCCCTCTACAATCACTTATTTGTATTCTTTTGAATTGTGTTATTATTTTTTTTAACCAGGGGCCTCTGACACATAAATCCAACCTTTATCAGATATTTCCTAAAAATAAGTGAGGAGCAAAAGTCTATACGAACATTGACATTGACCTACTGAGCAAGATCCACTACTCAAACTAAGTCTCCATAGACGTTACTGTGTAATCAGTCTACACCCAAATCCAGCCTAAATAAACATGGGCTTGCCTTTTCAATAAAATCAAAATGGTACATATAAGTTAATAATAGTTTTGAGTGGAATGTTCAGATTGCCTTGGAACATTGCATTTTTAAACCCATAAAAGCCATACGTTCAAACCTCAGAACTCTCTAGTTTCCATCCCTGCTTCCCCAGGCCAGTTTCATCTTTCTCTGGGCAGAGGAGCCATGTCCATTCCCTTCTTATGTTCTGCTTACTCCCTTTGCTTTTCCCCTGCTCCCCACCCACTTCTCTCCTACTAAAGGCTCTGTGAAGCTAGTCCTGTCGATACATTAAGTCACTCGCTCAGAAGAGGGAGAGCTCCAGGTAGACTACCTTGGGAAGTTCCCAGTTATGAATATGTTGACTGACCACCATACAGAACAAAGATTAGCGAGATGATACATGTCTGTTAACATCCTGAGGGGAGACTTGGCATATAGGCCGAAAATTATTGAAAATTATAGTATTAGTAATGTCTACAGTATACTGGTCTGAGGGTGCGTTTGACTTATCTGGGTAAGGTCCTATCTGTGGTAAGGAGAGAGATGTTTGAATCTGAAGCTCCCAGTCAAGATTTTATTTACATAACAATTTATGAAATACATAAATATCAATCACTTAAAAATACATATCAGCTGTCTCCACTGTAAATGATGGACAGATACATTGTGACAGTTTTGTTGAGTCAGTGTATATTTGTCAAGTTTGAAAAAAATTGGAGTAAAGTATTTTGAGACTTAAAGAGCTGAAATGTGATTTTTTATTTTGTTTTTTTTACGTCTATTTAAATATGAAATAACGAAATCTAATTTTATCAAATATGACAGAAACCAGCCCATAATTGCTACTGTGCATGCAAAGAATAGTTTTGTGCAGAATCACTTAAGCAGAAATTGTCAATGTTTTCTTAAGTGTGGGCTCTAATGATTTAAGCAGCTCTGTGAGTGAGACAGTAGCTCACATCTAGAAAGTTAAAGGAACAGTAAAGCTTAAAAAGAAAACTACAAATATTTTAAATGACTTGTAGAAGTCATTTTAAGCTAATCCTCATAAAACCTTTTATGATGAATCAAACAATGTGAATGCCTGCCTAAATGAGGTGGAAAGAAGTGTTACTTTCCAGGACAAAGAAAGGTTGATGCATCTCCTGTGTGTTATTCTCCAGGAAAACCACTGATTGTGGTGACAATGAATATCTGGCTGGAGCAGATCCTTTCACCATTGAGCGAGATTTCAGTGAGGGAAGCTCCACCTGTACATCTCATGCCTTCTTCTACATGACAATCTTTTTATAGTCACCTCATCTCTCTTTTTCATTATTGAACTATTATTCATTGAACTTGCACTCACTGGAAATGCCGCAGTGGTGCCGGGTCCCAGAAGACTCTATTATTTGGTGGGAAACATGGGTTGACTTTTTGGCTCCCAAGTCCCTTAAAAGACTTCAGTAGTTCCCCTCCTTTTGGAGGGGGCCAGGAAGATCTGGTTCTTCCTTGGTTTTACCAGAAAGAGAAGGAAAGGACTAGGGGGTGGGGTAGCCCAAGAAGAAGAAGATTGGGGACTTGGTGTCCTCTGTGGCCTTACAATGGAGCACAGTCACCATCTTCACTATGGTAAAGTAAACAATTGACAGCAGTAAGCCACACACTTGCCCTTTTCAGTCTTTAATATTTCATGCTTTATGATGCTTTCAATGATGTGATCCAGAGAACCTACCTGCCCTGCTGTGTGTGTGTCCCAGATCCACCCTCTTAAGGTAGCAAAAGCCTCTCATCCAAAACCTTGTGGCTGGCTCTGACTACTCTCTCCATTGCTTCACCCTTTCCCTTTTGCCTCTCCATAATAACCTGAGCAATGGCCACAACTTTATTATGTGCTGTGCTGCATTGACTATCCATACATCCTGGTCCTAACTCTTCCATCTGAAGAAGTCACCTATGAGGTCTGGAAACCTTTTGTAACTTCATCTTCTATGGTGTACAAAGTAAAGGTGTCAACTTTGACTTTATATATAACGATATAATGATATATAATAGTTATTTAATTGCTTAGCGCTGGAAAATACATCTTATTCTGAGTGTTGTAACTTCTTTAAAATAGTAAATATTTATGACGTATTTTACTTAAACTCACTGAGTTTTGACATCACCGTGTAGTGCCCTAGGGTATAGTCCTTGTGTTTTATGATCTCTAATTTTTTTACTACATTATATTTATGTAGTGTCAAGAGAGTATGTAGAACAATACAATGAGGTTACACATGTACAGAAACAATAAGTAAACAAAGAAATATGTACATGAATTAAGATAGCCCTATGGCGAAAATGATAATTACTACATCTGCTGAGTTCTGGATGTCAAGGTAATTGACTGTAGATTAAACATATAGGAAGGACCACATTGGCAATGGTGTGATCCCTCCTACTCATTTCACGGACCATCCCAGGCATGCCGACATGTTGGATACCCTCAACAGTTTTATGGATCTTCTTTTAAAAGCAGTCCATGGCATGTGAAGATCCACAATGATGACAGTATATACAATTACTTACAATTGCAGACTTCATAATTTACAATTACTATGAAATATTCATATTTTATTTTTGGTTGTCATCTCTCTAGAGGCAACACTACAATCATTGAAGCCACAAGTTCTGCTGATAGCAACAGTACACATTTTTGGCAAATGTTTAATGAAGCAATGGTGCTTCCAAGAACCACATATTTAAAATGCAGAAGTCTGAACTTAAACAAACTCTAATCATATTAGTTTTGACTAGTGTAATCAGAAAACATTTAAATGTTATATTTAAAAATAAGGCATTATGTAGTAGGATAGCAGGAATAATACAATTATTATAAGATTGATTTTATATATATGATTTTTTTGTTATATATATACCGTATTGGCTCCAAAATAGGCCGCACCGGAATATAGGCCGCACCCTAAAACTTAGGTGCTTTTCTAAGGAAAAATTTTTCTTAGTTAAAAAAAAAATGTAGAATAGATCTGCTGCCACTCTGCCCTCCACCCGATATATATACTGCCACTCTGCCCCCCCGAGATATGCTGCCACTCTGCCCTCCACCCGATATATATACTGCCACTCTGCCCTCCACCCGATATATGCTGCCACTCTGCCCCCCCGAGATACGCTGCCACTCTGCCCCCCCCCGAGATAGGCTGCCACTATGCCCCCAAGATGTGCCCCCCCCACGACTTGTGTGTCTTGCGTGGCCGGCAGGGGACACCTACGCGAAGACAACTTCCGGTGCCGGCACTTCCGCATCGTGTAGACGTTCACCGGCTGCGGCGATGCGCGTAAACGACCTCCGCTGCCGGCACGTCTGCACGATGTGCTTTAACAATCTCCCTTGCCGGGACTCCCCCCCCGTGGGAATTCCCGGCAAGGGAGATTGTTAAAGCACACCGAGCAGACGTGCCAGCAGCGGAGGTCGTTCACGCGCATCGCCGGTGAACGTCTGCACGATGCGCTTAGACAACCTCCCGTGCTGGCACTCCCCCCGTGGAAAGTGCCGACAGGGGAGGCTGTCTGAGCGTATCAGAGAGTAGGATATGGGTCCCCTGCACCGCTGCGGGGATCTGTATCCTAACCCTGCGGCCTGCCCGGCGCCCGGAACTGCATGTCCCGGGCGACGGGCGCTAGACCCCGAATATAGGCCGCATATTCCTAGGGGGGAAGTGCGGCCTATATTCGGGCCAATACGGTATATATATATATATATATATATATATATGAGATAGTTAGTCAGTAACACTTGACTTTGTTTCCAAACTAACCAATGTTAAACAATTGAATAATTATTATTATATTATGTTTTTGCTTGAGTGCAATTGGATCAAAGAAAATTTTTAGGCTCATTGCCAGTTGATAAAACAACTAAAGAGACTTTCTTGGAGGTGTTGCTTGATAAATCCAAGAATACAGTATTGACTAAAATGGCCAAGATTATTACAATGAATCAAACATTTGTGTTGAAAATAAATAGAAATACAAAATGTTCCTCTTGCTTTATGACTTGGACATTGAGTTTGACCCTTACAATTTCTTTATCCTAGGTGTATACGGTTTTAATTCTCATTAACATATACATACACATGAACATGTACAGACAGTTTTAACAGTCCAATGCATTTGGTTACTGAGATTTTAGATTACAGTTATAAATACCAGCCATTTCAAATATAATAGGACAAATGTTTTTTACAGTAAAAGACACACAAAATTGCACTGCTTTTGTTGTTTTATACGTATTTTTTTTTTCTATCCATAAAATCCAAGCTTTGAATATTCAAACCATCAGTATTGTGCTTGGTTATCCTTCAGCAGAAATGTCAGTTTTCCCATATCCTACATTTAGGGGAGTAATTAGAAACCACAGGGCCCTGGTGCAAAAATTGGCCCGCCCCCACAACAGCTGGTATTGCTATCGTTGCCCACAAACAACTTGACTGTGCCTTCTTTGCCCCTTGCCCCTTCCAATATACACTCTGGTACATATATGCAGACACACTTACATAAATTACACACACTTAATCATACTCGCTAACACATACATTCACACACACAATTACACATGCATGATCGCACACTGTCACGTTTCACCATGCGCTAGCTGGACTTGTTCAAACTTTGTTGTTCATTGTCATTTGCCGACCACTAGTGGCCGCCCTGGCCATTCTGGACCTCTCTGACTAATTATCAGGTCCAGCTGCAGGGGCTTACCTGATCAAGTCAGCCTTGATAAACCTGCCCAGCCCTGCAGTCTGGGCCTTGACATTAATGTTTGAGGACTACCTGTTTGGTTCCTGCCTTGTTCCAGAACCTGCCTTGTTCCAGAACCTGCCTTGTTCCAGAACCTGCCTTGTTCCAGAACCTGCCTTGTTCCAGAACCTGCCTTGTTCCAGTATCTGCCGTGTGCCCCGCATGTGGGCTTATCTGCCGTGTGCCCCGCATGTGGGCATATCTGCCGTGTGCCCCGCAAGTGGGCTTATCTGCCGTGTGCCCCGCAAGTGGGCTTATCTGCCGTGTGCCCCGCAAGTGGGCTTATCTGCCGTGTGCCCCGCAAGTGGGCTTATCTGCCGTGTGCCCCGCAAGTGGGCTTATCTGCCGTGTGCCCCGCAAGAGGGCTTATCTGCCGTGTGCCCCGCAAGAGGGCTTATCTGCCGTGTGCCCCGCAAGAGGGCTTATCTGCCGTGTGCCCCGCAAGAGGGCTTATCTGCCGTGTGCCCCGCAAGTGGGCTTCCTGCCAAGTCGAGTGACTTTTTGTATATATTGATGTACCATCGCATTCAATACAACTCTTAATCCAGATCTGTTGTCTGTGGTTTATTCCTGCGCCTGTCTGTAACAACCCCAGACCATAATGCATCGTGAGGTACAGACAGAGCCCCTCGTATCCCCTGCACCTGGGCTCCTTATCAACCTGTGTTCCCAGCTCGTGACACACACACACACAATTACACATCCACGCTTGCACACACACACACAATTTCACATGCATGCTCACACATAATTACACATCCATGTTCACACACACAATTACACATCCATGTTCACACGCACAATTACACATCCATGTTCACACACTTAGACATCCATGGTCTCACACACACACAATTACACATCCATGCTAACAATCATACATACAAACAAACATTCCCGCCCCTGCTTACCTATCACTGCTCCTGCAGATTCTCTCTCGCTGTGCGAGGAGCCTTGGTTTCACCTGAGGGTCACGCAACTTCACAGTGTGATCCGGGTCGGAAAGGCCCTTTCAAAACTATTCTGAATCAGTACGAGGAAACACGAACAAGGGGTCGCAGGGGTTGCCCCCAGAGGCCCCCCGGTTACACCAGCACCTACATTTCACAGTTTAGACTTGACTTTAGCTAAGTATACTTAAAGACAAGCCCTGGATATTAAGAGAAAGGGCTGCATGACTTGGCCTATATTAACAGTAAGCTGGCTGTCAGGATGTAGAAGGGGGTCATCTGAAGGACATCCTATAGGGTTCCTTGTCCTGTTGGGTGTCTATTTATGGGACCCTGTTTTCCCGCCTTTGGTCAGATAATATTTGCCAGCTTATAAAGCAGAGAATCCGTAAAAAGCAGTGAATCCCCGTCCTCCCTCCCCAATTTTTTCACTTTTCTTTATCTTAACGGAGTCTATGGCTGAATTCTGAGTGTTAAGGTGATATGTTTACAATTGGCTGTTATGCCGACGCGTATGTTTCATGTTAATTTCTCCACGGGTTCAGTCCCTGGGGGAACTTTGGAAGGGTAGGGTATTCCGACCCAACGGTTCCCGTATGGTATTTGGCGGGATATCCCTACAAATGTTATTTAACAATGTTTATGTTTTTACTAATTTTCGGCATTTCTTGTCACAGTAATAAAGCACTGTGGTCTTACACTTTCCAACGACCTCATGTCTCTTGTGTTTTATTTATGTGTTTCAACTGTATGTTAACCCCTTCGCGACCTTTGCCGGTTCAGGACCGTCATAACAAGAAGGTCACTAAATGACCTTTGACGGTCCTGAACCGTCAAAAAATTAAATAAACTTAGAAAGTGATCAAGGATCACTTTCTTCGCTTAAACGGCCTTGCTGCAATGCCTCGATGTCGAGGCATTCAGCAAGGCCGAGATCGGCATCGGGGGCCATGTCTGGCCCCTCCCCGGGGCGTCAACAGCCGCCATACATTGTATGGCGGCGGACGCCCGTTTTAAAAGCGTTTAGGAGGCGATCCACGATCGCCTCCTAAACTTAAATGGTGTCGCTGGAATGCCTCGATCAGGAGGCATCCAGCGACACCAAACACTTACCTCTGGGTGGGCTGTGACCGCTCCGGAGAGCGGTCACAGCCGCCGCTGCCGGTGATCTTCGCCATCAAGCAAGATGGCGGCGGCCCGGGAAATAAAACAATAAAGACGAAAAAGTTCGCTAGAGGGTCTCCAGACCCTCTAGAGAACTGGCTCCACTTGCTGGTTGAATACAGGTACTGCATTCAACCATGCAAGTCAATGGAGCCCAGCTTTCTAATCACTATGTGATTAGTAAAATATTCAAAAAAAATCAAAATAAATAAAAAATGGAAAAAAAAATTAAAAAAAAATGTGCTAACATTTAAAAATAATTATGCAGTGATGTCACTAGATGAACCATCCAGTACCAGCAAAATGTGTAAAAAAAAATATAAAAAAAGTATTAAAAAAATAAAATTAAATTAAAAAATAAAGTTTATTATTTTGAGCAAGTGCTAAAAATTCTCAAAAATCTCAACAAAGAGTTAAAATAAAAGCACTTCAAATACCCAAGGGGTGTCTAATATATAAAAAAAATGGCTGATGGGGTAAATTGGAGTGGCCTAGCTCAAATATAGGGCATAGGTACAGACTGACCAAAATGGAGAAAAAAAGCGCACTTCCCAAATGTGGCATTTTAAATCTGAAACAACCCGACAAACCCATGCATGTCGGGTATCACTGCACTCAGGAGATGTTCCTGAACACACATTGGCGTGTTGTTTGACAGTGGCATATACCAGGACCTGTATATCTATAACTAAAGTACAATTTGTGTGAAAAAATAAAATAAAAAATTACTATTACAAAGTTTGACAAAGTGTAGTTCTATAATTGGTGCATGGAAAGGGTTAAAATAACAGCATTTGGAATACCCTGGGGTGTCTAGTTTTCAAAAATATATGGTTTGAATGGGTTAAATTGAGTTAACCGGCTTCAAAGATATTCCAAAGAGGAGAGGGAGGCACAATGACCAAATGACCACCTGAATTACGCATGCCCCAAAAGTAGCCTTTTACCAGCCAAACAATCTGACAAACCCATGCATGTGGGGTATCGCTGTACTCAGGAGATGTTGCTGAACACACATTGGGGTGTTGTTTGACAGTGGCATATACCAGCACCTGTATATCTATAACTAAAGTACAATTTGTGTGGGAAAAAAAATAAAAAAAATTACTATTACAAAGTTTGACAAAGTGTAGTTGTATAATTGGTGCATGGAAAGGGTTAAAATAACAGCATTTGGAATACCCTGGGGTGTCTAGTTTTCAAAAATATATGGTTTGAATGGGTTAAATTGAGTTAACCGGCTTCAAAGATGTTCCAAAGAGGAGATGGAGGCAGACTGACCAGATTTGTTAAAAAAGATTTGGAAATCATAAAACGCTGCTTGTACTTATTGCCCTATAACTTACAAAAAACAGCAAAAAAACATAAAAACATTGGGTATTTCTAAACTCAGGACAAGTAGTAGAATCTATTTAGCTAGTTTTTTTACTTGCTTTTTTAGGTGAGTAAAAGATTTTTCAAATAAAAGTCATAAAATGTGGTTTTTTTTCAATTTTTCACCATGTTTTTTTTATTTTTTTTATAGTAAATAAGATGATACGATCAAAATAATGGTATCTGAAGAAAGCCCATCTTGTCCTGAAAAAAACAATATATAACTTATGTGGGTACACTAAATGGGTGAGGAGAAAATTACAGCTGAACACAAGCACCACAAAAGTGTCAAAACAGCCTCGGTCCCACAGGGTACAAAACGAAAAATGAGCCCGGTCCTTAAGGGGTTAATATATAGTGCCCGAGTCATGTTGTTACAGATTAAAATTAGCATGGTATATGTAAAGGAAAACCCCCTTCATGTATACATTAAGGGACAGCCATCTGAACATTGTCGTCTCATGATTTTTATTCTTATACCTCCAGATTAACACATATAAGTTGCTGTTTGTTGTTGACAGTCAGACAGCCGTTGTAAGGGAAGGATGATGAAAATGGAGAAGACAAAAAAAATAGATAATGCTGCAATATGGATACACATCTAGGTAAACATCTAAACTAATTATCTCAAACAATTATACAGTTTGGCCACCAAAATGCACAATGAATTTACTAACACTAGGTTGTGATAGCCTGCTTTAAATTTTAGTGCACTCAGTTTATGTATCGCCTGTTCCACAGAGTTCATTCCCGTTGTATCACCTGGTAAAAAATCCACAGTAGTAACAGCTGTTAGAAATAGTTTGTTATATTGTGAATTCATAGACACAGACCACACTCATTCAAATTACAACCTATTACCAGATATGAAATAATTCTTCTTCCAAGGAACTTGTGGTAATGTGGTATACAACTTGGACAGGCCCTGCAATTTCTATATCATTCGAATTGTTAATAGAAAAAGACTTTTTCAAGTTAATATTAAATGTTTGAAACAGCACTGTGCAGCTGGCTGTCCATATTGCACAATGATTTTGGCATTTTGGAGCCTTTTGTCTATCAGGAGGGTCAGAGTAAAGCTGTCCCTTGATACCTTAGCTGTTCTTGAAACCTTTTCTCTGGATGTGTTAATGTTGTACGGCCTGCTATGCAGTTAGATGCAGACAGATGTGTTTAGAAGTCGTACTGTTTAATTTAAAGCTTCCAGCAGAAGTTATTGGTGGGAAGACAGAGATATATTAGGCATGGTAATTCCAGAGCATTACAAATGAAGTCCCCAAGAACCTTATAACTCTTTATAAATGTCAATAAATAGGGAAGGCAAGGGTATTCTGATGGAAATAAGAAACAAAAGAAAATCACCATCATTTTTCATTCATAAAAAAAACAAGACAACTAATCAGCTTCCATATTGATGCTTTTAGTGCTTATATATATATATATATATATATATATATATATATATATATATATATATATATACATGTATATAGTGACAGAATGCCCCTTAGAGGCTTTATTCTTATTTATTGATTTATATAGCATCATAATATTCCTCAAACCTCTTATAGTCTTCTAGAGTAAAGAAACATTACCATTAAGCAAGCTCAAAATTTAAGTGTGTTTATTAACACAACTAAAATCCTTGTTTCTTGAGCACTAGCTATATAAGTTTCACAGAAAAGATGCATATATCATGGTAGGTCTTATCTACCTCCACAAATAATTTTACAATGGACTTTTGGTACAAATTAAAATTGGAGAGTATTTTACATTCGGAAACATTGTCACTGACCCTCATCCACACTCTCAATACCTCTTTCTGAATGTCTCCCTACCTTCTCCGTCGACCGTTTCTGTGTCTCTGCCTCCTTGCTGCTCAGCTTTGCTTATTGCATCTTCTTGTTCTTCTGTCTTCTGTCTTTTTTCTTCGTCTGCAGCTTCTTGTGACTTTGTCCGCGCAGTCAGGTTTGGTACATGAAACGGGTAATCATATAAGCCAAGGTCAGTTTCACGAAGCAGGTAGTCAGACAAGCCATGTACGGTGCACAGGTAGGACAATCAGATACAGAATTACTGGAAAAGAGGGTAATCAGCCAAGGATTAATAACAGCTCAAAACGAATTCAAACAGTGCCTGGTCTGCCCCATCCCTTGCTGCGTGTCACAGGCGCGCCTCCTGTAGCATCACCCCAAAAGGGCCAGGCAGCTGGGAACTAAGCACTGGCTGGCAGCAGCTTGCCTAAGGATAGTAGGTCTCGGCAACGTGACATCTGCATTATTCTGGCCTCTCTGCTCACTACCTGCCCTTTTGAAGTTTATAGAGACTAGATAGCCTCGCAAGCCCTAAACAAACTGGTTGTACTAGATGTATTAGACTTGCTTCTTTTTAAGCTTCCAGATGCCTTCACTTGCCACGAAAACAAGCTATTTGCAAAAAATCTCTCTGGCAGCCGAGATCACACGGGTGGAGATATAAATTCAATTGGACCTCCCCATCCTTAAAGTAAAAGCAGAACATTATTATGGAGTAATCGAAAGGTCTAGTTAACATCTTGGCCTTTTCTATAAGTTACAGACTCAGTGGCTGCCAAGTTCTATGCTATACAACTTATACACATTTGTCATGTTCATTAAAATTCTACCAAGCTTTGTGCATTTGGTTTATGGGTATCAAGAAGTGGTTCTGATGTAAATATAAAATATAAAAATACAACAATCTGTGCACATATTTTAACACATTTAGCAATTTAATCAGGAGATAACGATTTTAATGTTCATATGTTTGTTGTTACAATATGAAATCACTCTCATGGCCATACTTGGGAACCCTTCGAGTAAAGCACTGTTTTTTCTGGACTCGGGATAAGTTTCTTCTTTAGACTTCTCCCTCTACCCACAAACTAAAGTCTATCTGGTATTAGTCTCACCTCCTTATAAAGCTATGGAGATGGCGAGCTCCAGGTGGCCTACTTCAGTTCTGAGGGCAAATTTAAAACAAAGGAAAGGACAGAACAAAAAATATATATCAATTATTAAGTGCAAAAAATAGAAATAATTACAAATGTGAAAATTAAATACTTTTTGAACTGGTATGTCCAAAGAAGTACCAACAGAAAAAAACAAAATGTATTTTTTATTATGTTCACCTTAAAACGTGCAAGCACTGCTAAGTTAAAAATTGTTGGCTGACCTCAGACCAATTTAGACTGGTATAAAAATATATATTATTATTATTATTATTATATTAACATAAACCTTAGCAACATCATGTAACGAGCCATTTCCACTATTTTAGTCCCTGATTTACTGTCCTCAGAGGCCGTTTGCAATATGCTTTTGCAGGCACGCCAAGTATTTAATTTATGTAAGTTTGAAAAACAGGTGGAACTTGACAATACAATTACGCTAGTATTATTAATCAAGCAAAGCAAAGAAAGCTACCTAAAACACATCCCAAATACAAGCACACACCGAATATGAATCCCCAAAGAACCATGTTGTTCTGGATACAGTACATTTGTATTTATATATTCTATTTACAGAATCTCGTGGGCTCATTGTGACTTATATATATTTATATATATAATTTTTTCAGCAACATGTGCTGCAATTGTATGCAGTTTTCTGCTTTACCTGAAGCATATTTTGTTATCCACATATTACTTTGATAGCTGATTTAAGTATGCTGATATTGATACTCCTGAGTTCCAGTTAGTAAATCAGTTGTGTATTTTGAACATAACACAGTACCCAGATGTAATGAAGTAGGAATTCCATTATCATTATTATACGATCCATTATCATATTTTATATATTATTATATATCAATATACACGCATTTCCCTATGTAGAAATATGGAATTTGATGGTAGGTAAGAAACATTCAGCCAAGCTAGTCTGCCCATTTTTCCTGATGTCATGACTCAGACCAAAATCAGTCCTGGTTATACAACCCAGCCTTCTGTTTGCTTTTATTAGTGCCCTGAATGCTATATTCTGCCTCGGGATTATTACATCCCAAATTCATTTTTTTTTAAATTTATCAAACTGCAGCTGCCATACTCTCAATCATTCTTTAAATTTACTTAAATACCTTGCAATGTGCCTTCTTCTAGGAATGTCTACTCGGTTCCAGACCTTTGTATCTTGTGCATAAAAAGACATGTCTTACCATTAAAACCTTGTGTAATATCACTAATAAAAAGTATTGGTCCCAATACATATCCTGGAAGTACCCTAATAGTAAAAAGACCTTTCGCTGAATATACGCCATTAACTACAACCTTCTGTCTACTCAACCATTGTCTTATCAATTGAACTATTTTAACATCCAAACCCAAACATTGCAATTTATTTAACAGTCTTTTATAAGGGATAGTGGCAAATGCTTCAATGAAATCTAAGCTATATCTACTGCTCCTCCCTTCGGTTAGTTCTTCCTACACAGAGGAATAGGAGCTAGTAGTCAAGGTCTTTAGTTAGAATGGATCACGTTTGTGCTCTGGGTCATTATAAATAATACAAAAAAAGTCATACTTGTTGGGGAAGTATATACAACAATACTAAAAAAGAAAAGATCAGCAGTGTGTGTAACTAAATGTATTGGTTTTTGTTAAGACTAACTGTCCTTTTTAGGATGCAAGGGTTTTGCCAAGGATCCTTACAACCATTGTCTTTAAGGGTACAAAATAAAAAGATGGCAGATCCATCTCAGATGGTTTTATTTGTTTAACATTTTTATAAAATAAATCCTTGCTCTTTCAGGACATTAAAACTAAACATATAAGTTGCTCTCTAAAGTTGGGGTGGTTTCCCTACTTTCAAACGTGCCACAAACTTTTTGTAGCAGGACCAAAAAAAGTCTAGCCGTGTTTGTCGAAGACCAGCTCTCTTAGCTGTGGTAGATCAGCCTGCTCTTATCTAAAAATTTCTGATAAAGACCAGGTGAGCCGCAGCCGGCTTTCCAGTTACAAATATACCACTTTAATGTCACCTATTGGGCACATTAGCTTTATGGACCTCAGAGGTCTCTTGGACCGGTATGGCTGTGTACCCATGCATTAAATCAGTTCCATGATATGGAGTGGGGAATCCTTTCAGTACCACACTTGGTTTGTGAATTTGATTTTTAATTCAACTAATGCAAGACAGATTAAAATATAATTCATAAAATTAACTAATCCATAACAGTTTTGAAGGGTCAATTTAGCTTTTCTCATAGGAAACACTTGTAGTGACCCATTTCTAGCTCGGAACCAGTTAAGTGGAGGAAGCATTTCTGTGAGCTGCAAAGCTTAAAATAACTCACCCACCACAACTTGTGAGTTCAGTTTCACCAGTTTACAGGTGACAGAGTTTACTTGGTGAAATAGTAAATCACTCTAAAAGTGTAGAATTCAATGAAATGGAAGGTGGCAACCTATAATACATACCTTTCACATACATGGTGCCATTATATACAATACAGTGTACTATATCATTTAAGCTGCATCAGGTTTAGTAGGCAAACTTTAAAGTAATAATCCTGCAGACGGGTATTAATATTTTGTAATGTATTCAGTATTTTACCACATACATCCTGTAACCTTTAAAATAAATCTCTTCTTCTTAGTCATTAATTCACTTGATTAAACATTCATACATTAGGTTAACTAAGGACAGTATGACAAAATAACAGTATGGGCAAAAAAATATACAAATGTGATGTATGGGAGTATCGTTTATTTTAATACGTATGGCTCTTTGGTTTGTAACGTTTTCTTTCTCTACCATCTTGATAATATATCAGGACAACTCCTTTACAGGCATATTTGCACAAGTCATTATATTACTGGGCTTCAAAGCTGAAAACACACCAGCACAACACAAAATAAAATAAAACATGTGTTAAAAGTAACTATGATTTTCCATCAGGTTTTTACTAATAGTAACAAAAGATAAATGCACATATTAAGTACACACTCTTTAGAAAACCATGTTGCGTTGAAAAGGAAAGTTCCCATGCATCCACCAACTCCTTTATATGGTTATATCAAGGGATTTTGCAGGCAGTAAGTGCAAGTAAATGAAAGGATGCTTGACAAGAGTAAAAATAAATACAACAGTGTCAAACCATAGCTTTCTGTTGCAACTATATCTTACTAATATCACAGTGAATAAGAACATAGAGACACCCGAGAATGCAGGATGTGGGGGATGAAGACAGCATGAGTAGAGTATATTGTAAGACAACTAGGTGATTAGAGTGTCCTGGTCTTTAGAAGAGTGTTGAGTATGGAGTAAGGTAGAAAAGAGTAGATTAATGAATGGGGTAAAACAAAGGTAACCAAAGCCCTAGTGGGGCAAAACAGTGGAAAAAAACACTATGTTTGGGGGGTTTAGCCCCATTGTCTCTTAGAAAGGGGAATAAATGGCTGATTAAAATATTTACTTTCCTGCATGTCGGTAGTCAGAAGAAGTGCCAGATCGCAATTTAATGTAAAAAAATGATCAATTCAATCTTCTGATTTTACTAGTGGTCATGAAGTCACATTGATTTTAGAATAGGGCAGTTATTCATGATTTATTGATGAAATGCTCCATATGTCATGGTTCATCTCTCTCTTACTAATGTGCAAGCAGGCTACTTTCCTCTCTAAATATTCCTCAGCTAGACATGTCTAAATAATACGGAAAAGAACCAGGCTTTCCATGGAATTTTCATGGTGGGAACACTTTTTAAGTGACCTCTCTCAACCCCACTGCAAGCCGAGATATATAACATACACTGTACTTATCTTCAGAAGGTTTTGGGCCTTCACAATCAATCTGACAGAAAAACAATATAGCACATACTTAGCTTACTTTTAAATCAAGATTTATTTGTTGAAGTTGGAAAAATTGCCCTATTTCTTCAGGGAACCATATGCTGTCTTATTTGCTGGACTTATTTTGGGAGACCTACTCTTAAGTGTGCATTTTTCAGAATGTAAAGAACTACTAAAATTACATTTTCATTTTATTTTAGCCCTTAAATTCACTCTGAAATGTAGCAGACTCTTACATTGGACATGGAAATATTTTTTTCTTTTAATAAACAGTACATACATATCTTAAACTTTTCAATTGGGCTCCCCCAACTCATTTTTAGAACTCTCTGGGCAATTATATTAATTTATGGTGCCATCTGTCTTTTTCCCCTTGATCTCCCTACGGTATCATTACAATGAAACAGTACTGTCTTTCCTATTTAGCAGTTGGGTAAAATTACTCAAAACTTTCCCAGAATGTTAAGAATTGAACAAACAAAAATAATGTACAAAAATTAAAATGATTGTTTAACTACCATTTCAAAAAAATACACAAAAACGCACTAAACGTACTAAAATGAGCATCCCTATCTATACAATATTTTACAGTGTATAAGTTAAACAATAATCATCTACTATACATTGCAATCATTGCTTATTGGACCTTGGGTTATCCAGCTAGTGACAATGGCTTGTCATTCTAGCTCATATTATTACACCTTGTGCTCTACTCAAACTCTGTATAGGGTAGCAGGCATAAAAGAAAACATGGCAGACAATATAACAGTCAACTCGGAATAAAAAAATGACCTTGTGTCCCTATTTCAAAATCTACAGATAGAAAAGCCCATATTTTATTAATGTAATATTATATTTACATTTTAAAGGAAAGCTTTGTATTGATGACCCTTTCCACAGATTCATCAGTCCCACCAGAGGAATAATTCACTCAGTGCCATGTCCTGTGCATCCAGGGTGGGATGTCAGGAAGGACTGTTTGCTTTTATTATAGGTTAAACTATACGTTTTCTTTCCATGTGGAGGTATGATGGACCTCGGTGTAGATTTAAAAGACCACATTTCTAACTGCTTATGTCATTACATATATCATAAAACATTGGATGGCCACATGGAAAAGGTGATATTGTCTAGACAAAACAAACAGTTTTCTATTGATGGGTTGTTCAAAATGCAATATAATAATAAAATGTCCCCACTGTTAAATCACTCTTCACTAAAGAAAAAAACACAGAACAAACGCAAAATTTGCATTCGGTATCAAAGCTTAAAATCTATTGCAATTGAGACAATAAAGGAGTCATCTTTATCAAGTTTGCTAACACAGTACAATTTTATACATCATTGGAAACTTAAAAATGTTGCTTTCATACATCCAAAATCACTACAATATTATTTTATTATACAAATGTGCACAATAAAATAGCTGCACCTCAAAGAACCTTCTATTACACATTATGTGTAGTGGAAAAATCAACTGTCGATGCATCTGCATCTGGTTCCACTGTTTTGTTCTCTGCCTCCCTTGATTTGTCTTCTACCGTCTTTGATTTCCCTGCCTGACACTAATCAGACTCTGGTTTCTACACCAAAGGTTGTCCGCAAACTAAACAAAACTTTCATTTGCCCAACCATTTTACTGCCTACATACTGTTTCTGTCCTGCTTGGGTTTTTTTTCTTTAATCATTCTTGATTTAGTAAAGACATACAAATCAAAAACTGTGAAGATCAACAAGTAATGCATTTATCTTTGATGCTGCCTTGAGCCTAACCCAGGACAGTCCCCCTAGCCTCCTCCTCCATGTCTGCTGTCCTCATGGGGATATGATGTTATATCCCAGCTGCCTGTAACGTAAATGCACAATGGTCCTTCTACTGTATGCTCTGCACAGTCTTCCATAGTGTAAATGGGACAGTTGTGAATATCAGCGATTTCCCTTGTAACTGACAGCACTGGCACAACTGGGGGCCTGTTTGCCCCAGAACCTTTCTCCCTAGGCCTAGTCGGCCTAGGCTACAAAACATCGCACTGCAGATTCCAGGTCTTCCCAGTCTAGCTTCTTTTTTTATGTATTAGATTCCACACCTTGATGGTAACTTATTCTTACAAGCTAAGCACTTATTTGCTACGCATGCTTATAATTATTTATATTTATTATTTATTGTTTTATATAGCACCATCATTTTCCACAGTGATGTACAATGTGTAAACAAGACACATAACATAACAATTTGACTTACAGAAACAAGAGGTAAAGAATGGCCCTTCTCAAATTAGTTAACAATATAGAAGAAGTTAGGGCAAAACCGGCAGCTGCCCCCAAACCAGTCATTCCTGGTATGCCCAATTTGGTGTCTACCGCCACAATTTGTGGTGTCTGCCACCCTGTCAGCTCTCTCCAAAGGCGGAGTCGACTACTTGCCATTGAAGGAGTAGGGCTGGATGGTAAGTAAGGTAAGAGATGGTGAGAAAGGAGAGAGATTGACAATAAACATGTGGAGAGATAAAGAGGGATATTAGGGGAGAGATAATGAGGAGGAGAGATAAATGGAAGAGATAGAGATAAGGGGGCAATAATGAGAATGAGGGGAAATGGGGAGATGAAAAATAACTTTTTGCTTCTGTAATGTAAGCAGTGTAAAATCTGAAATGTGGTGGACTACTTTTTTATGGCCTGTTTTTTTCAAGTATAATGCTGAATACGATAGTGGTATATAAAGTACTACATACATCAACAAACAATACATAATAGTAAAGATAATCGCATTTAACAAAATATATGGGAATACAATTGGTTTACAACATACCACCCAATAGTAGTGTTTTTTCGTACTGATATTTTCAGGCTTTTTTATCCCGAATGTATTAATTACATGTTGTGCTCCAAATGAGGGCATTATAAATGTTACATAAAATAACAGTCCCAATCTATTGTCAGCAGAGTTTAAACTTCAAATTGACCATGACAAAATGCATCAGTCAGTTCCCTGTGACATAAGGCTGACAAACACTTCTATGCTGCAGTTTGGTTTTAAAATGGATAGGTAAAGTAACTACTACTTTAATGACATCCACACTTTCTTAATTCACAAGTGTCTTACTGTGGGCCTTATCTCTTCTCTTCTTTTGAGGACCAATCTTCTAGTTAACAGTGGTCTACGGATGAGCTCTATATATATAAATACTTTAAAAACAGCTGCTCTATAGCATAACAGATTTAATCCATAATGATATGTTTATAGTGTTTCATTATAGATCTTTGATTCTCATGTGACATCATGTACATTTATTTTTTTATTATCAGCTACGTTTCATCTTGCGGTATACAAGTGCATTTAATCCGTGACCCATGTAACTGTCAGTTTAATGTGTAAGCACAGCTGTCTCGTGTTGCCGTGCTATTACCCCTGCAGAAAAACCTGTGACATTCCTCAAGTCATTTTAACTTTAACCCCTACTAATTTCTCCATCCAGTTCGTGTACTATCTATAATTCAAATAAATACCCTATAATTTATGTATAACCAGACAGACCAGACAGAGGTCATATTGCTATTGAAAATCTGTCTTACTAGTATAATGATTTCTTAACAAACGTGACACATGTGTTAACCCTTTCAGTAATAACATTTAAACTAAGAAATAAAATTGCAAGTGGTGTCCATTATGTACTGCTTTTATGACAGAATATTTGTAAAGATTGCACTCTTAAGGGACACCAAAATGATATGAAGTATTTATTTACATTTTACAAGTACCTCATATTCTTATTTGAATATTAGTGATTGTCTGTTAGAGCAGCAATCTTCTCTGTAACTATTTCAGGAGAGGGTTTTACAATGGGAAAAGCTAAAAAAATATTTTGGTAACATTTCGAACAAGAGCTAGTGTACCTTGACAATGTATTTTAAAAAACATGAGACATTTTTAAAGTGCCTTTTGTTTCAATTACCCATACTACTCACTTAGATTGTAAGTTCATGAGTGTGGCCCTCAAAACCCATCATTCCTGCCAGGAACTTTGTGTAAATGTACCATAAGGCTAGAAGCTTATGGGCAGGGTTCGTAACTCCTGATGTGTCTCTATGTATTAATGTATATTAATTTTAAATTTAAATTGTGCTTAATAAGTAAAAGAATAATAATAACTATTATTATTATATAAACTACATGCATTCAGAATATATGTAAATAGGGTTTTTTACTTAAATATATATCTGTACCTTTGCACTTAATATATTTTTTAGTTCACTATATCATACCTACCAAGCTTATTTTTGTAAAGTGCACACTTGCCCAAATAATCAGCAAAAGGAAAAGGGGAAATAGTTTTGAGATATATTGAGGGTAATGCTTTGACTAATAACATTCTACTGAGAGGATGTGTTGGGAGTGGACAATATAGAACACCTGAGGTTGGAGTACTTGAGGACCATGTAGAGGGGCTCATAAGTGGAGAGTCATCTATCTATTTCTTATTTACTATGCTTGTCTCTAGTGTAACCATGAATATTTTTGCACCATCTCGTCTGCTTTGTGGAGTTAAGAGGGATGTTAAAGATTTTGATAAAAATGTATTCGTACATAGGTGAATACTTTCCCCTAACAGTGCTTTTGCATTAAGCAAACACAAGAAGTGTCCCTTAATGACAAACTACCTAATAACGTATGTTCTCAAGAGACACTGTAAGCAATCTTTAAACCAACATGCAGAACAGCCAAGAAACTGGGCATTTGGCGAATGTAAAATAAGTCTGTAATTTATCATTGTCACAGCCTCGTTTTGAGATACTTCCAATGATGCTACAACTGTGGCACTGAGGCCAGGAGACCATGACTAGCAGCAGAAATACAGTCTTAATAAAATGTCTATGACCCATTTTTTTTACTACAATGTCCAAGTATTATATATGAATTAGTTACACCCTCAACTACATATATAAACATAATCATCTGTTATTACCCTTTCTATGGTTAGTATTTTAATTCTTTTATTTTTTACATAAACGTTATTGTTAAAGATGTTAATGTAAAATGTTATATCTAATAATAAAATGTCTATCTTAAGATAAGTCTGTAGGAAATCAATCTATCTATCTATCTATCTATCTATCTATCTATCTATCTATCGACATATATATATATATATATATATATATCAACACACTTATGTAAAACATTATTACCGTATTTGCTCGATTATAAGACGACCCTGATTATAAGACGACCCCCCAAAATCTGAATATTAACTTAGGAAAAAAAGAAAAAGCCTGAATATAAGACGACCCCAAAGGAAAAAAGTTTTACCAGTAAATGTTAATTCATGTAAACTATTTTTTTTAAATAAAAGCTATGATTGAGAAAAATATTTTTTTTGTTTTTATTTCCTTGTATTTTCCAACCTGTCCCCCAGTTACGCACATCTGCCCCCAGGCTTGCCACACCAATATGGCACTGTGGCTCATGATATGCCTTTTAACTCTCTATATGCCACTGTGCCCCATGGTATGCCTTTTGACCCCCTATGTGCCACTCTGCCTCCAGAAATGCCTTATACCCCTATATCCCATTCTGGCATTTAGGGGGTTAAAATGCATATTGTGGGGCAGAGTGGCATATAGGGAGGTATAAGGCATTCCAGGAGGCAGAGTGGCATTAAGGGAGTTAAAAGGCATTGTATAGAGCACTCTGCCTCCAGAAATGCCTTATACCCCTATATGCCACTCTGGCATTTAGGGGGTTAAAAGGCATATTATGGGGCAGGGTGGCATATAGGGAGGTATAAGGCATTTCAGGAGGCAGAGTGCTCTATTAAATGCCCCCTTAACGCCACTCCAGAAATGCCCTATGCCCCCATTTAACTAACACACACACACACACTCTCTCCCTCCCCTCCCCTCCCCTCCCCTCTCCTCTCTCCCCTCTCTCCCCTCTCAGCCCTCTCTTACCGGTGCTTCCAGCCGGGGCAGCGGGTTGACGTCGCCTTCTGCTGCAGCCGGAAGGAGGTGGAGTTGGCAGCGGGGGTTTGTATGCGTCCGTCGCGTATACTTTCCCCGGCTGTCAGAGATCAGAGATCTCTGACAGTCGGGGAAGGTCTACGCGACGGACGCAGACAACCCCCGCTGCTAGCCACACCTCCTTCCGGCTGCAGCGGACGTTGTCTACGCGGATCGCGTAGACGTCAACCCGCTGCCCCGGCAATACAGCAGGAAGCACCGGTAAGTGTGTATGATGGGGGGGGGGGGGTGAGACAGGAGGATCCAGGTCCCCTGCAGCGGTGCGGGGGATCTGGATCTTAGTCTCCTAATCAGACTCTATTTGAGGTCTGATTAGAAGACGACCCCGATTAGAAGACGAGGGGTATTTTTCAGAGCATTTGCTCTGAAAAAAACCTCGTCTTATAATCGAGCAAATACGGTAAATGATTAATAATGATTAATAGCTTACAGATGTCCTAAATACATAGCCTCCTTGGAGTCTTTAGTTGAGGCTGATTCCTTTTTTTTCGCCAAAATAGAAAAAGATGTAAAGTTATATAAGCATTTGGGACCTCAGATGTCTCATTTTCAGATGAGGTCCTCAATGTTGAGGTAACTTTTTTTCTGTGTTGGCTCAATAATAAGTATCAACCTCAATGAAAGACTCCATTTTCTCTTGGGCTCATACAGCTATATCTTACAGTCGCCTTGAACATTAAATTAAAATTAAATCATAAGAAAGCAATGCGTGTGTCTAGTTTTGACATAATAGTTTTGTAGTAATGGAGAATTTAGAGCGTCTGCAGCAGCTGCCACATTATTATTATTATTATTATTATTAATAATAATTTGGTGTTTTTTAGTAATTAATATTAAGTGTTTGATTATCTCATATATATTCAGGTAGGAAAACAGCCAGGGAGCTCGCACATCCCCCTCCCTGTGCTCTGTGCCAACACTTTTTCATAGTGTGAGCAGAGGATGGAGCTTCCCAGCAGAACTGGCTAAGGAACAGAATGTAGACAGGTGTCCATAGCAGCTGGAGGAAGGATTTTACAATAGTTTAGCAGGCTCTAGCTGGATTAATACATTGGTGTAATTTGTTTTTTAAGGAATTAAGTCACTTCAAACCTATATAAATGAGATTTACATATTTCTGGTGGTATTTTACATGCCCCTAAACAGCAAATATTTTCAGAGAACATGCTCGTAGTCAACCAGCTTTTATTAGGATTGTAACACATAAATCCCAAAATTAATCTTCAAAATCCCTTAGAAAAACATCCGACCGATATCAAATAATATTGCACACAGAAAAAAAAAAAATCATTTCATAAATACACAAGCAAATCAATATAAATAAATAATTTTGTTAAGTAAAAGATGTGGCATTAGAATTCTAAATTATAAAATAATCACTTGAAAATTAACTAACGTCGATGATAAATAGAGGCTTACAAATATCTCAGTTGATTCAGTTCCTCTGTGAGATGTTAATGTGTTCTGACAGCAGCTGGTTACAATTGTGATACAAGAGCTTTGGCCAAATGCCGTTTGAAGTGTTCATCTAGACAGCGACCTTGAAAAATTGCCCTTTATGAGGAGAGATGAGGTGTGACTTTAATCTATGTCCTCACTTAAGACTTTGTCATTTTGATAGCCCAAAGTGGCAGCTGGACTAAAACCTTCTCAACCAAATAACCTACCAAGTCTCCAGCCTCAACATCTGTTTTTGGTGTGATTGTGTCTGTTTTATCTCCAATTGTCTGATATATCTACATCTATATAGATATATATATATATAGATATAATGGTTGAATCTGAGGATAAAACAAAAAAAAAACGGTTAATGTATAATCTAAGATAAAAAACATAATTGCTAAACCACTAATTGACTGGTAGAGTAATAGCTGGACTAAGGGGCCAATCCTGGGCTATGAACCTATGCTTCTGCTCATTTCTTTTTTGAAATTTTTTCTTTTTAATTTGCTTACATTATTTCATGCATTCTTATAAACACTTTATAATAACTTTATTCCATGGTGGATGTGTGAACCTCTCAACTACTTCAGTCCAGTCACCCTTACTGAAGTTTCTGAGGTTCTCTTGTCCTCCTACCTCACCACCTGCCCCCTCGACCCTTTACATCTCCGATCACCCCTTTCTGACATCCTTACCCCAACCCAAACCAATATATCTAATGTCTTTCTTTCCTCTGGCATATTCCCATCCTCCTTTAAACATGCTCAACTCACCCATCCTAAAGACACCCTCATTTGATCCCACTTGCCCATCAAATTACTGTTTATTCCCTTCTCCCCTGGCATCCAAACTGCTCGAACCATTAATTTATAATGAACTAACTTGCACTTACTAAAATTACTAACAACCTCCTCACCGCTAAAACAAAAGGCCATTTCTCATTACAGCCTTTAATACAGTTGACCACACCCTGCTTCTACAAACCTTTCATGCTCATAGCATCCCTGACACACCTCTTTGACTGGTTCAAATCTTACCTCTCTGACCGTACTTTTAGGGTCTCCTTCACATTTGTTGGTGTTCCTTAGGGAACAATATAATTCCTAAAAAATCAAGTAATGGAATCTATAAAAACAAGGATAAAATGATTGAAAACAGAAGAAAAGGAGCAACTATCAAATATCTATGGCATATGCAAATACAGTATACCCTATATAAAAGATATGCAGTATAATATTGTGGACATATAGATAAACACGATTTGCAATAAACACCACCAACAAAGCAGTTCCCCATCAAGACCTTGGTGGATATTAACCCTCACATCCAGGAGCGAATTACAAGCTCCCCTGTTTATGGGATTTTACGGTCTGCTTGGCTATGGGTATTATTTGATTTGTATCTTGCAGAGCGGCATTCCATCATACATATTATATATGTATTTAGTAATCTTTTTATTACACACACTATTTTACATTTAAAGCTTTTGCACATTTTGTTTCACTTTCTGTCACATTTTCCAGTGTACTGGTTCTGACCATTTACATTTTTTCCCAGTATCTCAGCCAGGAGCACCATTATTTTTAACTCTTAGGAAAAGCATGCAGTTGAAAGGGAAGAGGCTGGAGGAAAAAAGGGAAAAATATTTTTTTTGTAAATAATAGAAATTCAGAAATTAAAATGTAATTAGTGCCACTCTATAAATACTATAAAAACATCTGATGCAACAATTAAAATAGGGGTGCTCTATTGTTTTCAGTTACGAACATAAGGGCACAACAAGTTGTAAATGGCATGAAGTCTAATAAGAGCACAATTAATGAAGTCAATATTTAGGAATCCCTGTCAATGCATATGGCATTCTGTGATGACATTTAACATCACCAAGTGAAATGATTAATAATGGCCATTCTATTATACCTAGCAATTTGCCAGTTACAAATATGATGACTTAAGTAATCACAACCACATGTTATAGAGTTTGGAAAGTGGTATAGAGGTTAGAAAGTGCTATTACAGTGAACAGTAGTATATATATATATATATATATATATATATATACAGTATCTCACAAAAGTGTATGTGGCAACCCCCCCACACACACACACACTTTAAAACTGCATAGCTTCTATCATTAGGCAAACATTGACAGGGGTACAGCATAACTGTTATTATTATATACTAAGGCAGAGATTTATGGGGGCACAACATAACTGTTCTTATTATATACTGAGGCAGACATTGACGGGGGTACAGCGTAACACATATCACTATATACTGAGGCAGACATTGCCGGTGGGTAAAGCATAACTGCCATCATTATATACTGAGGCAAACATTTACAGTGGTACAGCATAACTGTTATCATTATATACCGAGGCAGACATTGATGGTAGTACAGCATAATCCCTATCACTTTACATTGAGCCAGACATTGACAATAATGCAGCATAACCCCTATCACTATATACTAAGCCAAACATTGATGTAGGTATGATTGTTAACAGCAATCACACTCCTATCATGCCCAGGCATACCCAGATTCCAGCATGTACTGGCTGACTTAGCATGATAGGAGTGTGATTGATAACAACAATCACACTCCTATCGTGCCCAGGTTCTAGCGTGTACTGGTTGCCTGAGCATGATAAGAATGTGATTGCTGTTAGCAATCCTATATATATATATATATATAAAACACTTTCAAAAAGATGGTCAGCACACCAGGTCTTTAAATTGACAATTTCATTTTATTCAAAGTCAAGTCGACGTTTCAGTCATTACTGACTTTCATCAGGACATACATTTGAACTAAAACAAACACATATTTATAATAAAATAGCTTGAGAACTCACCAATCTGAAGTGAGTGGGTGTGTGCTGAAATCGGCATGTCAATGCCATTAGTGAACATGTGTGTAATAACACTGCTCATACCCGGAAGTGCAGTGTAACATTATTGTGTTCCTATTACTATAGTAAAACAGTTTATTCCATTTGTGCACAATCAGAAATGTTTTAAAATGATGTGAAATATGTTCTGAGGCCCCTAAGAGCTCATTATGTTTAAATTTAAAGTGCAAACATGATTGGGGATTAACTTTAAATGTTAAATATATCTACAATATGTCATATAGTGAATATAGGTATTTACTAGACATACTAACAAAGAGTACCAATAATGTGCAATGAATTGTGCAAACTGCAAATAGCACAAAAGGTGCAAATAACAAATGTGCAAAATTGAAACTAGTCCAAAATTTAAAGTGACAGTGCAAGCATATTCCTAAATGTTAACCCCTAACATAAGCATTATATACTATTAGGGGTTAACATTTAGGAATATGCTTGCACTGTCACTTTAAATTTTGGACTAGTTTCAATTTTGCACATTTGTTATTTGCACCTTTTGTGCTATTTGCAGTTTGCACAATTCATTGCACATTATTGGTACTCTTTGTCAATTTTGGTTACTTACTTTTAATAAAAGTGTGGTTGGGGTCGTTATCATGTTGGAATATTACCCTGCGGCTCAGTCTTCGAAGAAAGGGGATCATGCTCTGCTTCACAGAACGTGTTGGCATTCATAGTTCCCTCAATAAACTGCAGCTCCCCAGTGCCGGCAGCACTCATGCAGGCCCAGACCATGACACTCACACTACCATGCTTGACTGTAGGCAAGACACACTTGTCTTTGTACTCCTCACCTGGTTGCCGCCACACCAACTGAACCAAATAAGTTTATCTTGGTCTCATCGGACCACAGGATATGGTTCCAGTAATCTATGTCCTTAGTCTGCTTGTCTTCAGCACACTGTTTGCGGGCTTTCTTGTGCATCATCTTTAGAAGAGGCTTCCTTCTGGGATGACAGCCATGCAGACCAATTTGATGCAGTGTGCGCCATATGGTCTGGGCACTGACAGCACTCATACATCTATTTCCCAAAGACAACCTCTGGATATGACGCTGAGCATGTACACTCAACTTCTTTGGTCGACCATGGGAAGTCCTGTCCTGAGTAGAACCTGTCCTGTGAAACCGCTGTATGGTCTTGCCCACCATGCTGCAGCTTGGTTTCAGGGTCTTGGCAATTTTCTTATAGCCTAAGCCATCTTCATGTAGAGCAACAATTCTTTTTTTCAGATCCTCTGAGAGTTCTTTGCGATGAGGTGCCATGTTGAACTTCCAGTAACCAGTATGAGAGAATGTGAGCGCGATAACAACAAATTTTAGCACACCTGCTCCCCATTCACACCTGAGACCTTGTAACACTAACAGTCACATGACACCAGGATGGGGAAATGGCTTATTGGGCCCACTTTTGTTGCCAACGTTTACACAACTTTATCCAGTAGTGTTGTTTCAATTTTTAATGATTCACTTTCCAAATAGTGTACATTATTCTATTAAATGTAAAATAATGTAGTTTCTTGTAATATTGCTGCCATTACTCTTTTCCCCTTATTACATTTTTGGTATTTTTGTATCATTCAGATACTGACCTTAATGCTGCAAAATGTGGAACAAAGATAAAACATAGAGGGGAATGGAATGTCTGAAAGATGAAGTAAAAGTAGCTGAAAATTCTGGAGTTAATAGTTTTAGTAAAACAGATGTTGTGCAATATGGTAAATGTACAAGTGTGTCTCGTAATAGCGATTGCTAGGTCTAATTTTTATCATATTCCACACTAATTTACTTAATACAAAAGAGCCTATTTAAAACAAGCAATATATATTAAATATGTTTCTTCATTACCTGAAGTTGCATATAATTGGGGCATTGGTAAAGGTTATTACCATACATGCAATAAGTACGCTTTTGGGGATTTCTTATAAGTATTACTACTTTTAGTTTTCAGCACTTAGGGATTAATTACTATACTCAGCCTTAGTAATTGCCACCCCATTGTGATCTATATCTATAATATTTGGATAACCTTGTTAGTCTAAAGACATAACTATGGTCCACATTTGGGTTATAATTTAAAATTATTGCAGTCCCATATCTATTTAACACATCTAAAAGTATTATTACTATTAGTTTTTAAAATTCTATATGCAATATTAACCATAAACTATAGAATATTAACTAGCAATTTCAGCTTGCCAGATCTACTTATTGTTGGAGTTAATTGGGCTTTTGGTCTGCTTAATTTTCTTGTTGCAGGTTATACTGTAGGTTATACTGTACTTTTTTATCCTTGCAGGATACAGTCCACTGTAAATATAAATGTTCCACAGAAAGCAACTTTATGTTTAAGGACTCAAGAAAACTCTTTCTCCGTAGAAAAGGAAGTATACTGGCTAGAGCCAAGCCAGCTAAGACACCTTCTCCCATTCTGTCTTTGGGTCCTCATCTAGAAGGATACTCACGCAGACCATGAATATATGGTAGATGAGTTTGGTTTGGCACACAAGAAGCACCAGTTGAGCCAGACCCTGGCTTGGCTCATGCAATGTCCACCCAAGTCTATTGCTCAGTTGTGTCTTGATTGTGGATACAAAGGTCTGTAATATAATTGTGTGCTTATTGTTGACATTAGGTTGAACCTATGTTGAACTTCATTGTGGTTCTACTAAAATATTAGTCATGTTAAAATTAAACAAAACATGCTTTCCTTTCTCCCGTGATCTTAATATTTTTTCATATGATTTGTGTTTCTTTCTTATACAAGATTGGGTTATTAAACCATTATGTTTGCTTTATATTTTTTTGTTACCGTGCACATTTTGTGTAAAGCTTTAAAGCCTATACGCTATGTTAATCTGCATATTCATCCTGAAACCAAAGTGAAACAAGGCTTCGTTTTGGGCCTTGTGTTTCGATTATGTCTATGCTTAGCAACAAAATACTGCTTTTTTGTGCTGACCTTGTGTCACAGCAATCAGTTTTAACATACCGTGTGAATAAAATGGAAAAGTCAGTTGTGGGAATCTAATGAAGATGGAAAAATGCACATTCAAAGTCACTCTACTAGGTTCACAAATGGTGTTCTACTTTATAGAAGCAGTAATAAAGGAAATGTGCAGGACAGTATGTAAGGATGACTGTTCTTATGGTATTTACATGAGAGGAGGTTGTAATACATTTTTATCTCTAATATCTTTCATTGTTAAATAAAATGTACATTTTTATTTAGTTTACAGTACTTTAATGTAGGACTTGGTTACTGTTTTAATCTGGATATAATATGGATCCTTGTCCTAATATAGCACTAGCATTATGATAATATCTACTCATCACATGTTCAGATCAGTCTTACCCAGGCAAAACAAAGAGTAGCCATTTTTGTTACTGATTATATTACCAATTACCTCTTTTAGCAAAAGTTGAATTCTAAAGAATGCATGCTTTATATGATATTGCGACTAAACTGTTCTTTTTCACTTTAACCAAGCCAAACAGCAAAAGTATTTTTAAATGACGTTTTATAAAGCGAGTTAACAACAGTCTGACAAATAGATGCATAATTTTCCTTTTTCTAATAACTTTTTCTTTTGGCAAGAATGAAATACCCAAGAGAGCGAGAGAAGAGACAAGCAATTTGGGAAGGCAGGTGTGAATATTGGCACATCTGTAGCATTCTAATCTTGCTCATTTACATGTCTTTCTTACCCTCCTCTGGTAAAGTACTAACACGACCATTTATTTCTCTCTTTGGCTGCCACACAGAAATCACTCAGCTTTTACGTGTGGCTGGAAAGGAGATGAGCAGCTGTTTTAAACGCCTTAAATTAAGCCAACCGATGCCTAGCCAGGAAATATGGAGAGGGTTTGATTTTTTGGAAGAAGAAATGCATTAAATAAAGGGTAAAGGCAAATGTCTTATTAAAATTCATCATTTTGGTTCTTTCTTCTCCTGTAAGATGCAGAGAGAACCTGAATGGAATTCCACATTGACAAATAGACAGCACCAAACTTTAATCATGTTCTGATTCCGGCAAGATAAGTGAATAAATAGGTCTCTACTGTAGTTATTAGGTTTTGACAATAAATGTATTGACCGGGCCACTAGCACTAGAAAGGGAATACAAGCCACGTCTAGAATCAGGGCTGAAGGCTGTCCCGTGTGTTCAAATGCAAAAGACGAGCTACTGTAGCTCAAATTGCTGAAAAAGTTCATGCTGGTTCTGATAGAAAGGTGTCAGAACACACAGTGCGTCGCAGTTTGTTGCATATGGGGTTGCGTTGCCGCAGACAAGTCAGGGTGCCCATGCCACTGCCGAAAATGCTTACAGTGGGCACATCAGCATAAGAACTGGACCACGGAGCAATGGAAGAAGGAGGCCTGGTCTGATGAATCACATTTTCTTGTATATCACGTGGATGTATTCCAGGCTTATCAATGTCCTCTTGACATAGCAGTGGCAGAATATGGTTTAGGGCATATGTACTTTTCACTTATCATATAAGGCAAGATCTCTAAAATCTATTCTATTACAAATAAGCCATCTTGCCCAGCTAATCTTTAAAACGGCAATCTCTTAATTACTGACCTTTAGTAGCATTAATTAAGACTGTCTAATATATTTTGTTATAATGTTCCTTTTCCATGTGGATAAAAAGGCTAAATTCTATGCAAATGTTTTAAATTAAGCATGCATCCATTCTGTTCCTGAAATGTATTGGCATTCCTATATGTCTGTTCTCAAACACTATCTTAAAGTGCTCTAAGGAAGTATGAATTACGGGCTATAGCTTCAAGCAGACAAATGTGGCAGCCATTATGTGCTAGGATCTGCATTAGTGCTAATTAATCAGAGATGGTTAGGAAAATGAATCAAGACACAAGGGTCATCCGACCTACACATTACTAAGTGCAACAAACTCTTAAAAGCCAAGCAACATTTTATTGGCATTAAGAAGATATAAATGGATTCAACTTATAAACCTTGTAGATAGTATATTGGTTGTTCATATAGTTGAAATACCAATATGCCCTTAATTTTGGTTTTATAAAATAGAGGCAAGCATCTACAGCCTAGTTCTGGAGCCCAGAGAAGTTAGCATAGTAAACCCCAAGTTGGGATAATTAATTAAACCATTCCTGCTGCTAGACTATAACTTCCAATACACATAGTTAATAGAAACCCAAATAGAATCTTGCACTTCAGACAGTTTTGGGAGCATAGGTAATGAGAGAGGAGATACATTTAGGACATGCTAGTTTTTTCAGATTCTGCCATTTTCAGCTTTTCTTTTATATTACAAACAAAAAACACAAGCCATAGATGCAAACCAACTAACATATGTCCGGGAAGCAGTCTAGCAGCTTCAGTGTTATTATTCATAAATATTCATTTTCATAATGCATCATGAAGCATACATAGAAGTTACATACTGGGGAACATTGTAGAGAAGATATTAACCACATGATTTTAGTATTGAACTAACTCTTAATCTGGATTGTCTTTCAATTAAATCAAAGCCAAACCCAAATCACATAAGTGGCAAAGCAGAAATGTTGGAAAACAAACCTTTGTGGTAAAATGAAGTTTAATTAATTTTGGTATATTCTTTCTATGGAAAACGATGACCACATGCAATGTCTTCCCAGGTGTTTTGGTTAAACCAAAAATTTTATGTTAAAGACATTTGATACTTATATCATCACCCATTTTTTACTGCAGAGAGCTGCATAATGTTTAGAAGCCAAACTGTGGAATAAAAAAACATATATTTTTTGTGTGTGATGAGATTCACTTAAACTTGTAGGTATTTTATAGCTGGGGATGTGCATAGAGTTGCCACTTTCCCGGTTTTACCTAGATAGTCCTGGAATAAAGAGGTAAGTTCCGAGTCCTGGACTTTTCTCTTTATATCCCAGAAATTGCTGGGATGGTGGTTCAGCAAGGTCATATAATATCACTGTGTACAATAATACTTTGATTAAATTAATATTCCAAAAATTTCAGAATCATTTTAGAATTTTTAAATAATTAAATTGCAGTTAATGGAAATAGATCACAGTATTGACAGGTTAGTAAAATATAAAATACCATTTGGAAATCTTTTGTATAAAATATTTAAACTGACTTTAATTCCACTTGTTACGAAAACCTTTAATGAAATAGCCAAATGCAGAAAATATATACCAGAAAAGATGATTTTGTACAAGGGGGTTTCCCTGTAATAATACCAGAATGTTGATTAACACAATAGATAAGGCCAAAAATGAAAAAATATACCCCTTGATGCTTGATATACATTGAATGCAGAGAAACCATTCAAGAGTAGGCTAGAGATATAACAGTAGAGTCCTTTATTCATTTGTGATAGCAGGATGGATCCATAGAGCAGTGATGGCTTTGTATATTGGTCCTACAGCATCTGTTTAAAGTGGTTTAGGCTATCCAATGGTACTAGGCAGGGCTGCCATTTGTCCACCTCTTCTACAAAAAACTATTTTAAATATTTAGGAATAACAGTCCCAGGTAGCACCAATAATGTGATGGAAGATAACTTTTTTGAGATTAATTAAACAGACTAACGAATCCTAATAAGAATGGTAACACAATGAAATCATTTATATCTACTGTACAAGTTACCATATGATCTGGATAAACAAGAGGCTTGGTATAAAATTAAGGTAGAAAACGGCAAGGTCAAAGATTTAGCAGCTTTTAAATAGATAATAAGCAGTTTGAAATATACCAATAAACTAAGAAAAAATATGATTTTAGGACAGATTTTGTATCATGAGGAAAAAGATAAAGATAAGGTTTGATCTTCAGGACAAAATTACTGAGAGTTGTCAACTACCAACTTTAGAACAAAACATGTAGGATGTCTCCTTTAAAAGAACTGAATAGTAAAAATATTATTTTCATAAAACATTTAATGATAGGAGCAATAACTAAACCCTTTGCTCGACTTTTACAATAGTTCCATTTATCAAAAGGAGAGATTTTTAACTGCTTGCGTATAAAAAACTTCCTAAATAAAAATCTCTATAGGGGAGATAATTAACTTATACAAATATTAGATTGTCTGTTATGAAAAGATAAATTAGATAATATCTAGATGTTTGGAGCTGATCAAATTTGAAAAAAAGACATATACCTTGAGTAAACATATTGAGTATACTTTAGTTAGCTATCATAAAATCAGATTTGATTAATTCCTACAGAAATGTGAATAGAACTATCCATTGTCTAAATCGGATTGAAAATCAATTTAAGATAGGAATAGATGGTACCTGGTTCCATCCAAATTGGTCAAACTCTACCCACAATGTTCAGCGCTGTGTTGTAGGTGTTATACAAGTGAAGGTTCTGTTCTTCATATTTGGTGAATACCACTTTGAGACATTGCTTACAATCTGTTAGAACATATAGTAAATTTCATTTTGAACAAGAAACCGGAAGTGGCGTTATTACATTTAAATTGGCATTACATGCCACTGAAACAACTATATTTTACCAAATTTTGCAAAAACATATTTTATGATCTGCAACTAAAGAAGCAATTGTTAGACCAACTCAATATGGTAAGATGTCTTAGTTGGTCTGTTTCAAACTCATGCAAAATCTTTGCAATGTTTAATGATTGGATTAAAGAAATAGAGATGGATAATTAGTTTAACTTTTTACCTGTGCATCAAAAATACTTGGATACTTGTTATAACATTATTACATACAGTACTTCACCTGGCATTTGTTTATTTGCTTTTATATGTTTTCTCTTTTTGTATTCTTATTTATTTATCTTCTCTTAATTTTATTCATCAAGCAAGATTATAAATATAACAACTAATGAGACAGCAGATCAAAAATATGAGAACAGTATTGTTTTATTGTCTTATATGTCTCTTCTTCTTATGTAATGTCTAAATATGCTGCAATTAATAACCAAAAAAAAAAACAAAGAAAAAAATCTAGACATGTGAAAGTGGCTTGTCCAAGCAAGTGTCAGATGGAAACAGGGATAGGTTGTGCCTGCTCACTCCCAACTTACTGGGTAGCATAAATAAAAACAAAGAAGAACAAGTAACCAGTGCTTAGATCCAAACCTACAAAGTACAGTACTTAAAAGTCAGATAGAGTCTCAAAATTCTTCTTTATTACCTCTTTCTTACCTCTTTATTTTGGGACTGTCCAGGTAAAACTGGGACAGATGGCAAGCCTACATCCATCACATCTAGGAAATTCCTACAAGTTTCAGTGAATATCATCAATAACCAATTTTATGATTTCTGTTCTGCAGCTTTTTTCTAAATATTATGGAGCTCTCTGCGGTAACAAAAATGTATAACAATGATCTAAGTATCATATGCCTTTAACTTTAAAGTATTGGTTTACCCAAAACTTCCGTGAAGACCTTACATGTGGTCATCATTTTCCATAGAAAGAAAATGCGAAAATTAATTAAACTTTATTTTACCACAAAGGTTTATTTTCTTTTCCGACATTTCTGCTTTAACACTTATGTGATTTGGGTTTGGCTTTGATTTAATTAAAAGACAATCCAGATTAAGAGTAAGCTCAATACCAAAATGATGTGGTTAACATTTTCTCTACAATGTTCCCCAGTGTGTAACATTTTTTTCTTCCATGTATAGTTCATCATGTTATAAAAATGAGCATTTATTAATAATAACACGGATGCAGCTAGACTGCTTCCTAGACATATGTAAATTGGTTTAAACTAGAGACGTTACATGAGAGCTTTAAATATAGCTAAATGAATTGTGTTAATGTCTTTTTTTTATAATAAGTGCCATTGTTTTGGAGATATTTACCTCAGAAAAGCTGAGAATTGTGGCAGAATCTGACACAACTAGCATGTCTAATCAATTTCCTGTCCTAAACATATCTCCCTTCTCATCACCTACGCTCCCAAAGCTGTCTGAAGTAATCAATAACAATCAGCAACTAAACAATAAGGAAGATACTTTAATGGGAATTGATATTCATGCAGTTCCTGAAAACAGGATGTTAAGATGGCTGGCCCCATGGGATAACAATATATGGGTTAGTTTTAAATACATACAGATTATTTACTTCAACTGTAAACAGCACTGTATAGGTTTATTTTGTGCACATGGCTGTAAAGTATTAGGAAATCTAGGAAATGCAATGGTGGATTGTACTTTGTGTACAAATCCATCAGTGTATTGTGTATGTACTGGGTTCCAGGAATGTAAATTTGATCTTGATATTAAGGTATCTCCATCTTGTGAAAATATTAACCAGATTGTTCCATTCAGGCTTAGAGGCATGCTTGCAATTTGTACAAATCTAGCACATGAAGTCCTAGTGTACGTAGTTCTGGCTTAGAGAAATGTTCTCCTATTGCTCAGCTTCACCACTTCTCCTGTACCATTATACCAGTTTGCTGGACAAACTTAGACACAAATAACACTGTTGTGGTCCATTATACTGGAAATCCCATTTTATATTTTATTTTCATTATAGATTAGACTTTTGAACTTTTTGTGTTATGTTTAAGGTCTAGTGCTGTGGTAGTGAACGATCACAACTTTACTCTATTTTTCAACACCAGCAAGGGCGAAGCCTCCACACGCTATGGGGACAACTTTTTTCACCCATTCCTTCAATCACTAAGAAGGAATGAAAAAAAATTCAGCCACTGGAGCGATAATGTAACAGACCAATAGGAGAGATCCAACCAACAGTATTACTCCAATCCCTTCCAATCTCAGCATTTCCCATGTTTCAGAATAGTTTTTTCCTCCGTCCTATGGGATTGGAGGAATGGAGAAGAGGTTGTCCCCATGGTGTATGTGTATGGGGAGGAGACTTACTTATTTTATAACAGAAAAGTGTTTTACATCTAGCAGTTTTAGAGGTTGTGCTTAAGTGGGGACTATGAAAAGCATGTTTATATAATATATAATCAAAGCTAGTCCCTACATCGGTCCTGTTGGGTCCCTGAGACCCAGGCAGTACTGTGGCTAGCATCAATTTGCCACCCTAAGGCACCTTTCGGGATAGGTTCGTAGGGACAGGGAAGCACTTCTGCACCTCTCTTTCTCTGTGAATCTACTTACATGATTCTGGCCTCTTGTGCCACAAAAAGCCAAGGGGGCAGCCTCTCCCCTGTTCCTCCAATCGGGGGAGAGGGTGTGGCTGGAAGATGAAGACATGGGGAGAAGCGGACAAAGAAAGAAGACAGAAGAGCAAGAAGAGGCAAGAAAAATGCGGAGCTGGAGATTAAGATACAGGGACATGGAAGCAGTCGGTTGAGAAGGTAGGAAGACATTGAGAGAGAACATGTAAGAGAGTGAATCAGTGACTATTAATCATTATATAACATAATGAGTGTGGATGTGTTTTTGGTGGGTGTGGTTCTGGTAGGGGGTGTAGCATTTCATCCTTGGACCCAGGCAGCACAATGTCTTGGATCGGACCTGTGTATATAATAATAATGTGAAAGTGTGTAATACCACAGTTTTGAAGAACTTCTCCAGCCCCACTATAAACTTATCCAGGCAAAAAACTATTAATAAAATAAAGCAATAGTTATATGTGCTCACATGAAATGTGTAAATGGGTAAAGACAAGTAATTCTTGGACTATAATTGGACTAATGAGATAAAGCTATTATTGTATTAAAAATGTGCAAAGTTACCTTTTTCTCAGTGGATGTGAAGCTCTTTATTCAAACATCTGTCACTTTGCTTAGTCTATTTTTAAATATTTAAACATTTGCAGCCGTCACAGGTATGTCATGAGCCACAAATGCTGAACACATTAAAGAGTGTTAGAAAAGAGGTCAGTTTGTAACTGAACAATACTTAGACAGCATATAGTCTCATATAGTTCAACAAAGACGTAAAGAGCTAATGCAATCATATGTTACTGTATATAAGAACAAGCTATGGCATGAACATTGACGGTTTTCTGATGGCCTCAGATCTCACTTTTAATTAATACTTGGCCTTGCTTAATGCTCAAAATAACTTCCTGACTGTTGCATGTTTTTGCATTCTTTTACCGTGTCAGCATTTTCCACATCTACTGTGAGCTGATGGCTCTGATATGTCTGTCCTTGTGCATCAAGGTCACTTAATCAGGACAATTAGATCACAGCTAGGGCTCCAGGTACAGGACTAACTGGGCTACTACCATCTGAAAATACACAGGATTCAAGAATGAGTCTGTATATATTACCATGATTTTCTTATTATTGTAATAATGGGATTAATGGGAGTTTAAAATGCAAGGATGATTGACTATTCACATTCTCTTCTCAGCACTCTTAATTAAATACATATCATATCCATAAAACACGGCAAGCAAAATAGAAACCATCATGGTCTCAATGTATTTTGGTTGCTCATGTAATTGATTTATATTTAATTTTAATTTAATATGACCCCCATTTGAGTAGCCAACAAATAGTCAAATGTGGACAACTAACTTAGTTTTTGTTGATTTTAAAACTTGCTATAAAACAGTTTCTTATGTAACCTAGTAGAGTTAAAGTATAATTAAGCAACAATTGTAATGCAAAATGCATTAAACATTCTTTCTTGTCCTGTGCAGCATTTTGCACTGTACATAGATTGTTGATTTGATTTTATGCTGTGATTCCAAGTATTTCCTCTCAGCCTCTCTTCTCCTCTTCATGTACTCATTTGATTTAAGTTCCTCACGACTGCAGGACTGATTAGCGAGTCGAGAGAAGCCTTTTCAACAGTGGAGTTCCTCCTACACACGCGCACATATACAGTAACATACTTGCGCGTACACACTAACACACTTAACATATTTACTGGACTTGTGCATTCGAATTTGTATGAATTGCAAATTTAACGAATTTCCGGTAACAAGGCCAGACCCCCCACGAAAGGGATGAAAACAAAGCAAAAAAGCTGTGTCTCGCATGTTCTTGTTTTTTACACAAGGCTATCTTAGGGCAAAATGGCAGAGCTTCCAGTGACATCCTCTACCCCCAGAAGTTTGGCAGGAGGTTATGTCTGGGAAGATGTGGATGAAGAGAGAAGAGTTAGGAGAAAAAAGAGAAGATAAAAGAATTGAGAATGGAGAGCAAGAACATGCAGAACCGGATGCAAACATTTCATACACAACAAAGGAAGGGATTCTTTACAGTATCAAATTCACTGCCAAGCGTCGTGTGTAAGGGCAGTGTATGTGTTTATACGTGCTAATGGGCAGGTGTGTGTAAGGGCAGTGTATGTGTATATGTGTGTTTATGGGCAGGTGTGTGTAATGGCAGTGTATGTGTATATGTGTGTTTATGGGCTGGTGTGTGCAAAGGCAGTTAGGCAGTGTATATGTAAATGTGTGTTTATGGGCAGGTGTGTGTCAAGGCAGTGTATGTGTATATGTGTGTTTATGGGCAGGTGTGTGTAAAGGCATCATGTGTAAGGGCAGTTTATGTGTATATGTGTGTTTATGGGAAGGTGTGTGTAAAGGCAGTGTATGTGTATATGTGTATTTATGGGCAGGTGTGTGTAAAGGCATTGTGTGGGCAGTCGTGTGAGGGCAGTATATGTCTATATGTGTGTTTATGAGCAGGTGTGTGTAAAGGCAGTGTGTGGGCAGTCGTGTAAAAGGACAGTGTATGTGTATATGTGTGTTTATGGGCAGATGTGTGTAAAGGCATTTTGTGGGCAGTCGTGTGAGGGCAGTGTATGTCTATATGTGTGTTTATGAGCAGGTGTGTGTAAAGGCAGCGTGTGTGGGCAGTCGTGTGAGGGCAGTGTATGTGTATATGTGTGTTTATGAGCAGGTGTGTGTAAAGGCAGCATGTGTGGGCAGTCGTGTGTAAGGGCAGTATATGTGTAAATATGTGTTTATTCGCAGTCATGTGTAAGGGCAGTGTATGTGTATATGTGTATTTATGGGCACTGTGTAAGGGCAGTGTAAATAAAATAGCCTCTGTAAAAATAGCTAGGGGGGCACAATTTTCCATTCTTTCTCAATCTTTCTAAAACTGAGCGTATTATCTTCCCTCCTTCCATCTTCACCCCAGTACCTGAATTCTTTATCACCATTAACAACACGACTACCTCTCCCACTAACCTGGCCCGATGCCTTGGGGTCATCCTTGACTCAAACCGCTCCTTCACATTCAGTCCCTCACCAGATCCTGCCACTTGCACCTAAAAAACATCTCTTGCATCTGCCCATTCCTCCCCAAGGAATCCACAAAAACTCTGGTTAATTTCCATATCATTTCCCGTCTTGACTATTATTATTATATTTATGAATTATATAGCGCCATCAAATTCTTTAGCACTGTACACGGTCAACAGAACATAACATGTATTACCGTATTTTAGACGACCCCCCAAAGAAAAAGCCTGAATATAAGACGACCCTATAGGAAAAAAGTTTTACCAGTAAATGTTAATACATGTAAACTATCTAAACTATTTTTTTTTTAATAAAAGCTATGATTGAGAAAAATATTTTGTTTTTATTTTATTTTATTTTCCAACCTGCCCCCCCAGTTATGCACATCTGCCCCCAGGCTTGCCCCAGAAATGCCTTATACCCCCTATATGCCACTGTGCCCAATGATATGCCTTTTAACCCTCTAAATGCCACTGTGCCCCATGATATGCCTTTTAACCCTCTATATGCCACTGTGCCTCCAGAAATGCCTTATACCCCTATATGCCACTCTGGCATTTAGGGGGTTAAAAGGCATATTATGGGGCAGAGTGGCATATAGGGAGGTATAAGGCATTTGAGGAGGCAGAGTGGCGTATAGAGGGTTAAAAGGCATTCCTAGAGGCAGAGTGGCATTAAGGGGGTTAAAAGTCATTTCATAGAGCACTCTTCCTACAGAAATGCCTTATGCCCCCCATTTAACACTCCCCCGCCCCCCCCCTGACTCCCCAGTGTGTTGTCCTGGCAGTGTGTAGACATCTACGCGATTCGTGTACGCAACTTCCGCTGCAGCCGGAAGGAGGCGCGGTTAGCAGCGGGGGTTGTCTGCGTCCATCCAGCAGACCTTCCCTGCGTTCATCGAGCAGACAATCGAGTAAATGTCTACACGCTGCCCGGACAACACACTGGGGAGTCAGAAGCACTGGTAAGTTTGGGGGGGGGGGATGCCTTTCTGTCCAGAAAAGGACAGAGCCATGGGAACATAATCTCCCCTGTTACACCAATCGGGGGAGGAGTGTGCCCAGAGGCCCCACCCTTTTGCTGAAGTTCATTTGGAGGCCATCTCCACGAAGAAGCGAATGAAGAAAGAAGATTCAAGGAGCAGCTGAGTAAGAAAGAGGACAGATCGGTAGAGAGACATTCAGAGAAAGCGTGAGAGAGATTGAATGGTAGTATGAGAGAATTTGAATGAGAGTGAGAGAGCATGAGTGAGAGTAAAAGAATGAAAGCTCTTTGCTTCATTTTTGTTGGGGGTCTCTCCTTGTTTGATAAAATTGGCAAATTTCATTGAAACTGAAATTCATACAAATCCAAATTATATTTTGGTGGCTATATAAGGGCTGTAGTTTTATCTGCAACCATTTTGTATAATTTTACTGCACTGTGTTGTTCAGGTGAGTTAGATCAATCACTTTCATATAAAAGATCTCCAATAATGACATCAGGCCATGTTATTGAGTACACAGCGTTTAATATTTAGCCTTGTGAGTGCCCTTGAGTTTACATTCGTTTAATTTAGTTAGTTTACTTCTCCCCTTAGAATAAATGGTAGAAAGCGAGAAGAGCATTGATATATTCAGTATCGTTACCTTGTAATGGTTATTTCCAGGTTGGGAATCAAATTGCTTAATAGGAGCATGAACTGCTGCTTTAATTAAATGAAGGAAGCCCTTTGTGGCTGCTTCAATCCTCTGTGTCATGTATCCACAAGTATTTAATATGGAAACACGTTAGTAACTGAAGTTGCAATAAATTTATTTTTATAAGCCTAGAAAGCTTAACCATCATTGTACCAGTGTTTATTGCATAGACAGTAGCAGGTCATTCCATTGCAATCTGTGGTGTATATCAGAGATATGTAAAGGTCCTGTTCCATTTAGATAAAGCATTTATTATGCTTGCTAGTATGCTAATCAAATAAACCTTATCAGATATGTCATCTTTCCTTTGACGGTTTAATCACACAAAAACCAACTTAAATACACAGAATAGGCTTTTTCAACTGCCAACATTCTATCAGTGACTGTTTTAGTGTCCCTTGACTTTAAGTGATCCTGGCTAAAATTATGAATAAGACATAATTTTTCATGATTAAGTAACTATTTAGAGGGTGGGTTTGAGCATTTAACCATGCTATGGGTGATGTTTTTAAGCTGTGATAGTTAGCAGGTAGTTTGGGGGCTAGCAATCACATAATACTCAGCTGGCATCCTAAAAGTAAATAAGTGTGCTGTGGCTAACAGTGGGCAGTGTAGTTGACTCAACAGGTGAAAAGATGTACTTTTCTAAGAGAATTTTCATTTGCTTTTTGTCATTTCACATTTACTTCACATCCCTTGCTTAATACAGGGATTCCCAGGGACCGAAGCCCCTGGGAAACAACTCTTCATTACATCATTCCAGTTGAAATCCAGTAACTTCTTATGGTATGTTTAACCCCTTCAATCCCAGGGGTTTTTGGTACCTCAAAGCCCGGAGCAATTTTGCCATTTTTGTGGTATGTCGGTTTAGCAATTATTCTCTGTTCCTGTGAGTAGTGTACCCATGTAAACTATATATTGTTTTTTCAAGGAGAGATAGAGCTTTCGTTTGATACCATGGTTGGATGATTAGCTGAAATTTTAGAATGAGAAATTTAGTAAAAACTAGCAAAGATTAGAAAAATAAACTAATTTTTTTTTACATTTTCCCTCTGAATCCTCACAAAATTAGGTAAAGTGATGGAAAATCCCCCCAAACTTATCAATTCAGGTGTCCTGATTTCAGAAATACCTAATTTATATAGATTTTCCAGACTTTCCCAGCACCAGGGAGCATACTATAAGGCAGTGATGGCAAACCTTTTTGAGCCCAAGTGCCCAAGTGCCCAAACTGCAAACCAAAACGACTTATTTTTTTCAAAGTGCCAACACTGCAATTAAACCTGAATAACGAGGTTTTAGTTTAGAAAAAACAATTCGTACAGTTTTTCAAACTAATTAACAGCTTTTGTTTAAAAAGAAAAACACAATAACAGAGCTTTCCATTAAACATTTTTTTTATTGAAAAAAACAAACAAAAAAAACAACAACTGTACACGTCCTCCCAGAATAAGCCGACCGTGCTGTAGCCATCTTTTGGCTATGGCCCGGTCGGCAGTTGGTTATAAAACTTACTTGATTTGCTGGAATCGGTATGGGGTCAGTCCCCAGTCGCTCCTGTGATGTCTGTGTGTCAGGTGATATCCCACGCAGGCAGAGCCGGCCTTTGGTGTTCTGGCGCCCTGTCCTGAACATGCCAGTGATGTCACAATGACGTCAGCAGTGACGCAACCCGGAAGGGAATGCCCGATCGCGCGTTTGAAACTGCGGGCAGTTAGCAATGTAACAGCTTACCGGCTTTCATGCAGATCGGACAGCAATGCCGGCTTCTGCTGTCAGTGGGGAGTCCAGGCTGTCAAACCACAGCCTGGTCTCCCGTGCAGCGTCAGGGACACATCCCAGGGACGTACCGGGACGTCCATAGGGGTTTCTTAATAGGCGTTTTTTGGACGTCTCGGTACGTCTATAGGGGATTGAAGGGGTTAAGGCCATGAAAGACCATTACCACATAGGCTTGTATTTGCCCTCTTCTTCCCAACAGGGACTTTTATGACTTTTCTAAATACACAGACATTAATATGTCGTTGGTCCCCTCTTTGCAGCTATAACAACCTCCACTCTTCTGGTATGGCTTCCCACAAGATGTTGAAGTGTTTTCTGTCTGAATTTTTGCCCATTAATCCAATAGAGCATTTGTTAGGTAATGCACAGATGTAGGATGAGACCTTGTAATTTCTTTTCTAGTTCATCACAAAGGTGTTTGATGGGGTTAAGGCTGCTGCTCTTTGTGGGCCAGTCAAGTTCCACACCAAACACATCTAACCATGTCTTTATGTACTTTTCTTTGTGCACAGGGGCACAGTCATGCTGGAATAGAAAAGGGCCTTCTCCAAACTGTTCCCACAAAGTTAAAAGCATAGCATTGTCCAAAATATCTTGGTATGTCCCCTTCAGTATACCAAGCATACTTGCCTGGGACATTGTGCAGTCCCTTTATGCTTCACTGCAGAGCTTCCTATAAAGTGCAAGGTGAAGATTGTTCTTTTCTTTCACTAACATGTCCTGGTTGGTAGGGGAGGATTCTTTGTCTGCTACTTTTGACACCTAAATAGCACAACCCCACCATAAATGGTTCAACATATTGTAACTTGTTGCAGGAGCAAGAAATCAAGAACTAACTCTCACTTTCTAGAAATACTGTTGAGATTAAACTAGCCAGTGGAATGTAAATGGACCATGAAGACACCATCATATGTACAATATAGGATGTGTTATGGACATTTCTAATTATTTTAGGATTAATATTATCCTTCAACTCGATATTCATTATGCCGCTGCATGAATCTGATCTGACATCACAACCTTGTCACTAGCACGTATTTAGAACAGTAGCATACCTAGTAGGGGGCAGGGGTGGTGGTCTGCACCGGGTACCGCTCATCAGGGGGTGCCACCATGCTAGAGAAGCAGGCTTGGTTGGGGAGATCAAAGATCTCCCTCCAACCAGCTTAAAGTCAATCAAGGGAGCAGGAGGTCTGTTAATGTGCGCGCAACTGATGCTGTGCGTCGGGATTTGATGTCATATCCTGGCTCACAACACTAAAGCCGCACCCACCGCCTTCCGCGCTCACTGCACCAGAAGGACAAGACACAGAAAAAGAAGAAGAGCCAAGAGGAAGAAGGAAGAGGAGGAGGGAAAGTGACAGAGAAAAGATAGGAAAATATTCAGTGAGAGTGGATTAGTAAGTGTGTGAGAGTGATGGGTGTTATGCTGTAGTTTATGCTGAATGTTTGTGAATTAATGTTTGTATGTGACTGTGTGTGTGATAGCGTGGATGTGTAAATGTGTTGCTAACATAAATCACACTCCTATCATGCCCAGGTTTTAGCATGTACTAGCTGCCTGGGCATGATAGGAGTGTAATTGATGTTAGCAAATACACTCCTATCATGCTAAATCAGTCAGTATATGCTGGAATCTATGTATGCTTGGGCATGATTGGATTGTGGGTCCCAAGATTAGAAAGACGTGCTGCTAAGAGGGAAGGGTGGTCACTAGTAGCTGCAGGTAGACATGACAATGTTACAATTATCACATAGTCCAGGCAATAGGGTGGCAACCTATGTCTGCAATCTGGGTGCTGGGCAGGTCCTCTGGTTATAAAGTTGCTCTATATCCACAATGCTATGTGTTGATCTATACATGAATTACATGAGAGAGAGGAAAAAAGAGTTGTAGTGTAGTGAGGGAGGGGACAGAGGGACTCTGTGGGAGATGATTATGGTTATAGTTTTATTTGCCCTGAGAGAGAGATACTGTGCCACAATTATCTTGAAAAAACATCAGGTATAGATTTGCACAACATAACATTTTTCCGCACACTAACTACTACAAATCAGAGGGAACATTGATAGTGGGTGTTGGCTGGTGTCGACACAGGTATTGGTTCCCTCTACAACCTGGCGTCCAATTCTTAAGTCTCCAGTATTTTGTGGTAAAACTTACTCCAAAGCCCACTGTGCTACAACACATCGGCAGATCTTTTAAATAAGCTGATACTACTCACATTGCCTTTAGCTTATTTCCCCTCACAAAAAAACACAAAATCAGACGTTGTAACTGCGGAAGGTAAGGACTAGAGCAAGAATATCCAGTTAGGTGACCTATGAATAAGTCCTAGTCAGCGTGAAACCTGTGAGATGGCTACACTTGTTAATTTTTATATCTCAATTTTTTGCCAATTTTAAAATGTATTTACAATAAAGAAGAATTGATTTTTAGAAATGTATGCTGGAAGTCCTTCTTTTCCGTGGAGATCCAGGTGGATATTCTTGTTGCTGATTCTTGGGCAGGAGCGCCTTTCTTCACCAAGCTTTCGGACGCTTATGGCTTGTTATACACGGAAGCAGAGCAGTTCATAGTGAAAACATTCAAGTAGCCACTTGGGAGGATCACAGACGACATATACAACGCTTACTGGGGCTGAAAATCGATGAGTGACACATCATATATTTTCACAGGCTGAAATTGTGATACACGCATAATTTATGTTTTCTGCAAAAGTAAGGGGCTAGGCCTGAGAAAAGTGGTATTTGCTGTTGAACCTGTTTCCGCGATTGTCAAGAAAAACAAGAGTAATATGTAAATTTAAACAGTCATTTTATTTAATGATGTTGGTATTTAGATAAAAAAACATTTATTCATTAATTTTATTCCTCCTTGTTTCTTCAATCATCTTCCTTTCATTCTATTTCTTAAACCACTTGATTAGCCAACACTTCTAATCGATACTATTGCCAAAATTCTGAAGGCTGAAAGCATATACACCTATGGTTATGTAAATACAGAAGAAAGAGACGGTTACTAGCACAGACTCCAAGTACCTCCAAATAAACTACTACATACTTATGGTTGATGATTATGCATGGATGAAGATTGTAAATTCCCTTGGTCATTACAATACCATATGTCCCAATTAACATGTTACAAGGTAATGTTTTGACATCCAATAGGCAAAAAGAGATAACTAAAACAAATCCCCCCCCACCACCACCTTATAATTTGGAACCATCCCTGACTTTGGGATGGGAAACGCTATGCTTCCATTGTTTTGT